>VDFB02058242.1:467198744-467324037 GCA_007258455.2 Sequoia sempervirens | reverse complement strand
CTTGGAGATCAGGGAAGGAATGCAAGAAAGGATCAAATTCTCCTCATTTTTTGTAGGGGGGAAAATCCTTAGAAAAAAGAGTAGAATAAAATTGTCTAGCCTCTTGAGATAAAGCCCGCAAAGAAGAGATGTGGATCCCATCTACAGTGACCAGAGAGGAGATACAACTTCTATTGTGATGAGCCTACACAAAATGATGGAATAAGGTTGTATTCCTATCCCCTTCCTAAAGCCAATCAATCTGAGCCTTTTACTTCCAAAAGATCTCCTCCTAAAGCTCCCACTCCTCCACTACTCTTGCAGTCTGAGATTCCACTTGAACCAAAGCATCTGAGAAACCAAAATATTGAATTTGGTGAGTAGTCACATCAAGGCACGCCTAGTCATTCCTCTTCATAACCTTAAAGTTACCAAAACTCATCCTATTCCATCTCTTAAGGTGAAATTTAACATACTGAAGTTTCTTAATAAATGTGTAGATAACTGTACTATAAGTAGGGCTGCCATCATGCCACCATTGGGCCATAAGATCATGCAAAGAAGAATCCTGAAGCCACATAAGATGAAACTTAAAGGGATGATTCTTGGGAGCTGTAAAATAGTTTACTAAAAGTTTAATTGGCCAATGATCATAACCCATCCGATCAAGAATCTCAGAACCAGTAACCAACCTACCTCCCATCCAAAAATAGGAAACAATAAATCTATCCAACCTTTCAGAGATCGCTTCCTCTCCACTCCATCTATTATCCAAGTAAAAACCCTAGTAGAAGGCTTAACATCAATTAAAGTTAGAAAATCCACATTCTCCCGAAAAAGATCAGAAGCAGGACCAAGTCAAGGCAGCCCACCTCTTTTCTCCTCCAAGCTCAACACAAAATTAAAATCACTAGCTAAAATCTAAAGAAGTTATGGAGCACATGATCTAACATACCTTATATGAGCCCAAAGATGAATTTTTACATGAATATCAATTGAGGCATAAACATTGGTAACCAAAATGGTATCACCAATTTCCAAGGAAGAGGAAATAATGGAAATAGTAGAGTGACTAGAAATCCACCAAAGTGGAGAAATATTTCTTGGATCCCAAAAAATACCCAAACCCCTAGAACTCCCCTGAGAATCAATGCATTGACACTGACCAAAATACCAGATATGAGAAGCACACTAAAGCATGAAATCAACTAAAAGTTTAGTCTCCTAAACACAAAAAATATCTAGAGAACAAACAACAACCAGAACATGAATAGCCTTTTTATGGGAGGTTCTATTCAACCCCCTTACATTCCATGAGAGAAAAATCATGGGGGAGATGGAGAAAAGTGAGCATCAATGGGTTTAACAAACTTAGATTCCACTAGCAAATATCTAGTACACTTAATCTTCTCAAGATCCTTCTTACGACCACTTTTAGAAGAGTGCTCAGACAAAACCTTCATAATCATGCACTGTTGCACCCCCAAGGATAGAGAAGACCCCTTTCTCTTGCCAAAAACTAGCCCCTCCTTTGCCAAATCTTCCAAAAAAATATCATCTTCATCCTGCATAGGGTCATTCAAAGATACCAGTGGATCCTGCATACCCTATGATAAATGAATATCCTGACTAAAACCCTATCCCTGCCCCACAACACAACCCATACCAATAACATAAGAAGGAACATCCAGTGGGATTCCTTCCTCCATGGTTGAGGTGTCCAACACCTCAAAATAATTAAAGTCATCTTCATTCTTCCTATCCTTGAATGATCTCTTCTAGCCATGACCCTTAGCCTGAGGCTTAACCAACACAAAGCCATCTTTATCAGATTCACCCTCCATCATGGAAGATTTCCCTTTATCCACCTTAACTACTTTTGGAACTGAAGATGAAGGAGAGGAATTAGAAGGAGGAGCCTTATTAATCCCAGGACATTGCTTCTAAAGATGTCCATACTCATGACAAACTCGACAAGGAAAAGGAAGGGACTCATAATCAAGCTACTGAATCCAAGACAAAGAACTAAGACAAATTTCCAAAGAATCCAGTAAGGGATTATTTAAATCAACCTCCACATAAATCCAAGCAAAGGAAATAAACTTTCTTTCAAGGGTTTGCTGAGCAACTACATCAGGCTTACCAAGAAGAGCTGCAATCCATTGTAAAGTATCTTCTCTCCAAAACTCCAGGGAAAGCTATGGTAGACGGACCCAGACCAAAACCCTTGATGGAAATTCTTCAACTATATTAAAACCCATATGCTAGGGTTTAATAAACAACCCAACATGATTATAAAAGTAGGGTCCTCCCTCAAACATTGATTCCTATTAGCCATATTGAGAAAAAAAACCACAAAATAGCTGTTTGCAGCCACCATTAGCTCCATGCCACCCTCAACCTACCACATACGCCTGATCCAAGCATCCAAAACTAATAGAGGAATATAGATCTCAAGAAAATTTTAGATTAAAGCATGTCTACTCCAATAAGAAACATCATCAGCCATAGATTCTGGAGAAAGAACCAAGATCAAATGATCCTGACTCTCGAGAAAGCAACCATTCACCTTCTTCAATTTAGGGCCCTCCCCCACATAAAAAGACTTAGACTGCTAAGATTTCAACCTTGATGAAGATCCATTGTGAAACCCAACACAATTAGCCACCACCAAACTGTAAGAGACCTATTGCTCTACCATAATCCAAACAAAAGAACCCCCTGAAAGCAAAAAGAACCCAACCCTGAACACAAAGCAACACCGAGGAAACAAAATAGAATAACAAAACCCCCTTGCAAGTTGGAACAACCCCCCACAAAAAAATGTAGCCAAAGGAAACAGTATTCGCCACATGCAAAGGCCAATGAAGGAGAGAGAGGGAGAACCCATGGCTTGTTACAGGCCATGAGCCTCCAAAGCCATGCGTCCACAACACTCCATCCTTCGCCCGATCATATTCAACACTTTTGATTACAACTCTCCACAATTAGATCAAGCTAATCGATAATAAATTATATAGTAAGATTAGAAATGTTGATGTATTTTTTTTCAAGATGATGCTTAGAAGTATTCTTGATTGTTGATATAGACCATGGAAATATTACACGTCTCTTATAAATATTCTATTCATCCTTGTACTATGATAACAAGCTATAAGAATGGTTTATAATTTTAATGGTAAAATTTGCATATCCATGTCAATTCTCAATTTTGTGTGTTTATTTTGGTGGAATATTTTTAATGTAATTAGATATTGAGAGGTGACATAATTTTATCTCAAATTTGGCTTGTGGCTTGATCCTTATCCACACCCTATTATATACATTTCATACATTACTCACTTATTACAACCTAGCCTCTTTCAACTTACAATTATTCCCATATATTTTCCACTCACACATCATTTACCAAACCAATATTCAAACATATCCTCATGTATTCATTCCTTAATACAAGTTTTTCACTTTTATGCCAAGTGTCATTTCTAAGCCACTTGCAATTGATCTCAACGTGCTCAATTTTGACCCTTAAATATGAAAAATTTAATTTGAATTCCTAGATTCCCACCCTTTCCTACTAGTTTATTCCAAGGTGATTATGACATAACAAAAATTTAAAAAAAATGAATTCCTAATTTCCTGGTCTTTCCTACTAGTCATTTAATTATGGCTTGAAACACAATTTCATGAGCTCTTGCCATGTGATTTTATTTAAAAAAAATTGATTTGTAATTAATTATATGTTTGATTAAGGATACATTATTAGTACACACTTCAATTTTGAAAGAGACAAATAATCATAATTTACATCAAAATCATCTAGGTCATATGCATTCTTGAGAATGCTATCTTTTATTGTTCAATAAAAATCATAAAGTCAATCGAAATATTTTTGAAAATTACTAGGTTGATCTAACCATTCCTAAATAATCTTAGGAGATGAAAATATGCATAGAAGCTTATAAAATAACCACAATAAAATTATCAAAGATACAAACAAGGTTACACAAGAAATTCCCTAGGAAAAAATTAGCCTCCAAAAGCATTAAAACTTAATGTATTATTAAACAATGAAAATACTGCAATGCACTTATAGAGTCTCCATGAATACTTAAATGAAACATTAAGCTCCTCCAATTAATTTTCCCTATGTCCAATCATGTAACTATACATCTCATAAAATGCCATGTATGAAATATTTGAAGTATCAAATGAGTAGAATATGTTGTGTTTCATCTCAGGATAAGAAAAATGTGTTTTTCATGTATAAAACCACTAAGATCCATCATTGCTACATATCTTGTCAAACTAGCTAGGTTTCCAAACCATCAATGCACTCACAATGTCACATTTGGTTATACACACTATCCTAATAAGATGCCATGTGTCTAGTTGAAGGTCATCCAACCATATGTTTCATAACCAACATCAATTCCTAATGATAAAGGAGTGTCACAACATTTGTATTAGAGAATAAGACTATACTTTTCATAACTAATGGTTAATCAAGTATTAGTAGTTTATGTTGATATTACTCACTCAACATTGATAGCTACTTGAAGTGCTCATGTCCACTGAAATTCCAAGTCTTAGTCTATGTGAGACCCCATTCCTATAAGAATTTTTTTCAAACAACTCATTACCTTGTCAATGCTATCACATTGACAAGCTAGTGAGCTCACTACCTTGTCTATGCTACCACATTGACAAGGTAGTGAGATGTTCGAAAAAACTCCTCATAGAAATGGGGTCTCACGGTGATGTACATCACCATGAGACCCCATTTCTATGAGGAATTTTTTTAAACAACTCACTATATTGTCAATTCTACTACATTCACAAGCTAGTGAGCTCGCTCACTAGCTTGTCAATGCTACCACATTTTGCATACATGTCTACCAGAACATTTTGTCAAACAATTTACATGCCTTGTCCATGTTTCCATTTTGTTCCTATCTTGCAATGATGGCATTTCATGAGACCACATTTCTTTAAGGAATTCCATCAAAAAATTCATGTGAGATTTGTCTATGCTAGAAATAATTAAAAAAAAGAAGCTTTTTCTACTAAGGCAATTGCAACCATAACACTCATGAAAATCCCTCCTTTTATGTTTTGATAGATTTCATACCCCATTCCAAGGTCACCATTACAAGGTAGTGATCTCACTATCTTGTCAATGTGGTAGAATTGACAAGGGAGCTATTTGAAAAATGCCTCATAGAAATGGGGTCTCATGGTACACCACCATGAGACCCCATTTCTATGATACATTTTTTCAAATAGCTCACTACCTTGTCAATTCTACTGAGGTTTCCTAGTGATGTACATCACCTTGAGACCCCAATTCTATGAGGTATTTTTTCAAACATCTCACTACCTTTTCAATGCATACATCACCATGAGACCCCATTTCTATGAGGCATTTTTTCAAATAGCTCACTACCTTGTCAATGCTACCACATTTTGCATACAGGTCTACCAAAACATTTTGTCAAACAATTCACATGCCTTGTCCATGCTCCATTTGCACCTATCTTTTGATAGTAGATTCCATGAGACCACATTTATTTAAGGCATTCCATCAAAATTCGTAGCCAGGCTTTGTCAATGCTAGAAATGGCAAAAAATAGCTTTTCTACTACGAAGGAAATTGTAAACCATAACACTCGAGAATACCTTTGATGTTTGATAGATTTCATATGCCATTCGAGGTCCCCATTACAAGGTGGTGAGCTCACTACCCAAGCTGGTGAACTCACTAAGCACAAATCAATAAATTGATAAGGTATTGAGCTGTTTGAAAAAATGCCTCATTGAAATGGGGTCTCATGGTGATTTGAAAAATTCCTCATAGAAATGGGGTCTCATGGTGATGTACATCATTTATATGAGGCATTTTTTCAAACAACTCACTACCTTGTCAATTCTACCACATTGACAAGCTAGTGATCTTGCTCACTACTTTGTCTATGCTACCACATTTTTCATACATGTCTACCAAAACATTTTGTCAAACAATTCACATGCCTTTTCCATGCTTCTGCATTTATCATAAATTTTTCCAAGGGAGTTGCAATTATAACTTTTGACAAAAATCCCCCTTTCTTTCAATGTTTTGATTGATGCCCATACCTTGTTTCAAAGTTAGGATGTTAATAAAAGTTGTGGAATTTGGATTTATAGTCAAGAAAATTGTATTTTCTTGAAAGTTTGTAATGTCTTTTAAAAATCCATTTTGTGCCTATCTTGCAATCATGGAATTCCATGAGACCACATTTCTTTAAAGAATTCCATCAAAAAATTCATGTGAGTTTTGTCTATCCTAGAAATACTTAAAAAAAATTAGCTTTCCATTTTCCTTGTGTTCTTATTGCACTTGTTTATTCATCATGGTTGAGTGACATTTACTCTTCTACAAGATGATTGTAAGTATTTTGTATGAAGGGTTGAATGACATATATTTCATTTATTTGTATGGAAATTTTTTTAGGAACTAACATTCGTCTCTTTATCATGTTATAGATAAAATTATCCATCATGTTGAGGAAACAATCAAGGACTAAACCAACATAGGAAGACATAGAAGCTACTTGAATGTAAAGAAAGTAGCATGGATGAGGGAGCATCATGAGAAGAAAAAATTGGAAATGATTGATGAAGACATTCCAATTGAAGAGAAACCTCAACCACCAAGAAGAGACATGGAATTGGCAGCATAAAGGGAATAAATGTGAAACCTTTGTGCTCAGAGAGATTTGAATATTGTAGTTGGAGACACACCCTCTACCACAAGTGAATATGGAGGGACACCATCTGCCACAAGTGAATATGGAGGGGCACCATCTACCACATATCAAGTTGAGAGTACATCATCACTCACATTTGAGGAAGGAGGTACACCATCATTCCCATCTCAACCTCAAGGTGGAGTCATCTGGCTGTCTCAGATCAAGGTAGCTAACACATCCTAGTCCATAACATTTAAATATTGATGGAAATTACTAATGTTGGGGATGATCTACCTTTGAGGCCCACCACCTATAATTTTTGCATAGAAAGGCAAAGTTTTTGATTAATATTGATGAGAATGTTAGCCAATGGAAGGTAGATTCAAGAAACACTTGTAGAAGATATGCTCATAAGATTTGGAAGTGTTTTAAAAATTTAAATGAGACCACAAGATGTAAGCTATTTGTTGAAATGATGTGAAGTATGAAGTGTAGAAACTAAAATTTTATAGAGCTGCGGCTCTTATTTTCTTTGTCATTTCCCTTTCATTTCTGCATTCTTCCAAATTCATGTTTTTAATTATTTAATTAATTCATTTCTATCTTTATTTCTTCCCAATTAATTAAATAGAATTCTCATTTATTTAATTTTTGTCCACTTTCTACTATAATTAAATATTTATTTTAATTATTTAATTATTCATTAGCTTTTTCTCTCCTAAATTAAATAAATTTTATTTATTTAATTTGGTCCACTCTCTTGAATTTTGAATTGAATTATTATTTAATTCCAAAGGCCCTCTTTGTCACATTCCTCTATAATTAAATAATATCTTTATTATTTAATTATTCATTGGCCACCTAAATTAAATAATTTTTTATTTTTCTCCAACAAACTCTTTGTCTGTGCCAATCTTATCTTCCACCTCAAGTCTTTATCTATCCATTTCTAAATTAACCTTCACCCTTGATTAAATTATCTATAATTTAATCTTGATCGTCAATCCTTGTAATTTTTCCCTAACCCTATTCCATACCTCATCTTTTAATCTTGGCCATTGATTATTGTCCTTTCATCCTAGCCCTTCATTCAAAATTGACTTCCCTATAAAGGACCTTTTCCTTGTCATTTGTCACACACCTTGTGCAATCTTATGTGACCTTATGCAATCTTTGAGTCCTCTTGCTATCTTACTACCTTGCTATCAAGTCATATGATCATTTGCATCCATAGTCATATTGTGAATCTTGAATATTTTGTTGTCATTGTCATAGGCCATATTGCATACTCAAAATCTGAGGGAAACCACATTATTCAAGCAAAATGGAGAAGTGCAATGAAGGTGAATCAATGATGGAATGGAGATTTGGTAATATTGCTTTATGTTTTATGTCTTTATGCTTATTTGTGCTTCATTGTTGATTAGGGTCTTATTTGCATGATTATTTTCCTACCTTTAATATTTTTAGCCCTAATTACATTGGTGAACCTAATGTGAACCTTCAAAATTGCATAGATCATACAAAAAATTCGTAATTGTAGGTTACAAGTACATATTGATGTAATCACAAAAGCCAAAACAATGCAATTGCGAGGCTAAATGATGCAATTGCTTTGCATAGGGGAACACTTAGATTTTGTTTGATTCCTAGCTATTTTCTGTTAGATCTAGGTCATTTAGCTTTCTAGTTTGTTAGTCTAACCGTAGTTTCATATCATAGGCATCATTAGGTCATTTGTTTTTGGCAGACTTTTTAAATATTTCACGGGTTGCAGGTTTTTGCACCACATTCAACTATAATTTTCCATAATCATCATTCTGGTTCATTGCAATCACTATAAATCTAATCCACATCTATTTTGGTGAACCGCAGTTGACATCTCGTGAACTATAGTCACAATTTCTGAGCCGTATCTGCTCACTGTAGTGAGTTGCATTTGTAATTTTTGTAATGCAATTATCAGTCTTTTCAGATTTTTAGATTTCATTTAAAATTTCTAGTCTAGGTCATTTGAATTTCATAGATTAGGGGTTTTTTGTTACTAATATCTGATTTCTAGTGTGTGGCATAGGTACGAAGGAGACATTTCCATTTACATTGATCAAACAAAACTATCTTGTTTTCTTTTCACTCATTGGCATTAAAATTAATCCTACATTATCATGTCATTGGGATCAATTTACCTAATTTGAATTTCACTCATTTGTTTAAAAAGTACTTGCATTGTCACTCATTGGTTTAAAATTGATCTTGCATCTAGTGTCTTTCTCACATATTGCTTTGGAGATTAAAAAGAACAAGTGTTTGCATTGTCTTTTCACACATTTGGATTTTGGAGTTAAAATGAACCCCATGCAAGTGTGAGGCAAAGGTGTTTTTTGTATGCACTCCCCTTGCACTTCATGCAATCTTGGGTGATTAAAAACATTTTTCCTTGCTTTTGTTTCCTTTAGAGGGGCCTGCCTCGAAAGAGGGAATGAATCCAACTAGTTTTTCACTTGGGTTGGTATATAAAAGGATAAGAATAAATTGTCAAGTCCTCACGATAGTCTTTACCCTTTCTGTATAGTGTCACTTGAAACAAGGTACCTATCTTTTCATTTAAAGGTATAAGAGCCCCTAGTAGAGTGATTAAAGCCTTAAGTGGCTTGCTGGACGCTTACGAGGAGCCATTTCCTTGAGTATTCACTAAGAACCTTGTTGTAGTGGCCAAAATCACTTTCACTTGCTAGCACATGAATGGTCGTTCTAAAGCCGCCTCACATCCTGACTAAGCATTGTGTAGAGACAAGAATTCCTCCTTGTGGGGAATTGAGATTTGGTGAGCAAGATGTGAGTGCACTATAAGGGGGGGCCAATGCCACCAAGTCTTTAGTTGTCTGCCTTGTTTAAGTGGTTGGAGAAATCTAAGTGGGGATCTAGCAGGTGGTATCTTTTGAGAAGCCATAGGTTGTAAAGTGTGTTTGCAAGTGTCTTTTACACATTTCAACATTCAAAAAAGACTAGGAACAAGTGTTTTCAGAGTGGTTGCAATGTTTTCCAAAACCAAATTTCACATTATCACCTCAAACTTTTGACAAAATTCAACCAAAATTCAAACCAGTGCACTGTGAACCACAATCAATTGTCCCGAACCACAATCGAAATTGTTGTAAACCACAATTGACAAATCTGAGCTACAACCACCAATTTTGTAAAACACAATTGACTATCTTGAGCTGCAATTGTTTGAGACTAAAACTGAAATAAAACCTCTCTCTGATCAGTCCTAAGCATAACCAAATTATTCACCTACAGAATTGCAAACCTTTCATTCAACATTTAGTCATTTAGTTACCATTGCATACCTTGCATCCATCATAGACAAAGCATTGGCTTACCTTTTAGCTTGCATAGACCTTGGTATACACCTTAGAAAACTTAAGATCAGTCCATAGAGACCAAATTAAGGTTTCCCTAATTCCAACATCTTCCATCATTTTAGCCCTTTTGTCACCTAGGTTGTCCCTCAACTCCCAAGGCTAGTTTGAAGGTCACCTTTGTCAAAATTTGTCACTTAGTCACCATTATCATTGAAGTCTTGGCAACCTATTGGCATCTTTGGTCCTCTTGGTTTAGTTGAGCAACCCTACCTTTGGTTTCCCCATAAGGTAGTTTATAGTCATACCTTTAGTCTCATTTATAGGTCATTTCCATTACACTTGCATTTTACTTGCATTGGCATTACCACACTTTGCACCCCATTGTAACACTTACATTTGAGATCTTGGCATTTTGTCACCTTGAAATCCATA
This sequence comes from Sequoia sempervirens, assembly GCA_007258455.2. Taxonomy (NCBI): domain Eukaryota; kingdom Viridiplantae; phylum Streptophyta; class Pinopsida; order Cupressales; family Cupressaceae; genus Sequoia; species Sequoia sempervirens. The sequence goes on along the minus strand of VDFB02058242.1, from coordinate 467,313,530 downwards.
GTTGATTATCATCCTTAGGAATATTATACCTCAACAAATCCAAAAAAATAGTTGCATAACCTTGGTTTTAGCCATACCTTGGTCATCCTTAGACATATTCTTCCCATAGTCATACCATATAACAAACACTACCTCTTGCAAGTCTTACATGGTCGAAACTAGGTTGCAAAGGAAACAAAAATACAAGATGGCTTTCCCAATAGATAAATACTTTATCAACCCATTTGCAAGTTCCTCACAAGGGTCACCTAAATCATACAAATCACAATTTGAAAAATTTGTCACTAGAGACCAAAAGGGGAATATTATGGTGGAAGACATAGAGGCTACCTCACAAGATCCTGAATTTGCCTCCTTTATAAATGAATACTTGGCACATGACCCTCAATGTTAAACCTAGAAAAACTCTTGACAGGAGGTGTGACACTACCCCTTGGGTTTGACATAAGTACCATACAATCAACATCCACATCTAATAACCAAACTCAAGGGAACAACACCTCAATTCTACAAGTAAACACATCCATGCCAATAGGAGGAACTAAAAAAGATGCAACTAAGATCCACACCTCCTTATTTGGCACCCAAAGCATGACACAAGGCACAATAGTTACCATAGGAGCTTCATCGTCAAACCTATTTGGCATACACGACACAACAAATAGGCCTAATATTGTCCTTAACACTATAAAAACTATACCAAACACACAAGGTAATCTGCATGGTCACATCCTTGCAAGCTCATCCAACCCATTCCACAACATACACATTCCAACCCAAAACATTCCAACCCAACACATTCCAACCCAAAACATGCCAACCCAAAATATGACATACACATCCCATTTACAAAACCAAAATCCATCCTATGCCCACAAGTTAAACCAAAACCCGTCACATAGTGTTGGATTGCAACATGGCCATAAAGACCCAAACAATACACAAATGATGTCTTGCAAACACAAGTGATATCCCTTTAACAAAAAATGTATAACATACAAATGACAACCAAAAAGGCACACACAGTGTAAGACTTATGTCCATTTCCCTTTGACAAAAGTTTATACATGCCACCCTTTCTGCATGGATATGTTATACAAAATTTTCCAAAGTACAATGGGAAGCATAACTATATTAAGCACATAAGGGAATTTACCACACATTGCATAGATATCACATTTGAGCCTACATATCTCATCAGACTTTTTTCATGAAGCCTTACTAGCATAACACTTGAATGGTTTTCTAAACTTCCAACTAGCATAAGAACATGGGGCAAATTAGCCAAAAAATTCATTGAACACTTCGCCTTTAACATCGACAATGAAATATTAATAGCCACTTTATGTCACACTACACAAGAGGAAGGAGAAAAATTTATCACCTTCTTTCAATGGTGGGAAAGCTTAGCTAGTTGATGTCTAGTTGAGATACCCAAAAAACAAAAGGTCAATATTTTCCTAGAAAACCTCAACTCAAAATTGAGAAGCAAACTAAGAGTACAATGTTGCACATCATTTGTGGACCTAGTGGAAAAAAGGCATTATCATTGAAAAGAATCTCATTGAAAAAGGTGAACTCAAAATGGAAAACAAGAACACAAGCAACCAAAACATCCCAAATGACAAGAACAAATATTGGTCCTGAAATAAGAATGTCACCAATGATGGAGTTGTCGATGCAAAGAATATACATGAAAGTCCTATTATTTCACTTAGAGGCCCTAATACATCAAAAAACATATCGAGAGATTCTAACCAAACCACTAATGTTGTCCAAAACACACAACAATCAAGAACACAAAGGAAGTTTCCAAAACGACAATACACTGCACTTGGTGAACCAATTGAGTCAGTCTTCAAACAACTCTTATAGCATAATGTCATATAAATTCTTTAGCCCAAACAATATGATCTTGGATAGTTCAAACCCTCCTGGTAGGATGACAATGCTTTTTGTGACTATCATTGAACTAAAGGACATAACGTTTTGCAATGTCGACAGTTGAGGAATATTATACATGACCTCATGGAAAATGGTACTATTAAGGTTAATGGACAAATGCAACAACATACTTGAAACAGTGACCATAAAGTCTTTTCTGATCCATTGCATTACCATGGGAAAGGAAAATCCCTCAACACAGCCAATAAGACTAATAATAACTCAACCAATTACACCAACATCAAATATGACTATGGGCATTCCACTATCATAAATCACATTCGAGCTACCAATGAACATGTTTATACCATCACCATTAAGAATGCTCCTGAATGTGTTGTCAATACTTATTGTACCAAAATAACCGTCCAAGGTTCTCCTCCAAAAAAATAACAAACATTGAAAGACCAATACAACCTGCTTGACCAATTAGGGAAGAATCCAACACAAATCTCAATCTTTGAATTGTTGCACATAGCTCCTGACCATAGGGCCATCTTAGAAAAAGCCTTGCAAAACACGACCATACCTACTGATCTTGATGTCAATCATTTTGAAGAAATGGTTGGATACTTGATGAATTCCCACCATACTACCTTTTTTGAGCAAGATTATTCCACAAAAAAGCTAAATCATAATGACCCTTTACATCTTGAGGTCCTTGTCCATAAAGCCAAAGTCAAACAAGTCTTGGTAGATGGATTCCAACAGGTTAAATATTTGCACTTTAAAATTCATTAAGGCATTAGGATTTTCGGAGGCATGTGTAGACACTACTAAAGGTATTGTTATCAAGGCATACGGTGATGAAGAAAGAAAGTCTAAAGGAATCATAACACTGCCTATTCAAGCTGGACTCGTAGTCATGGAAACCACTTTCCAAGTCTTGGACCTCGAACTACCATATAACCATCTCTTAGGCCAACCAAGGATTCATGCCATGAAAACCGTCCCATCCACTTACCATCAATGCCTTAAATTTCTATATAATGACATGAAAATAACCATAGATGGTGATCCCAATCCATTCCAATACTATAGTAATCTGAGAGGGATCACACAATTCTGAGTGCCTATCAATAATGAAGATTCATCTTCCACTTTGTCACATTACATTGATCCATCTTCATTGACTAAAGCATCCATTTCATCTACCATACTGTCAAACCCCAAGGTCCAAGTGTATGACATGGGATGTGGAGAGTATCGTATGAACAATTTGTAGACAAATGACAATGCTATAACTACCAAAGATGATTAGACTTCCAATAATGATGTCAAGACAATTTCAAAAGGAACACAAATAGATGGTCGTGCTTGGATCGAAACCTCTTGGTATCTTGATGACACATATTCTTTTGCCATATCTGCCTCCATGCAAGTTCTTAATGTTCACACTCTTTAATCTTTTCCTCACTAAGGATATCCATACATCATCCTTGCATACCACCTACTCTAGGTTAGCGTATGTCCCCCATTGTTGCCTCTACTAAGCCATCTTTCCAAGTCAATAAGGATGGGAACACCTCCATCAAGACGTGAACAATACTAAAAAGGCCAGTCCCAAAGACAACATTGTTGAAATCATCACTCCCATTAATTCGCCAAGCATTCCAGTCACTCCATCCACTTCATTCATTCCACTCACATCCATACACATCATAAACATGGATCAACAAGTCATATCTAAAGAAAAAGATAGAAAAATTCCAAGAATTAAGAATGAAAATTCCTTTAAAAGGAGATCAAGAATCAAAAGACATGTTGAAAAGAGAAAACAAAGAAAAGTACTCTAGACAAAATGAAAAGCTATTGGACCAATCAAGAATACAAGTCAAGAATGAGCAAGAATGTCAAGATAAGTCCTCTAGCCATCATAAAAAGCTATTGGATGAATCAAAAGTAAAAAATTAAAAGTGAAAATTAGAAAGCATTGGTCTCCAAGAATGTTCCTAGATCAAAAATCACTGGGGGCATCTATCAGTGCAAAAATTCAAACAAAGAGCTTGTTGATCCAAGGTCTTCACCTCTATCACTTTCACTCATTCCATACATTCCCTTCAACCAATCCATATTCACTTATCATCTCACCTCCATTTGTGATGTCTTTCAATGTACCTTTGACGATGACCCCTTGATGTACTCTAGCTCATTGGTCGCCCAAACAACTTTTCATCTGAAGCTTGGTGGCCCATGTAGTGTGCACATTAGGGATCATACCATAGCCTCTTTCTTCTACCACTTTTATCATCCATCATATTTGCCACTTACATTTCACATCCAAATAAGGTCCTTTCATCCAAAATGATCATCTTAACAATTTCAATGCATCATTATGACACATCGATTCTACACATAGCTTTTGAGAGCCTTGTCTTAATCATGAAAAATACAAAAAAATCAAAAAAATCAATAAAACAAAAAAATCATTACCTTGATGAAATCCTAGCAAACAGGTGTCCTAGTAACACCAAAAAAGAAGAAGAGAGAAATAATTCATCTAATAGTGAAAACCACTTCGGTGGCACTTTGGATAAGTACCATGGAGAAAACTTAGCAAACAGGTGCCATGTGTAGTTGACCTTGCTCCATCGTCTACCATCATTCCAACCCTGACTTTTCCATGTCATTTGCTTCACCACATTTTCCATATGACCCATAATAATGATTAGTCATCCTTTCCATAATCTAGAACAATTGACATCGGCCATCCTTTTTCTCTCTTCATAACTCATCCCATTACACTCCTAATAAATTAGTCTTATGCCTAATTGGGGGAAAATACTTGACCTACATCATTGGGTTGTACATATGCTAGCAAAGGTAGCTTTATCCCAAAAAGACAAAAAAACCATAAAACCTTAAAATCCAAAAAAATTGAAACATGTCAAAAACATTCAAATAATTTGCAAAAATCCCAAAATAGAGTCAATCAATGTCAGTCATGCCAGTATTTGTCATTGTCGAACTACGTTGCCTCTGTGACTTAATGTAGGCAAGGCCATCTATCGATGTGACCTTGAGGCATTAGGTCAGTCCTTTTAGGTTTTTCAAATAAAATCATGACTCAGTCATTTGTCAATAAAAAAAATTCATGTCATGTTGAACTACGAGGTCTTTGTGCATTGTTACATAGGCAAGGCCATCTATCGATGAGCCCTCGAGGCCACCTAGGTCAGTCCTTTAGGGTTCGTCACGTCAGTCAAATAAGTCGGACATTGTCAACATAGACACAAAAAGTTGTCAAAACATCAAACAAGTCACACATCAACAAGATAAACAAGTCAACAACATCACTTAGTCAAACCAAAATTGTCAAAATGGTCAAGCTGTCAAAATAGTCAACTTATGTCTTATTCAAGATGTGCCCTTCTTGGAACCAAACATTGTCATTTAGTCAAACATTGTCATTTGCCTTGTTGGAACTAATTTTTTTATAAAAATTCTAAGGGATTTATTAATTGAAATATGAAATTCATACTATCATTTGCATAAAAAGTCATATTTTTTCCATCCATAAGGTCAATTTTTCCCTTTACCGCTATACCAATACCATATTAGACACCCCACATAGCCCTTATATCATACCTCTACCACAACCCATTACAAAGAAGCCCACAGTATGATGGTATAAAGAGCTAACACTATACTCTGTCACCCTTTGCCACTATACCTCAGGGGGTCAAGACATAGCTTGCAGTAGAGTGGTACACTAAAGGACAATAATAGAAGGAGGGATTGCTATACCATAGAGGGTTAGAGCACAACCCGCAGTAAAGCGACATACTAAGGAGGAGTACTAGAAAGATACTGCAGTATCGCGGGAAGGTAAAAGGTGACCCGCGATAGAGTGTTATATTGAATGTATGTATAAGGAGACACCGCGGTACCATAGGGGAGTGAAAAGTAACATGAGGTAGCATGGTAAATCAGTCGTTGGATCATTTAAAGCTTACCAATCACATCAGTCAACATTGAAATATGAAATTGAGCTCGATACAAAAATTTGAATTGTGTGAATTTATGAGTCAAGAGTTAATGCATCTTGGTGATGAGAAGCATGAAGTAGGTTGAGATTTTTCCATCCATAACAGTTGAGACCAAGTGCAGATGAGCTCAAAGTGTGAGGGAAAAAGGAATTCTTCAAAGCGAATTATATCACCGAGTAAGCTCTACTCATAACTCTCTGAATTTCATAGAAATGGCACTAAAGAAAGCTGAAGTAGGGGTTAAAAAAGATGAAGTCAAAACCAGTAAACCCTCCTTGCAGTCCCCATTGCTTTCTCTATTACCTGGTTCAGTTGACAAAGGACCCAAGAAGGTTTTTAGAGATTTAGCTCAAGGGTGTAGAGACCCCATTGTTCCTTAGTCAGGTTGGAACATCTACTGGTATTTCTATCGAAATAGGAATGATAAGGTTTTGATCAAACTCGTGGACCCTTGATTTAGCTAAGCTAATTGTTCCAAATATTTTCATTGATATTGAGCTGATTAAAGCCCTATCCCATAGCTACCATGCCCTAACCAAAATTGTCAGGTTTCCAAATGGTGGGTTCTTAGTTGATGTCTCAAGAGAGGCTATTATCAAGTGTTTTAACCTAAATAAGCAAGTTGTAACAGAGGTAAACTTAGTGAAACTGGAGCAAGAGTAAAGAGGTTGAGAAGAACATATAGAAGTGATGAGCTCCCTCTACATATGAAGAGGGGTGACAATAACAAAATACTCCCCATCCCTTCCTAAAAAATGGAGCCTTTCCCAATTTTAGATTTTCAGGTTTATTTCAAAAACACTTATCATGCATTATGTCAAGTATTGGGGGCAAATGCAAAAGAAAGTATGTCAGTGGGATTAATGAGGATGGCCATAATTATTCAACACCTTGAGTCAAATGTAGAATTTTATTTTGCATTTGTAATTGAAGAGAAAATACATGATGGTTTGTTGCAAGTTAGAGAAGCTAAGGCTCCCATTGCCTTTAGAAAATATTCTTTATTGTTTCATTTAATCTTATAACAAAATGAAATGAAATGGACTAGAAGGATGAAGTTGTGTACGCAAGAGAATGGAGTAAGATTCCCTGTAAAAAATTGGTGTTATATATGGGATAGCAGATGTGTAGAGTGTGATTTTGTTGTGTTTCGAGATGAATTTTTTGTTAGATTGATAGCTGCCCTTGGTTACCCTACACCAAGGTTACCTGAATCATTGATGAATATAATGAGACCTATATAGTATAAGCTAGACCTTGGCTGTACTCATAACTATGTTGATTGGTTATTTATGCCACAATACACTATTATCAGAGTATATAGTTGTAATCAAGCACAACATATCTTGCCCAAATTTGTACCTACAAGAGTATGTTTTCTAGAATTCATGTGGTAGATGCTCTGGATGGAGCATGATTTGATGAGGAATTAGAGGAAGGGAACACTTTTGCTTGAATTATCAGTATTTGAGGAATTGGCCATTGGATCTAACATGTTGGAAGAATTGGAGAGGTTCATGAGGGTTAATTATCCCCTCAAGTCTGGAAAGGAGAGAGTGTGTGACCCAGAGGGTCATATTAATATGATCAGAAGGACCTTGCTAACAAAGAGGGCCATATCTCATGAATTTTACCTTGAGGAGGATTTCATAAGGAATTTGGTATATCTTGCTAATGTAATACAAACTAGGAAAAGATGGATAACTATGATGTAATGGGAGAATAAGAAGGAGAAGAATAAAAGTTTCAAAGGGTTTTTGCAAATGAACCCAACCTCTTGAAAAGGATGCAAATGATCCTTGAAAATTTTGATGAATTATACAAAATGGTCCAAGATGAGGGGTTAATTCCACTTCCCACACCTCACTAGCCATCACATGAAGCATCCACATCTCAAACACCACCTCCATCACCTGCACATCCATCTCCTCCATCTCCCACTCATGAACCTCAGGCTAAGAGACAAAAGACCGAGTCATTGGTTGAATATGGCCCAAGTGATGATGATGAAGAAGAAGCAGTCATAGCTGACCTAAATGAAGGAGGTAGTATTCCTCTCTAAGGTTTATGGAAGATGATGGTTTTATCCATACCAATGAATTTAAGGACTTTTGGATTAAGATGAAAATGAAGCAATTTGATGAAAGATTGAAAATTAATCTTATAGGAGCTAATGAATCAATGCAAGATGAGATCCAGGTTTAGACATTTGCAGAATTAAATGTTGATAATATCAATGTCACCCCCTAGGAGGCAAGAGAACTAGTATTGAAAAGTGATATGTTGATTATACCAGGGATGGAGCTATCCAAAGTTTTTCTTTTAGATCAGATTAGAGCACAAGATGTTTCAATGTTAGTAGCAGAGTTTGATTCAGAGGAAGGTGTTTCAGGAACAAGGGACAACCCTACTACCCAAACTCTTGCTTTGTGGACAAAACAAAAGAATAAAAGGAACCTCGGCTATTGGATGTAGTGTAGGAAATGAGGGGGTCAACTATGGTGAGAACGATGAAGGACACAACTCCCATAGAAGCTGCAACTATAACCATGCATTCTGCAATGTTCACTAAAGATGTGGTAGAAAATATAAAAAAGAAGATCAATGAATATGAGAAGAGATTAAAATGGTTAAATGATGAAGTGAACAAATTGTTTATTGAGAATGTGAAGCTGAAGTAGCAGTTGTAGTAGGCTACCATAGTGAGAGGGGATAAAGTAGTTTTGTATCACCCACATGTCCAAGTAGAAGATCCACAAATTCAACAATTGAAAGATGAAATTACTAAACTAAAGAAACATAATATGGAGGACGTCAAGCAACATATCATGGAGATTCTAAAGAAGATATTGGATCATAGAATTAGGATATCAAGGAGAAGATAGGTGGATTACATGAAAATTTTAGCAATTTGATTAAAGTTTGGAACAGATAAATGCTAACTCCCTTATCCTTGAAGAGGTTCAAAAGAGGTGGCAACCAACCTATCAAAGACTGACTACTATGTGCAAAGCCACACAAAGGGATCCAAATGCCCCACCAAGACTCAAACCAACACAAGAAATGGTAAAGGGTGTAATTGAGGAGTATAAGTATTTGGTAGATATGAGGAAGAAAGTGGAGAATAGGAGGATTGCATTTGACTACATTAAATGCCTCTTCAAACCATCAGTATTCAAAGATGACAATCAATTAAAGGGAATGGATGAGTGGAAAGAAGATTTTGATTGGATAGTTCCAAAAGGCTTGACACATGTAGAGGATGATGGGGAGATCAATCCAAAGTAATTCCATACTTTATTTGATGGGATTATCATGTTGGATAGTGGATACACAAAGTTTGTAGTCGATGTTAGAAATCTCCTAGACAATAGATGGAAAAGTCATCTCACAAATTTTGCATCTGCACAAGAATTCAAATGGTTGAGTGATCTAAAAATAAATAAGTGGTAGGAGAATTATTTGGGCTCTGATGAAGATTGATTGCAAGAATCACGAGGAGAAATTATCATACAATAAAAGCTTTGAACAGGTCTTAGATGACCATGGGATTTTATTTGAAGATTAACAGATTAACCCACATGTTTATTGTTAAGTTCTTTCAGTTGTGTTTAATTTCATAATTATGTTTGTTATCAATAGACATGTCCTTTGGTTTGAAGCTTGTTGCCTCTTGTATAAATAAGAGAGACCAGGACCAAAAGAGATTATTAGATTAGATATAGAAAAAAGTAACAAGTGAATAGGGATAGATATAATGCTTACATTTCAAAAGACCATGATGCATGTATAAATTTTGAAGAAGTCAATGAAAGATATTTGATTTTGTAGCCTAATCTTGGTATGAAATGTTTGCTGGAATTATTCAATTATTTGGTTGTCTCCATTTTAATGGTTCTTTGTTATTTAAATTGATATATCAAGTATATATTCATTTTATTAATGCACATTTGTTGTATCTATGTGATGTGATTAATTGGTTTCCCCAGAGGAATTAAACATCCTTCTAGTCAATCATAGTAATCTAGAAGTGTTAATTGGGTCAATAAGAAGAACCACATAGTTAGGATTGTCAATCTATCTCCAATTTGGTGTTATCTATGTCCTTACATAATTTACTCAATTGGTTCTTTCAAGTAAAGATTAAATCCTCTTGATAAATTATAAGTACCTGGTTGTGTCAGTTGGATTTATAAGTAGATTTTGTCAATCATTTACCTACACATTTATACAAGTTATAAACCAATATTAATGTGCCAAACAGTTTGATTTATTTCCATTATAGGTCACATTTTCTAGATCTTCATTGGACTCCATTTACCCAACAAGGAATTGGTCTTATCCATCTCATCATATAGTCTTAGCTAATTCATTTTCAAAACTTTACATCTGTTAACTGAACATACTCATAACTCTTCCTTGATATTGCTTATACAATTTATACCAAATAGGTCTACATCTCTCCACTTCCAATTGCCATTGTGGATAGATTTCTTAAGTAGGAAACACATAATTTAAGTTTTCTCTATCTCCATAGGTATACCCACCTAGGTCTGGCAGAGCTTGAAGAGAAGAATGTTCAAATTCATCATTTGGCCTTGTAAGTTAGCCTAAAATGGACCAAGATCTTGGAAACCTCTTGTGGTTTCTCAACCAGCATTTTTGAGACCTAACAGTTTGGCGACTCTACTAGGGAGTCAACTCAGAGTTAGGGCCTTTGTCATAGAGTCAAAAATCTTACACAAGACTCCATTGGAAATAAGAAGTTATATAGTTTTCTCACTTCAACATAAGTAAGTGGCGACTCTGATAAAACAAAGTACACATCGGACCATCACAACATGCATGGCAGAAGGTCCCTATATAAAGGAGGTGCTAGTGACAATAGTAAATGGACACATAAGAATGATAAAGCTAAGAAGGTGTTTGATGAAATGTGCATGAAAAATAAGGATAAAACATCAAAACCACACTTTGATACGTACAATCACTATAATACATTGACAAATGAAAATAGCTCAGTAGGAGAACCTTGCACTCCTGAAGAAAAAAAAATCCTTTTTATCAGTTAGATCGTAAGAAAGAGGAAGAATTCAAGGCTGAAATTGATGCAAAAAGAATCAGGAGACAACATGAATATGAACATGGAATGGAAGGGAATCATAATGAGCCTATTGATAATGTAGCCCCTAAAGAAAATTATGAATTTATGACTCAAGAGGAAATAAATGCACAATTGGAGTATGAAAGACAAGAAATGGAAAGAACAAAAGCAAAATATGAATAAAGGCACCAAGCAATAAAAGAGCTCTAGGATTTGAAATTACAGAGAGCCCAAATTAATGCTCATATGGCTAACCTCCCTAAATATATACCACCTCACAAGGAAGGGATAATAATGCAAGACCTTCAAATCCACCAAAAGCACCACAAAATCAATCAGGGAATCAATACAAACCACCAAATGTTCCACCTAGAAATCCATCACAACACCCAAATGCTTAACCACCCCCTGGCCAACAATATGTACCACCACCCCAAGTACAATATAATAATCCATTATATCAATATCAAGATCCTCAAAACCCACCTCCTTAGCAATACACAACCATGATCAGATAATTTGATTTAGTAGGATTCCAAGTACATCCTTACCCTATGGACAACAGTTGGAGAGGTCTTGTCCCGAAATTCACATGAAGTAGTTAAGTCACTATTGAGGAACACTTAAGGAGTTTTAATGATTTTTTCAAGATTTGGATATGTAGTATGAAGATGTACAAATGAGGCTATTTATGATGTCATTAACTAAAGAAGATAGAGATTGGTTTAACAATTTACCAACAACCTCTATTGATTCCATTCAAGAGTTTCATGGTTAGTTTCTTGAACAGTATGGGAACCAGTGTGCACTATAGTTTTCCTTGCATGAATTGATAAGTATCTAGAAACATCAGAATGAGTCATTTTATGACTTCAACCAAAAGTTCTCCAAATTGCATAATAAGATACCATTGGGATCTAAGTTGACAGACCCTACAACATTGAACATTTATCTAAAAGCATTTGATCCAAAGACAGGATATGAGTTTAGAAATAGGTTCCCCAGAGATTTAGCTAAAGCTTAGAAAATAGCATTGACTATTGAAAAAAATAGAAAGGTTGTGGGGATGACTGCTAAAAGAGATAATCTTAGGGTTCCCCAACATTATAACAATCCTTAGAATAGAAAAGAAAATACATATAGAAATGAAAGGCCGAGGCTGCATGATATGCCATACAATATGAATTGGAAGGATGGAAGGCCCATAATTGGCAAGCCTAAGAATAAGGAAACAAATGATCCTTTAAAGAAGAGAGGAGCATACATGGTTAACAATAATCCTTGGTGTCAAACTTGTGACTTGCCCCATTCCCCTAATCACTGTGTTGTAGCTCAATCGATGCAAGAAGAAGAAATACTTGTAGATAATTATGGTGAGGATCATACAATATATTTAACATGTCATACCCTCCATCCAATTGTGCAAGGATATTCATCTTCAGAAGAAGAAGGCTACAAGTATGATGTTGATAACCAAAGATATAATGTCCATATGCCAGAACAATAAGTATTTTTTGATTGTGAAGAAATCAATGATGAGAAATATTCTTCATGTGCATCATCTTAGTCAAGTAAATCCAATATAAGAAGACCAATTGAGGAAGATATTAAGAAATTAACCATTGTTGTAGTGGAATAGGAAAAAAGAAAATATTGATTAAGAAACAAAACAATAAATGAAGATGAAGGTGTTCCAAGAGGAATATTTGTGAAAGATAAAACACAGGGAGCACTGAAAAAGGAAGAAAACAAGCAGCCTAATAAGGATGAACAAAAGCATGTTCCAAAGGAAGAAAGCAAAGAGTTGCATACAGACAAGCAAAAAGGAAAAGGAGGAGAGCAAAGGAGATTCATTTTAGCCAAAGAAGATGATCAAAATAGAAAGTGCTTATTTTGATTTCAAACAAGCATTATCCCAAGTAAATATTTTTGTACCATTACTTGAAATGATGAAAATAAAAGAATATAGGGATAGTGCTATCTAGATAATATCTAATGGGAATAGTAAAAGCACAAAAATTGAGAGCAAAGAGACCATTAACAATAAGTAGGGAGAGGTAAAAGATCCTAAGGTTTCTCTAGGTGGTGCATTGATAAATCCTCCACAAGTTGATCCATATTTTACTACATTACTCATAAATAACAAGTTGTTGAGGAATTGTATGATAGATTCAGGTGTTGCTATCAACATCATGCCAGTGGGGGTCATGAAGCAACTTGGGATGTGGGTAGACATTACTGGTGGAAAATTTTATGCTATGGATAGCAGACCTATTCTATTGGTAGGAATTATGAAAGATGTAGAGGTGAAGCTAGCTGCTTATCCACAAGAAAATTATAATATAGACATAACTATGATTGATATGCCTCCTCATTTTGGAATGCTATTGTCAAGACAATGGACTACAACAGTTGGAGGGAATGTATTGTTTGACTTGTCATATGCCACAATACCAGTCAATGGTGAAGAAGTTAAGTTAAATAGAGAACTAAGGATGAATTAGATTGTGGATTATGTTCCTCAAGAGTAGCTAAATTGATTTTTTGACATAGATTTAGGGAGTTTCAAAATAGAGCCTTCTCAACCTAAATTAGAAAATACTAACCTAATTGATAAACATGTTTCCAAGAATGAGCATGGTGTGTGGAAAATGTATTTTGATGGAGCATGTAGTTAGGAAGGCAATGGACCTAGGGTAGTTTTTATTTCACCTGAAGGTACCACATTCAAATATTCATTTTTTCTGACCTTTGAGTGTACAAACAATGTGTCAAAGTATGAAGCCTTGCTAATCAGTTTGAATATGGCTATCAAACACAATATCAAACTGCTAACTGTTATGGGAGATTATGAGTTGATCATTTCACAAGTTAGGTCAAAATATGCTACAAAGTACAAAAGGTTAAAACAATATAGAAATGTTGTGTGTGATACAATTGAATTATTTGATACTTTTTCAATTGAATGGATAGACAAATAAAAAAATTTAATGACAAATTTCCTAGCTAATATAGCCCTAAAAATAGATGATATCACCTTGGCTGAAGTATCTCAGGTTGAATTCAAAACAAGACCTACTATCCCTGATAATATCCATAGTTGAAAATTTTTCAATGATGACACTGATCTCATAAAATTTCTCCATTGCATAGACTATTATGAAGCTCAGGAGATTGAGTTTAATGCATTTGTTGAGGAAGTAGATGGCAAACATACTGTATTTGGAAAAGAAGTCTTGCAGCTTCAAACCAACAAACTTCTCAAAGGACTTGTGGCACTAGAAAGGGTATATGATGGAAATGATCACTCTCTCAAGATGCAGACACTAGTAAAGAGAGAAGCTATTGAAGAAATCAATCTAGGGACTAAGTTAGCACCAAAAAGGGTATATATTGGAAATAAAATAATTCCAACAATCAAAAGAATGTTGATTGCGTTGTTGAGAAAATACAAGCATGTCTTTGCATGGTCCTATGAGGATCTCAAAGCATATAGATAGGATTTATTCCAACATGAGATTCCATACAGATACAAAACCATTCACGAAAAAGCAAAGACCTATCCAGCCAACTTTGGAACCTAAAATGCAAGAGGAGCTGGAAACACTCGGGGATGGAGGTATTATCAAGCCCATTATACATTCAACATGGGTCTCAAACTTGGTCCCAGTAAGAAAGAAAAATTGGGATATTAGGCTGTGTAGACTTCAAAAATTTAAATGTTGCTTCCCTTAAAGATAATTACCCTCTCCTGAATATGGAAGCCATATTGCACAAAGTAACAGGATGTGATTTTTTGTCAATGATGGATGGATTTTTTGGGTATAATCAGGTCAAAGTTAAAGAGTCTGAGCAATGCAAGACAACTTTTACTATGCCATGGGGGACATATATCTATGTGAGAATGCCATTCGGTCTCGCAAATGCAAGGGAAACTTTCCAAAGGGCCATGGATGTGGCATTTGCAGATTTGATCAATGCTATAATGGTAGTGTACTAGGATGACCTCACTGCTTACTCCAAAAGGGCAGAAGACCATGTAGAGCACTTGGAGAAAATATTCATCAAGGCTCTAGAAAATGGCATCAGTGTCAACCCCAAGAAATGTCATTTTGTTGTCATAGAGGGTAAGATTTTGGGGCATATTGTATCAAAAAAAGGGATTAGAATATACCTTGAAAGAGTAGAAGCAATAGAAAAAATACCCATTCCCAAAATTGTTAAATCCATTCAATCATTTTTTGGACAAATTAACTTTGTTAGGAGATTTGTGTCAAATTTTTCTGATATTGTTAAACCAATATCTAAAATGTTGAAGAAGGGAGAAAAAATAGATTGGACTATAGAAGCCCTGTAAGCTTTTATATCCATCAAGAAATTTATCAAAGAATCCCCCATTCTAAAATCTCCTGACTTTTCCAAACCTTTCCAAATATTTTTTTTGCTTCATTCCACACTATAGCAGTTGTTATGTTACAAAAGAATGATGAGGGTTATGAGCAACCTGTATCCTTCTTTATCAAGTCATTACAGGGGTCAGAGTTAAAGTATGATATTATGGAGAAACAATCCTATGCATTGGTCAAAGCAACAAAGGCTTTCATACCATATTTAGTTGGAGCCAAAGTAATTGCATATGTACCACACATAGCTGTGAAGGACATCTTGGTAAAGATAGAGGTGATAGGGAAGAGATGTAGATGGATCAATAAGATCCAAGGATTTAATATGGAAATTCAAATTACCAAGTTAGTAAGGGGACAGGGTCTAGCCAAAATAATGGCAGAAGCAAACATTAAAGCTAACCATTTATCTACAATGTAGAAAATGAGGAGGGTGCAGTTACAAGCATTGAACATACTCCTTGGTACACAAACCTAGTGTATTATCTTAGACACATGAAATGCCCTAAAGGATTGAATGATAATCAGAGGAGAACTCTAATGTTGCAGGCATCCAAGTATGTATTCATAGAAGGGGATCTGTTTTGGAAAAATAGGGATGGAATGCTATTATTGTGTCTAGGTGAATCACAGGAAGAGCATGTCTTGAGGGAGATGCATGAAGGAGTGTGTGGAGGCAATTATTCTACCAAAAATAACTGCACAAAAGATTCTTAGGGTGGGCTATTACTGGCCTAAGGTTTTCAATGATTCTTTTTCATATGTAAGGAGGTGTGAAGCTTGCCAGAAATTCTCAGGAAAGATAAAATATCAAGGATCCCTACCACTTAGACCTTTGCAAGTAGAAGCCCCTTTCCACCAATGGGGAATATATTTTATTGGGAAAATACAAGAAAATTCAAGTGGAGGACATAAGTGGATATTAGTAGCAATTGATTATTTCACTAAATGGGTGGAGGTAATCCTAACTAAACAAGCAACAAGAAAGGTGGTAATAAATTTCCTGATCATGGATAATATCATAACTAGATTTGGTACACCAGTAAGGTTGATCACAAATAATGGGATGTGTTTTAGGTCTAATGAATTCAAAAATTTCTACAACACATGAAATTACAGTTTCTTATGCTACCCCTTACCACCCACAAGCAAATGGTCAGGCATAATCCAATAATAAAAGTCTTTTGAAAATCATATGAAGGATTCTAGATGGAAATAAAAAGGCATGGGACTCAAAGTTGAGAATGGCTATGTGGGCGGATAGGATTACTGTGAAGAAGGCGATTGGAAAGTCTCCATTTGAACTAGTATATGGAACACAAGTTAGGATGCCATTACAAAACCTTTTACCAGTTTATAATTTCATCCTTCAAGAAGATTTAGATATTCTATAAACAATGTAGGAAAGGATGGAGCAGCTTGCAGAACTTGATGAAATAAGGAGAATGGCTCAAAAGAAAAATGTGAAGTTGCAATCACAGATGAAATATCTTTTTGATAAGAAAGCCAAAAGAAAATTTGAGGTAAATGATTTGGTACTAATGTGGAATGCTAGGTGTCAAGAAAAGGGAAAGCATGGAAAGTTTGAAGCTTTGTGGTTAGGTCCCTTTGTTATCATTGGAAAAGGAGGGGGTGACTCTTATTATTTGTAGAGCATGTATGGAGAGGAACACGATTTTCCTGTACATGGGCAGTTTCTAAAGCACTTCTTTTCTTGAAGAATTAAAGAGGATTAAGGATTGCCAGTGAATGGACAATTATTAACAAACCTCTTAAAATAATCTCTTTCCATGCATAGTAGTTTAGGAAATAAAAAAGGGACTAGGAGTTTCCAATACATGGACAATCCTAGAATTCCCTCATTAAAAACAAAGTTTATTTCCATGTACAGTAGGATAGGATCATTTCCATTTCCATAATTTTCACCTCCATCTTCATTCCATCCCCACCACTATCCATTTTCATTCTCATATCCTCTGAAAACTAGGTTTGCACCCAGAGATATTATGGATTCTTGTAGTGATTGGTAAATCACTCATCCCCATCTGGAGTCACTGTTGGAACCAAAATTTTCATACTAATTCTATAGAGTTCATCAATTAAAATCTGAAATTCATACTATCATTTTCATAAAAAGTCACATTTTTTCCATCCATAAGGTCAATTTTTCCCTTTACTGCTATACCGCTACCATATTAGACACACCACATAGCCCTTACATCATACCTCTCTACCACAACCCATTACAAAGAAGCTCATGGTATGACTGTATATGGAGCTAACACTATACTCTATCACCTTCACCACTATAACTCGGGGGGTCAAGACATAGCCCATGGTAGAGTGGTACACTAAAGGACAGTAATAGGAGGCACCAATATACCGCATAGGGTAAAAAAATAGCCCATGATAAAGCGATATACTAAGGAGGAGTACTAGAAAGATATCGTGGTACCATAGGAAGGCAAAAGGCAACCCACGGTAGAGTGGCATATTGAATGTATGTACCAAGGAGACACCGCGGTACCACAGGAGAGTGAAAAGTAACACCAGATAGCATGGTAAATCAGCCATTGGATCATTTAAAGCTTCCCAAACACATCATTCAACATTGATAAATTGACGATATAAAGATTTGAATTGTGTGAATTTATGAGTCGAGAGTTAATGCATCTTGGTGTGAAGAAGCACGAAGTAGGTTGAGATTTTCCATTCATAGCAGCTGAGACCAAGTGTAGATGATCTCAAAGAATGGGGGAAAAATGAATTTTTCAAGGTGAATTATATCTATTTTGGGTAGCTCACGGTCATCACTTTAAGATGGCACTACAAAGGCTAAAAGTAGGGGACAAAATTATAGGGTGAAACCCTCACTGATACATTTAACTTTCTACATTACCTGGATTCAGCCAAAAAAGAACCAAAGAGTTTTCTGTGAAGCTTGAGGGAAGGTTCCGGAAATCAAACCGATGGAACCTTGTTAGCTATTCCAAATATTTTACTGAATTTGGTCAGAAATACTATTATAGCTTCTGTGTTTAAAATTACTATTCCAAATGGTGGGTGCTTAGTTGATGTCTCAAGGGAGGCTATTATCAAGTGTTTTAACTTGAATAAGCAAGTTGTAAGAAAGGTAAATTTAGTGAAACTAGAGAAAGAGTACAAGAGGTTGAGAAGAACATATAGAAGTGATGAGCTCCCTCTACATATGAAGAGTGGTGAAAATAATAGAATACTCTCCATCCATTCCTCAAAAATGGAGCCTTTCCCAGTTTCAGATTTTCAGGTTTATTTCAAAAACACTTATCATGCATTATGTCAAGTATTAGGGGTAGATGCGGAAGAAAGTATGTCAATGGGATTAATGAGGATGGCCATGATTACTCAACACCCTGATTCAAATGTAGAATTTTATTTTGCATCTATAATTGAAGAGAAAATACATTAGGGTTTGTTGTAGGTTAGAGAGGCTAAGGCTCCCATGCCTTTAGAAAATATTCTTTATTGTGTCATTTAATCTTATATCAAAATGAAATGAAATGCACTAGAAGGATGAAGTTGTGTAGACAAGAGAATGAAGTAAGACTCCCTATACATAATTGGTGTTATATATGGGATATCATATGTTTAGAATGTGATTTTGTTGTGTTTCAAGATGACTTTGTTGTTAGATTGAGAGCTACCCTTGGTTACCCAACACCAAGGTTACCTGAATCATTAATGAATATAATGAGGCCTATATAGTATAAGCCAAACCTTGGCTATACTCACAACTATTCTGATTGGTTATTTATGCCACAACACACTGTTATCAAAGTTATACGACTGTAATCAAGCACCACATATATTTCCCAAATTTTTTCTTGCAAGATTATGTTTTCTAGAATTCATGTGGCAAATGCTCTAGATGGAGCATGATGTGATGAGGAATCAGAGGAAGGGAACATTCTTTCCTGATTTATCAGTATTTAAGGAATTGGCCATTGGATCTGACATGTTGGAAGAATTACAAAGGTTAATGAGGGTTAATTATTCCCTCAACTCTAGAAAGGAAATATTGTGTGACCTAGAGGGTCATATTAATATGATTAGGATGTTGGTGAGAAAGAGGGCCATATCTCATAAATTTGACCCTAAGGAGAATGTCATAAGGAATTTGGTATATCTTGCTAATGTAATACAAACTAGGAAAAGATGGATAACTATGATGCAATGGGAGAATAGGAAGAAGGAAAAGAATAAAAGTTTCAAAGGGTTTTTTTGTAGAGGAACCCAACCTTTTAAAAAGGATTCAAATGATCCTTGACAAATTTGATGAATTATACAAAATGGCCCAAGATGAGGGCTTAATTCTACTTCCCACACCTCACCACCCATCACATGAACCATCCACATCATGAACACCACCTCCATCACTACACATCCATGCCCTTCATGTAACACCCATCATGCAAACCCTAGAGAACAAACATTGCAAACAATTTTTTTTTATGAATAACAAAAAGTAACATGCAATTAAACATTAAATACATTTGCATTGCACATTAACATCTTAACATTAAATCCTCTGGGGCACATGAGGTTACTTTGCAAAACAACTAAAAACAAAAGTAAAAGATAATATTAAACAACTTATCCAATAATATTATACTAACCATTAATAAAAGTACATCCATGAACCAAGAGTGAGATTATCACTACAACACATATTAAAATCATAAAGAATCTCTTACAATAATTTTTACAAAGGATCCTAAATATTACATCATCACTTTAACATTACATTACATGATCTTGGTAATGAATTACAATAAATTTCCCATACAAGTGGGATGATACAAAGTACAATAACATCTGAATTACAAAGTGAACAACTAGTACAAGCTCTAGCTAAAAGAATGCTGAGAAGATAGAATGTTCATGGGAAACCCAAAGGGCACAGAGCACGTTCCACCCAATCACGTGAGTTATAAATAACTCACCCCCCATGCTTAGAGGTGAAAAGGAAGAGATCACGACCATGAATGTCAAAACCGACTCTAATAGAACACATAGTACAAAACTCAAATACAAACTCAAGGATTACAATGACATAATAGACAACATTCACGAGTCAAAAAAATAACTTAAAGTCATAAATCTCATCACATTAAACAAAATAATAACCAATAAACAAGTAACCAAAGAATGATCATAAAACATTTCCAAATCAAACTGAAATAATAAACAAAATACAATTCCAGAGGCAATAAGGAAACAAGGAAAATGGGTGTCTAGTGGAGAGTGTCATCACATAGCTCTCATGGGTTATCCTGACCCTTCCTCCAACTTGAGGCGCTAGTGCCCATCTATGTATATCCTAGCCCTTCCTCCTACTTGAGGTGTCAACACCATAGGATAGCTCATGCAGAGTCGATAACCTCTCATGGGGACAAGGTTACGACTTTGCCGACAACGGCCTTCTCAGTCTATCATTAGTCTACGCTAGCCCTAATGCATAGACGAGGTATCCAATATTTATTATCTTGTGTGTTTTACTACCCATCCCCCTAAGTTCTATTATCTTGTGTGTTTTACGATAGCCCCCACAAAGAGCCACTCTCCCTAAGACCCCTAACATAGCCAAAACTAGGCAAGGGTTGTACTATAATGAATAAAGCATATAACTCAAAACAAAAACATGCAAGGCAAATCCATCTCACAATAAGCTCATAATCAAAGTCCCAACAATACCGTATAACCCTTCCATAATAATAATAATACGAAAATCATGCAACACCATGAGCACAAAATACGAGGATATACATCCAAGGATAAAACACGCCTCTGGAAATAAGTTTCATAATTTACAATAGGGTCCCCACATCCAAGAACAAGATCCATAACAATAAATAGAAGATACTATCAAGATCACATGATTTTAAATCCTGAGAAAACGATTTGATCAATTGCATTTAAAATCTCTATTTTACTTGATGTAGTTTTGAAAAGAGGCACAATAGTTTCGGCAAAATTATGTAATTTGTTTGCCTTTTGATTAATCAATTAATCTACATTTAATAATTTAATCCTAAAAAAAACATTATAAATACACAATGTATATATATATAAATAATAAATAATAATAAATTTAAATAGATATATATATATAAATATATATATTTAAAATTTTAAAACCCAAACTTTAATACCCATACAAAAGCAAAGGCCTGTATGGGGACTGCACAACAATCCCCACGGGCTGTTGTACGCAGTAGTCCACAAGGACTGCTGTGGCAGTCGCTGCCATAGGGGGAGGGAGTGGGTATAGCCTGCCATCCCCCCCCACACCCTTATATAATAAAATAACTTCTGTATATAGTTTTTTTTGGAATTTTTTTTTTATAAAAAATTAAACTCCATCCTTTACCAGGTATGGATGTCGATGGCAGTTCAAACATGATTTGAATTTTGAACCACAATTTTCAAATAAATTTAAATGCAATGAATATATATATATATATATTTTATATATATATATGTATATATATATATATATATATAGAAGTTTGTGTATGTATACACATATATATAACTATATATGTCCATATGAAACAAAATTCCAGTAAAAGGTATAGAAAGACAGAAAGATAGAATTAAATATATTCCCACACACACACACACACACACACAGATATATATATATATATATATATATATAAGGATATATTTCAAAACCCAAAAACAATTGTTCTGAGAGGAAAACTATTTTTTTTTTTCAAAAAAATTCAATTTATAGATACATAGTTTATTTTCAGAGGCTCAAACAATACTTTCTCAAAGCCAAATTGAAAGAATAATCATAGAGCAATTTTCATAAACACCCAAATTAATTCTTTCAATAAATTTACTATTCAATAATTTCTACCCTCAAAGGCTTTCTTTTTCTTTCACCAATTAACCTATTTATATTTTTTATTTTCTTTGAATCAGAAGACTAGAGAAGAAGTAGATAAAACCTGGAGTCCTGCGCTGCTGATATTTTGATGAAGCTTGCTTGATTCCAATAGTCTTTTCGAACATCTTTCATTCCTTCTTCAGAATCTCCTCTCCATAATACCGTGCTCAAATCCAAATCTAATAGTCTACTCAGAAAATCCTTCCCAGAAACATGAAACAATAGAATGACAAATCCCTTTCCAAAAAACTTCAGAAGATCTAAACATTCAAAGTCATTATTTTTAATTTTAATTT
This sequence comes from Sequoia sempervirens, assembly GCA_007258455.2. Lineage (NCBI taxonomy): Eukaryota > Viridiplantae > Streptophyta > Pinopsida > Cupressales > Cupressaceae > Sequoia > Sequoia sempervirens. Next base: position 467,290,857 of record VDFB02058242.1, on the reverse strand, counting down.
TCTTTTTCAACTTAAGTCTGAATCTTCCTGTACATGAAAACTAACAATTATGAAATTAAATAAAAGATACCTCTTTCCTTTTCGAAAACTCTAAAAAATCCAATATAAAAGAAACTATCTAATTTAATTCTAGTTTTTTTAGCCAACACTTAATTCTCATTTGTCCTTTTATCTTTTATGTTCTTTTATTTATTTATGTTTCCTTTTATCAATACTTTTTGTTTTTAAATCTACTTTTGCAAGATTTACAGTTTGCTATGCGCATAAATTAATTAATTTATTTTATAATTATCTTCAACAAGGTAATTTAATTAAATTAACAAAACACAATTTAATATTTAATTAACATTTAACTAAAACACATGACTTTTAAAATAAAACTTTTAAATATTTAAATACAAATTAATTTAACATTATACTAAACAATTATTACCACCATTTAGTTAAATAAATCACAACTTATAAAATACCAACGTACAATACATACGAACAAGGCACTACACAAACCACAGTAGCAAATTACTAAAATGACAACACAACGACACACAAAACTATTCAATCAGAACGGTTTGACAACATGGGACGGGGTGAATTCCTTGTCATCTCTGTTTTAACATTATACCGTTGGGTTATTGGTGCTCGCCTTGTCCTGCTGAAGCAGATGGAATCGAGACTCTGTACCTACAATCCTTGTATCCAAACAAGGTTGTATACATGTACATATATATATATAATCAAATCATTACATTGTGAGAAGGAATTGCAGCATAGCAGGACACTCACGAATGAGTGATGCTACACTGTCCTTTCATCACATCTATTCTAACAATTATAATATAAATGATGAAATAGCATTTCTAAACTAACAGATCATATCATAACCTAATTTACTAAATCACTGCATCATAATATATTTATGAAATCAACTAACATCACCAAACCACAATATCATAAGAAATATCCATGACCTCAAATGTATAAGCATAATCACCAAATAGTCTACTAACCAAACCACCAAACCAAACAATAATAGTACCCTCACAGTATCAAAGTATCAAATCAAATCATAGAAAATAATGAGTCCAACTAGCAAACAGGAGGATTATTACATCATCCCCCCCAGGAATCCAGCTTACTCTTGGAAGCCAGGAAAAAAGTAAGGGTAGGATTCTCTGATATAGGAGGCATCCTCCCATGTCGTTGAAGTCTCATCATTAGGATCCCACTGGAGCTACACCTGCTCAATATCCCTTCCTCTGAGAATGAGTATCTTGTGCTGCACCACGACCATGGGCTCTAGAGCTAGCTACCTGTGCTCAACCTGTAGAGCATTCCAATCAATTATGTGAGTAACATTAGGAAAATATGGCCTAACAACTGATACATGAAAAACATCGTGAATCCATGACAGATTGGGTGGCAAGGCTAGGTAGTAGGAAACAATACCAATACACTCTAATACCTTGAACAGATCCACAAAATGAGGCACAAGCTTAGAACCCTTTCCATAATGAATAAGGATCTTCCAAGGATGAACTTGAAGAAACACTCGATCTCTAACTACAAACTGCCGATCAATTTTGTGTGCATCAACAAATTTCTTTTGCCTGTCTTGAGCTGCTACCAGATGCTCTCAGATGCGAGTTAACTGTTGCTCCATTTCTTGAAGCATTTTGGGTTCAAGAAGAACCTTGTCTTCCAATCGATCCTAGCTCAAAGGGGTATGACAAGGATGACCATATAAAGCCTGAAATGGAGCCATGCCAATTGAACTATGATAGCCATTGTTATAGGAAAATTTGACCAATGCAAATGATCTTCCCAATGAGATTGTTGGTCCATGACATACATGCAAAGCATATCCTCAAGCACCTAATTGAATTTCTCAATCTAACCATCTGTCTCAGGATGGTAGGTAGAACTAAAATTCAACTTAGTCCCTAAGGACCATGACAAGGATGTCCATAATGCAGATGTGAATACCGGATCTCTATCAGAAATAATCCTACGTGGTATCCCATGTAATCAAACAATGTCTTCCATGAACACCCTAGCCACCATAGAAGTAGTATAGAAGGATTGAATGGGAGAGAAATGGGCTACCTTGGTCAACCTGTCAACCATAGCCATGATAGCGTCATGTTACCTGGAAGACATAGGCAACCCGACAATGAAATCCATAGAGATAATGTTCCACTTCCACTCCAGAACAAGATGAGGTTGCAATAAACCTATAGGATGATGGTGCTCAGCCTTAACTCTCTGACATTCTAAACACCTAGCCACAAAATCAGTGATGTCATGCTTCAATCCTGCCCAAAAATATAGTGAGCAAAGATCAGTGTACATCTTCTTAACTCCAGGATGTGCCATTCAAATAAGGAGCGGAGCTTCACTCAAAATTAGGGTGTGAAGACCCTCTATAGGATGTACATACATTCATCCTACATAACGCAACACACCATCTGAGTCCAAAGAGTATCCAACAAATTTACCTTCCAACCCTCTACCCGACTCAATCTCCGATTTCACTGCTTGATACCAATCATCTAAACAAAAAGTTGCGAGGATCTGACTCTTCAAATCAACCTCAAGAGCCACAGTAGAAATCTCATGCTTGCGTCTACTCAATGGATCTGCCACCACATTCTCTTTTCCTTGAATATACTTTACTTCAAAATCATATTTGCACAAGAATTCCATCCACATTCTCTACCTTGCATTCAGATTCAGTTGCATGAAGATGTATTGCAGACTACGATGATCTGTATGCAACTCGAACTGATGTCCAAGGAGAAAGTGTTGCCACCTTACCAAGGCATGCACAACTGTGGCTAACTCCAAATCATGTGTGGGGTAATTAAGTTCATGATCCTTTAGTTTCCGTGATTCATAAGCAATCACTCGCCCTTCCTGCATCAACATGGCCCCCAAGCCTTCCAAAGAAGTATCCATACAAACAAGAAAATCACCTATCGGGTCCAGTACTGCTAAGATTGGAGCACTAGTCAACTTGTCCTTTAGAGTTTGGAAAGGTAACTAACATTGATCAGACCAAAGAAATTTCTTTCCCTTCCTCTGTAAAGAGGTGATAGGATGAGCCAACCTAGAAAAGCCTTGGACGAACTGCCTATAATATCCTACAAGCCCTATGAAGCTAGGAATTTCTAAGACATTTGTGGGTGCAGGCCAATCCACAATGGCCTAAATCTTTGCAGGATCAACTGAAATTCCTTCACCTGAAATCACATGCCCAAATACTAAACTTCAGTCTTATAAAAGTCACACTTTGCCAAGTTGGCAAACAACTGATTGTCCCTTAAGCACTATAACACCTGCTTTAGATGTTCCTCATGTTCTTCCATAGACCTAGAATAAATCAGAATGTCATCGAGAAACACAAGGATGAATCTATCCAAGTATGTTCAGAACACTCCATTCATTAAGCTCATAAAGACTAAAGGTGCATTCGTTAACCCGAACGACATCACAATGAACTCATAATGTCTGTATTGAGTACGAAATGTTGTTTTGTGAATATCTACATCCGCAATCCTCAACTGATGATATCCTGATTTGAGATCAATCTTAGAAAACACCTTCACCCCTTTTATCTGATCAAAGAGATCATCAATTCTGGATAAAGGATATTGGTTCTTCACTATTACTTTTTTTAACTTCCTGTAATCAATACACAAGCAAAGAGAACCATCCTTCTTCTTTATGAATATCACAGGTGCTCCCCAAGGGGAAACACTTGGGCGAATAAATCCCTTAGCCAACAATTCTTCTAGTTGCAGATGAAGTTCCTAAAGTTCCTATGTTGTCATCTGATATAGAGCTCGAGATATTGGCTCAGCTCCAGGTACCAAATCAATCCTCAAATCTATATCTCGCTTTGGCGGCATACCATGTATCTCTTCTAGAAACACATCAAAAACTCCTTAAGGAGAGGGTACTGATCCAATGACACCCCTTGACATTCCTTTGACTCCAAATTACTCATGGATACTGCAAAGAGCTGACAACCTTGGTAGAAGTACCTTTTGAGTTGCATGGCAGAGATCATTCACAATGAAATGGGTCTTTGAACAACCATGATCTCCACCTCCTTTCCAGAGTTATCAATGCACCACACCACTTTACGGTGACAGTCAATCATCGCATGGTGTGGACTCAAACAATCCATGCCCAAGACGACATCATATGAGTTGAGTGGTAGGATTCTGAGGTCTACTTTAGTTGACAAAGCCCCTATACTCAAACTACAATCCTGCATAAGCTTCTCTACAATGATCTTTGACCCTGAGGCCAATTCAACTTACTATTTTATGCCTTGACTAGTTACCACTAGTCAACATCGCTCAACCACTAAAGGAGATGTAAAAGAATCAAATGCACCGGAATCAAAAAGTACATAAATGCTAGTATTATGCAAAACACCTAAAGTCTCAATGACGGTGCTTTGGCAGTCTACCTGTCGATTATCCATTGTAGCAAAGACATGATGAGATCTCCTTGCATAACCTATTGTCGGATCTGATCTAGCTGGCCTCTGATTAAATCCTATTGTGAGCTTCTAAGGACACAATCTAGCAATATGCCCTCGCTTCCCACAAGAGTAGCATCTAATACCTCTGCCAAAACCCCTACCCCCTGATGGAGAATTTGACTGTTGAAAGCTTCCTTGACTCGGCACTGACTAAAAACTAGGTGCAGGCTATACAAAACATTCCTGACAAACTCGGTTCCTGTTCCAATCCTTGCGAAACTAAGAATTGCCATCCTATTGGGATTGAAAGTTCTTCTATATCGATTGTTGTTGCTGAGGCTGCTACTGCTGACCCTCTTTCGAGGGTGGGTACTTGTTCCTAGAAGATCTTGCACCCTGTGATTGTCCTCCATGAGTGTTAAAACCAGGTGTAGGGGCACTACCAATCTGTACTCCAATGTCACCACCCAAAGCCATGGCCAAATTTTCCTCCACCAAGCGAGCCTTCTCAACTACCATTTCCATCATCTTCAGCTCGAAGACTCGCATGCCACCACTGATGCGGGCATTTAGGCCCCGAAAAAAATGTTGCACTAACATGGCTTCATTGTGGTTGATCCCTACATACTACTTCAACTCATAGAAGTGTTGCTCATACTATTCCACTAACATAGAAAACTACTTGAGGTCATGAAACTCGTCAACCCTATGTTGCCTCCAATGGTCTGAGAGGAAATGAGCCCTGAACCTATCCAGGAATAATTCCCAAGTGACCATACTAATATCAAGGTGTAATTTATGTTCTTCTAGATGCCACCAAGTAGATGTGAAACCTCGCAGGTGCATAACCGCACACCGAGCCTTGGTATTGCTACCATAGGGGTGCATGGCGAAGCAATGATCTAAGTCTATTAGCCATGTTTCAGCTTCTAGTCCTCCTCCTGAACCATCAAATGTCAGTGGGTGAGCTCTCATTAAATCCCTCATATGGCCTGCCATGACTACATCCTGATCTGAAGTTATTTCTCTCTGCCTCAGTGACCTTTCTCTTTCTCTTTCAATCTGCGGCTCCTCCTCTGGCCTGGGTCCCAAATGAGCCAAAATCTCTCCAAGGATGTGTTGTAACTGACCGTCCAATCCAGGCTATCCTAGGTTTTGACCACTTGAAGGATTGCTACGAAGACTCTTCTATTCCTCATGCTTAGAACAATGGGAACTAGGAACTGAGGGACTTCGCTGATTTGCTCTATGACTAGCACCATGACCTCTTGTTCAGCCACGTCCCCTACCTTGAGGCATATTTTTGCACAACAAGATAAAGGTACAAGTGAGCTCAAGAGTCAAATGCAAGGTTGCCTAATGGGCTTAACTACGCAGAGACCCCAACATTTGCAAACCTGGCTCTAATACAAAGTTGTAACGCCTGTTGTGCAAACCCCAGAGAACAAAAATTACAAATATATTTTTTTAAATAACACAAAGTAACATGCAATTAAACATTAAATACATTTACATTGCACATTAACATCTTAACGTTAAATCCTCTAGAGCACGCGAGGTTACTTTGCAAAACAACTAAAAACAAAAGTAAAAGATAAAATTAAACAACTTATCCAATAATATTACAATAAACATTAATAAAAGTACATCCATGAACCAAGAGTGAGATTATCACTACAACACATATTACAATCATAAAGGATCTCTTACAATAATGTTTACAAAGGCTCCTAAATATTACATCATTGCTTTAACATTACATTACATGATCTTGGTAATGAATTACAATAAATTTCCCATACAAGTGGGATGATACAAAGTACAATAACATCTAAATTACAAAGTGAACAACTGTTATAAGCTCCAACTGAAGGAATGCTAAGAAGATAGAATGTTGATGGGAAACCCAATGGGTGCGAAGCACGTTCCACCCAACCACGTGAGTTATAAATGACTCACCCCCCGTGCTCAGAGGTGACAAGGAAGAGATCACAACCATGAATGTCAAAACCGACTCTAATAGAACAACATAGTACAAAACTCAAACACAAACTCAAGGATTATAATGACATAATCAACAACATTCACGAGTCAACATAATAACTTAAAGTCATAAATCTCATCACATTAAACAAAGAAATAACCAGTGAACAAGTAATCAAAGGATGATCATGAAACATTTCCAAATCAAACTGAAATAATAAATAGAATACAATTCCAGAGGCAATAAGGAAACAAGGAAAATGGGTGTCTAGTGGAGAGTGTCATCGCATAGCTCTCATGGGTTATCCTAGCCCTGCCTCCAACTTGCGGTGCCAATGCCCATCTATGGATATCCTAGCCCTTCCTCCTACTTGAGGCATCAGCACCATAGGGTAGCTCATGCGGAGTCGATAACCTCGCATGGGGATGAGGTTACGACTTTGCCGACCATGACCTTCTCATTCTATCATTAGTCTATGATAGCCCTAATGCATAGACGAGGTATCCAATATTTATTATCTTGTGTGTTTTACTACCCATCCCCCTAAGTTCTATTATTAGGTTTTCATTTGCTATACAACTCTTACATGGGTTATCCTGAGCTCTTCCTCCTTTCGAGGTGTTGGCCCCCATAAAGAGCCACTCTCCCTCAGACCCCTAACATAACCAAAACTAGGCAAGGGTTATACTATAATGAATAAAGGATATAACTCAAAACAAAAACATGCGAGGAAAATCCATCTTGCAATAAGCTCATAATCAAAGTCCCAACAATACCGTACAACCCTTCCATAATAATAATAATATGAAAATCATGCAACACCACAAGCACAAAATATGAGGATATACATACAAGGATAAAAAACGCCTCTGGAAATAAGTTTCACAATTTACAATAGGGTCCCCACATCCAAGAACAAGATCCATAACAATAAATAGAAGATACTATCAAGATCACATGATTTTAAAGCTTGAGAAAATGATTTGATCAATTGCATTTAAAATCTCTATTTTACTCGATGTAGTTTTGAAAAGAGGCATAATAGTTTCTGCAAAATTATGTGATTTGTTTGCCTTTTGATTAATCAATTAATCTACATTTAATAATTTAATCCTTAAAAAAACCATTATAAATACACAATTTATATATATAAATAATAAATAATAATAAATTTCAATATATATATAAATGTATATATAAATATATATATATTTAAAATTTTAAAACACAAACTTTAATACCCATACAAAAGCAAAGGCCCGTATGGGGACTTTGTAGTAGTCCCCACAAGCTGTTGTACACAACAGTCCTACGAACTGCTATGGTAGTCGCTGCCACAAGGGGAGGGGATGAGTACGGCCTGTCGTCCCCCCGAAACCCTTATATAATAAAATAACTCCTGTATATAGTTTTTTCTGAAATTTTATTTTTATAAAAATAAAACTTTGTCCTTTACCAGGTATGGACACTGATGGCAGTTCAGCCATGATTTCGATTTTGAACCACAATTTTCAAATAAATTTAAATGCAAGGAATATATATATATGTATATAGATATACGAAGTTTGTGTATATACACACACACACACACACACACATATATATACATATATGTCCATATGAAACAAAATTCTAGTAAAAGGTACAGAAAGATAGAAAGACAAAATTAAATATATTCCGACATATATGGGTATGTGCAGGATCATCATGGAAAAAACAGGCCCTTAAATGGAAAAAAATTAGAAAACCTAGAGTTAGACAACTTGATGTAAAAATTTGAATAAGTTATCTATATTATTTCAAAAATATGTAAGACTAGAATCTGTACCAAATTGAGTGTAGTTTCTAAACTACTAGGTTTTTTTTATAAAAAAAATCCATTTGGTGGAAATTTGAAATTTCAATGCAGTGGTACTTAAATTTGAGGGAAAAATAAGAAGTAGGTGTCTGTCTGACCACCCTAACCACAATAAAATGATAATTATTTTTTATAATATTTTAGATATAAGTAGAGGACTCATGCCCTGATCTTATGCATAATTTTTGTAATTTTTTCCAAGTAAATAATTAATTGTGATTTTTATTACAACTTTAAAAAAAATTAAAAACTCATATCTCTGATCACCTTAACATGGTCAAAACTTCATGAAATTCAATTTTTTATTTTTTTAATCCTATAGTATACGAAACATAGAATGTGATACCATTTGAAAGCTACAAATGTTTTTCAATCAGCCTATCAATCAGGATTTTAGTCGTAATTTGAATAGAAAATGAATAATAATTACTTATTAAATTCAAAGTAAAGCATAATTTATATTGATGGAAAACTGAGAATCTCCTTTAAAAACCCTTTTCGTTTCATCAATTTTGGGTAAAAAAATAGTCGTCAGCCACATACCCATCATATTGCCACTTTTTGGCCCATCATGATCCTGCACATACCCATATATATATATAAGGATATATTTCAAAACCCAAAAACATTGTTCTGAGAGGAAAACTTTTTTTTTTTCAAAAAAAATCAATTTATAGATACATAGTTTATTTTCAGAGGCTCAAACAATACTTTCTCAAAGCCAAATTGAAAGAATAATCATAGAGCAATTTTCATAAACACCCAAATTAATTATTTCAATAAATTTACTATTCAATAATTTCTACCCTCAAAGGATTTCTTTTTCTTTCACCAATTAACCTATTTATATTTTTTATTTTCTTTGAATCAGAAGACCAAAGAAGAAGTAGATAAAACCTGGAGTCCTGCGTTGCTGATATTTTGATGAAGCTTGCTTGATTCCAACAGTCTTTTCGAACAAATTTCGTTCCTTATTCAGAATCTCCTCTCCAGAATACCATGCTCAAATTCAAATCTAATATTCTACTTAGAAAATCCTTCCCAGAAACATGAAACAATAGAATGGAAAATCCCTTTCTAGAAAACTTCAGAAGATCTAAACATTCAAAGTCATTATTTTTATTTTTATTTTCTTTTTCAACTTTTGTCTTAATCTTCCTATACATGAAAACTCACAATTATGCAATTAAATAAAAGATGCCTCTTTCCTTTTCGAAAACTCTAAAAAATTCAATATAAAAGAAACTATCTAATTTAATTCCAGTTTTTTAAGCCAACACTTAATTCTCATTCGTCCTTTTATCTCTTATGTTCTTTTATTTATTTATGTTTGCTTTTATCAATACTTTTTGTTTCTAAATCTACTTTTGCAAGCTTTACTTGCTATGCACATAATTTAATTTATTTATTTTATAATTATCTTCAACAAGGTAATTTAATTAAATTAACAAAACACAATTTAATATTTAATTAACATTTAACTAAAACACATGACTTTTAAAATAAAACTTTTAAATATTTAAATACAAATTAATTTAACATTATACTAAACAATTATTACCACCATTTAATTAAATAAATCACAACTTATAAAATACCAAAGTACAATACATATGAACAAGACACTACACAAACCACAGTAACAAATTATTGAAATGACAACACAACGACACACAAAACCATTCAATCAGAATGGTTTGACAACATGGGATGGGGTGACTTCCTTGTCATCTATGTTTCAACATTATGTTGTTGGGTTATTGGTGCTTTCCCTATCCTGCCGAAGTAGGTGGAATCAAGACTTTGTACTTGCAATCCCTGCATCTAAACAAGGTCGTATACATGTACATATATATAAAATCAAATCATTACATTGTGAGAAGGAATTGCAGCATAGCAGGACACTCACGAATGAGTGATGCTACACTATCCTTTCATCACATCTATTCTAACAATTATAATATAAATGATGAAATAGAATTTCTAAACTAACAAATCATATCATCACCTAATTTACTAAATCACTGCATCATAATATATTTCTAAAATCAACTAACATCACCAAACCACAATAACATAATAAATATCCATGACCTGAAATGTATAAGCATAATCACCAAATAGTCTACTAACCAAACCACCAAACCAAACAATAATAGTACCCTCACAATATCAAAGTATCAAATCAAAGCATAGAAAATAATGAGTCCAACTAGTAAACAGGAGGGTTATTACACTCCATCTCCTACACATGAACCTCAGGCCAAGAGACAAAAGACCAATTCATTGGTTGATTATGGCTCAAATGATGATGATGAAGAAGAAGAAGTTATAGCTCTAACTGAAATGAAGGAGGTAGCAAAGAATTTTTTTTTTTAGGAGCCTCATGATCCTAAGATCAGGCTTTCAGATGAGGGGGTTGATGAAATTGAAGAGGATTAGAGGGTAGTAGACTCTCTAAGGTTTATGGAAGATGATGGTTTTATCCATACCAATGAATTTAAGGAATTTTTGATTAAGATGAAGATGAAGCAATTTGATGAAAGATTGAAAATCAATCTTATAGGAGTTGATGAATCAAAGCAGGCTGAGATCCAAGTTCAAACATTTGTAAAATTAAATGTTGATAATATCAATGTCACCCCCAAGAGGAAAGAGAACTAGTATTGAAAAGTGATATGTTAATTATACTAGGGATGGAGCTATCTAAAGTGTTTCTTTTAGATTAGATTAGAGCACAGGATGATCCAATGTTAGTAGCAGATTTTGATTTAGGGGAAGGTTTTTTAGGAACAGGGTACAACCCTACTACCCAAACTCTTTCTTTGTGGACAAAAAAAAAGAACACAAGGAAGCCTCGGATATTGGATGTAGTGCAAGAAATGAGGGGGTCAACTATGGTAGAACAATGAAGGACACAACTCCCACAAAAGCTACAACTATAACCATGCATTTTGCAATGTTCATTAAAGATGTGGTAGAAAATATGGTAAAGAAGATCAATGAATATGAGAAGAGATTAAAATTGTCAAATGATGAAGTGAAAAAATTGTTTTTTGAGAATGTGAAGCTGAAGCAGCAGTTGCAATAGGCTACCATAGTAAGAGGGGATGAACTAGTTTTGTATCACCCACCTGTCCAAGAAGAAGATCCAAAAATTCAACAATTGAAAGATGAATTGCTAAACTAAAGAAACATAACATGGAGGATGTCAAGTAGCATATCATGGTCATTTTAAAGAAGATATTGGAGCATAGAATCAGGATATTGAAGGAGAAGATAGGTGGATTACACGAAAGCTTTATCAATTTGATTAAAGCTTTGGAACAGATAAATGCTAACTCCCCTATCCTTGAAGAGCTCCTGAAGAGGTAGAAACTATCCTATCGCATATTGACTACTCTGTGCAAATCCACACAAAGGGATCCAGATGCCCCACCAAAACTCAAACCAACATAGGAAATGGTAAAGGGTATAATTGAGGAGTATAAGTATTTGTTAGATATGAGGAAGAAAATGGAGAATAAGAGGATTGCATTTGACTCCATTAAATGCCTCTTCAGCCCATCAATATTCAAAGATGACAATCAGATAAAGGGAATGGATGAGTGGAAAGAAGAATTTAATCAGATAGTTCAAAAAGGTTTGACACATATATAGGATGATGGGGAGATCAATCCTAACAAATTCCATACTTTATTTGATGGGATTGTCACGTTGGACAATGGATACACAAAGTTCATAGTGATGTTAGAAATCTCTTGGACAATAGATGGAAAGGTCATCTCACAAATTTCACATCTATAGAAGAATTCAAATGGCTGAGTGATCTAACAATAAATAAGTGGTAGGAGAAATATTTGAGCTCTGATAAAGATTTATTGCAAGCATCACGAGGATAAATTATCAAATAGTAAAAGCTTTGAATAGGTCTTAGATTACAATAGGATTTTACTCGAAGATTAATGGATTAACACACATGTTTATTGTTAATTTCTTTCACTTGTGTTTAATTTCAAATTTATGTTTTGTTATCAAAAGACATGTCCTTTGGCTGAAGCTTGTTTCCTCTTGAATAAATAAGATAGACAAGGACCAAAAGAGATTATTAGATTAGATATAGAAAAAAGTAATAGGAAAATAGGGATAGATATAATGCTTACATTTCAAAAGACCATGATGCATGTATAAATTTTGAAGAAGTAAATGGAAGATATTTGATTTTGCGGCCTAATCTTGGTATCAACTATTTGCTGGAATTATTCAATTATTTGGTTGTCTACATTTTAATGCTTCTTTGTTATTTAAAGTGATATATCAAGTATATATTCAATTTATCAATGCACATTTGTTGTATCTATGTGATGTGATTAATTGGTTTCCCCAAAGGAATTAAACACCCTTCTAGTCAATTACAGTAATCTGGAAGTGTTAATTGGATCAATAAGAAGAACCACATAGTTAGGATTATCAATCTGTCTCCAATTTGGTGTTATCTATGTCCTTACATAATTTACTCAATTGGTTCTTTAAAGTATAGATTAAATCCTCTTGATAAATTATAAGTACCTGGTTCCGTCAGTTGGATTTATAAGTAGAGTTTTTAAATCATTTACTTGCACATTTATACAAGTTATAAGCCAATATTAATGTGCCAAACAGTTTGAGTTATTGCCATTATAGGTCAAATTTTCTAGATCTTCATTAGACTCTGTTTACCCAACAAGGCTGGTGTATGCTACCCCCAAGATGTGCTTGCACCAACCAACCAACTAGAAGACCTTTCACTCTATCTTCACTCAAGAACTTGATGGCTTCAGGGTTCCAAACTAACTTAGATCATTAACTAAGCCCTCCTTTAACTCTGTCACAAGAGTTACTATCTTTGTGCTTCACCTTGGAGGCTTCAACACTCTTTGAAATTGTTGTCTCCTTTCCACCTAGAAGGATCTAGATGCTAACTTCATCCAATTTGCTTGAAATGCTAGTAGGGGCGTTGTATACACTGATTTTATGGATTTCATATCCATTTGAAGCCAACTTCGAGGTTCTGCAATCTTCACTCCTACCGCTTTTAAGAATTTTCCTTTTGAAGGGGCTATTCCTTGTAGGCCTTACCAATCCCTTTTCTGCCCTTTTATCTCAAACTTTTCACACAACCTATCCAAAAAAAGACACTTTCAGACACCCTTTTCAGAGTTTTAAATCTTGCACTGTGGTTTCAGGCTGCTATCTGTTCCGTACAGGTGATTCCCATACTTTTCGAGAGGAGGGCTAATTATCCTAATATCTAGGGTTTCACTGGTTTTTGAATCACAATTATTTCCAATGTATTGAGGGAAGTCTCAAACCTTTTGGAGAGTGAAGACCTCACCTCACCCCACCTAGTACTATATGGATTTCGTATAGTTATCTATTCTCCTACCTAAATTCTTCAATCTTTACCCCCAAATCCCTAACCGGGCAGACCTAGCTCGCCTAGGGTTTGGGTTTACAATATTTTGCTTGGCCCTTTAACACTCCTATCCCTAAATATTTATAAACATGTGGCTCCCCTTAGATACCCTACTAATCTTAGGAAAAACCCGATGACAGAGATTATAGGGGAGCCATTTTAAAAATCACTGCTCAAACCTACAATGGAAACCCTCTAAATTCTAGTCTAAGAAAACAAATCACTAACTCTACTCTATGGAACCTGAATGAACAATGAAAGGTGATCTAAATCTATTCTAACAGCCTGAACACAGTGTTAAATCTGAGTATTTAACCCCGTTGATAACTCTGTTGCAAAATGCACGGGGATTTCAGAGTAACACTCTATAACTTTAAACTATGAACTTGAAACAGTAAATGTACACTAAGGAACTTGAATAACAAATGAAAACTGCTCTATACTACCTAATAAATATAAAAACAGTGTTAAATCAACATGTACAGTGCCTTCAAGTTCACTGTTTCTCAAAATACACAGGCAGATATAGAAAATGCAGAATTATATCTATTCATTCACACCAAAACTTGATTAAAAAGTATCTAATCTCTAAACTACGAGTCTTCACACCTATTCTTGATGCCTTTTCCACATTCAAAGGAGGCTAATCGAGCACTTACTCCTGTTTTCTAGGGATTCCAATCCCACTAAGTTGCATGTAACTCCACAACTGCGTTTATGCAACTTCCACAACAACATTTTGCAACTTGTCTCTATGTTGTGATCCTAAACTTTAGGACCTCAACCTCCTTACTTCAAGCTATCAACTCCTTATCAATTCTTTGGCATCTTTCTTTAACAAAGGCCAAGTGTTATGAACACATTTACTGCCCTATATACAACATAGGCTGTCTAAAGCTAAATGCAACAACATTTTTCAACCTAATAACAAAGATGATGTTAATCCTAATGATTAACTCATCACACACAATTGCAAGACCATCTAAGGTCCAATTCAAACAACCAAAATCCCTGACTTGGCTAAAGTCAGTACAAGCCAAAATTGTGAACAAACTTGGTGGAGGTCGGCCTAGGTGCTCCTGCACCATCCTCCCCAAAACAGAAAACTTCAATCTACCCTTGGATTGAGCAAGTTGAGATCAACTCCCAACTTCTTGAACTCTGCCTCCTTGATCCATACTGCATCTACCTCATGTTGTCCATGTTTTTGGATGAGGTGTTCTTTATATTACTTGGTCCTGGTTTTCTTGTAAGCTCTAGTGTCCAATACCTTATCAGCTTGTTTGACTGCAGTGGAGGGCAGTTTGAGTTCTTCTACATCTTGACTAACTCCCTGGAGTGTCTGATCCAAATCTTGTGGTGGTCCTTTGTAATGTATAAGGTCTGCAACATTGAAAATAGGGGACAGTCCACTGTCATCTGGTAATTGCACTTTAACTACATTGCTTCCATACTTTTCCAAGACAGGACAGGGACCTATCCTCTTCATTTGCAGCTTATTAGGAACTCCTTTCTGCAATCTAGCCTTGTTCAAATGCACCATGACTAAGTCTCCAACATTAAACTGAACCTCTTTCCTATGCTCATCCACCTTAGTCTTATGTTTTATAGTGTTTTCTGCCAAGGTTTTTCTGACTGTGTCATGGATTTCAGGCATTGTATAGGCAAAATCATCTACATAACCACTTCCCTTGACTCCATCTTTCAACTCCCTTAGCTCATAAACACCTCTAGGGTGTAGTCCATAGACAATTTCAAAGGGGCTCTTCCCTATGGATCTATTTACTGTATCATTATAGGCATATTCAGCTTGCCCAATAATCTGATCCCATTGTTGACCATACTCCTTGGTCAAGCATCTTAGAAGGTTTCCAAGTGTTCTATTCATAACTTTGGTCTGACCATCAGTTTGGGGATGGTATGCAGATCCAAAGGACAGATTGGTGCCCATTCTTTGCCAAAGAGTCTTCCAAAAATGACTCATAAACCTGTCTGATACAATGCTGATTGGTAGACCATGAATCCTGACTATCTCTTTGAAGAAAAGAGAGGCTATTTGACTAGCATCATTGGTTGTTTTACAGGGTACAAAGTGACCCATTTTGCTGAATCTATCAACAACAACATAAACATTGTCCATACCTTGCCTTGTCTTGGGTAAACCAACTACAAATTCCATGCTCAAGCATTCCCATGGCCTAGAAGGGATAGGCAGTGGCTGGTACAGGCCTGCATTTGAAGAAGTTCCTTTTGATTTTTGACATACCACACAACTCTCTACATACTTCCTGATATCTAAGTTCATCTTTGGCCAATAATAAAACCTTTGGACAAGCTCTTGAGTTTTGGTGATCCCAAAATGACCACTCAATGCACCATTATGCTTTTCTTGAATTAAATTCTCTCTAATAGATCCTCTAGGAACACAAAGTTGATTCCCTTTAAACAATAAATCACTTTGCAAGGTATATTCAGCATATTTGCTATGTAAATGGTTCTTATACTCAAGACATACCTTATAAATATCAACAAGGTCTTCATCATCTGCATATAGATCTTTGAAGTGATCTATTCCCATGCTTTTCAACTAAATTTCTTGAATGGTAAGAACTCTCCTGCTCAATGCATCAACCACTTTGTTGAGAGCTCCTTTCTTGTGTTTGATATTGAAGGTGTAAGCTTGCAAGTATTCCACCCATTTCATGTGTCTGTGACTCAACTTCTCTTGTGAATTCAGAAAACCGAGTGCTTGATTGTCTAAGTACACAATGAATTCTTTGGGAAGCAAGTAGTACCTCCACTTCCTTAGTGCTTGGACCAATGCATTCATCTCAAGGTCATAAGAAGAGTACTTCTTCTTGGCTTCACTTAGCTTCTCTGAATGAAAAGCCACTGGTCTGCCCTCTTGACTGAGAACTGCTCCAATAGCTACATTGCTTGCATCACATTCAATGGTGAATAGCTTCTCAAAGCTTGGCAACACCAAAACAGGTTGGGTAGCTATCTTTTCCTTCAGCAACTCAAAACTCTTGTTAGTTTGCTCATTCCACACAAACTTGGTTTTCATTCCTCCTTTAATGGTATCCAACATAGAAGCACAAATAGCACTAAATTTCCTTATGAATTTCCTATAATACTGAGCAAGACCATGGAAGCTTCTTACCTCTGTTGCTGTCTTTGGAGTAGGCCAATTGAGAATGGCTTCTACCTTGCTGCTGTCCATCTTCAAGTTGCCATGTGATAGCACAAAACCAAGGTACACCAGCTCTATTTTGATGAACTCACACTTTTCCAGATTGATCATTAGCTTCTCATCCTGTAGCTTCTTGAAAATCAGCTCAATATGTTGGAGGTGCTCTTCTCTAGTTCTGCTATAGATTAGTATATCATCAAGATACACTACTACAAACTTGCCAATGTAGTCTTTGAGGATTTCATTCATGAGTCTCATGAATGTGGAGGGGGCATTAGACAAGCCAAATGGCATAACTAGCCACTCATAGAGACCCTCATTGGTTTTGAAGGCTATTTTCCACTCATCACCCTCATGTATCCTAATTTGATGATAGCCACTCTTTAAATCTATCTTGGTATAGTACCTAGCTTCACCTAAACAATCCATGAGATCTTCAATCCTAGGGATGGGAAACCTATACCTGATGGTTATCTTGTTTATTGCCCTGGAATTAGTACAAAGCCTCCATTCTCTTCCTTTCTTCAGTGCTAAGACAGTGGGAACTGCACAAGGACTAATGGTTTTCCTAATGAGACCTTGGTCAAGAAGTTCTTGAATCTGCCTAGTTATTTCCTCATTTTCTGAGGTGTCATCTTGTAGAATGCTTTGTTTGGAAGGCTGGCTCTTGGTATTAAGTCTATCCTATGACTTATGGCTCTTTTAGGAGGTAAGGTTGCTGGTTGACCACTACTTACAATACCTTCATAGGTCTGCAACAAGTCTTGAATCTCCTTGGGTAACTCTTGCTTTTCAGCTGCCTTCTTTTTACTTACTTCTCTTGGCTTGATCATTACTGCATAGCCAACTCCTTCTCCTTCTTCCAAAGCTTTTAAAAACTCTTTTTCACCAGCTATGAGTAGCGTAGAACATGTTGTCTTCACCTCAGTATCTTCTAACAAAGATTGAATCTTGTAGGTTACATTTTCCTTCTTGAAGGTATATGAGTTCTTGGCTCCATCATGCACAGCTTGATGGTCAAATTGCCAAGGCCTACCTAGGAGCAAGTGGCATGCATCCATAGGTAACACATCACACAAAACTTTGTCTTTGTACTTGCCAATTGAAAACTCCACCCATGCTTGTTCATTCACCAAGACATGCTGACCCTTATTGAGCCATGTGACCTTGTAAGGGTTGTTGTGAGGTATTCTTGTCAATTTCAGTTTGCTGACTACCTCCTCTAACACAATATTGTCAGTTGAACCTGAGTCTATAATGACCTTGCACACTTTCCCCATCATCTTGCACTTTATCCTAAACAAAGACCTTCTTTGGCTTGGCTCTTCTTTAACCGGTTCTTTGATCAAAGTCCTCCTCATCATGAGATTCTCACCTTCCTCTGAGTTCAAGGGTACTTCAGGTTGTTTATTTGCTGCAGCTATCTCATCTTGAATCAGATTGGTTCTCTTATCTCCTCCATGAGAAGTGCTACCTTTCTCAGGACATCTATAGGTCGGGTGTCCTAATTGGTTGCAGTGATAGCATTTCATGTTGGTGAAGTAGCTGCCTCTTCCTTGTCCACCAATTCTTCCTCTGGAGCTGAAACCTCTTCCTCTACCACCTCTACTAGAACTTCCTTCTTGCTGTTCAGAAAATCTGACTTCTCCTTGGGCTCTTCATTTTGTGCTTCTTCCACTATAACTTCCTCTTTGTCCTCTGCTGTCTTTCCCTTTACCTTTGCTTTTGGGGTTTTGTTCTTGTTTCTTTTTTCCTTTCTCCTCTATTTTCAAAGCCATTTGATAACATTGGCGGACTAATTTGAAGTTTACCAAACTCATGTCTTCTTGAATAGACCATTTGAGTCCATTTAGGTACCTTGCTAACCTAATGCTCTCATCTTCAACCACTTTTGATCTAAGGCACAAATTTTGAAACTCTTCTGTATATGTTTGAACATCCAAGTCTTTTTTCCTCAGATTGTGTCTTCTTCTATGCAACTGAACTTCATAATCATCAGGAAGGTAGGTCTGCCTTATCTTAGTTACCATTCCTCTCCATGAAACTATGGGACCTTTGCCTTCTTTCTCTCTTTCTGATTGTACAAACTTCCACCAAGTGAGAACTGCTCCTCTCAGCCTTGACTTGGCCACCTTTACCTTTTGAGCTTCTGCTATGCCATCACACTCAAAGTGATTCTCAATGCTCTCAATCCAATCTACAACTGAATTAGGGTCCATTTGTCCACTGAAAAGTGGCACACCATCCAATGCTCTACCACTCAGGGCCTGCAATGCCTTCAAGAATGGTTCCTCTGCAAGAATAGGATCAGGCTTTGGAACTTCCTCCTCCAAATCCTCTTCTTTTTTCTTGGATTCCTGCTCTTCCTTCTGCTTTATCTTGTCCTTCACAGTATCTGCTGTCTCTTGGACTTCATTCAGGAGTTTCTCCATCTGAGATATCCTTTCTCTGAGCAACTGGTTGTCTTCCTCTTGCTCTTCTACCTTTTTAGCTAGCTCTGCATTTGTCACCATGGCTTCTTCCTTTGGTGTGTTCTCTCCAACTGACTCAGTGGTTTGGCTCATTAATCACAAGCCTTGAATCCAACTCTAAGCTATGATACCAATATGGTTTATGCTACCCCCAAGATGTGCTTACACCAACCAACCAACTAGAAGACCTTTCACTCTGTCTTCACTCAAGAACCTGATGGCTTCAGGGTTCCAAACTGACTTAGATCATTAACTAAGCCCTCCTTTAACTCTGTCACAAGAGTTACTATCTTTGTGCTTCACCTTGGAGGCTTCAACACTCTTTGAAATTGCTGTCTCCTTTCCACCTAGAAGGATCTAGATGCTAACTTCATCCAATTTGCTTGAACTGCTAGCAGGGGCGTTGTATACATTGATTTTATGGATTTCATATCCATTTGAAGCCAACTTGGAGGTTCTGCAATCTTCACTCCTATCGCTTTTAAGAATTTGCCTTTTGAAGGGGCTATTCCTTGTAGCCCTTACCAGTCCCTTTTCTGCCCTTTTCTCTCAAACTTGTCACACAACCTATCCAACAAAAGACACTTTTAGACACCCTTTTAAGAGTTTTAAATCTTTCACTTAGTTTCAGGTTGCTATCTGTTCCGTACAGGTGATTCCCATACTTTTGGAGAGGAGGGATAATTATCCTAATATCTAGGGTTTCACTGGGTTTTGAATCACAATTATCTCCAATGTATTGAGGGAAGTCTCAAACCTTTTGGAGAGTGAAGACCTCACCTCACCCCACCTGGTACTTTATGGATTATGTACAATTATCTATTCCCCTGCCTAAATTCTTCAATCTTTACCCCCAAATCCCTAACCGGGCAGTCCTAGCTCGCCTAGGGTTTAGGTTTACAATATTTTGCTTGGAACTTTAACACTCCTATCCCTAAATATTTACAAACATGTGGCTCCCCTTCCATACCCTGCTAATCTCAGGAAAAATCCGATGACAGAGATTATAGGGGAGCCATTTTAAAAATCACTGCTCAAACCTACAATGGAAACCCTCTAAATTCTAGTCTAAGAACACAAATCACTAACTCTACTCTATGGAACCTGAATGAACAATGAAAGGTGATTTAAATCTATTCTAATAGCCTGAACACAGTGTTAAATCTGAGTATTTAACCCCGTTGATAACTCTGTTGCAAAACACACGGGGATTTCAGAGTAACACTCTATAACTTTAAACTATGAACTTGAAACAGTAAATGTACACTAAGCAACTTGAATAACAAATGAAAAATGCTCTATACTACCTAATAAATATAAACACAGTGTTAAATCAACATGTACAATGCCTTCAAGTTCACTGTTTCTCAAAATACATGGGCAGATACAGAAAATGCAGAATTATATCTATTCATTCACACCAAAACTTGATTACAAAGTATCTAATCTCTAAACTACGAGTCTTCACACCTATTATTGATGCCTTTTCCACATTCAAAGGAGGCTGATCGAGCACTTACTCCTGTTTTCTAGGGATTCCAATCCCACTAAGTTGCATGTAACTCCACAACTGCGGTTATGCAACTTCCACAACAACATTTTGCAACTTGTCTCTATGTTGTGATCCTAAACTTTAGGACCTCAACCTCCTTACTTCGAGCTATCAACTCCTTAGAAATTCTTTGGCATGTTTCTTTAACAAAGGCCAAGTGTTATGAACACATTTACTGCCCTATATACAACATAGGCTGTCTAAAGCTAAATGCAACAACATTTTTCAACCTAATAACAAAGATGATGTTAATCCTAATGATTAACTCATCACACACAATTGCAAGACCATCTAAGGTCCAATTCAAACAACCAAAATCCTTGACTTGGCTAAAGTCAGTACAAGCCAAAATTGTGAACAAACTTGGTGGAGGTCGGCCTAGGTGCTCCTGCACCAAAGGCACTAGTCTTATCCATCTCATCCTTTAGTCTTAGCCAATTCATTTTCAAAACTTTACATCTGTTAATTGAACATATTCATAACTCTACCTTGATATTGCATACCTATTTAAGTCTACTTCATTTGCATAGGTACACCCACCTAGGTCTAACGGAATCACCTATGCATACCTATTTGGTATGTTTTAGGCTAACATACAAGGCCAAATGATGAATTTGAACCTTCTTCTCTTCATTCTCTGTTAGACCTAGGTAGGTGTACCTATGCAAATGAAGTAGGCTTAAATTGTGTGATATGTACTATCCTTAAAGTGATATGTACTCATAATAGACATAACTAAACTATCCTATGATTCTAGGAAAAAAAATAGATTTTGACATATTTCCTCCTCATTTGTCTTAACACCCATAAATTTTAGTTGAGATACAAATATATTCAACGATTATAGGTCCAGTCTATAATCCATCTCCCTTCTTCCATCCTCAAGGAAAAGAGCTCCTTCCTAAAGAATATTGTGGTTAATAAAGTATTTTCTTGATAGACTTCTCCAAGTTTTGATTAGATTAAGGTCGGGAAGGGCCCGTACCCATTTACAATTTAGGGTCATAGTTGTTTGCAATCCTTTTTAGTGGCTGATTTTTTTTGGACTCTAAATCATGGTCACCAGGGAATAGCAAGTGGGATTGGTAGGGGAAACAGGGATGGGTATTATATACTCTTTTTCAAAAAAAAGGGGATATAGGTCCATGAAGAAAACATATATAAAAATCTATTTCAATATCTAAATTTAGGGACAAAAATACACAATTGATATAGAACTTCAAAAAATGTAAACTATAAAAAATTAAAAAGCTAATATTTTAAACTTAAGTACTGAAATAAATGTCAACAAAAGCAAAGAATAATTTTATTGATATTTGATAATCCTCATCATGATATAAACAGTTAAATTTTTAATCAATTGATAAATCTTCAGTACACCTAGACATCAAATAAATAACAAATTAACAATATTTATTTATTTAAAAAATCTAAGGTCACTGAAAGGAAATAGAAAAGAGCAATGGAAAGTACTAATAAAGAGCAATTTTTTGAAGGAAAGAGATTACCAAATAGATTGAAGTAGCCAAACCAAGCACCACCAAAGCAAGAGAGACACAAGAATTTGTCAAGGGGAAAAAATAAGAAAAAACCCCAATATTATGAATGGAGGCAAAATGCCTAAAGAATAATACAAAGAGAGAGAGAGCTTCAGCCTTAGCTTGCTTGTTTGAATCTTGAAGAATGAGAGGAGAGGCACCTCAATAAGTAGAGGTGAGAAGGAGGAGTTAGAATGTAACTCCCAACTCAATTGATGCCACCATTCATCTATATGTGTGCAAAGTGTCACCTCTTAAGGAGGTGGTTACAAATATTCCTTAAAGGAATTAAAAATAAGCCATCCTCACACATGTGTGAGATGACAGAAAAAGACAAAATACTTGTAGGGATTCCTTTGGAATATTCCTACAAGTTAGTAAATAATTACAATTAAAGAATAACCTTTACCAAGTAAAGATTAATCTTCTAATAGTCACATTCTTATTATATTTTAATTCTGTTTTTTCTCAAAATGAAATTGCTTCTTCTAGAAATCAAAAATTAAATGCACCTATCATTATATTTTCATGATAAGTTTTCATGGAAACTTTCTTGAATATTGACATGTAAATTGTTATATTTATTGTTTTCCCAAAATCAAACTGCGTATTTCTTATATTTTAATGATGATTTTGCAAGTAGTTAGCTTTCATCTTTTAACAATAAGTTTGTATGCTGCAAGTTTCCATTTTTATTTGGAATGATTTTTCTTCAATATTGACATGCTTCAATTATTATTATTCTCTGGATTCTCTCACTCGAATCACAATTGGTAGAGCACTCTATCAAGCGAGCATCCATTTAATATGCAATTGCAAGAACCTTGCTCTATTTAATTTCTTCTTTAATCAAGGGGTTTTATGTAGGTTTTGGTGTTGGTTGTTGAATATGTTATGTAGCTTTTTAGGTATTTTTCATGTTATATAGTATTACAGTTTCATGCCATCATTTTATGATGTGTATTGTGTCTTTTGTAATATGTTTGTGTGTAATTTTTAAAAATCATCATATGAATGGTGTTTGATTGCCTTGAAAATACCCCCACGATCACGTGAAAATCAAACATCTAGATTGCAATGGAGATGTATGGCATGGAGTACCAGTATGTTATGAGGTTATCTAAAGTGAACTCATTAGAACCTCCAATTCAAATATAAGGGATTTATTTTAAATTATGATTTAAGACAACTTACAAATAATGTTAAGTAGAAGATGAGTTTGAAAGAAAAAATGAAAATCTCTTTAAAGAGAAGATAACATAGCACAATAAATGCTCATACCTCCAAGGATAATTCTTTTGCCCCCACATTAACCTTGTTCAAAATATTCTTCTCTCATGCAATTAAGTCTCCTTCAATATCACCCCAACTTTAGGGTGATTATTATACAATTTTTCAAACATATACCTTGGCACTCGATCTCAAGTTATGAATTATGATTCAATTATTGCATGAGGAATCAAAGAGAAATCATTGTCTATCTTCAATTAAAATGTAGGTATTTAAACTAGAAGGAATGAGAAATGAAGAAACTTTATTTACTAGCACTTGCACCTATAAGATGTTCAAGGAATACGTCAATAGCAAAGTGAAGATAAAATAATAATGAATTTGAACATTAATTTAGCATATTTATATGCAAATTTATTAATTACATTATATAGTTGTTTTGGAGGTCTTCATTGTTTTGAAACAAGTATATTCATGTGACCAAGTTGGTTTTTCAAATGGAAACACCCTCTCACATAGTTGGTTACATTCTTTTTTAAAAGCATGTCTATGTTATTTCAAAAAACAAAAGGATAACATTCCTTTGGATTTTCTATTGATGCATCCCTTACATCTTCAAGTTTTTTTTGGTAGCATCTCTTTTGAAGTCCTCAAATTCGTATGCATTGCAAAAAAATATCATCAAATGAAAAAAATATAACTTGAAAATGTGTTTTTACATATATATAGATATAACAATAACTTTTTTTTAAAAATGTTTCAAAAAAAAAATTAAATATTGTTTTTTCCTTTTCTAAAGCATATGATTGACCACCATTACTAGAATACTTGTCTAATGGTTAGAATCAAAAATTCAAACATCAGGTGTAGACCTAACATACTCTAAAATGCACTAAGAATGGAAGCTATAAGTTACATGTTTATCCAACCCAAAATTAGAAAACAATATCTGAGGAAGCAAATATTAGACATCAGATGTAGCCTTATTAACATTCTCCAAAATGCACTTAGAGTGGCAAGCAGAAATAACATGTATAGCCAACCGAAAATTAGATAACAATAGCCAATGAAATGATATTGCATAAGAATGTATGTGTTCACTCTGGCTCATGACAAACCAAAAGCCATAACTAGAATAAAAGGATAAATTATAGTTTAAAAAATTGGATCCTTTACTGCCACCCCAAGCACCAATCAAATATAGGTATTATATACATATCCAAACCTTTTACAACATATATACAACATAAAATCACATGAAGGGAAAATTTATCCTAGCTACAACTAGCAATGGAATAAAGGAACAAGTTGACTTGAAATCGGGACCACTCTCTAGCCAAAACAACCCAGTGAAATAATGATTCTTTCCTTCTAAGTAGAAATTGTAGGTTGGAAGGATTCTATACATAAATAACTAAATAATGTTACATTTATTGGACATTTTATTCCTCACCACTCTGACTAATGAACAAAATACTGGTGATAAATCTAGATGAGTTGGTCCAATTTGACATATTGTCTCCAAGATCATAGGAATGCCACCAGTTCCTCTCAATCTCATTCATGAAATCAAATTAATTGCATGTGAAATATTTTACTTTGGAACCAAATGGTATATGTACAAAGATTGTACTATTATGTCAATTTCATATCTATACCATGGATATCAAGATTTAGATTGCAGACTTTAATATCTGCTAGCTAAGAATAAACAACACTATACAGAAATCAATTCATTATTATTATTGCTATTCAAGTTATAGATTTTATCTCGTTGTAGGTTCTTCCATTTATATAGTATAAAATTATACCTAGAGAGTGAGTTTAATACAATTAGCATCAAAATAATTGAGTTTTTATTTAAATGAAACACAAGATGTAATGCATATTCATGTGGAGGTGTAAGAACTTGCACATACAAATGAGCAGCAAACGTACGAAAAAACTTGTACATACAAGTATGAAAGAAATTTATAACCCATATCAAATTTTTAATGAGACTAAGAAATCTCAAAATGAAAGTAATTATGGTAGTTTGAACTAAGAACAAGAAAATAGCAGAAATCTACAATTACAACTAGACACTTCATGGAAATTCTTTTAATATATAATATATACGATGGACATATATAAGCTGGGCATCTCTTGATTTATCACAAAAGTAAAGTAAATTGAAATCAAGACAAGGCATGAATCTTACCTATTAAAACAAGTACCTAGTAGTATTTGGTGTAGAAGTTTTGAATTGATGCAACCACCCAACTCTAAAGCTCGTTGATGGAGTGATTTTTAGTAGTCAGTTCATTTATGCAAATTGGAGGTGGTGATGGAGAGTGGTTGAAGGGAATGTGTAATTGTGGAGAACAATGCAACATTAATGTGAGCATCTTCTGAAAGGACAAAAGATATTTTTCTGATTGAGACTAGACTTGCTCATTTAAATCCAATGCATTTTTCCTAAGCTGCCACCAATGTTTTTTGAACCGCCTCTTCTAGGTGGTGTGAGAGATGATATTTGCTAGATATCTTCATAATGAGATGTGACACAATTTAATCTTCCATCCAATGGCACTATTTTTAAATTTTAAATTTTAAAATCTCTAAATTAGTCTACTTGAATTCTCGTTACATGTGTACTTCTACACATAGATGTTCATTTCAGTTTCAGGAAATGCGCTATTCAAATGGCTGGAAGCACATTTATTTTGGAGTGGCAGCATACTTTTCGATAAGCAGATGTGGTGTTTCTAGATTATACCCTAGCAATGATGTACAGTCAGCTTGATACTAGAAACTTCTTTGTAATACCCAGTTTTCAATATGATACGTGGGTTGCAGAAAGGTTCTCAGCATTGCATGGAGAAGAGGAATTACGATGTTGACAGTTGATGCATGCGAATCGTTTACCTCCCTGCACAACATGCGTTACAATTTCCTTTTAATTGTTGCCAGTCATCTGCATAATGCATGCTATATGCAGCATTTGTTGTTAAATGTTTAGTGTATTTTTGGTTTCTCTGTAGCTATCTTTCTTCCAACGCAGCTAATAACACATGTCAAGTGCATGCTTTATTATATACTTAGTTTCTATGTTTTGTTTCTTAAAACTCTGTATTGGGACAGTCTTTTATATATACACATAAATAAAATAGTTTTTGCGAGCCTGAAAAAATATTGTTCTGTTCTGTTCTTTTTTCCCCTGAGTCAAGTGTTTGTTTTTTCTTTCTGCTGTTATCTATCATAACCAGTCAGTGCAGGAATTGAGCCTTGTTTTAGATTTCTCATACGAATGAGTTTAGGACTCGATAAAGAGGATATTGTTTTTTATTATATAAGCAACATTTCTAAGGTAAAAAATGAACTAGTTCAAAACATTATCAAAAACTCTATAACAAAAAGCAACGGACATAGGATATAGACACAACACATTAACATTAAAATATCAGTACCACCCAGACCCAAACACTAATTATCTACATTTTTTCCCACCCAAACCTGAACACTAACTATCTACATTTTCCCCCCCACAACTAGCTGGCATGGGGAAATGTGTAACTTTAAAATGGCCCTTGATGAAAGAGATACTAATTATCTAGTTTTAATTAACAATTGGCTTACTCTATGGCTATTTGGTGATAATCATGGCCCCGCAGAGCTGGCGTCATTGGAAATGACCACTAAAGCGTGTAAAAGACAGGTTGCTTTAATTACTCCTTACTATCCTAGTTGGCGAAGGTATGACAGTTTTAAAAAGGCTAAATTGACTAGTCGAATAGTCACTTTTATGGCTAACTTTGTTTCTTTGGGTATACTATTGTGTGTCGTGGGTTGCGATGGGTGGAGATAGAGTTAGAATTGAGCCTGATAATTGTGAGGAGTTGAATGAAGGGACCCCATTACCTGGCATATTTGTAATGAGGGTCGTCTGGTGCCACTTTTGGAGAATGTTGTGGGCCACGATGAGTGTTTGTCGGCCCAATTTGCTAGTTCTTGGAAGGAAAGGAGGGTCACCATGGGCGACATCTCGTTTGAGGTGAATGAAGAGGTTATTGGAAAGGCGACGAAGCTTTCCTGTGATGGAAAGAAATATAAAAAGCACACCAAAATGCAAGACTTAGAGAGTCTCAATGTGTTCTCCAAAGGTGACAAGAAGCCGGTTCAGAAGTAGTCTAGTTTCAACCACGAGATGTCAACACAAGCTTGGGACAAGGTGTGTTTAGCTTTAATGAAATATGTTACATTAGAAAGCTAGTTTAAGGTGTTTAATTTTTACCATTTGTCATTGTTAAACCATTTTAGGCACAAGATGACCCTTAGCTTTCTAGTTTTTCTACTCACCTCTCTAGAAAATTCAGTTAAAGAAACCCTCAAGGCTGTCACTCTCAACCTAAATGATACACCCCCTTTACCTCTGCATCAAGGCCTAATCTGTAGGCTCTACCAGTTTCATCTTGCCATGTGTCTGCCCAAACCCATCTCTGCTTTGCATGTTGAGGAACTCAAACCCCTAATGTGGCCCCTATTAATTCCCCTACTACCTCTAAGGGTTCTAAGAGGAAAACCCCCACTCCTGAAATTGAGCCCATTTATGAACTTAAGCCCAAACCCCCTTCTAAAAGGAAGAAAATTATGGATGATATAACCCAGTTGAATGTGATGGCTAGGTTATGTGAGCTAAAAAAAAAAACTCGTCAGGAAGGACAATAGACCCACCTCCAAGAAGAAGGGGAATTTTTTTTCTCAAAGCCCAATGATATTACCACCCTTTAACAATGAAGGTAGGAGCACTAAGGAAAAAGGCTCCAATGGTGATACCATGGTGGTTGCAAGTCTTGAAGTGGAGATGGAACAAACTAGTGTGATGAGGTCACATAGACTGGCAAAGTCTAAAAAGATACCCTGGTTGATGAAATTTCTAGTGACTTAGAGTAGACCGGTGGTAGAACTGAAGGAAAAAAATACATTGTTGAAGAGATGGACGAAGGGTTTGTGGAAGGCACTAACAATTTTCTAGACATGAATAGGGGATTTAAGGAGGATTCTACTCACTCCTCTAAGCCCAAAGCTGATGGGGAAGTGGAGATCCTAAGTGGGAAGGGTAAGAGCGTGGACCCCACTGTGTTACAGGATCGGGTTGCTAAACTAGAGCAAAAATTCATAGGCTTGGCTCGATTCATGGTTAAGATGATCCACATATTTGTTGTCACTCTGTCTGATGTCATCAAGGAGGAAGGAGATAAAAATGCTGAGGGAGAAGGACCCAACTAGAAGAGGATATTGTTGTGCTTATGGTTGGTAGTCCTTTCTTCTATAGTGGTTTGTGGTGACAACATATCATGGAAATGCAAGCCATACCAATCGTTTATTGTGGTTTGCATTGCCATGGAAAAACTTAACATAGAATATGGAAGTCACCAAGTTCATAAATAAGATAACAATCTTTCATGTTCAAGTTGCAAAGACTTCATGATAGTCATCTTTCCTCCAACTCAAGTGAAGAATGGTCTGTGACAGTGCTTAAAGGAACCTTTGCATGAATAGTGCACAGGGTGCATAATTTCTTGATGATGGCAGTATGCACTATTATCCTTCCATGGTCTATAAATGACAGTTGTAACAAGAGCAGTTGACAGTTTGACATGATGATGATGTGGTGGTCATGAAGCAAAATGAAATGACCTTGTAGAGGTTTGTTGCACAAACATGGCATGTAAGGTAAGGTTGTCTCTATAATCTATGCTATTGTTCTCTGAGAATTTATTTTTCCTCAAACTATCTCTGAGAATTCAGTTGATATTTAAGTGATAGATGATTTTCCTAGCATGGCTAAAGAATTATGGTTCAATACAATTTGAAGAGAGGCCTTAGTAGGAGTATAAAAAGTTTGAAAGATATCAACCAATAGAAGAATGCAATAATCTAAGTTTTAAGTGTTTACTCACTGGAGTACTCACGACGTACTACAAGAGTTAAAAAAACTAACAAAACATAGACAAGTATGAACAATCATGAATCAACATTGCACAACAAAATAGTACTTCATTTATTATTCATAATAACCAAGTACAATTATCTGTACTAGAATGTAACATCAGAATGTAACATGTAACATAATATCATAAGTACCACATCATATCTCCCGACTATATTAACTCAAGTACAAATTTTCATTGGATGTGGTTGAGGAACCAACCGTCACGATGCTTCATAATAACAACTAATCACTAGTTGGGGAATTAGTCTTCCCAAAACATGTAGAAAAGAATATGAAATATTATAAACTAAATATAGTCTTATTTAAATATAATTAACTAGGACCAACTATGACCGACTACATCATCCCCCCACAAAAGTAGTCATCTTCTAGATGACAAAAAAAAAATGGGGGTACCTCTCGGCCAATACTCACTCCCTCTTGGTAAATGTCTCTTCGAGTGTGCTCGATGTCCAACTGCTCTTGTGACTTCTGAATGTAGTCCACTATCTCTTGCCTGGTAGGCTTGAGCATCTCTAATCCTGACCACCCATGCAAGATAAAACATTGGAGTAATTTTCCTTTGCATTCTGAATGCATACCTGTGATCCTCTTGGATGGTTGCTCTTGCTGTAATGTGGTGGCTAGTTGCACTGGGATTTGGTAATTCAATTGAATTTGATGGGGTCTAGGGGCAATGCCCCCAGCGGGGTCTAGGGCTAGTGTCCCTAGTGTGCTCCCTATCGTGATACAGGGAAAGGTAAAGGGGCAATGTCCCTGTCAAGACCAATTTAAGACTTTTGAAACCACACCAAGTTACATCGCATACATCATTTTCATCAGTTTTCAACAGGTTCCAAATAAGGTTGATCAAGCCCAAAATTAAACATTTTGGATTGTTTAACTATATGACCATTGATTGTAGGGTGATATTATCTTCTCCACATCTTACAGATTTGTGTCTTTCTTTCACAATGCTTCCAATCGAACAATCAGCCGTATGACGTACTGAATGTCATACAGTCCTCTGCTCAATGCCTTTTGGTTCTTGTATTGGAATGCCTTCACTATTTCACACATTCTTTCTTGTCTCCATGTGCAAACTCACCTTTATTATCTTTTGTAGGAGATTTATTTCTTTGCACACTTCTTCTCCACTTTTCGCACGATAGTGTACGGATTTGTTCATACAGAACATCCATTCAAATTTCCAAACTGTACGACTGTGTAATGTTTGCTCTCTACAAACTGTACGCCACTGCTTTTTTTCAATAGTACACTAATTCCTCCAATGTAGCACACACCAATGTTCTTATTATATTATACAACCAACCCATTTTCCCTTCATATGACCAACTCTTTCTCCTCTCGTATGACCAACTCCAACTCTTTTTTTCTTGATACGGCTAGCTCTTTCTCCTCTTGTACAATTGACTCTTATTTTGCACTTTCATCATTTTTTAGAGATCTTGACTTCACCTTCTTAAGTCTTTCTTATGATGTATGAATTTCCTGTACAGGTTAAGGTTTTGGGTGGTATCCACTATCTTTTTGCATATAATGTTACTTCCCTTGGCTCCCTTCAACACACTTTTCACCTCCTTCTTCTTTTGCATGATGTACAACTTAAACCTTTGCCAATTTAATTTAGTCTTTTTTAATGTCTTGTCTTCAATTGATGGTCATGCGGCCCCTCCCATGAATAATATTGCCATTATTATTCTTCATTTCAATATTTCCCACTTCATTTTTCAATATCACTTTTTTATTTTTTTTGTTTATTTTTCCAATTTTTTAATTTTTAAAATTTTTAACTCTTCTATTTTATTTTTTTCATTTTTCCAACTTCCAACTTTTCCTTTATTTTTTGATTTTTCTTTATTTTTTCCATTTTTTCATTTTCTCCATTTTTTGAATTTTTTACTTTCTTTTCATTTTTTCCACTTTCCTCCTTTTTTCTATTTTCTAACTCTCACTTTCATTTTTTCAATTTTCAACACTTCCTTATTCATTTTTTTCCTTTTATAATTTTCATCTTCATTTTCTCTCTCCTCCCTTTCTCTTTTTTTGACTTTCTCTCTCTACCTCATTATCGGCTAATGTATCATCCATTTTGGATACTATCTCTTTGCACTCTCTGTACTCAGTCAGAAGTGTCTGGTTGGACGTGCTCTTCTCCTCTCCTTCCTAGATTTCTCCGATCTGTAGCATGTTACATTCTTGGTGGAACATCCTCCATTTTCCAATGAAATAGGTCATTTAATGAACTTGTCTCATCTTCTAAGCAACTCTTGAGTTCAAGTATACCCTCATTGCTTTCCTCCATTACTCTCCTACCTTCATCCATGTTTGACTCTCCCTTGTTGGATTCTAATTTAGAAGATGCTAGTTCATCATTGATGGCCTAATTATTCAAGTCGATCATGTACTTCCTCCCATCATTCTCTATGGATAGTGTATTTATTTTCCAATTGTAATTTTCTCTAGGGTATGTGCACGATCATCATGGAAAAAACAGGGCCTTAAGTGACAAAAAATTCAAAAAAATCAGAGTTAGGCAACTTGAAGTAAAAATATGAATAAGTTATCTATCTTATTTCAAAAATATGTAAGAATAGAATCTATAGAAAATTTAATGTAGTTTCTAAACTACTAGGTTTATTAAAAAATATATTTATTTGGTAAAAATTTGAAATTTCAATGCAGTAGTACTTAAATTTCAGGGAAAAGATAAGAAGTAGGTCTCTGTTTGACCACCCTAACCACAATAAAATGATAATATTTTTTTAAAATATTTTACATATAAGTAGAGGACTCATTTCCAGATGCGATGCATATTTTTTTGTAATTTTTTTCCAAGTAAATAATTAATTATGAATTTTTTATTACAACTTTTTAAAAATATAAAAACTCATATGTTTGACCACCTTAACTTGGTCAAAACTTCATGAAATTCAATTTTTCTTTTTTTAATCCTATAGTATACGAAGCATAGAATGTGACGCATGTTTTAGATTCAAATAATGTGATATCATTTGAAAGCTATAGATGTTTTTCAATCAACCTATCAATTAGGACTTTAGTCATAATTCAAATAAAAAATGGATAATAATTATTCATTAAATTCAAAGTAAAGCATAATTTATATTGGTGGAAAGCTGAGAATCTCCTTTAAAAACCCTTTTCATTTCATCAATTTTGGGTAAAAAGAAAGTCGTCAGCCACATGGGCCATCATATCACTTACATATTGCCACTTTTTGGCCCATCATGATCTTGCACATACCCTCTACTTGCAACCAACCATCCTCTTTCGAGCAACACCTTGTATGCCTTCCTCTTTAGTGGGATGACTACGAAGTTTAGCAGGAATGGTTGTGTCCCAATCATCACCTTCTATGCCATCAATGTTCGCAACGGTTTAATGTCGTGTTGACTGACACCCACTAGTTGGAATGTTGGTGACTAGAGTGTTGGCTTCCTAAGACTCTTCCATGTGTCTTTAGGTAGTATGTTCATTCTTGATCCTCCATTGACAATGGTTATGTACAGGATCATCATGGAGAAAATAGGCCCTTAAGTGGCAAAAAATTTAGAAAAATCAAAGTTAGGCAACTTGACATAAATTTTTTAAAAAGTTATCTATATTATTTTAAAAATATGTAACAATATAATTTGTAGCAAATTGAATGTAGTTTATAAACTACTAGGTTTATTTTATAAAAAATTCTATTTGGTCAAAATTTGAAATTTCAATGTAGTAGTACTTAAATTTCAAGGAAAAAATAAGAAGTAGGTGTCTGTGTGACCACCCTAACTAGAATAAAATGATAATATTTTTTAACAATATTTTATATATAAGTAGAGGAATTATGTCCCGATGTGATACATATTTTTTTGTAATTTTTTTCAAGTAAATAATTAATTATGATTTTTTTATTACAACCTTTAAAAATATAAAAACTTGTATGTCTAACAACCTTAAATTTGTCAAAACTTCATGAAATTTAATTTAATTTTTTTTAGTCCTATAGTATGTGAAGCATATAATGTGATGCATGCTTTGAATTCAAAAAATGTGATAACATTTGAAAGCTATAGATGTTTTTCAATCAACCTATCAATCAGGACTTTAATCTTAATTCAAATAGAAAATGAATAATAATTATTTATTAAATTCAAAGTAAAGAATAATTTATATTGGTGGAAATCTAAGAATCTCCTTTAAAAACCCTTTTTGTTTCATCAATTTTGGGTAAAGAAATAGTCATCAGCCACATACCCTACACATACCCATCATATTGCCACTTTTTGTCCCATCATGATATTGCATATACCCCAATAGTATTTGTCAAGATTTTCCCTCTGATCTCCATCTAGATGACTCCTGGCATCTTCTCAATGTTTGTCGTCGACAGTATTGGATCGATGGTTTGTTCACCATACAGTGGTGGTTCTAGCACCAATTCTTTCCTTCGATCCTTTGATCATGTTTTCTTGCCATCCTTGACAATCATGTTTGTGATTGTCAGCCCCAACTGTGGAAAAGTGTGGAGAAAGTCAGTTACTTTTATCGGTATAGTGGTCTATAGTACCTTTCGTACTATGTTGGTTTCTACCTCTGATCGCTGAGAGGTGCCTGGTTTCTCCAAAGGTGTTTTCTTTTCCTTTGTCATTGCCAGTTCCAATTTTTCTTTTGCTTCCCTCATTCTTTTCTTTTTTGTATATGGATCTGGGTAGGTGGCCTTCTTCACTTGTGCTCTAGTGATAGCTAGTACCTCTTGCTCCTCCAACTCTAGCATATGGATGCCTTTTTGCTTGGGGTATTCATTGTCTTCATGGTCACCTAGTCCACACCACTTACATAATCTTCCCCCTAAACCTTGACCATTCTAGCACTCCCTGGCGAAGTGGCCCCATTCATTGCACTTCCAACATTGTATCATGGGCCTTCCTTTACCATTGTATTGTATCTTGCTTCTTGGACTTCTATTGCTTCCTTTACCATCGTACTATATCTTGCTTTTGTGTTACCTTCCCTATCATTATTTTCATCTCTACTCTCCTCATTGTCTGTCTTCCTTTTCCCTTAGGAGGATGTTTTATTTTCATTCTCTATGTCCATCTCCTGATTGTATGCTATGTCATATGACAATGGAGGTACGACTTTAATTTTTCTCCTCAATGATGGAAGCAAGCCTTTGATGAACCATCACTTCTTTAGCCCATCGTCCAGCTAAGCCTCCAATTTCCCCAACAAGCCTTTGAGTCTTCAATTATAGGTTCACACATTCTTGTGCTTCCATTGCTTGGTATTGTAGATATCCACCATAATTTCACTATCATCCCTCAAGAGTTTAAATTCATCTTGGAATGCCTTCTTAAGTAATCTTTGTTATTCCCTATGTACTTGGTCCAAGTCTATGTACCAATCGATGACACTATCCCTTAGTGTCATTGGAAATGCTTTCAGCCAATAGTCCACATCATCTCTTCCCGTTGGCTGTCCATATTATCGTGCACGTCTTATAGTTTTGTACTAGATCTTCTAACCCATTCCCCATAAATTTTAGTAGCTTTTGTCTCTCAGATGGCAGAGTCACCATCCTTCCCTAATGTCCTCCTTATGTGTTGGACCTAATTGGACTAGTTCTCCCACTATGTCTTGATGCATCACTTGCACTCTCATCCACGTATGAGTCTTCCCCATGTCCCCTATCGATGTCCTCTATACCTTAAGTCTCCTAGGTTTGGATCTAGTACTCCCTCTACCCTAGGGTCTTAGGTTTAGTTCTTCCAACTCTCAGCCCTTCATCGTCTGATATGGACAGCTATCTCATACGATGTATTTCTTTTTCAAGTTCTTCTATCACTTAATTATCATTTTATTTTATTTTATATGGTGTTATGAATTTCCTCTCGTCAGTTTCACCACTAGGGTAGATAATATTTTGGTTTATTTCATTCCATTCTTCATCTACTCCTTTAGTGGTTTGTTTTAATTTCCTTTGTTAGTTCTCTTGCTCTTTGAGTCTTAATGATCTTCATACTTGTTCCTCGGTAGTTTCTTTCCCTCTCAATACTTGGTTTTTGTCCTTGTTTCAAGGCGTATGGGCATTAATTGCTAATCGTACGAGCCTTAGTTTCCATGCCTACATCATCATCTTGTATTCGTTCCTCCTCTTCCCACTTAGTTCTCTCATACTGTTGCAATATTTGTTTCCTTCTCTATTCCTGATCCCTCTCAGTCTGGAGATTGTGGAAGATAATGTAGTGGCACAGGGTATGTGTAGGATCATGATGGGCCAAAAAGTGGTGATATGATGGGTATGTGTAGGGTATGTGGCTAACAAATTATTTTTTACCCAAAATTGATGAAACGAAAAGGGTTTTTAAAGGAGATTCTCAACTTTCCACCAATATAAATTATGCTTTACTTTGAATTTAATAAATAATTATTATTTATTTTCTATTTGAATTATGATTAAAGTTCTGATTGATAGGCTAATTGAAAAACATCTATAGCTTTCAAATGGTATCACATTTTTTGAATCCAAAGCATGCATCACATTCTACACTTCACATACTATAGGATTAAAAAAACAAAAAAACATTTCATCAAGTTTTGACCAAGTTAAGGTGGTCAGACATATGAGTTTTTTATATTTTTAAAAGTTGTAATAAAAAAATCATAATTAATTATTTATTTGAAATATTTTTAAAAATATATATGCATCACATCGGGACATGAGTCCTCTACTTATATATAAAATATTATAAAAAAATATTATCATTTTATTGTGGTTAGGGTGGTCAGACAAACACTTCTTATTTTTTCCTTGAAATTTAAATACTACTACATTGAAATTTCAAATTTTCACCAAATAGATTTGTTTTCTAAAAAATTAACCTAGTATTTTAGAACTCCATTCAATTTGCTATAGATTCTATTCTTACATATTTTTGAAATGGGTATGTGTAGGATCATCATGGAAAAAATAGGCCCTTAAATGGCAAAAAATTCAGAAAAACCCGAGTTAGGCAACTTGACATAAAAATTTGAATAATTTATCTATATTATTTCAAAAATATGTAAGAATAGAATCTGTAGCAAATTGAATTTAGTTTCTAAACTACTAGGTTTATTTTAAGAACAAAAAATCTATTTGGTGAAAATTTTAAATTTCAATGCAGTAGTACTTCAATTTCATGGAAAAAATAAGAAGTAGGTGTCTGTCTGACCACCCTAACCACAATAAAATGATAATATGTTTTTATAAGATTTTAGATATAAGTAGAGGACTTATGTTCCAATGTGATGCATATTTTTTTGTAATTTTTTTCCAAGTAAATAATTAATTATGATTTTTTTATTACAACTTTTAAAAAATATAAAAAATCGTATGTTTGACCACCTTAATTTGGTAAAAAATTCATGAAATTCAATTTTTTTAATTTTAATCTTGTAGTATGCAAATCATATAATGTGATACCGTTTGAAAGCTATAGGTGTTTTTCAATCAACCTATCAATCACGACTTTAGTCATAATTCAAATAGAAAATGAATAATAATTATTAATTAAATTCAAAGTAAAGCATAATTTATATTGGTGGAAAGTGGAGAATCTCCTTTAAAAAACCTTTTTGTTTCATCAATTTTGGGTAGTAAAAAGTTGTCAGCCACATACCCTACACATACCCATCATATCACCACTTTTTGGCCTATCATGATCTTGCACATACCCAGATAATATAGATAACTTATTCAAATTTTTCTGTCAAGTTGCCTAACTCTAATTTTTTTGAATTTTTCGCCACTTAAGGGCCTATTTTTTCCATGATGATCTTGCAAAAACCCCACACTATCAATCTTAAAAGTTTGGCAAGGAGATTGTCGACCTCTTGGTTGATGTGTAGTCTATCCCAAATGACTGACTAAGGGATCTTTTTCCTAAGAGCCTCCCTCTATACGTGTGGTCCTTTAATGATATTTCCAACGGACTGCAAAGGTCTTCCATTAGAGCATGTTCATGATCTTTGTTTGCTTGTACTAGCCCTTCGGTCATCTACCCCATCACAACACCATTCTTCTGTTTGGATGTTTACTGGATTCACTCATGAAACAGTGCCAAATTTTTATTCATTGGAGTACTCACGATGTACTACGAGAGTAAATGGAACTAATAGAACATAGACAAGTACAAACAATCCTGAATGCACATTGCAATAAAAAATAGTACTTCATTTATTATTTGTGGTTACAATTAACCATACTAGAATGTAACATTAGAATGTAATAGCATGTAACATAATATCATAAGTACCGCATCATGTCTCCTAACTATATTGACTAAAGTACAAATAGCCGCTGGTGGTGGTTGAGGAACGAACTATCACAACACTTCATGACAACAACTAATCAACATTCATGGAATTAATCTTCCCAAAACATGTACAAAAGTATATGAAATATTGTAAACTAACTATGGTCTTATTTAAATACAATTAACTATGGCCAACTATGATTGACTATAACCGATGACCAACTATGACTGACTACATCAAGAGCATGCTTTCATCAAGACTAATTCCCAAACTAGTGATTAGTTGTTGTCATGAAGTGTCGTGATGGTTGGTTCCTCAACCACCACCAACGACAATTTGTACTTGAGTCAATATAGTTGGGAGACATGATGTAGTACTTATGATATTATGTGACATGTTGTTACATTCAGATGTTACATTCTAGTATGACTAATTGTACTTGGTTACCATGAATAATAAATGAAGTACTATTTTTTTGTGTAATGTGCATTCATGATTGTTCGTACTTATCTATGAGGGTGAAAGCACAAACTTGCGTCACACTTTCGGCCAAATAAAGTAATCTGACCGGATTACTTTCGGCCGACCAACTTTTGGCTGATAAAGTTTCGGCCGAATCCACGGGGCAACCACGTGGCACCTACGTGGCTCAAATTTTTTGGGCAAGTTACTTTCAGCCAAAATGTTATAGGCCGAAAAGGTGTCAGCATGGCGCCCATCTGGATGGACCTATTCAGTTGAGTATATTTCGGCCGAAAAGGTATCAACTGTAAGGGTATCAACTGAAAATACGGAAATAAAATCCAAAAAAAAACCCAGGCCCACTATTTGGAACGCTCAGGTGAAAGGATTGAGGGCGAGAGCTTGTCGGCCAAGGTCATCAGCAACAACGACTATATTTTTCTAGGTTCCATCTGGGGCCATTCACTGGATTGTTTGATTTGCCTTGTCTTGTTTGTGTCTAGTTTGAGAAATTTGTTTGTTGTATTCTTGTTTAGGGTTTGATTGAAATGCAAAAATGAATTTTTGTGATGGATATTGGCTGAAAGGTATTGAATATTGTGATGTTTGTGATAAAGTTGAAGGAAATATATAAAATTGGGCATTGGAAAACTTGTAATCCTTGTAATGGCTTGGCTGTGAGGACTCATCACCTTTTCAAATTCTGAGTCATTTTGTGTTAAATTTTCCCCGAAGATCGGTTCAAAATGTGTGTTTACTCCTCCAAATTTGAAGAGTTCAAACTTTTAGGCTCTCTTTCCTGTAAAACAAGAGAAACATATAAGAATAGATAAAAAAGCTTATTCGTAGAGAGAAAATAAAAATTTATATTCCTAAAAATAGAGAACATTTTCTGCCAGAGTGATTGTTGAAAAATAAGTAGACCACTGAACATTTATGCCAGTAGGGCTTAAATTTGATGGCCGTATGACCGTATTTAGAGATTTTTGCAGTAAAAAACAATCAAAATTTTAAGAAGATTGTATCAGATGAGAGGAGAGATTTTGGATTGACTGTCAAAATTTATATAGAATTATAATGATATATATATTTGATTTATATATAATTTTACTTACACTAAGGTATATCATAATGTTTTAAGGGTGCCTTTGAATAGATAACCGTCATTAAAAAAATTGTTGAAAGGAAAGGTCGACCATCAAATTTAAGCCCTGTCTGCCAAAGTGATTGTTGAACAATAAGTAGACCACTAATAATGAAAGAACCTAATTTGGAAGTTCCATTAACCTCTGAAGATACTCATCTCATTTTTGTGGATCTAATTCAACTTGAATCATCTGCCCTACCTACAAAAAGTAATGTTGTATAGAAGTTAGTCTAATATGCTTTTATAGAAGAATAGAAAAGTTATGATATTTAACTCATTATAAGTCAAATTTAGTTGCCAGCATCCATAGTCATACAGAATCATAAAATATATGTATTCAAGATCAGCAATTGTTGTTACAATGCCCTTCCATATATTGTTTATGAGGTTCAAATAGGTCCTCTAGAAGAAAAATCTATGCACAGTTCTTCTCCCTTTGTGGAATTTTATAGAACCTCTAGAGCATTTATCATCCTTCATTGTCCTGATAGCCATTCTTACTTCATCCCTTGTGAAGTTTTTTCTAAATCCATGGCTTCTTGGCTAGAATTTTTTCTTCCAACCACTATCTCACATGTTTTCTCATTCCTCTCTATACATTGGTTTACCCAATCACTAGATAAAACATTCTTTTAGAAATCAGATAAAGCTTTACATTTTTTATCATAATCTGTATATGCTTAGTTCTTTATCTATATTTGCATTTTTTATCTCCAAAGTGAAATTTGCTATTCCATGTGCATTCGTACTTTAAAGCTCTCAATGGAGAGGACAAATTTTTTTGAGCACAGTGTGTATCTCTGTGTTTTTACACCACCTAGAATAAAAGCAGAGGTTAACTGTGATATATTTATGTAAAAACGACGATACCTTTCTCCAGTATCATCACAACTAATTCATGGTGGGTATGCTTTGCTGAGAAGCTTATGATGGTGAATAGAAGACTTCTATCCAAGCATAGTGGAAGCCAAAGGCATAATACAACCCACAAATTTTTTTATCTAATATTAATAATATTCTTGTGGGGTTATGGTGAAGCATGTCATGCAATCCAATGTATAGAACTTCCATCAAATGTAACTTCAATGGTGGGTTCTTTCAAGTGGGAAAGTTGGGAAAATTAAAAATCAAAATGTCTTAAAAGCATCAAGTTTCCAAAATCTATAATAATCAAGTGTCAAGTTCATATTTCATGATCCATCATCAAAATGACAAAAAAGCAAGCAATGAAGAGAAAGAAAGAATCAAAACATCTATTCAATTGAAAACCACTTTTTTCTATGAATGGAAAATAGCATGTTTATAAGAATCCTTTTCTTCATTATGGTGAACTTATCTTCCAATTTTGAATGGCTGATATGATCCCTTGGCTATTATAGATTTTGGACTTTTGGAGTATCTGCCATGGAAAAATAGCAACTACGTTATGTTCGTTTACAAATAGATGACTTTTCTCTCTCAAAGTTAAAAATAAAATGGTTGATTGCACGTTGCTTTAGCCTCATAGGTTCTCCAATTTTTTATAGGTATTCCAACAATTTAATTTCAATGATATAAAAGGTGTCAACTTCATAAAATAGGAGTTCTGATTTCCTAGGTATTATATTTAAGAGGATGTATTTGAGATGGGGTTAAAAGTTTCATTCACATATTTCTTAAAATTTTGCTATCACATATCATTCATATATAAGCTTATCAATATGAAATGATAGCTTTTACTATTTCACCACTTTAATTTCAATCATATAATAGACATCAACTTCATAGTTATTGTATAAGAAAATATGAGCTCCCATTTTTTAGGTATGAGATTTAAGGGTATTTTAACAGTTTAATTTCAATCATATAAAATGTGTCAACTTCATAGAATACTGTAGCTCCTATTTTTTAGGTGTTACTTTGTCCTTTTATATTGGGTTTTTTGAGATTTGTTGTGAAATCTCTTTATACACCTTAACTAACCTTAGCCAGTCCATTAGTGTTTCATTTTCAAATCTCATGTCACTATTATTTCTAATTTTTCCAATTTGAAAGTATATTTTTAATCTTTATTTTGATGTATTTTGGTTGTACCACAAGTCAATTAGGATCCTAATCTTCCACCCAAGAGTGGTTTTCTAAACCTTAGCATGACCCAGACCAATGAGAATG
This sequence comes from Sequoia sempervirens, assembly GCA_007258455.2. NCBI lineage: Eukaryota > Viridiplantae > Streptophyta > Pinopsida > Cupressales > Cupressaceae > Sequoia > Sequoia sempervirens. Next base: position 467,249,025 of record VDFB02058242.1, on the reverse strand, counting down.
ATTTATATTCTTATGTGTATGTATGTATGTGTGTATGTATGTATGTATGTATTATATATACATATGTGTACATGTGTGTATGTATGTATGTATATGTGTACATGCACATATATGTGTATGTGTGTATGCATGTACATGTATTATATATACATATGTGTACATGTGTGTATGTGTGTATGTATGTATGCGTGTATGTATGTATCTATGTATGTATGTATGTATGTATGTATTATATATACATATGTGTACATGTGTGTATGTATGTATGTATATGCATGTACATGTATTATATATACATATGTGTACATGTGTGTATGTATACATATGTATGTACATGCACATATATGTGTATGTGTGTATGTGTGTATGTATGTATGCATGTGTTTACATGTGTGTATGTATGTATGTATATGCATATATATATATGTACATGTATATATATACATGTGTGTACACATATGTAAATGTCTGTATTATATGTACATGTCTGTGTACATGTGTGTCTGTATGCATGCATATGCATATATATATGTATATACATGCACATATATGTGTATGTGTGTATGTATGTATGTATTATATATATGTGTATGTGTATGTGCGTATGCATGTACATGTATTATATATACATATGTGTACATGTGTATGTATGCATATGTATATATATGTGTATGTACATATATGTATGTGCATGCATGTATATATATGTGTATGTGTGTATGTATGTGTGTACTTGAGTATATACATGTGTACATACACAGACACATATATATGCATGTACATGCACACATACACATACATATATAATACATGTACATACATACACACATACACATATATATGTACATATATATGTATGCATATATACATACATATACATACACACATACACACACATACACACACACATATATATATATATATATGCATGTACACACACACACACAGATATATATATATATATATACATGCACGTACACACATGCACTCCCACATACATACATGTGTACATACAGATATATGCACATGTAGATATGTTTATATTTTATTCCTAAGGAATTTATTTCAAAGAATTTTAACTTTATTACTTTAATATGTTTTAAGTTAGATTGAAAAATTAAGGAAATGTTAACCTTTTTATAATTTAGTGTTTGATTTAAAAAATAATTGATTACAAAGAAAGGCTAGATCATATGTGACCAATTGTAATGAAGAATATTCTTTTATTTTGATCAAAATTTTAGTATAGAGTGGTTGAAAGGATAAATATATTTTTTCCATATTTACTCTTGGTTGAATATTACATGCATCTATGATTTAATAGGTTCACATAGCTCGATAGATATAAAGTTTGAACTAGATCTCATTAGATACATTTAAATTCAAAAATGTTTTCTAGTTTTGAAACTTGGAAATTTTACCTTTAATTTAAATATATATATTTTTAGTTTTGAAAAAATTTCAATTTAAATTTGTTTAGTTCATTATGTAATTTTGTTTTAATGATATGCAGATCTCTATCTATTTATATATATCATGGCCGATGAGGGATCTCATCATTCCCCTTGTTCTGAGCAAGAAGCTCAAACTAGATCAAATATATTTCAGGATAGTATTGCTAGTGTAGACATCCAAATTTGGACACTTAATTTATCCAAATTTATCACTTTTCATCTAAACATCCTCTTATCCGAGTTAATTAAGTAATATTAGTATTATTTAATTAATATCTTTAATTCTGCCAAATCCCCAAGGTATTTAATTAATAATTAAATACTTTACCCTCCTTAATCATTTTTTCATCAAATAAATTAAATAAATATTATATTTATTTAATTCCTCACATGTCATTTTCATCTAATCCTAATCCATCTCCTAATTTATTCATTAGGGATGTGCACATGCCTAATCCTTGATTAGGATGTGTCACATCCTCCAACTTTTGCAAGTTGACTTTTAATCCTCATTTATCTTCTAATTACTGATTAATTAAGCCTAATCATTCCCCAAGGAATTTTTAATTCCTTTTTATTCTTCTTAGATTCCCCTCTTTTATATGTAAATTTTTAATTCACATTCCATCATTCCAAGGCTTCTAGAACCTTGGACTTGTCACAATCTCCACATGTGACCAAGTCCCACCTTTTTGAAGCCCATCTTTTATCTTTTAGACTTTCCTAGAAATGTGAATTTTTAATTCACACTTATTTCCCCAACCACCTTTCCTTTTCCCATGTAGATTTTTGAGGAAGTCCAAAATTCTTCAAATATCCCTTTCACTCCTACTTGGAGACAAGAAATCCCTTTTTGTGGAAATCTTCTCACTCCCCAAGGTGCTTGTCCTTCCTCCACCTCATCTCCCCTTGGCCACTTCACCCTCCACATGTCAAGATATGAGGGCTTGTGGGTTCTCAACCCACCATAGCCCTTCATCTTGGCCTTGTTGGATGCATCTCAACCGTTGAATTCTCTAGAGAATTCAAATTCTTCTATAAATACCCCCTCCTCAAGGGCATTGAAAACACTTTGGATTTTCATAACTACATGTTGCCAATTTGCACTCTTAATCATTTACTATCATCTAGCCATCCATTCTAATCACTTTGTACATTCAATCTTGCATTAACTCACTAAGAAATCATCTAAGGAGCACACAAAATCATCCCAAGCAAGGGCCAATCAAGGAGACATCAACAACAAGGAAGGTGAAATCGTTTGCATTTCATTTTGTCCATTTTCCTTCTTGTTTTATCACTCTTTTGGCTAATCTTGAAGTGTCCTTGGTCTTTTATCATTCACATTTTTGAGTTATTTTGTGCGTTAGAGAAGGATAAAATTCTAAGGTATACATTTCTGGCATGCCCGGTGGGACCCACAAACAGGTTCTTGCATTTAACCTTTGTTTTGGCTAAGAATTGTGTAGGAAAAGGTCGCAGAAAGGCAGAAGTGCCCTCTGCTTTACCGCAGAAAGGCGGAAGTGCCCTCTGCTTTACCGCAAGAAGGTGGAAGCGCCCTCTGTCCTACCACAGAAAGGCAGAAGCACTCTCTTGTCTGCTACAGAAAGGCGAAAGCGCCCTACATCTAAAAGTTTTTTTTTTTTCTAACAAGTTTGCTACAATTAGGGATATATTTAGAAGGTTTTTCTAACACTTTTCTTGTAGTGGGAGGGGCACAACTTTTATTTTTTTCTTAAAAATCTAATAAAGTTTGTTGCAGAAAGGCGAAAGCGCCCTCTAACCTCTTGTTGCAGAAAGGTGAAAGCGCCCTCTAACCTCTTGTTGCAGAAAGGTGGAAGCGCCCCCATTTTTGCTACAGAAAGGTGGAAGCGCCCCCATTTTGCTACAAAAAGGTGGAAGCACCCCTATTTTTGCTGCAGAAAGGTGGAAGTGCCCCTGTTTTGCTACAGAAGGGTGGAAGCGCCCCAAAATAGCATAGTTTGGAAGGTAAAACAGTCATTTTAGCTTCGTTTTTGCTCCTGTTTTTTGTTATTTTCAAGTAGTAACCCTCTAACATTATTTTGGCAAGGATATTGGTATTTTTTGCTAACATTTTGCAGCATATGGTGGTGTAATTGACCAAGGACGAAGAAGAGGACAACTAACATTTACTTGTAGGACCATCTATTTGATCAGGTTTTCAAAAAAAAAAAATTATCTTTGCTATTTTGGAACATTGTCTAATTAGGGGGAATAAACTTCATTGCTTGCTGTGATTGTTTATTCTTGTGTTACCCAAGGGGCATTAATTTGTTTTCACTTTCCCCTTGCACTTCGTGTGAGCCTGGGGAGTAGTTGGAAGCAATTATTGTCTCCTTTTTAGTGGGACCTGCTTGGGGATTTCATCACCCCAAGGGATGATTCCAACCACGCGTATCAGCGGGGTATATAAAGGGGGGAGAACAAAATTTGTACTCCAATCCAGTCATGTCGTAATTGGCAGAGCGTCGAAGCTAGGGTGATACCTAGATAGACGTGAAGAGTTGGTCTGAGCCTTTCAGTATCTTGCTGGGGGTTCCCGACTCACGCTTGTGACAGGCTGGTGTTCACAGTTGTGCCTCACGTATCGAGAGTATATCAAGGAATCCCTAGAAGCCTTGTGCATCCTAGATTAAGACCTTGCCTAGCCATACCCTTAATATTAATCATAGGATTGTGCTTGCTTGAAGTGTTTCTCATGAAAAATCTATGAAATCTTTGATACTTTGGCCTTACTTTATCATTTTGTGTCTTTGCCATAGCCTTTACCATCAAAACCAAGCTCCGTCCTACCGCAGAAAGGCGGAAGCACCCTTGTTTTGCTGCAGAAAGGCAGAAGCACCCCTGATTCTGCTGTAGAAAGGCGGAAGCGCCCTTGATTTGCTGCAGAAAGCTGTCAACGCCCTTGATTTTTGCTGCAGAGGGGCGGATTTTCCCTCCTGAACACCTGAAATTACCCCATTTGGATCCGTTTAGCCTCTAAACCATCATTTAATCGTTCCCAACCATTATTTCATCATACTAGGCCTTCATTTTGTCACTCTAAGCCTCCCAAAACCTCTATTTAATCTGTTTAAACCCCCATCTTATCATTCCAAATCTCTGTTAACCATTCTAAATCCCCACTCATTCTTCGCAATCATCTTCAATCCACCCGTTCATTCTAATTTCCTCATATTCCATTCAAAGGTCCATACCATCACCTAGCGAACATCATAATTTTATTGCCAAACACCACTCCTAACCAAACCACCTTAAACTTGTATTACAAAGTGGTTACCCAAATTGACCATAGCACTTGAAGTTGATTATTAGTCTTTAACTTTGACCCCAATCAATTCGCTTCCATCTTGAGGTGAATTTGGTGTTGTAAGTTATCTGCTTGGCCCAATCAATCCATTCCTATCTTAAGGTGGATTCGGTGCAGTAATCATCCTTTTAATCAATCAAAGCTCTAGGTCACTAAGGGTAGCTTCCTTTGACAAACTCAAGGTCTCTCTCACATCTCTCATTATCCAATCATACCCATCCAATAATCCAAATCTATCAAAACCAATCATTCGATCAAATTGTCCAATCAATCAAATCACATCCGTTCAACCAATGCTATCCTACTGATCTTAATAATCCAATCCAATTCAATCAAAATCCAATCATCTAGTCATCCTAATCTGAGCTTTTGTCCAATCCTGATCTGAGCTTGACCAAAATCCCGATTTGAGCTTTAATTTGTTCCCATCCAAAATCTTTTATCCATCCTCTTTATCCTGTCATCATCATGAATCCTTATCCTCCATCAATAGTGGTCAAGGGAAACCATAATTACGTCGACACTGATAATGAAAGTCTTGTTGATCAAGAGGTATATGACATAGATCTCCTTGACACTATCATATCTAGTAAGCTTTCTCCACCCACTTTCCAAAATCCAATTACTCCTATGAGCTATCCCGTTATGTCTTCATCCATGCCTAATCATGCTCCTTATGCCACCTTTGACAATGGATATCCAGTATCTTCTTCATCCCCATATTTTTCATGTCCTTCATCTACATCATCCTCTTATACAACATCTACATCCTCTTATCCTAATTTTCCATCACAATATTCCTATTACAACTCCCCATCCATGTCCCCCTATCATAATCCTCTTTCCCAATCTTCCCATACTAATCCTACATCCACACCCTTTTACCTTAATCCTACATCCACATATCCTCATCCTAATCCACCATCCCAATACCCTTATTATAATCCATCGCCCACATCCTCTTGTCCCACCACACCACCTCTATCCTCTTGTCCTAATCCACAATCCATGTCCCCCTATCTTAATTCACCACTCCAATATCCTTACCTTAACCATCCATCCAATCCTAGTCCTCAATCTACTCCTATTCCTCCATCCAATCCTAATCCCCCATCTACTCATGGTCCTACATTCAATCCCATTCCTCCATCTAACCCTAGTCAACCAATCCATAATCCCTCATCCATTTCTACCACCCTAGCCAAGCCAACCATATGCAAGTCTCTCATTTCAGAAGTTCTCCAAGGACTCATTACAAAGAAGCCATCCCTAACTCCACATCTTGAAGTCATGGAACCATGCCATCCCAATCCATCATCCATGGTAACTAGTGATGAGAGCCTTCTCCATACCACACCTATTATTGATGTTACCACCCCTCGTACTGCTCAAACCATTGAAACCATTGAACCCACTAAATCCATTGAACCCCCACCTCCTACTCCAAGAAACACCAAATCCGTAGAAGACACCCAATTCCAATCCACTCCCTCTACTCCTGGATCCACCCAAATCCAATCCACTCCTCCCACCCCTAGTAGCACCAAAACCCATTCCAATGAACCTCATGAATCTTCCATCCCTCCATCTTCCCCACTTGAAGAGTCCCAACAAGACTTTGTTACCATGCCTCCCACACACGATGAGTCACGCCAAGAGTCTAATCCAAAGCATGCCAGCATATCCCCTTCTCTAGATCAAGATCCTACCATCCCATCTAGTCCACCTCAAGATCACAATCCCCCATCCATTCCATCCCATGATCCCCTTGTCATTCAAGCTTCCACTGCTCCATCTCCATCTCCATCGCATGAGCCTACTACCACAAATCCAGATCCTATCATGGCCCCTACTCCCTCTCCTGATGTTGCTATCCCATCATCTCCTTCTCATGATCCCCCATCATCACCTAAAAAATGCTATCCCCACACCTCTTGCATATCCCCTTGGTCCTCTTACATTCCTCCATACCGGTCTCCTCACAGAAGAAAAACAAAGCATATACACCAACCCTCCTCTTCCTCCTAATAATGAACTCGCATCATTCTTCCAGAATAACAAAAATCCTGTTCTAGATCGAATACTCAAGAGAATGAACTATCAAGGAAAAGGTTTAGGCCTTCATGAGCAAGGTATTATAGAGCCCATCCAAGCTAAAGAACATTTGTATCCGCAAGGTCTTGGATGTACTACTCACAACTCACAATCCAAAAATGTTGGTACAACCTCTAGATGTCATCAACAAGCCTCTTCCAAAAGAAATATCGGCTCTTCCCATCACCCCACCAGATCATATGTGGCCATCCCTCCTTCTCTATCGTATCACCTCAAAACAACCATCCATCTTCCTCCTTCATTTGCTCCATCCATTTTGGGTCCTTACATCCCTCCATCTACCATCTCCAATCCTCCATCTACCATGCCCTTGTTTCCCCCAGGTCCTACGTCTATTTCGGGCCAACACCTATCCATCTCATCCATCATAAACATCCCTCTCACATACCCCATAGTTAGGATCAACAAAGGCACATACCTAAACATCATCCATCTACACATAATCCCCATACTCCTACCTCCATCACTCCACATCATCCATCTCCTCACACCCATCCCATTGCTACTAAAAGCACTTTGGTTGTTAAATAAAAAATGCATAAATCCAAACATCCACATGAATCTAAGGCTCCCCATGTCCCCTCCAAAAGACATGGTGAAGAAAAGAAAAATCTACATCAAATCCATAGGCCACAAAGACCCACCGAATCAAAGATCAAAACCATGTGGATCCCAAAGAAAAAAGATGCAATACCATCACATGAAAAATCAGTAAAAACATCCAAAGTTGCTAATCCAAAAGCTAATCATACACCCCTTTCATCTCCTAAGTCTGTTTTGGGTCCTTATGTCCCAAAATTCAACATTCCATCTCCTCCATTATCCCCACATTCTCTATCCTTTAATCCTATTATCTTTTCACATCCACCACCACATGTGCCAATGTTGGTCTTGAACACATCTCCCCATCACATATCCACCCCATCATTCAATCCACACCCTTTCTAGCATCCCATCCACTATCCCATGTGTCAACCCCATCAAATCCCTCTAATTCATCCTCATGCATAATCCACTTATCCTAATAAGGTTGTACCAACATCCAACAGTCACTTCAAACATGGGCTCTTAACACCTTGATGCTTATCACATGTCTTCTAAATCTGCTTATCCACTTCCTTATCCTTACCCATCTCCTTTTGCATGACATCCAAAAAGTCAAATATCCAAAAAAAAAAGAGAAATAATTCGTCCAATGGTGAAAACTTGGCAAACAAGCTCCTTGGATAAGTACCATGATGAAAACCTGGCAAACAGGCGTCATGCGTAAATCCCCATCTACACTTGGGGGCAACTTCCAAATATGCATTCCCTCCATTCGCTATGCTTCTAGGTATGCACCCGTCTTTTTGTTATCCGTCCTCTTCATGAATCCCCCCTATCCAACCTATCTTCTGCATCCTACCATCATATCTCATTTATCTCCCATCCCTCCATCCTTCTTGTGATCTTGATCAAAATAGGGGCACCTGTCTATGCATGCTTTGGACACCTATTGGTATACATTCCCTTCATCCATGCTCTATCATATTCCTTAGTCACCCATCCTATCCTCATCTAATTATCTCCTTTATCTTCCCATCCACTTGTCTTTTATCCCTCATTCCTCCTCATATATGACATATCTAGAGTGGGGGCATCTGCTTCCTTTGTGACATAATCCTTGGAGACATTATCTATCCTAGCATCCCTTTCATCTCCCAATCCTTTTGTTCCTATCCATCTATCACAACATCCCTTCCATCTCCCCATCCTTATCTTCATCTCCCAATCCTTATATTCCCATCCATCCAAACAATCCCTCCCATCCCCCATCCCTATATCTCTATCCATTCTTTCATCCTTATCCTCATCCAATCTCACAATCCCTTGTCATTGGTATCTGGCTATAGGCCTCCCCCCATGCAACCCAATGCCATTTATCTCATCGTCATCACCCTTGCTCCTCTTGCACATCTTTCCAATCTCCTATCACTTTTCATCACTCATCTATCTATCATATCATCCTCCCAAGTCATTTTGATGCTTTGGATAACTATCCCATCCTTGAGCTTTATGTGATCGTCATCATCCTATCCAATCCAATAGATCTATCCTATCTTGTCATATTGGTCCCATCTTTTTATCAACTTATCCTATCATCTTATCATCCTTTATCCATTGTTTTCCTTTGGTCCTTTTTGTCAAACTACGTTGCCCCTATGCTTTCACATAGGCAAGGTCGATCATTTGATCCGCCCCCGGGGTTCCATCATCGATCTTCATTGTCCACTTTGCTCTTCTATCGTCTATCATCGGTCTTTCCCCTTTTGTCCATCCTATCTTTACCATCCATCAAGGTCTCCATCTTGGTCAGTCATCCACCTTTCGCTGAACTACGAGGGCTCTGCGCTTTCACATAGGCAAGGCTAATCTTTGATCGGCCCCCGAGCCCCTAGGTCTTTAGGGTGTGTCAGTCCCATGTCTTATCTTCCTTGTGTCGTGCCATCAAGCTATGCCCTTATCTAGCCAGTTCTTCACAAACGAGATCCACTTGTATCATGAGATCCAATCGATTTTGAACATCCCACGTCATAACGATCTTTTAGTTTCATATCCATCATCTTTGGTCTCAACAGGATGCATCCTTCCTAACCGACCTCATCAATCCCATCCATCCCCTTGATCCTATGGCAATGGACGTTGGAAATTGATTGTGATATTTTGATATTTTTAAATTTTGTTTATCATTTGAGCTCCCTATCATCACTTGTCAAGGCAACCATGATCCATCATATTATGGTGTGTTTTGATTGGTCAACATAGGGGCATATCTTGCTCTTTTGTTTGATTGTGTCTTCTTGGTTGTCCCACGTAGTACCCACCAAGACCCTTGAGGTCTTGTGTTATGCTGGGGCATCCTTTTGTGCTTGTGGTTATCTCAATACTTGGCCCGACCAAGGTCTTTGTCACTTTGGGGTGTTGGGATAACCTTCTTGTCTGTTGTGTTTGTTTTATGCATTAGACACTAATTCGCCTTGGTTCTTCATACCCTGGCACTTGGTGTCTTATGCTATAGAAAAACTCAGTGCTCCAAAGATGAAAAATTCCATAAGGATTGCATTTCATTTTCCATTTTATCGTCTTGCATGTATCCCCCTCCCTTCATCCTTTTTCACAATCCCCCCCATCCCTCCATCTTTTTTCCTATCTCTTCACCCTTTCTCTCCCCCTTGTATTCCTCTGTCTTGCCCTCTGGCTTCCCCCTGCCACAACGAGGCGGAACCACCCCCAGTCGGGGTGGCATCGCCCTGCCGCAGCGGGGCGGAACCGCCCCCGGTCAGGGCGGCTTCGCCCCGCCACAGTGGGGCGAAACCGCCCCCGGTTGGGGCTGCTCCACCCCGCCATAGTGGGGCAGAACTGCCCCCGGTCGGGGCGGCTCCGCCCCGCCGCAGTGGGGTGGAATTGCCCCTGGTCAGGGTGGAACCGCCCCCGATTGAGGGAGCTCCGCCCCGCCGCAGTGGGGCAGAACCGCCCCTGGTCGGGGCGGAACCGCCCTTGGTCAGGGTGGCTACGCCCCTACCCCGCCAGCCGTTGACCCCCCAAAATTCACATTTTTATTGATTTTTTCAAAAAACCAATTCCGACCCATTTTCTTATTTTTTCTAACGAACAAAACCCATGTCTTGAAATTTTCAAAATTGATTTTTGATTTTTACACCGAAACTTCCAGAGGCCATAACTTTTGACTCGGGTGTTCGTTTGAGCTGAAATTTGACGGGTAGTTGCGTTATGAGATAACAAGTGGATTTCGAACTAGTTTCTTTGAAAGTTGTTGGAACCCATTTTGGCACATTTTCGGGGCCTCAAACTTTTGTCTTGACCCTCAAAATCCCAATTTAGTGTTTTTTTCTAGCATTTTGAAAAATTGTTTTCGCTCATAACTCGAAATGCATATCTCAAATTTGGGATGTTAGTTGGAAATTCATCCCATCTCAATATTGAGTATTTCTTGGAAAAAAATTTGGACTCCCAAAAGTATATCCGCGAGGTTTCCAAAAATGGCAAAATTTGACAATTTTTGAAAATTGCCAAATCGGGAAAAATCCGATTGTCAACACTTTATGCCCTCTAAACCCCGGAACTCGGTGTAGAATGAATCGAATCATCTCCTTCAATCATTCTAGTCTTCAATCCAATCCTCATCTGAGCTTTAATCTAATCCCAATCTGAGCTTTAGTCCATCTGCAGTCCAACCCTTTGGATATCAAACCAAATCTTAAGATCCTTCTCTCCATCTCACATATCAATCTTCTCCTCAAATTACCTAATCAAATCCTTGGTCTTGTCCCCAGTCTCGTTACCAGCCTTGACCCATCATCATCATCCATTAGTGTCATTCACTATCCCTTTGGTGTTGTTTTAGGATGTATCCTTCCCTCATCAACAACACTTTTATCATCATCATCCATTAGTATCATTCCCTATCCCTTTGGTGTTGTTTTGGGATGTATCCTTCCCTCATCAACAAAACTTTCATCATCATCATTAGGAGGTATTCTTCCCTATCCTTTAGTGGTGTTTTGGGATGTATCCTTCCCTCATCAATACCACTCAGTGGGATGTATCTTTCTCTATCCTCGTGTTGTTTTAGGATCCTTAATTCCCTCATTGACAACACTCCATCCATCATCAACCCATTTTGGCTTGAACCTTGACTGGGGCAACATCACCTTTTGTCCTCAAATCCATTTGTGCTTCATCCATCTCCTATCGCTTCTCTTACTCTCTTACTCATCACCTTGTATCATCTTCCTCATCTCCCCTTGCATCACATCACCTATTTCGAGAGCACACACGTGTTCTCTTCAACCCGCATGTCCTCTCGAGGGGGCATCCTCAATCCCTACTCTTCATCTTCACCCCTATCATCTTTCTTCCTAGTCATCCCTTGGATGACTGGGGCATCTTTTCCAATCTAACCATCTTCTTCTAGGTTCTATATTTTAATATTCTTTGAAATGATGCTACTTCATAGCACCATCTCAAAGAGGGGAAAATGTAGACATCCAAATTTGGACACTTAATTTATCCAAATTTATCACTTTTCATCTAAACATCCTCTTATCTGAGTTAATTAAGTAATATTACTATTATTTAAATAATATCTTTAATTCTGCCAAATCCCCAAGGTATTTAATTAATAATTAAATACTTTACCCTCCTTAATCATTTTTTCATCAAATAAATTAAATAAATATTATATTTATTTAATTTCTCACATGTCATTTTCATCTAATCCTAATCCATCTAATCTCTTCATTAGGATGTGCACATGCCTAATCCTTGATTAGGATGTGTCACATCCTCCAACTTTTGCAAGTTGACTTCTAATCCTAATTTATCTTCTAATTACTAATTAATTAAGCCTAATCATTCCCCAAGGAATTTTTAATTCCTTTTTATTCTTCCTAGATTCCCCTCTTTTATATGTGAATTTTTAATTCACATTCCATCATTCCAAGGCTTCTAGAACCTTGGACTTGTCACAATCTCCACATGTGACCAAGTCCCACCTTTTTGAAGCCCATCTTTTATCTTTTAGACTTTCCTAGGAATGTGAATTTTTAATTCACACTTATTTCCCCAACCACCTTTCCTTTTCCACTCCTACTTGGGGACAAGAAATCCCTTTTTGTGGAAATCTTCTCACTCCCCAAGGTGTTTGTCCTTCCTCCACCTCATCTCCCCTTGGCCACTTCACCCTCCACATGTCAAGATATGAGGGCTTGTGGGTTCTCAACCCACCATAGCCCTTCATCTTGGCCTTGTTGGATGCATCTCAACCGTTGAATTCTCTAGAGAATTCAAATTCTTCTATAAATACCCCCTCCTCAAGGGCATTGAAAACACTTTGGATTTTCATAACTACATGCTGCTAATTTGCATTCTTAATCATCTACTATCATCTAGCCATCCATTCTAATCACTTTGCACATTCAATCTTGCATTTACTCACTCAAGAAATCATCTAAGGAGCACACAAAATCATCCCAAGCAAGGGCCAATCAAGGAGACATCAACAGTAAGGAAGGTGAAATCGTTTGCATTTCGTTTTGTCCATTTTCCTTCTTGTTTTATCACTCTTTTGGATAATCTTGAAGTGTCCTTGGTCTTTTATCATTCACTTTTTTGATTTATTTTGTGCATTAGAGAAGGATAAAATTCTAAGGTATACAGCTAGATTGGACAATGCTCTAAAATGTTTAGAGCAAACAATTCACAACTCCCCCAATTTGGCTAATCGAGATAGATTAGTCACTATTAGACAAGAGATTATTAAGATGATTGAGACAATTCAATCATACAATCCTTATGATGAAATCAACATTGAACAGTTTTATTTTTCTCTTTCTAGGAGTGCTACTGGCACAGTGAAACATAGACAAGTTTCCAAATTAGTTTCAGGTGAAAATGTGTTATCCATGTTCCCATTTTATAGAGGAAATTTTTTTTAGAGGATATGTGGTTACGAGGTGTGAAGATCCTCTTGTTGTGCCATTCATATACCCTAGATGGTTGGCAACACATCATAGATGGCCTCACAATGATGAGATTCCATTGTATTTTGTCAAATAGTTATATGCAGAATTTCATTTACATATAGAGGTGGACTACACATCTTGTCCTAAGAATGTTGGCCAAGGTAAAGGCCATTTTTCTGACAAACCACTGTTTAGACCTTCAAATTTTCCACCGCCTGTGGATAAGAGGGCATTAGTTGTCCCAAACCTTTTGGTTTTACCAAAACATTTGGAATTGGTAGTAGCAGGGGAGGCAGCAACAGGGTCCACTCAGAGTCATATTTTTGAAAACATTGCCTCTATTACGACATAGATTGATCAGATTTCATTTGATCGAGTTGGTAGATATTTATTACACCCATGAATCAACCTTCCTCCCACTGAGGCTACATCTGCATTGTATGATCCATTTATTAGTGCTGATCTACCTACTCTTGCAGATGTCGAGCATATGACCCACACGACTCTACGTAATACGTGTAGACTCTCAATTTTGGATTTACTAGCAGCATATCAGGTTATCAATGAGGACCATGGGATTGCTCTTGACAGGGTACCAGACTTTATTAGACAACAATATCCTCATACACATATGAGCCACAGGGTGGCAAATGCAACTTAGGATATTCCACATCAGCCTACAGAATCCCATGCACATCATGTTTTTGTTGATCCTTTAGCTTTTCTAGGTGGTCGTCAAAATGTTATAGGTCATGTTGAGGCTACTGCAACACCTGATCCTATCCATGGGACATATAGTCGACCTATTTTTGCTACTGATACTGTACATGCTACAAAGCCCCCTACGATGTCTTTACATTCTCGTGATCTTAGTGACATTGGTAGAGCCATCAAGCAGGCACAACAGGTACTTTCAATTTATAATTTAAATACATGTATATATTTTTAAAATTGTATTCTAAAAAATTATGTAATGCATTTTAAAAACTTCTAAGGGTTTAACTCCTGATTGAAATTGTGTACTTGAAAATTTTAAGTAGTATGGTGATATCCCAGACTTTGGAAATTTGGAGCATGATGGTGATCCCATGTAGTATGTAGATGAGGTACATTTCAATTTAATTTTAAAAAACTAATTACTTGATACATTTAAGTTTGAACACATTGAACTCAGGTACATTGTAAAATTTTTATATAATTTTACATATATATGTGTACTTGAACACATGCAGGGGTTGGGACAAGGCTCAAGACACAGATCGAGAGATATTGGATTGGGACATGGATCCACACATCTTGGATCAGTAGAGCGATCGGTCCATGGATCGAGGGAGAGGTCGAGGGAGAGATCAAGCCATGGATCGAGGGAGAGGTCGAGCCATAGATCTGATGATTCTATTCATACCAGACATCCCTCTCTTTGAGATTTGTTTTATAGTATTACATGATTGAGATCATTTTATTACATGTTGGAGACACTTTTTATGATTTATTTATTGAACATTTGGACATGTTACATACTTATGTTTTATGGTACACATATATATACTTGTTATAATTTACATGTCACATTCATACAGTTATGTTTTATGGTTTGAATCTAGGTTTGTTATATACGTGCATTATTATGGTTTGATGAACTCACTTAATTTACATCTATAAATACATTGTGCATTAAATTAGTTTATGGTTTTATTTATTTAGCAAGGAACAAGTACCTTTATTTAAATTTAAATTATGGTAACTTGTTCAAATGCACTTGTTGTACATATAGATAACTTTACATTGTGAAATCAAAATGTTGGACTCCACTATCTAATGGTTGCTATTTGTAAATTTAAAAAGATGGATATGTACATGTAATTAATTTAAATAAATAGTTCAAATGAATTTTTCTTTAATAAATAAGTCAAGAAATATAAAAATTGAATGCAAATATGCTTGAGATTAATGCTATACAATTTAAAGTAGAACATAAAAATGCAATTGGAAATATATGATAGTTAGATTGAATTCTTTAAAGCTCTAAATTTTCATTTTTAAAGTCAATAAAAGTTAAATACATTTAAATTGTGCATATATCATGCTCTACATTAACCTAATTTATAATTCCATATAATCTAATACACATGTTCATTTGAATGTGCATGCAAAGAATTCTTGAACTAGATGATGAGCTATACTTGTGTCAAGTTGAATGTAAATGAAATCATATATATATATATATATATATATATATATATATATATATATATATATATATATATATATATATATATATATATATATATTATGAAAGTGTTCACTTAAGAATGAACCATATAATTCAAATAAAGCATGCAAGCTATAAGTGGAGTTGAATGTAAATGAAATCAAATTTCTAGTCTTGAAAGTTTAAGAATTCCATGTGGAACATTTATATATATGTAATTAGAAATTGATATATATATTTAAATCTTGAAAGACATGCACATTTAATATTAAATTAAAAATTAATGACAATTCTATATAAATTAAAAATTAATCAAGTAGATCTAGATCTTCTTGGATGACAATTCTATATATAAATTAAAAATTGATCAATCCATATTTAATTGTACTGGAATGATCCAGACTAAATTACATACATGGTCTCAAGCTATACATGGTAAACAAAGCTAAATTGATGCCAAAATGTAGCTATCTCAAGCACCCCAAACACCATCACTATGATTCACTACAATGTTCATATATTCCAATGCACCTTAAGGTGAACAAGAAAGGCCAAACCAAGAGAACCTAGATACAATCTAACATTAAAAAAATGGATAAATAATTTAGTTCTATGTACTTAAAAGATAGGAGCTAATATTCTTAAGTAAATTTGGATTTTAAAGATGAAATCAAATTATAAGGTCAAGTGATTTTTTATAAGGAGATTGGATTTGAAATGGATGATAGTATAGATTAAGGATAAGGTCCCTAGATGTTGAAAACTTTGGGTGATGATGAAAGGACAATATGATGTATGGACTAGATTGAGACCAAGTAACCAAATTTTGATGTTCAAGTGATGCTTTTTTATTATTAAGGATGGAGAATGGATGTATGGTTGAGATGGATCTAGATGGATAATTTTTAAATGATTCTAGGATGAGGGATGTTTACCTGATGAAAATAATAAAATTAGGATGTGATGATTAGGATACATGAAAATCCAAATGATCATTTAAAATTATTGAATGTCATGCATTAGTAATGTATAAAAAATAAAGAAAACTAGAGACAACATTTATGTCTAGATTCTTCACCACTCAAACACCAAATCAACTAGATAATTTTATATAAGTTTGTGGAGTTGAATGTTCAAATGAAATGAAAGATTTGAATGTGAACTTAAGAATTCCATGGAACATAAATAAATTTAAATGCAAAATTGGAACATAGACTAGGTTTTGTACATATTGTTGCATGTATATATATTCAATCTAGCTCATGTATATAGGTGGAGTTGAACAAATATTTAAATTCAAAGATTTGAAAGTGAAAGTTTAACAATTCCATGTCAAACATAAAAATTTACAATCAAGGAATCTAGAGAGATGATATAAAGGAATTTCTAGAGATTCTCAAGAGTGAACTTAAAAGAATGAACCATGTCCAACATGTAAAAATGCAATTGGAGATTTAGATGATTTAAAGGAATTTAGGAAAAATGTAAATTAAAACATTTTTAAAGTCACTGGGTTTTGTATCAAGCATATATATGATCTAACATACATGTCACATTCTAAAAAAAAAACCCATTCTAAATCATGTCACATGTCCAATCAATATAAATATATATTATCTAGATTTGGAGTCATAAATGTGTACACATGTACCTAAAAAACAACTTAAAGCTCCTTGTACATAAAATCCGGATCCTCTCTATCTTTAATTATCTCTAAAATCTTCTCATGATCTTCAATAGGCAACCTCCACTTTTGTTTGGCACGTCCCCTTTTAGGTAAAGTTTCTAAATTTATTTCTGTTGCCAAAACTAAGTGACTGTAATGTAGAACATTTTGTCCTAACCTATAATCAACAAATATAATACCATTTTTATCTATCTTTATTTGTTGATAATATGTGCCTTCAATAATGACTGATCCAATGGGATACTCTTGTCCATCACCATCTGTCATCGATTCAACCAATTTGCTTTTTGGTTGTGTACATCTTAGTAAATAGTAATCTACACCTTCCGCATTTTCAGGATCTACAACTACAACAAAAATATCTCATGTACACACACCAATATTTACATATTTAAGTAAATTATACATTTAAAAGTTGTAAAAATTTATATTTTATATTTGAAACTTACTTAAACATAGAATATATATATAAATTTAAATCTTGATTTTAACTAAATTAATCAATTTGGACATACCTATAACAACTAAATTAGATACACATTCGTAATCAGCTGAATATAGTGGATCATAGACATCAACATTGTCATCTTCAACAAAAGGAGGCATTGATATTAATTGTTTCATTTCCCATTGTGAAACATACCCATCTCTAATATTCTCACATTGATCAATATTTGCATTGTCCTCAATGCAATCAATACAAAAACATGATTTTTCTCTCACATTCATTGCATAAGGCCTACTACTCCTCATTGTCATGATTTGATGTAGATTTCTAATACCATGAATTTCTTGACAATTATAAGGATTTGATCGATCAATATCTGTTTAAATTCAAACTTGAAAATTTAATTTGAAATCATGTACATGTACTTGAACTTTGAAATTCAAATTTTTAACAAATTTTGACTAGACATACATACCTGTAACTTCCCAAAAATACCGTGTTGTATGTTGAGTCGCGAGCAGAAAAATGACTTTTGCACCATTCAACAATTTTGTTTGCATTCCGTATGGCATTACCTACAAGTTACACACAAGTTGGCACAATTTGTCACCTATTACTTTCAAAGAACTTAAAAGAATTTAATTTAGTTAAATTATATATATATATATATATATATATATATATATATATCTAATCTTTTAAAAAGTATGAAGCTAAATTGGACATACCAGCAAGTTCATGTTGATGAAGTGCATGCTTCATACATGCTCCTACTCCATAATGCTCTCCTTTTCCATGTCCACTCTCATAAAAATTCCACAAAAATTTGGTGTTGTGTCTAGCATGTTGACTGCTTAACCAAACAAAGGCTTTTGCAGACTTAAATTGTCCTGTGAAGTTACAAATAATTAAACACTTGAAAACCAAATTATCTTCAAAAAACAATTTAAGTCTCAAAGTTTTAAAAGTAAATATAAATTAATTAAAAATAATTTAAAAACCAATGTACTTACCAGCACATCCATCAGACCATATCCAGTGTTGTTCTTGATTTATGCCACGTCGTCTTAGGTCTTCAAAAAACATTTTGAAACAATGAGCTACATAGCTTCTATCATGATTCGTATCATCACTGATATAAAAGTGAACCTCTTTGATGATAATTCTATCATCTTTGCTACTTTGTATTCCATCGACCGCTAACTCTGCATGCCTGTAGCAAACTTGCACAAAGATTGCAACTTGCTCTGAATGATAATATTGACTTTGAATCTCAGTTTGAGGACTAAATGTATAGTTCTCAGAGAAATCTACAATAGAGAGAATACAACCTGGTGGAAAACAATTCTTTGAATAACAAAATTGCTTAGATTGCCATCTTGCACCATGACAATGTTGGATATGTGGATATATGATATTGCGAAATTTACTCATGAATTCATTGTAAGGCAATCCACTCTCTTTGAGAACAATTTTTTTGGCCTCAACTCCTGACTTCGTTAAGTATGTCTCATATTCAAATCTCTTCCAAGTAACTTGCATTTCATTATTGTCAACATGTAAAAGATTCTTCAAATCTCCACAATCATTACATACATTTTTTATACACTGAACGTTGAATTCATCCAAATTTTCTGATTTTTCACATAGAAGAGACTTCACAAATTGTGTTGTGCTTCCAGGGATGGCTAAATTTCGATCAATTGTTGCCATAACTTTTCTATATGATTGTAGGTGTAGATCAAATTCAACATGATTTCGACAACAACAAGTTTCACGTACTTTATTTATACGTACAAATGATGGTCGTAGTGTTTCAAACATCCTTTGACAAATCTTCACATTTAAAAATTCTTGTTTAAATGCTTCAAAAAGTTCACTTTGTGTTGTATCTATAAAATGTTTTGGATGAGAAATTTTTGTACCATCATCACCTATTATTTGTATAGTATCCCTTCTATTGGAAGAAACATGAGAGTGGGTGGTTCAATATTCAACAACTTGTTTCTTTACATCTTCTAAAATTCTATCTTTTCGAGGAACCCTGCAAATATTTACCCAATTTTTCTCAATTTTTCCATGTATTTCATCTCTCTTTTCAATATATCTTTGAACAATTCTCCTAGAAACATTTAGTAATTTAGAAATTGCTTGAACTTGTCTTCTATATGATAATTTCTTACTAGAAATTACAGTCATCAATGCTCTATGTGCAGCACTTAAATCACTAGACCGACTCTTCTTTTCAATACATTCTAATGCTTCTTGCAGGTTTTCAACAATTGTTTGTTTTAAATCTGATGACTTTTTCCTATTATCAACCCCTAACAACTCCAAAACAGGGGTCATTTCTTTTCATCTAAATAACTTTGCAATTAACTATGTTCTTCCAATTAGAGATTTCTCTTCAAAAAATTCATCCCATATTTTTTTAGAGTGTAATTTTAATGTGCTTTCAGATAACATATTTTCAGATGAAATATTATTGAAAAGAGAATCTTCATCCATCTCCATCAAATTTTCCATACCATAGTCCAACAAATTTATATTAGTACTAGGTTCAGTTTGTTCTTGTACTTGTACATCACCTTGATCATCAATATTTTCCATGGGTTGTTGTTCAGTAGATGTTCCTTCATCCGCTTTTCTCTTTCTTTGTCTTACTCGTGTTCATTCATACTTCCTCGATCTAGCTCTTCAATTTGCCATCACAAATTACACTCAAATTTGAATGATTGCCTACATACAAATTTATACACACATAAGCTTTCCATGAAACATGTACATGTAATATAGCATAAATATTTTAGAAAGCTTGTAAATAGATGCAAAACATAAACATAAAATATTTAAACAAAAGCTTTTAATAAACATAAACATGCAAAACATAAAATATTTTTAATTGAATAATGAATATATTTCTACACATATTTCTTTGATGTTAATATTTTAATAAAACAAAAAGTGAAAACAAACTTCAAATGCATTTTCAATAAAAAGCATAATCAATTAAATAAATTAAAGATCACTACACCTTAAAAATATCTCTCCTCTTCTCCAAATGCCTTTTTTTTTTTGTCGAAATAAGTCTTGTAAATTTCAGAAATGATAAAGCTTCCAAAATGTTGAAATAAATCTTCTTTAATCGAAAATAGTTGAGAAAATTTTGAAATATTTGTTATTTTTAATTTTTTTTTAATTTGATAAATTTGAAAGAAAATAACTTTATTTTATTTCATTAGTTTTCGGCCGAGTAATTATCGGCCGATAAAGTTCCAATCGATTAATTTTTGGCCGATTCATTCCCGGCTGATAGGGTTTCGGCCGAAACTTGATCGGCCGAAAATGTGTCGGCCGAAATCATATAGTTGGCATCCTACATGGCAGCTTACTCATAATTTTTCAGAATTTTCTAAAACATTCTTTTTTGGCAGAGTATTTCTCTAGTCAGATTGATTTTTTTGCAAAAATTAAAAATACCCTTTTGTAGAGCTTGAAGTGTAGAATCCAAATATATAATTTTTATAATAATTTGATTAGTTTTGATATCTTTTATTTTTAAAATAATGCAAGTAGGTTTTAAAAATAAAAAAAGAAGCTGATTTGATATTAAAAAAATGATAGTAAAGTTTATTAAAAAAATTTAAATATTATATGAGGCATAAGAGGAGAGAGTCTACTTCAAAAGGGTATATTTTTTTTTTTGAAAATGATTGAAAAAATTGAAATTAGTTGACGGCCTGTGAAAACTATCAAATTCTGACATGTTTGACTTTAAAACGTTATTACGAGAAAAATATACATCAAAATGGGATTTTTTTTTTCCATGCACAAGATATTGAAATTACCTATTTGGAAAAAAAAGGGGGGGAGAAGTGATTTTTTTTCATTTTGTTTCTTGACGGCCCGTGAAGTCACTCTTTTATGAAATTTTCAGCATTCCAAAATTTGTCCTTAAATTGATATAAACATAATAAAAACAATTTTTTTTTAAATTTTAAAAATTACAGGAATAAACTACACCAAAAGTTCTACATTTTATTAGTTTACACCATTTTGAAATTCAAAACATAAAGAACACTTTTATGTGGTCGAAGTTGAGAATTTTTTTTGTTGTTGGCCGATTCCTTTATAAAGTGTGACATAGGTTTGTGCTTTTACCCATGATTTGTTAGTTTTGTTTACTCTCATAGTATGTCGTGAGTACTCCAATGAGTAAACACACTTTCTTGTAATTCTATCTCCTTTCATATTTTTGACACTAATTCCATGGGAGGGTGTTGCCTCTAAAGCAACAAAACAAGTGGGAAGTAGTCTCACAAGTGGAGAGTCATCACAATTTCAGAATATTTTCTCTCACTATGCTACATGAGTCTAAACATTGCAAATGCAGTTTAAAGGATCATATGAGTTGACAAAGATGGCTACAAGTTTGCAGATGATAGTGTTTATATTTTGTAAAATATAGGGGTAAAAGAAGCATAAATGAAATGAATCTTTGACAATTTTTTACCCCTTAAGAATATCCTACCTCTTTCAAAATATTTTTGGACTATTTCAAATATTTTCCCACATGCCCTATCATCATGCAAGAGGGAGTTTATGAGCAGTTGCAAAGGTGGTGTTAGTTATACTTTCTTCCAAGCATCTAGGTAGTTTGAGGAGTTGTAAAATAGATGGAGGGAATGTAGGAGGTAGTTTGACCCAATTTTGGAGCATTTACAAGCATTTAGGAATATTTTATGGGACTTGGTTAATAGGCAAGGTCAAGGAAAGACTTTTTCTTCACTTAAGTATTTTTTTGGAGTACTTTTAGGGGCTGTGAAGTAGGGATATCTATTTTTGATGCCTAAGGAGGTTTGACCTAGCCAACTAAAGCTATTGAGTTCCAACCTTCTTATAAAGAACTTATGCATAAGTATGTAGAAACATGATTTGTGCATGAAACAACTTGTTCTATTTGATCATATTGTGAGTTCAAACTATAGTATAGGTTTGAAATCATTTTGGTGCATTACCTTGTTAGAGTTTAGGTTTCATTCCATGTTTTTCTTCTCTCTTTTCTCTATAAGAAGTAGTAGCATAGGTTAGATTAGGTGAAGTCCCAAGGGAACCATCACTCTTTGGAGGTTGATCTCCACCATTTGAGCCCACACTCTTCACAAGGGCATATAGATCTATGACAACACTAGGATTACTCATATACTTGTTGGCCACTCCCATTGCATGAGAAATGTTGAGTCTTGTGTAGATTTTTGAGTACATAAGGCTCATGAAAACAAAGGAATAAGACACTCATTTCATATTATTTTTCTTCTTGTGTCTTAGGACACAACTTGGAGGATAAAATGAAATTATTAGCTAAAGGAGTGTTGGAAGCTTTGGCATTCTTCATGTGAAACTTAAAAAAAAAATTCAATATAATTTTTTTGTGAAAATTTTAATTATGTTTTCTAGCAATCTCTTATGATTTTCATTCCAAGAATTTTGTAGCCCTTAGATCTTCTTCAAAAACTTGTTAGCTAATTGTTGTTTTAGCTTGCTAACAATATTCATTCTAGTTTTGGTTAGTAGCATATCATCAACATATAGCAACAACAACACAAATTCATCATTCTCCAAAATCTTGTAGTAAACATGTACGGATCAGATTCACACTGAGATAATTATTTTTTAGCCATAAAGGAATTGAGATTTAGGTACCATTGTCACATAGCTTGTTTTAGCCCATACAAACTTCGTTTCAAATTTGCAAACTATAGTCTCATGTCCTTCTTTCTTGAAACCTTTTGATTGTTGCATATATAACTCTTCTTCCATATCACCATGTAGAAATTTGGTCTTTACATCAATTTGTTCCATTTCAAGATCGTAAAAAAAAACTTATCCCAACACTACTCAAATAGTAGTCATTTTCACCATATAGGTGAAATTTTTTTATGAAATCAATACCATATTGTTGATCAAATCCTTTCACCACTAATTTGTCTTTGTATCATTTTTGTCTCCCTCTTCTTTCAATTTGTACATCAACCTATTTTCGTATGATTTATAGTTTGATGGAAGAGGGACCAATTCCCAAGTATGATTTTCCATCAATAACCCCATTTATTCTTTCATAGGTTTCATCCATTTTGTGTAATCTTTTTCAGTACATGCTTATTCAAATATTACAGGTTCAACTTGACCAAATCCATTTATTCCTTTTCTAAAGCATCTAGGATAGCATTGAAATCCCCTCCAGTTTTTTTTATCTATTGTTTGCAAAATGTTGTTATATGTTCCCATCTTACCTCCTTTTGTTTATGACCTATAGACCCATTGATCTCAATTAGAAAAAAATAAATTTTGATATGAAATTTTTCACTTTCCTTACTTTCAAGATTGTCTTTCCTAAATGGTTTCCACTTCCACCATGCTTGGGTTCTAGACCATGCCAAGCCCACCTAAGCCCACCTAAATATCCATTGGCTTGCACAAAAGACCATTTCCATAATTTCAAATTTAGCATTAGGGAAATTGTTTCAACATTATCCATTCCTATTTCTTGAATTAAAGTTGGTGGACTAGTTGCATCATGTTGATTTTTCTTAGACTATTGTGTGCAACATCAATTAGTCTATTATAAAGAAAGTCATGAAATAAACATAGATGAAAGCTAAGATAGTAACCGACTAAAAGATATTAAGTAAAAAAAAAATTCTACAATAATAAATCAAATTAACATACCACTTATCTCTCTATATGATGTTCTATTATAAATTAAACTTACTATTTAAAATCTTGGACTTTAAACTCTCCTAAAAAGATAACCTACTTTCCTATCTAAGGTTTTATTATAAAGTTAAACTCCTTTTAAAGAGAATTGAAACTACTCATTATTAGAGGATGCTACTTGGTTCCCCAATTCAAATGTTTGGACAATGTCCTTTCTCTAGACAACTTTGAATGGCTAGTGTACTTGAATCTGAAGCTGATGTCAACAAGCTTGTTTTCGATGAATATGATGCTACTGGAAAAGACTCGTCTACATATTTAAACTATAAACATCAATAATATTTTGTCAACCTTTTTCCTTGATTTATATACTCTACTATTTTATAAGAGTAATGATAACGAGCCTTAGCAAGTTAGTATATTCACTTAGTTGGAATATTCTACTTTGGATATTTCTTTAATCAGAATGGGTTATATTATTTGTCTTTTGGGTTTTGGATAGATCAAATTTTCAATTGAACATAAATGTTTATAGTCTCCAAAATTAATAGATTATAAAATTTTCTAGATATTTTTTTTTCATCTAGTTCAGATGCTCCATTTTTTAAAAGATTTTTTTAATGCAGGTTAACTAAGCAAGCCCCTTGATATTATGTTAGCAAAAATTTGGAAAAAGTTTCTTAGATAGCTATTCTACATTATAAATGACATAGTTTACATTATAAATGGCCCAACAACCAATGTCGGTGCAACTGTGATAAGATCAACATTATTATTCTCTACAAACTCACATACAACCTTTTCTCCAAGTGCTTTTGACACAATGTACATCTTTTCATAAAATAAAAACATCATACCTATTTAATTATTGGATAAAATATTGGATTTACAATTATATATATATATATATATATACAAACTTCATTTTCATAGTTGTCAACAATGCAAAATTAATGAGACTATAATATAATAATCTCACCTAGCCAATCATTTTCTCAGTCCCACAAAGCTCCACATTGGTCTAACATGTTTCATCATAGATTTTGTTTGGTGTTCCCCAGTCATCAGTAAAATTCACTGCTCCAAAAGATGAAGTTAAAATCACTACTTGGCCTTTGCACATGATCTCATGACATTAAATACCCCATTCATTGTTGGCTTGATTACCTCAATCTACCGCAACTAGCCCAAGTTCAAACATTTTCCATATAAAAGAGAATTGGATGAAGAAAAGATAAGAGAGGGTGGTAAATAAAGAAACATGTGGATACTAGGACTCAAAATCCATTGCAGTTGCAACAAAATTTCATTCAATTTGCAACATGGAAAACACCTTAACAACCATCAATGGAATTATCAATTTTTTTTCATCATCCAGGTCTATTTTCCAAAGTGTTAATTGATCCAGGCAGCTTCAACCAATGATTATTCTTGATTGGATTTCCTAAACATATAAAATATTAAAAAAATGGATGTATTAGATGTGACAAATTATATAATAAAGTGTAGGAAGATTTTAAAAAAAAACTAGATGTGTATCAAATTAGACCATTATAAAGCACAAAAATATATTATGAAGAAAGGAATTGATGCACTATATCCATGAAACATCATCTTCATTCTTACAAAACTCAAAAATCAATGAAAACGTAAGATTATGACTCTAATAAATTCATGGTTAATAACAAGTTTAGTATAATTTTTAATGAAAAGAAGGTTTTACGCAAATAATAGATAAACTAGACATAAAATGTAGTACTCAATATTTATGTTAAGACTTTTTTTCTTCAAGTTACTTGGGTTCTTAGACCGACCTTTATTATCTGGAATATCTGGTTGGAGAGGAATCATAGGATTTTTGAAGATGTGAAGCTACTTGTCCAAAATTTGTGGTGGAAGATTCTTCATTCTTTGTGAGAAACTATTTTGGCTAAGTGTGACTTGGCTTAGGGTGTAGATCCAGGAAAGGTTGCATGTTGCACTCGTCTCAATCTTCCTCTTCAGAGGGGTGCTGGTCAAAGTGTTGGCCAAATTATGATAAATAGATGTCGACATCCTCTTCAAAAGATAAATAGGGAGGGGTGTTGGTGTCCTCCTCCTTAGGGTGTGTTGAAAATCAACACAATGGTTCTTCTCAAACAAATCCTGGTCATGCTGGTATTGGAGGTGTTGGGCGAAATAGTTTTGGGACTGTTGAGTTTATTTTTTCTATTTATAGGTATACTAATAATGTGATAGAGGCTCTTTCTATTTTATGTTTTGTGGAGCGAGGTTGTACTCTTGGGTGGAGACAAATCATTTGTGAATTTGATTCTTAGGTGGTGGAGACTTTGCTAAAGAAGCAATAGTTAGAGGATGTCAGTTGGAATTTGGATGTTATTGAAAATTAGACTCTTTATCTGTGTGCTTCCTTGGAATATGTTTCTTTCTATCATATTCATAGAGAATGGACTGGGGTTATGGATTGTTTGGCCAAATGGACTTCTAATCACTTGCAAGATTGGAATAGGGTGAGAAAACCCCCTGCCAAAGGAAAGCCCTTGGTACTGACGATATATTCCTTTGTGAATAGGTTAGTGGAGGTTACTCCATATTTGTTCCATGGTAGGTCCATCCCTATTCTTGGGGTTGGGGAAGCATGAACTTCGAATGGTCCCTATTTGATATAAGGGTTAGCTAATTCTAGGTGTAATCTCCATATGTCATGTCAGATGGGAGCACTAGAGGTAGTAGGTGATACAACAACCATAAATAAAATAGGTATTACTTCGACTATAACTTGAACCTAAGCTAGAACTTGAACCTGGGTGAGATCTAGCTACCTAAACTAAACACCTGCTATATCTCCCCTCGAATCACCCATCGAATGCTTCTCCCCAAGCCATGGACCTATGCTATAATTCAAAGATGAGCAAGCTCACCAAATCGATGCCACCCTGCATTGCCGAGCAAGAGGGAAGAGGCACATGAATGTTCTTTACGAAAGTCCACCAACTTGAGGTGAATAGGTCAGTAGCGAATCCCAAACCTCACCGGCCAAGGCTTTGCTAAATTCTGACCATGTGCTTCACCATTCCCAACTTGTGCTTCATGATCAACATATTTGCCTCAACCCCACTGACCCTACCTCTATAGTAGGGGGTGGGGGTGAAGTGATTTAGCAAACTGAAACATTTAAGTAGCTAGAGGAAAGGAAATCAACCAAGACCCTGTTAGTAGTGGCGTGCAAAGGAGGATTGGGAAAATAACCCTTGTAGCTATCCATCACACCCCCAGTAGGGCAACCTTGACCCCCTCCCACCCAGAGAGTAGTAGGACCACAACTCTCTCTAGGCATCGCTATCCATGATGATCCTGCACATACCCTCTACCTTTCTCCACAGAATGGTTCAGGTCTTATGAATATAAAGCTGTGTTGATCATGTTGGTAGTTTACCTTAGACAAGAGGGTTTGAGGTTTGGTGTTTTGGAAGATGGTTTTCCAAGTTACAGTGTATGATAGATTTGTTTGGATGTATCAAGTGTGTACATTCTTTAAGTGAAAGTTGTGAAGGATTTTGTTTGATTTCAAGGTGTTTTTGGAATGTTCTAGAGTGTTTTCAAGTGACAAATGTTGTCCAAGAGTTATGGTGATAACAGAGGAAGCATGCACTTAAAATTTTAATTGTGTTTACATGGGTAATGATTGACCTAGTGTTTACACTACATGTGATGGACACTAATTACTTGTAGAAGCATGTTATAGTGTGGTGTTGTTGATTTGGGTCCTAATTAAGATTTGATGTGATCCTCTTTCACTTCTATTTGCCACAAAAGTGTTTTTGAACCAACCAAATTTGAATTTGCATGTTTGAGGTGCATAGCTGATCTTGGAGAAGGTTTCAAGGTTGAGGATGGTATAAGTATGAGTTGATTTGTTGAAAGATGTTAAGATAGATGCCTAAGATGTGAATTATGTGAAGTGTAGTTTCTTAGTGTCCAAAATTAAGTAATTAGTGCGAGCATTCATGTGTTAGTTTATTGGATGCAGTTAGTTCAAGGTGGCTACAATCTTTCAATCAGTCTATGAAGGTATTGATGTAATTATGGTGCATTCTTTGTTGCATTGAGATGCTCTTATCTATGTAACATTTCCTCTCTATCTTCTTTTCTCTTCTGTTAGTGAGCCTTTTGGTAGTGAGCCCTATTGTATTCAAATTTTATATTACTTATAATGTGAGCTAATCTTCACTATGGTTTTTCCCTTCTTGGGTTTTCCACGTAAATCTAGTGTTCTCTTGTGTATGGCATTAAGTTGCTTCACTTTTTGTTATTTTTATTTTCATGCTAGTTTATAATAATAGATTTAAATGTTTTAATGAATGAATGTGGATCTGAATATTAATAAGGGTTTTGAAGTTTTAAGGTACAACTAATTCATCCCCCTCTCAGTTGTCTTGTGATTTCAACAATTAGCATTATAGCAAGGCTCCTTGGAAGAAAGCTTAACCACTTAAGGTAGATATGGAATGGCACACAAGAAGGAGATCCCTATATTTGATGGAACAAACTATGCATTCTTGAAAAAAAAGGATGGAAGGATTTCTAGAGAATTTAGGATATGATGTCTACAAATCAATTAAGGATGGATATACTGTACAAATGGTATAAGCATTGAATCTAAACTTAAAGCCTATGAAAGCAATGGTAAAGCAAGGTATGCTCTCTTGAGTAGTCTTACAAACTCTAAATTAATGAAAGTTATGAATTTGAAAACTAGTAAAACAATTTGGGAAAATTTGGAAATTATTTATGAAGGAGATGATATGGTCGAACAAGCTAAGATGGAAAATTTAAAGATCAAATTTGAGAACTTGCGAATATCTAAAGGTAAAATCATAACAAGCTATATACAAAGGGTAGATGAAGTAGTCAACTCCATCAGAGGTCTTGGTGGAAAATTCAAAGAACCAAAAGTGGTAAAGAAAATTATTTTAACTCTTCCTAAGGCTTATAGTCATAAAGTTACTGCTAAATTGAGGAATATCAGAATCTAGATAATTATACTAGAGATAAATTGTATGGCTCTTTAACTACATTTGAAATGAGGGAATTTGGTACTAACAATGGTATAAAAGTTGAGACTGCTTTTACGGCTACAAAATCAAAGAAGACTGAAGAAATAGATTAGTATAATATTGATGATGTGGAGGCTAACTTTGTGAGAAGAATGAGAAGAGGTACTAGAAAGTACAAAGACAAGTTACCTTTCAAATGTTTCAGTTGTGGAAAGATAGCTCACTATGCTTCAAGATGTCCAAACAGAGTTGTGGGTGACAAAAACAAGGAGAACAAAGGTAAGATGATTAAAATAAGCTATTATGTTAGAGAAGATGTGAGTATTTCAGATGATGATTTTGATAATGGAGATGATGATGATGAATGCTTGTTCATGGATTTAAAATATGAATTTGTCTCTCCTAACTTTGAAATCTATGTATGAAGGAATTCTTTTTGGAGAAAAAGGATAATACTGAAGGTACCTTGGTCTTTTCTTTTCATGCTAGTATAGATATGAACTATTACATTATTGATAGTGGATTCTCTAACCATATGATCAGAGACAAGATTAAGTTTGTTAAACTTGAAAAGTATGATGGAGGAATTGTTAGATTTGGTGATGATTCAAGTACTAAGATATGTGGAATAGGTTCAATCAGTTTTGATGGCAAGCATAATACTGAAGATGTTTATTATGTTAAGGGTCTAAGGAATAACCTCTTAATTTTTGGACAAATATGTAGCAAAGGATACAATATTATACTTTAGGATGATAGATGTGAGATAAAAAAAGGTTCTGGAACTATGATTGTTGTTCAAAGAAGGACAAATGGAAATTTTTATCAACGCAAGGGTGTTGATGGTCACTACTTTATGACTTAGATTAATGAAAGTTGGCTATGGAATAGAAGGATGTGGCACATTAATTTTGATAATTTGATAAGAATTATTTTAGTCCAAGCAACAAGATATTTTCTAAAGATTACAAATCCTATGAATTTTGTTTGCAAGGATTGGACCAGATTGGAAAGAAAAAAAGAAAAAAATTTAAAGGAAAGGAACATTATTCTACTGGATTGTTGGAATTGGTTCATACAGATCTTTGTAGTTCCACAAGAATAATAATTCTTCAAGATGACAGGTACTTCATGCCTTTTATTGATAATTATTCTAGAATGACATGGATTAATTTTCTTAAAGAATAATATGAAGCCCTAGATAGATTCAAAGAATTTAAATTTATGGCTGAGAATAAAATGGATATCAAGATCAAGTGTTTGAGGTTTGACAGTGGTGGAGAGGTTTCCTCCAATGAATTTAACATATTTTGTGAGAACCATGGCATAAAGAGACACTTGTATCGCCCTAGAATTTCTCAGCAAAATGGAGTTGTTCAATGGAAAAATAGGACTATTCAAGAAGTTGCAAGGACTATGATGAAAGAAGCTAACCAATTGAAAGTCTACTAGAGTGAAGCAATTCATGCTATTGTTTACATACTTAGTAGAGTTCAAGAAAAAAAAAATAGCACAAAGACTTGCTATGAGTTGTGGTATGGAAGGATCTCTACTGTCAAATATTTCAAGGTGTTTGTAAAAAAATGCTATATCAAAAGAGATGAAGAAAACTTGGGAAATTTCTATGCAAGTTCTGATGAAGGAATCTTCCTTGGATACTCTACTAAAAGAAAAGCCTACCGGTGCTACAACAAGAGACTCAGAAAGATTGTTGAAAGTCAAGTGTCAAGATTCATGAATATTTTCATAACCCAGTGGTATAGATGGATATGAATCAAATGATCCTAATTGCAGAGAAAATGAAAAGGTTAAGGAAAAGGAAATGCAAATTGAAGAGGAAGAAGCTCCAAAAAGACCCCTAGAACCCCTAAGTATGTGCAAGGAAATCATTATGAAGAACAGATCATTGGAGAGAAAAGAAAAGGTGTATTAACAAGAAGGAAAGCTACTAAACAAGGGGTAACTTTTCTTTTACTTTCTAAATTTGAACCTAAAGTAGTGATTGAGGCATGCAAAGATGAACATTGGATGAAATCCATGGAAGAAGAACTACTGAAGATTGAGAAAAATCAGACTTGGGAACTTGTACCAAGACCTGCAAACAAGAACATAATTGGATCTAAGTCAGTGTTTAGAAACAAACTGAATGAGAATGGAGAAGTGGTAAGGAACAAAGCAAGGCTTGTGTCTAAGGGTTACTCACAAGTTGAAGGAATGGATTTTGAAGATACATTTGCTTCAGTGGCAAGAATGGAATCTATCAAAATGTTTTTACTGTTTGCAACACACAAAGATTTAAAAGTTTATCAAATGAATGTGAAGTCTACTTTTTCGAATAGAGAATTGGAAGAAGTACACATGGAACAACTAGAAGGATTTCAATCATTAGATAAACCAATTATGGTCTGTAGATTGAAGAAGGTATTACATGGATTGGATAAAGCTCCTAGATCTTGGTATGTAAGGTTAAATAATTATTTGATACAACAAGGATTCAATAAAGGTACTGCAGATAGTAATCTCTAGTTTAAAATTGAAGAATATCAAATATTGATTGTAGTTGTGTTTTTTGATATAATTTTAAGAGGCAATGAAGTTATGTGTAAGAAGTTTGTAGAAGAGGAGTAGAAAGAGTTTGAGATGTTTATGTTTGAGGGGATGAATTTATTCCTTGGGATACAAATCAATCAAACAAAAAAAGGCATATTTATTTCACAACCAAAGTATATCAAAGAAATATTGAAGAAGTTTGGAATGAAAGACTCTAAACTGGTATGTACTCCTATGGTTACTAGTTGAAAACTAAGCAAGAATGATGAATCTCCTAAGGCTGATTAGAGAAAGTACAGGTCAATGATTGGTGGACTGCTATATTTAACAGCTACTAGATTGTATATCATGCATGTAGTTTTTCATGTGGCTAGATTTCAAGAAGATCCTAAAGAGTCACATGTTGCGATGGTGAAAAGGATATTTAGATACTTGGAAGGAACTCTAGATCATGTCTTATGGTATCCAAAGGATACTAAATTTAATTTGAGTGTTTACACAGATGCAAATTGGGTTGGCTATGTGGATGATAGGAAGCTAATCCTATTTTACTTGTGATCTGGTATGATCTAGTCATTGTTATACTTGTGATCTAGGTATGATCCAACCATTGTTACACTTGAGATTTGTGTTTGATCTAGTCACTATTGCACTTGTGATCTATGTATGATCTAGTCACTATTGTACTTATATGGTGTATGAGCTAATAGCTTGTGTATATGGGGGTATGCTCATGATGACCATGGTGTATAATCTTTGATATTATGGTATGAATGACCTCCTATGAATATTGTAAATGATTGTACACTAACATTTGCTAATAATAATTGGTATGGACCCAACATTTGATGGTAAGATTATTATCATTATATTATAATTGACTATTTTGATAATTACATGTACTAAATTAATAGTTATGGTATAAAGGTGAGATAATAGATCTCATATAAGAGGAGAGATTGTACTCCCTCTGTCATTGTGAGGTGAACTATGATGACTCCGAATCCCATGAGGAGATATGTAGGAAGCGTCAACCGAACCCTTGAGGCTTAGGCCATAGGTTTAGGAAAGACCTTAACTTTGAGACCTTAACACTTTTTTGTGCAAGCCTATATTTGGAAATAATGAGTTGATTCCACCATGGTGAATGTTGAGCTATTGAAATTAACACTTCTAATCTATATAGAAAATGCCTGGTTGGTTAAGTAGGTAGTTATGCATTGTTACTAAAAAAAAATTATGCCTGAGATGGGAATTGAACAAGTGACTTGGTTTAGGGTTTTTTTCTATTGTACATGAGTTGTGAATAGGGTTGATGGGTTTTAACATTTGTATCAGAGCAACCAGGTTCAAATGTTGGACCTATCAAGCTCACTTGACTTTGGTTTAATTATATTGTGTTACACTACCAACTGACCATGACTAAGTTAGTCACTTGATATGTATGGTTTTTTATTGAATATCTTAAAAGAACTTTTAAGCTCCTTATATATATAATCATTTCAAACTTACAAGATGAATCATATATCTGGCCCAAAAAAAAATTCTACTCAATATTCACATTCCAAAGACAATAAAAAATGATCAATCAAGTTCCCCAAGACAAAAAAATGTGTAGCCGAGATCTATACTAACAACACTTGATTCTAATCATTCACTTATGTTATGGAAAAAGTAATAATTAGCATCTTATTTCCATGTTAATACTATAATAGGTTATGTGTCTTTTCTCACTCCTTGCTTTCGCATTCAAATTTCCAATCTAATATTAACAATATTTTCTTTTGCCATTGATATGTCCAACTATCCCTCATTTAATTTGTCTACTATAAACAGTTTCTCATGTCTATTTCTAAGTACATATGTATGTTTGAGTGTATATATATTTACATATGTGTATATAGATATTTGTCTATGTATATGTGTGTGTGTGTGTGTATGTGTGTGTGTGTGTGTGTGTATAAACCTATACACATGTCTATGCAATTAGACATCCATACTATATATAGATAGACACACACACACACACACACACACACACACACACACACACATATTCAAAACCTTGTGCTAAAATTATTAATTTAGAAAACCCCCAAAAAAAGAACAATTATGAAATTTTCCTTTTCTATTTTGTATATATCTATATATCATGTATAGATGCATCTATACACATCTATACTATGGATAATATAGATACATATATAGTGCACATAGATAAATACATCTATTATCTATAAATGCACTAAAAATGTATATGTATGTATATATGTGTGCATTCGCATATATATATATAAAGAAATGCATGTGCTCATCATCAACATTCTACATTAAAAAAGAAAAATTGAAAATTATCAATCATGCTCTACAATTAAAATTCAATAAATTTTGTTTACATTTAAATATCACTAGTACATAAATATATATACATTCAGTCATGGAAAGCATCTCATTCCTACCACTACATTGCGTTACATTATGTAATATTTTCTATTGACACTAATATGCCAAATTATCTACCATCTAGTTTATCCATTCCAACCTGTTTGTTTAAAATCCACCAATGTCTTCCCTTTGTATCATGCAAAGATCTATCTATGTATATATATGTTTGTACATGTATGTACATACATATGTATTCATATAGATATCCATGCACATAACCATGTATGTTTGGATATGTATATATGTGTATATATATGTACATACATATATGTGTAGACATATAAATTTTTATAGGTATGTATGCCATTACACATACATACGATACACATATGACTATGCATATATACAAATAAACATACAAAAAATATGCATATTCTGTTAGTTCACTAGTCAATATAAATTTCACACCATGATTTCTAATTGATAACTTTGTTTTCCAACCTCTAGGGGACAAGACCTTGACTTGGTAGGTCCACTATGAATAACTTTCATTTCGAGGCCACATTAACAAGTATCATGCCACACCAACATCATTCATTTCAACATGTTAAAAAATGTCAAAATAAAATATGTGACCAATACTTCTCCATTCACATCATTGAGAGTTAAGCGTTGATGTGGCATCACATGATTGGTTCCTTCTTACATAAAAGGAATACATTTTCTTCAATTATGGATATTCAGCTCACAACTATTGTACATTATATAAATAATTGTACTACCACAACTATTCAATCATGCTCAATTGCTGCATT
This sequence comes from Sequoia sempervirens, assembly GCA_007258455.2. Lineage (NCBI taxonomy): Eukaryota > Viridiplantae > Streptophyta > Pinopsida > Cupressales > Cupressaceae > Sequoia > Sequoia sempervirens. The sequence continues at coordinate 467,213,730 of VDFB02058242.1, read as the reverse complement.
TTCTCCCCTTTTGCAAATATCAAAACTCAATCTACTTCTCCCTGAAAAGGACTCTAGCTCCTTTAGAGCTCTTGTCTCTCTATATGATGTTCTATTATAAATTAAAATTACTATTTAAAATCTTGAACTTTAAACTCTCCTAAAAAGATAACCTACTTTCCTATCTAAGGTTTTATTATAAAGTTAAACTCTTTTAACTGAGAATTGAAAATACTTATTATTAGAGGATGCTTCTTGGTTCCCCAATTCAAATGTTTGGCAAAAGTCCTTTCTCCAGATGACTTTGAATGACCAATGTACTTGAATTTGAAGCCCATGTCAACAAGCTTTGTTTTGATCAAAATGCTACCACTGGGAAAAACTCATCTACATCTTTAAACCTGTAAACATCAATCATATTTATCAGCCTTTTTCCCTAATTTATATACTCTACTATTTTATTAGAGTAATGATAACGAGCCCTAGCAAATTAGTATATTCACTTTCCCTTACCACAAAAGGAAAATATAAAATAAACAAATAAAGTAAAATTAATAAGATAGATCAATATATTGCCATCAATATGTCTTGTAGCAAACACTTTATTTTTTCAATGAAGTATAATGAATGGCATACAAAGCATCTTGCTAGAGCAACTTCACACAATCATATCTGATAGGTAAAAAAATTGTTATGTAAGTTTAATGAAATTTAAAAATATTTCAAAGCAAATTAAATATTGATAAAATAATGCAATTTAACAATGTACTTTAAATTGAGAATTTGATTTATCTCATTAAAATGAATTTTAGAAGTGTAAGTTTTCAGAATTTACAATATTGCATATTAGATCTTGGATATAATTGAAATTATGGGAAAGAATAAAATAAATAAACAAAAGCACATCTTCTAACTAAACAAATTGAACTTTAATTATTCCCTCATAACCAATGAGTACAAAACTAGCACTTACACCTAAAAGGGTTCAAGATCACATGGATAGAAAATTGTATATATATTAATATGTTAGAGAGTAGTGTTTGTGTATGGATGGGTATGGATGCAATATGCTGCAAGTTTTAGTTTCATGTGATTGGATTAAGCAATTAATAATAAGCACTAAATAATGAAATAAAATAAACTTTTACAAATTTAGATCTTTTCGAGTATATGTAAAAAAACTAGGTACAAAAAACATTTATATATAAGTAATAATTGTTTATAATAAGAAACATTCATATAGAAGTAATTAAATTAATATATGTATAATAATACCTAAATATATGAAAATAAATATCATTAAATAATATAATAATTAAATAATATATAAATGAAGTTGCAAAGATAAAGAATATCACAAATATTTATTTAATATTATAAATAATGGCTAATATTAATAATCAAGTTAAATAGTAACATGAATAACAAGTATTAAATACTAATTATTTTACTATCAATGATTAACAATTGTAATAATAAAATAAGCTAAAATCATGAGCTCTTAGTTTAAAAGATGGTGGGCTCCAATTTCCTTTTGTAATTGTCCCACTCCATGTCAAACCATTCATTACCTCAGTAAAATAATGACGTCATTTTTATAAAAAAAATATGTATTAAATAAATCAACTCTTCATAAATAAAAAACAATTTTATATTTTTTAATCTTAAATACATTCATTTAATAACACAATCCATACTAAATAAAAATAATAAAAGCAAATGGGAAGGATATTCGACTTCCTATAAATTTTAGGCCAATTTTGGATAGTTCAAAGCACAGTGGATAAAGAGGATTGCTGACGAATTGGAAGCGGTGTTTTCTCTTATTATTTTGAAAAATAATCTTTCTTACTATTATCAAGAGTGTCACAGTGAAGAGAGGGGTAATGGAGATGTTTTCTGAGCTTCCAGAGGATCTTGTTGTAGAATGCTTGCTAAGGGTGCCGTGCACATATTCTTTTAATCTCACAGCTATTTGCAGAAGTTGGAGGAATGTGATGAGCAATCCTCTGTTCTATGGAGATAGAAAGAGGCTTGGGAAGGCAGAGGATTTGTTGGTTATAGTTGAGAAATTTGAGACTCCTTGTTTCCAATTAATTATCTATCACTCTTCAAGTAATTCTTGTGGAAGACTCCCTCCTATCCCCACGGAATTTGGATTAGCATACTACCATTGATATGGCCACTCGCACTGTGTTCCTTTCGGTCATAGATTGATAGTGATGGGTTTGGGGCTTGATAACATGGCCATCGAGGAAGCCACTTTTGTTTATAATTTTTGTTTATAATATTATTAGTTAAGTAATATTTTTTCACCTTTTGTCCATTTCAAACTCATATCAATTTCTTCCTTAATGATTATTTTATATTAAATAATTTATAACTCATTTTTTAATATTATATTAATATTAATATAAAAATAATATATATTAACATTATTTTATGTATAAATAATAGACTATTTTATATATTATTTAATTAATTTATATACTATTATGATATGATTTTTCAAACTTATAATAGTATTATAAAATCTTTCATTTAAACAAAATAAACTAGAAGAATAAAAAAGATAAAAAGTTAAGAAGTAAACAATAAATAACGTAGAATTTCTTTTTGCATTAAAATTATAATAAATTATAAATAAACATATTTGAATTTGATAACATTAAAAGAAATTAGACTATGGTAAGACATAGTCTTAAATAATGTACTAATAATTGTTGAGAGAATGGGAAATTAAATACCTTTTGCAATTGTTAATATTTTAGATAAATTATTATTTCAAAATTATAATAAAATAAAATTAAGATAGATTATGGGAAGAAATAGTCTTAAATAATCCTATTTGCAATTGATAATATACTATATTAAAATAAAATAGATTATGGCAAGACTTAAAAAAATACTAATATATGTTGTAAGAATGGAAATCTAAGTAGAAAAAGTAACTAATGCTTAGAAGAAATCAAGAATTAATAAATATAAAAAGATTAATTAAAAGGTGGAAGAAAGAATTATTATTTTATTATCATATATATGTTGTTTGATTTTCTATTTTATCTAATTATTTTTTATATTTTTAATTGTGAAAAGAATTTAAAACATACAATATTATTGATTTTTTATATATTTTTAATCAAATTACATAATAAATTATGTTAATATATTACATGTTTGAAATAATAAGAATGAATTTCTATACTTATTTTTGTTCCTTTGTCCTTTTCTCCTTTTATTTTCTTTTCTTTAGTTTTAAATTTAATACTCTCAACCAATTTAAAACTATAATTAATTTAGGTTGAAAGTATTTTCCCATTATCTATATAAAACAATCTCATTATTTATGCATAAAATAATATTATAGGTGTGTAGTCCCTTATTGGAGAAGGAGGTGAAACTTGTATAAAATTCATTAAATCCCATAAGAGATTCATGACCCAAGACTAGGGTGTATATTCGTTCCAAGGATGTAATGATGCCAAAAATTGGCCCTTAATCAATATGGTTATAGTGTAATGTTTTTGGGACCCATGGATTGTGAGGTGCAAGTGAAGAATGGTAAATTTATTGTTAACATCTGCATAGTGGTCATTGAGGAATTGGGAACTCTAACCTTGTCTAAGTAATTTAACAAACAACATAAAAACCTATAGAGTAACTAGTTAGTGGTTGAGGAACATTATTCACACATCTTTTGGAAACCTTGACTTGTCCACTACATCAACCTTTGCTAAAAATTATTGGAACAAAAATTGATTGGATCAAATAGATGTATGCCAAGGTCAAATAGAATCAAATTTTCATTACCAATCGCCACATGACATGGGGCATATTCAAAAAATTCTCAAAATTGAAGCAAATGAAGGTAAGTGAAACAATATCAAAAAATTGTTAAAAAATTCTTGGATCAACTAGGAGTCAAACCTAGGTCCATCCATTATAGGGGAGCTACCTGATTCCTATAGTCTATAAAAAATTAAAAAAAATGGGAACATCCATTTGTTGCTAATGTGCTCTATCATTTCAAGCTATTGGCTCACTTGGTGACCAGTCCATCTCCAATCTAGGTGTGGCTCTACTAAAATAACTCTAATACCATGTTAAACATTTTTCATGGACTAACTAGGAGTCAAAACTGGGGCCACCCATTTGTTGATGGGTGCTCTACCATTGCACTACCCATCCATCTTTGGTTTGACCATGGTTTATTCTTCAACAATTTTATGTTTCACCTTAGAGACAGAGTATCTCTATCTTGCATAGACAAATCAAAAGAAGAGGATGGTGAAGAAACTACCCTTATAGATTGGCTAGCCTGAGCTATGGCTATCAGCTTATTGCATTCATCTAAAACTTTGTTGTAATATTTTAATAGTACATTATACTTTTGTTGGGAGATTTGAGTAGTATCAACACTAAGCATTGCAACATGCAAAGTCAATTTTTCTACCTAAATAGGGGTTATATCTGCAACCCTCTTTACCACCATTGCACCAATGACCTCTTCTATAGGCCTAGCAACCTCATGCTTTCCAGTGTTGGGCGCCATGGACCAAATTGCAAGGGTGTGCAATTTAGGACTATAGCCAGATCCAAACAACTGGTCATCAAAGTGTTCCTCAGATACAGACACCTATGGTTCTCTCCTAATAGCATCAAGTGTAATGGATGAAGTAAGGGTACATCCTAGAAGTAACATAACTCCACTCTCAACAATAATTTTCCTAGCTTCATCAGGAGTGATGGATTTTATCTCAGCCATGATTTTCTCTTCCTCTACTCTCTCTACCTTCTCCTATTGAGAGGGGTCCACAACATCCTTAGCTTGCTCAATTATTTCTTTTATACTCTTACTCTAATGAAAAAAGAATTCTTTGAACTCTTTTGTTTGTATAAAGATGTCATCTACACTAAACTCATCATAGGCCTTGATCCTAGGATCATCATTGGCCTTCTCATCATATTCCCATTTGACAATTCTATCTTGAGCAGTTTCTACATCGATAACATCATTGATTTTTGGAGAAGGGAATCTTCTCTCCACCTCTTCATCATTAGGCATATGTTCTGCCATTTTCTCCTCCCCAATTACCTCAACACCTCCTCCCTGAATCTCAGCAAGCTACTCAGGGATATCCATAGCCTGAGGTTGTTGCTCTAGGAGATCTTGTGCTCTTTCAATAGCTTCCTTGAATTTTACTCTAAACTTCCCACCTTGGTAATCACTTATTTTTTGCTTAGCACTCTTTAATGGGTTCTCAATTTCATCATACAAGCTTACATAAAAAGAAGTTATTTTTATGATCTCTTCCTCCATAGCACAAATAGCAGTCCAATTCTTCCATCTTTGGTTGATTTCTCCACCACATGTTAGATTTCTAAGCACATCATCATAATACATAAAAACATGAGAAAAACCAAACACACCTTTGCTTCTCTCTTCTCATTCACAAAGCCCTTGTGTCAAAGCTCCTAACCTCATCAATAGGCATCTTGAGATTATTTACCATTATTCTAAACTTCTCATATGCCTCCTTAGCAATAGTGTTGAAGTAGCCAAAAGCACATTGTGGGACAATTACAAAACCCTTCCTAAGAGTTTTGAACAATTCCTAGTCCATAAAATCAGGCTGCCACATTAGCTCCATAAATGCCAATCTATCTAAAATGTACAAAGGAAAAAAATGGGGTGTCGCCCTATCTCCATAGGCCCTGATTAATTTATACTCTGATTATAGGAACCAATCATCCTAATTATGATTCACCGATGACCCTTCTACATCTTTAGGGCACATAATATCCCTAATAACCCTTGACAATCTTTAAATTGGTGGAACACCCAAAATTTCCAAGATACCAAAGCTGATGACATTTCAAAACAAAAAATAGTGTGAAGTGGGACAATTTTGATCCCAAATATGTGTCCACATTTGGATAGGCAAAGGATTATTCTCATTATCTAACTGCCTCAACTTTATCATCCTCTTCCACTTGTCTTGTCCAACATACAAAAGCATATGCATCAACAAAGAGTAATGATAGATGAGCAATGGGATTGTCCCTTTCTTCAAAGAAATGAGCCTCTTATGCATTTCTTATACAAGATAAGTAGTGTAGTCAAATCCCCTATTAAGGTTCCAATTCTGTATATCAACTATCATAACTAGTAAGTCTACAGAGCTATTCTTGCATCAAAATTGTAGCTCAAGACTTGATTTAGACAGTAGAAAGTGTTATTGAAATAATCAACAAATTCTTCACAATCGAAGGGCTCCAAATTTGTAGGACCAAATCTTGTATTAATTTTTTTGTGCCTTACGAGCAAACTATTCCTGAAAGCATACATGTTTTTCTCATATTCATGATACAATTCTGCATGCCTAATACCAATACAATAGGGTTCAACTTGAACACCTCTATGATTTTATCCCTTGTTACTTCAAGGATTAGGATGCATTATGACTTTTTATCTTCCTATCCACATGATCATAATTTTTTCTTAGGGCCTCCATTATATCAACTTCTGCAAATACATTCGATACAACTAGCTTCCCAATGTTTAAACTCCACAAATGTTTGGTTGGCCATTTGGCATGCCTTATGTTAAAGGCATATAGAAATAATTCCCATCTACTTTGTAGCTGAGCTAGTTCTTCAATTCCACCAACAAGATCAATGAACCTACTTGTTAAAATGACTTGCACTATAGGCCTCTTTCCAATCTATGACCCCCCCTCCTTCATATCCTCCACTGCACCTTCCATGAATTTGTCACAAGATATCTTCTTAGCTTTGGGATGTGCAGGTTCTTTTGGCACCTTTGGCTTAGATGCAAATGTGACATCTTGAATTTTGGGTTTCTTAACTCTTTTTTGCTTGGGTTTTCTCTTAGGCCTGATGCTAGACTCACTTGGTTTTGGCTTGCTCTTTTTTTAATGTAACAAGGCTAGGACTTACAATTTTCAATTAATGGGAAGACCTACCATGTTTTAATTCTTAGGCAACAATTTGCAGAAAAAAACCCTCCTAGACCTTATGCAATCCCTACTAACCCAATTGAAAATACACAATGACTAAACCATAAGTACATTTACCTTTGAAACTCCTTACTAATTTCTATACTAGCATAATTCAATACAATTGGTAGGAAGAGATATGATAATTTGCTTACCTAGGTGAAAACTTGATGCTAATGCCTCTACAATTACTTATTGGAGCTCTCCAAACTATTTTCTTGGACCCTGACTATCCTCTCTGCTCCTGAGTGATTTTAGATGTGAAGAAAATGAGCTAATTACCTTCTTTTTTGCTAGAACAATGGGGTGTAACACAATTAATGGGTGATAGAAATCTCGCGTGAGCAGACATACACTTAGTCATTCATGTTTAAAATCTAGTTGTTGATCATCTTGTTTTAAAACCATATATGTGGCTCTCCTTTCACCTCGCTACTTTCTCTTTTGCTTTAAATGATGTCTTTAGGATGAAGCCATATCATATCTTATTTACCTTAGTCATCTCTTGTTTGGAGGCCATCACTCATCGCTGATATATTTCTTCTTCCACAAGCTCTATTAGTGATGTGAGTATCTGTGTGATGGAATATCGACCGCTAAATCAAGGCCCTCCTTTGATTATAGTCATCTCCCATTGCACATCACTAATTCACACCTCAATATCTAGATCACACCAATGATGGGAGAGAAGGAGCAATGGAACAAGATCAAGCCACATATACCTGCTTCAAAATAAAAGGCACATGAAACATTGCTCACAAGAGTAATTTAAATCAGTGATAGAATATTGGAACATAGAATCACATTGCCTATTGCTGCTTTGGAACTCAAAGTCTACAACCAATCTATGATGAGAAATAGAAGGGAATGCAAAGGGAACAAAGTGTCATCACGCATCGCTAATTTGCAACACAAAACTTGTAGGCTATTAGCAATAAAGAAAGCCAGTGATAGTAAAGAGATAAAACATATCACGCATTGCTAATGCAAAAATAAAGATCCATAACCTATCCATGATGTATGATACAAAGGAAACACTGCTCATTACACATTGCTAATGTAAGTCAAGCATTCACAAATTTATCTACGATGAGCAATGGGAAAAGGCGATGAATGAGAACTTGAGTGAAACAATTCTGCATGTGCTCGCAAGTTGTTTCGAAAAGGGGACCACCTAGAAAATGTAATAAAAGGCCTTAAAAGAATTAAAACCATTTAATTCAAAGGATGTAAAGGCCAAACAGGGTCAATCAGTCAACCTTATAAAATAATTTTTTTTTCATACCTAGGCACAAAGGGCCAGTAACTTCATGGATTTCCATGGCTCAAATTGTTTTAACGTGACTGGGAACTGACTATGGGAGATCAAAAAGAAAAAAAATAAAATACCAAGGGTTTAGACAAAGGATACAATCATCAAAGTAAACCACTCCTCACATAAAACCCTAAACCCTAACCCTTGATAGAACAAGAGAATGCCAAGGAAGAAGCATATCAAATCTCTAGAACAGGAAAATTTATGAGGGTTCCACTAGGTGCCATCCCTAGTATCAATTGTACCTTTCCCAATTACATCCATGTATGTATTGTTTTCCATCAAAATAGGTGGCATAACACAAGGCTCAAAAGAAGAGAACATAGATTGTGTAGAAGCCATATGATGAGAACCTCTAGGATCTAGGAGCTATCTCCCTAATACAAGACCTGTAGATGTTGAAAGAGCTTTACCTTTTGATTTACCCACCCTAGTAGTATGGGCTATTTCCTTATTAGATTCTAATTGTTTTGAACTTTGGAATTAGAATAAGAAGTTGAATCAACCATTCGAGAAGGAAACTTGATTATGTTCTTCTCAAGAATATGTTTTAGTTCATCAATATCCTTCTTATAACAAGAATGTTCATGTCTACTCCTCTTGCAATATGCACAAGTGGGCTTCTTCTTCTTAGATGAATCCTCTTTTGAAGAAAATTTAGAGTCTACATTAAAAGTAGATGGAGATTGATATGAATCTTTCTTTCTATCTCCTTGGTTCTTTTGTTTCTTGTTTTTATTGTTAGTGCCTTGTTTTGCAGTCAAGGCTTGAGACTTATAAAATTTAATAATGCCCATTTCAATCAATTTATCTTTCTCCTTTATAGGTATGTGAAGGATCATGATGGGCCAAAAAGTTGCGATATGTAACTGATATGATGGCCCATGTGGCTGACGACCTTTTTTTAACCCAAAATTGATGAAATGAAAAGGGTTTTTAAAGGAGATTCTCAGCTTTCCACCAATAAAAATTATGCTTTACTTTGAATTTAATAAATAATTATTATTCATTTTCTATTTGAATTACAACTTAAGTCCTGATTGATATGCTAATTGCAAAACATCTATAGATTTCAAATGGTATCAATTTTTTTGAATCTAAAACATGCGTCACATTCTATGCTTCACATAGTATAGGATTAAAAAAAAAATTGAATTTCATGAAGTTTTGACCAAGTTAAGGTGGTCAGACATACGAGTTTTTATAATTTTTAAAATTTGTAATAAAAAATTCATAATTAATTATTTACTTGGAAAAAAATTACAAAGAAATATGCATCACATTGGTACATGAGTCCTCTACCTATATCTAAAATATTATAAAAATATTATCATTTTATTGTGGTTAGGGTGGTCAGAATGAGACACCTACTTCTTATTTTTCCTAAAATTTAAGTACTCTTGCATTGAAATTTCAAATTTTCACCAAATAGATTTTTTAAAAGAAAAATAAACCTAGTAGTTTAGAAACTACATTCAATTCGATACAATTTCTATTCTTTCATATTCTTGAAATAATATAGATAACTTATTCAAATTTTTACTTCAAGTTGCATAACTCTGATTTTTCTGATTTTTTTGCCACTTAAGGGCCTATCTTTTCCATGATGATCCTGGACATACCCTTATGATATCAAAAACAAAATCATTGCATGAAATGTAGAAAAAACATTGCATAATCTAGACCAAGTTTTGAAAGAATGCTTAAAATCAACTATGAGTCATCCTTTTTAATTTCAAATTGCTCCAACTACAATCTAATGGCATTCAACTTAGTAAAGAAATCCTAAATGGTGTCAAAGTTGCAAGGGCTCAATCCTATGATCTCATTCTCCAATGAATGTGCTCTCAAATAATCTTGTTTACCAAAAATAGTATTCAAATTATTCCACACTTAATTTGGTGATTTTACAAACATAATATGAAAGCATAGATTAGGAGATACAACGAGGCATAAGGTGCCAAAAGCTTCATCACATTTGTTGAACCCTTTAGGCTTTTCTTCATCATGATTTATAGGTTCCTTATCAATGCCCATTGTTATTCTATACAATTTTAACTTTCTTAAGTGAAGTTCCATTTCTTTTTTCCACTCAAAGTAATTGTACGGTGTGAGTAGAGGAACCATTTTATCCATTTTAGATTGTTGTTGCAATGTAAGAGTATGCAAGAAAAAACACACAAAGACACCCCCTCCCAGATATTACAATGTTAGCACTTTATGATTAGTGCTTTTACAAGGCTTTTCTCGATTACAAAGCTTTTAAGGCCTTTAATGGCCAAAATTATTATTTTTTTATACAAATTATTTTTAAATTTTTTTTCTAAAAAACACTTATAGCTATGTTTTACTCTTCAATATCTTTCCAACACCTTTTTCATTTTTGGAAAATGGATTATAGAGGAGAAAGATATTCAACTTGTTGAAGATAAAAAAGTGCAAACGATTCAAACTGCAATATCTGAAAGAAAAGGAAATCTTCTTTATCAAAACCTTCATAGATGGAAAGTTCTCATTTCCAAATTTCCATCAAGTACTTGTTTATGAAAATCGGATACTCGAGGCAAAAGTTATGCAGTTATGCAATTTTGAAGAAAAATCCAAAATTTTCCTATGATGAACGACTCACATCTCCTTGTGATTTGATTTCTAAAAATTTATCAATTGTATGCAAAAATTAAAAAATAATAATATTTTTTTTTTAACCTTGAAAATAAAACCCAAAAAATGTTTTCTTAGCATTGAGTGGAAGCCAAATTTTTAAAGCCAAAATGAAAACTCCTCTAGTAAAAAAATAAATTTTTAACTTTGACTTTTTTACTGCATCCTCCAATCTTTGATTTTTGTGAAATAAAAGTCAATTTTGACTTTCTCAAACCTTCTATACTCTCAAAAAATTCTAAAAATCCTCCAATATTACCAAAAGGATGCAAATCACCCAGATCTCACATAAAAATATATATGTAAACTAGGTTAAATATATGCTTATTTTTCCTTTAAATTATTTTGATTCTCTAGATCATACTAATATTTAGGAGAAGAGAATACTTGGTTTTTGAGGAAAAATACTAGCTCTTTATTAGTCTTGAATCTCTCAAAAAATCAAGAATTGTAATTGTGAGATGGTGTTGCCAAGCCCCTACGTTCCTAGGGTTTTGAGTGTTGTGGGAATTGCTAGTGAGAACAAGGCCTCACATGGCCACAGTGATGTCTCTAGGGTAGTGTGTCCATGCTTTGGAATGGGTAGAAGTGAGGGAAAATAGGTGCATAAGGATTCTTATTTTGTGGCGCCTTCATCTACACATGGGGGCATCAATGGGCAAGTTGTTGGAGTTAAAGGCTCCCTTCATCCTCTTGTGGCTCTCAATGAAACTAGTAGTGGTCTATGTGATGGTAAGAAGGTGATCTCCAATTTTCTACATGCTCACATAGGGGACCCAATTCCAAGCTTTGATGGTGGTGGTGGTCCCTCTTTGCTGCCAGTTCTATGCCCTAGTTTAGCTAGGGTTGTGGATGCTCAATGCTCAAAAATGTTTTGGTAGGTGACTCAACTCATTTCCAACCTACTGTTGGGTCTCAAGAATCAATAGGCTCCAAGCATGGGGATATTCAATCATTTAGGGATATGCTTGTTGGCTTGAGTCAAGGAAAAAAATTCAAATTTGTAGTGTGGGATGCTCGACCATTGAAAGGAAAATCAGTCTCCAATGGGTTCAGAATATCCAAAAATTGTCCAAATACCCTCATAAAAAATACATACTCTTCTTTCGTTCTGGTATTTTTGGAGAAGCTAAAAAGGAGGTCAATGCTAGCAAACAGTATTTTGCATCTAATGGTTTGATTGGCCAGTTCAATCACATGTGGCCAAAATTACCAAATATATATGGCAAGGTCTCAAGGGCTTGGAAACCAATGCTCAAAGGTAATGTAGAAACTTACCCTTGTGCTTGGGGATTTTTTATTGTGGTGTTCGACTGTATGCAGGATAGGGATGAAATTATGCAAGAAACATGGTGTTCGGAGCAAAGCCTCCTTCTTCTCAAGCCATGGTTTCCTAATTTTAACCTTGCTGCTATTGCCTTCTCTGTGAAACCTATAGGGATTCGTCTTCCAAATCTCCTGTTACAATTTTGGTTTATGGATTTCTTCCAAGTGATTGGTAATTATTTGGGAAGCTTCCTTGTTGTGGATTCAAAAAAAATGAATTTTACCCACACAACCATTACCTACATCCTAGTTGATTTGGATGTCACAAGAGATCTTCCTAGTGACATCACATTCAACTTTGCAGATCATAGCTAGATGCAAATTCTAGATTATGAAGGTTTACCCTTCCATTGCAAGATATGATTTGAAACTAGACATATGGCCAACTTATGCTCTAGAACAATCAAAAATATGGGTCTGCAGTCTTTGTGGGACAATGATTTACCTCATCACTACTCAATCAAAGCCCCATCAAAGGAGAAGGAGGTGAAATTAGTATCCTTTCAAAAGTATGGGCCCTCCCCAAAGGTTGGGCCAAGGAAAGCTAAGAAAAAACAAACTAAATAATCCTCTTCAATAGTGAGTTTGTCACAGGAGCAACATCTTCAAGCAGACAAGGAAAATTTAAACCCATCAACATGCAATCTTCAGTTGGGTGTGAGGAATTCATTGGCTCTAGGTTGAGGGAGTATGCCACAGGCTGAAATCATGGACACCATCAAAATTAAATAGAAAGTGGATGGGGAAGGTTGGTAGGAAGTACAAAGTAAGAAAAAGAAAACCCTCTAGTCAAAATTAAATTAGATTAAATTGCAACTGGGTTCTCACACCAATTTTGGTGTCCATATTTTAACTTAGAATAGGGAGATGTGTTTGTACCTATTTGATGCAAATTTTCATGGCATCCATTGGCCATTTATGTATGATTTAAATTTAATCAATAAAACTTTCTCTTATGAATCAAAAAAATCTCTCAAAAATTAAAAAAATAATGAGCTATACCACACAACATGGCTTTGATACCATGTTAGATTCTGCAAGAAGTGAGAACCAAGCCAAGATCTGATGTTGTACGTAGATCACATACAACTCCACTCAAAATATGATCAAAGATCAAAATAGAAGAATGAAGAGAAATATGAACTGAGAGAAAAATAGAGACTAAGAGAATTTGCACAATACTCTCAATACTCTCACCAAGTGATCACTGAACTAGTTGAACTTGTTGAACTAGTGAAGGTGAGAGGAGAGTGTTCAATATATAGAAAAATAAAGGAAAATACATCCAAGAGGTGCATTAACTCCTACTACGCATAAAAGGTGTGAGTTTTACCTACTTGGTAAATGACAAAACATGTGGCATAACCTCCTTAGGTGAAGAGAAAAAGGAGGTGGCACATAAAGCCAAAATAATATGTGAGACTCAAATAACCAAAGGTGAGTGTGAGTGACACGTGAGTGATGGATTATGCCACATGTCCTTAACCTAACCATTCTAATATAACCTAAGCAAGCTTAATAATGTGTAGGAAAAATAAATATTCCCTAATATAAGGAAAATAAAAACCTATGCTAACAGGTTATGAAAACCTATGAATTCATTGCCTTTCATTCTTCTTTTTGAATGATTAAATTTCTCATGCAAATTCCTTCATAATCGATTGATGAGGAGGTTTTTGAAATCCTTTTAGGAACTGACAAAGGTTCAAAACCTTTGGAAAGTTCCAACATAAGAAAAACTTCTCTTCAATTTTTCCTTTGCATAGGCGATCTTTGGAGTGGTTATGGGAATCTCGTTGGAAGCTGACAATACTTAAAAACCTAAAATTAGGAATAAAACCACAAGTATTTTCTCAAATATGTCAATCTGGGAGTAGTTATGATAACCTCATCAAAACCCAACATGGTTCTCGAAACCTAGTGTAAGACTAAAAATTTATGCTTAGAAAATTATGGACACATAGTATGTTCATGAGCCTATAATGATTGATAGACCTAGATCTATCCAGCTTAGGATTATTCATGTGTATTAAATTTCATTTGATGTTTATATCGACCCTCACCACTTCAAACTAGTCCAAAGAGAAGCTTGTCCATCTTGAACCTTAGGAAAAAAAATCCATTTCTTTGTAAGAGTAACAACTTGGTCAAGGTTTTTGGGGCCCCTTCAAAACCTATTTTTCCATATAAAAAACAATTTGGTCAACAACCACAACTTTGATCAAAATCTGAAAAATGTAGTCACAAACATGGTCCAAAACTAAAGTCATAACCTTGAAACAAAATTGGTCCATAAAATATACTCCATCCTCACCCATATTCACCACTTTATTCCAACATAATCCAAGGTCCTAACCAAACTAAACCATCATCCAACCTAACATTAGTCCATCCAACTTATAGTCAACCAACCCTAGGTTTACTCTACCCTCGCTAGTTTAGTGCAAGTCAACTTAAACCTTAATAGTCCATCCAACCCAAGGTTTACTGCACCCTATTTAGTTTAACTCAAGTAAACTTAAACCATTGGTTAATCCTTGATGTTAGTTCAACTTAACCATAGTCCATTCAACCGATAGTCAATTAACCCCAGTATCACTTAACTATTGTGACCCATCACAACAAGTCAATAAAATTTCAAAAGAATTTAATGACTTGAGAATTTTGTCAATAGATTATCATTTTT
>VDFB02058242.1:467182226-467198644 GCA_007258455.2 Sequoia sempervirens | reverse complement strand
GTCTAGAGAATTCAAGGGTCAAGGTGATCAGCAAGGCCAAGATTAAGGGCTATGGTGGGTTGAAACCCACAAGCCCTCACATCTTCGACATGTGGAGAGGTGAAGTGGACAGAGGATGTGGGAGTGGAAATGAGGTGTCAAAAAGGTACATGAGGTGGAAAAGGACATGCACCTTGGGGGATGAGAGGATTTCCACAAAAAGAGATTTCTTGTCCCCAAGTGGGAGTGAAAGGGACATTTGAGGAATTTTAGAATTCCTCAAAAATCTACATGGGAAAGGAAAGGTGGTTAGGGATATAAATGTGAATTAAAAATTCACATTCATAAGAAGATCTAGAGGATAAAAGGTGGGCTCCAAAAAGGTGGGACTTGGTCACATGTGGAGATTGTGACAAGTCCAAGGTTCTAGAAGCCTTGGGAGAATGGAATGTGAATTAAAAATTCACATTTAAAGGAGGGGAGTCTAGAGCAAATAAATGTGAATTCAAAATTCACATAGGAGAGAGGGTTAACATCAAAAAGGAAAAATGGAAGAATTGACCAAAAAGAGGTGCTAAATTTAGTTAATGATTTTGGTTAAGGTTGTGCAAATATTGGATTAGGTTAATTAACAGAAGGTTAGAGGCAAGTGGCAAATGTTGGAGGATGTGACAAGGAGAGAGAAAGTGAGGAATTTTAAATTGATTTTTAAATCAAAAAGAGGCAGAATGACTAAATTAAATAAATTAGTGTATTTATTTAATTTAGAGAGGAATAAGGGTAAACAATAAAGTATTAATTATTAAATTAAGTACTTTATGGGACAAAGGGTGTAATATTAATTTAATAAATTAATATTAATATGATAGACGTGAATGCAACAAATTTAATCATATGGAAGTGATTAAATTTAGGTGTCTACAATAGTATCATAGGAGAGTGAGAGTGGAATATACCAAGGTAAAGGGATTTTTTGCACTTTTGTGGAAAGAGGTGTAGGCTAAAATAAGGAGAAATGATAGAGAAAATATTACTCAATGGGATAGATGGTGAGAATAATAAAAGACAAGTTCCTACTAGTGGAATACCAACTTGAGTTGTTAAAGTTGTATAACTTTCAACAAAAGAAGTCAACTGTAACCTGAGCTATATTGAATAGTTCCAAAATATTTTTTATTAGATTGATTCACTATGAGTTGGATAATGATAAATTGGTATAATATGTTAATCACCTACTTGGTTGAGAATACAATATTAGTTTAAAAAATAAAAATAATTTAACTGCATGTGAAAGAAATCTTAAAACTATTTAGAAAAATAGGAATCATAGTTCCTCCTCATAGTGTTGAATTGTGAGAGAATATTAAGCCACTTTTAATTGAACAAATAAATAGTAAATTTTGGTTATCTCCATAAATTTAATTCTTCAAGGCCTTAAAACCTAGCAAGAAGATTGCATATTTCTTTAAAATGTCTTTACATATAAATTTGTGCCAATATCCACATCATCTACAAAAAATTAAGACATTGTTCATGTTGTACCTCCTATAGTGTTCTTATCGTAGGCTAATATATTTGATAAAAAACTTGGATATAGGTCTTTTATAAAAATTTTATAGTGGTAACATAAAATGTTTTAAAGAGAAACCCTCTAAATTTGGGATTATACAATAAGTGTACAATTTAGTTTGTTTCTTAGTACCATCTCAATTACAATGGAAATGTACTTCCATTGGACCTTGAATTTCACAATTTATTTCCACCTATGTTAAAAAAGAAATATAAATTTCAATTACGACAACATTACAAGAAACAAGATATTTAGAAATTGAATATAAGAAATGGATTTTATATGCATATACCTTGTTAAAAAGTTTAATTTATTATAATATTTTATCTAGAATATACAAATTAAATTTTTTCAAAGAAAATAATTATATATTTTCTTTAATTATCATTTATATATATATATATATATATATATATATATATAATTTAAATTTTGTAAAAAAACCATTTAAAATAAGAAAACATTTTAAAGCTTTTTTATTTTGCATTAAACAAAGAAAATTTATAAAAAAATGCAAGCTACCAATAGGTAGCTGAAGCTTTTGCAAATGGGGTCACAATCTAAGTGGGATTAACCTTGGGGAAAACTCTATAGTTAAATGTGTTTGAGATGGAGTAGTATTTGGATGGGTGACCTCCTACAAAGGCCCAATGCTTTACCTCTATGATCATCACCTTGATGTAATGAGTGCTAAGTATACCATTCACTATAATGAGAAATGGGTTCTTGAGAAGCACTACTCATGATACATGGGTCAATGTGTTTGACTTGAAAAACTACATAATTGAATCTTGATAACAATATCATAATTTTTGACACACTATTAAAAATACCTCACACTTATCAATTGATTAGCTAAAGGGGCTCTATAATGATTTTTTTATAAGACACAACACTTGTTTAAGGTTTTATAAATGGGGTTACAAGCTAAGTGGGCTTAACCTTGGGAAAATTCCATGGTTAAGTGTTCTTGAGTTGGACTAGTATTGGGATGGGTGACCTTTTGGGAAGGTCTAATGCTTCACCTCTATGAACATCACCTAGATGTAATGAGTGCTAAGCGATCCATTCATTATCATGAGAGATGGGTTCTTATGAACTACTACTCATGAAACGTGGGTCAATGAGTTTGAATTGTAAAGAGACATAGTTGAATCCTAATAGCAATATCATAATTTGACATGTTGTGGAAAATACCTCCTACTTATAAATCATTTCATTTAAAAAAATGGAAAAATCATTGCCATTTTTTCCAAATGGACTATAAAGGAAAGGAACCCTTGATTTTAAAGAAGGGAGACATAATGATTTTATCTAGCTACTACACTGATATCCATTTTTTATTTGTAGTAGCTTGGATGTTTAGATGATAAACAAGGATTTTCCATGGTGCATTCCCTTTATCAACTTTAATAATCCACTTCACAACCATGCATAACTATTAATTTTTTGGGTCTATGATTCCTAAAACACCCTTATGTTTTGGTTGAATGCATTGAGACCAAGAAGAAAAAGTGATTCCAAAACTACCATCCCATTTAAACCAAAGAAACTTTCTAATTAATTTTTTTCAATTCTTCATATCCCTTCTTAGATGACATCCAACAAGATGACTAGTACACATGCATTTCAATAAAAAAATTACTGGCTACATGAATTTTACTAGTCAAGGATAAGAACTTGTTTGTAATAATTGGTATAGAATACTTTGTACAATGAAATATTTGGCTGACAATTATAGTCAGCCAAGATGACTTCATGAAAGCAAAAGAGAGATTAACTATGAGAGAAAAATATTATTCTATAGAAGGATGTAAATGATAGATTATGATCATGTGATTGATTAATTTTACATCAATGCTATGAATTGATGTTGTACACATGAGACAACCTAATTATATAGGCATGCTGAGACATAGGGTTAAACAATATTATGACAAGTGTTTTAATCCTATGTCATGAAACAACTACCTCAACTTTATTAAATGACCTA
The DNA here is from genome assembly GCA_007258455.2 of Sequoia sempervirens. NCBI lineage: Eukaryota > Viridiplantae > Streptophyta > Pinopsida > Cupressales > Cupressaceae > Sequoia > Sequoia sempervirens. The sequence continues at coordinate 467,195,102 of VDFB02058242.1, read as the reverse complement.
GGAAAAAAGCATTAAATAAAATCCAACTAGATAAGATATGATAAGATCTTATGTAGACAACTAAGACTTATAGAAAAAGAAATTAGGATGTAAGTAAAATTAATATGTAAATAGGACATGTACTAATGATATAGTTTGGTAAAACACCTATTTACACAAACACCCTCCTTAAGTGCAACTTAGAGAGAAGAAAATTATTATGCAAAAAGTAATAAAGATGGGGCCTAGCTACGTGGCCATGTTATGTACCCATGCAAAATGCAATATCTCACAAATATAGAGAATGACCAAACCCAATGGGAAAATACCCCCCATAAGAGAACACATACAACTACCCCTCAATGTTGTGTCTCCTATAATGAGGGTAGATGCTCGATATTGAATGCAAAAAATGATCCATGACTATTAAACAACGTTCCTACCCTTAGGAAGAGAAAAAATTTAGAGTATACATGAATATGGATGATGAGTGATGTCCTAAATAATGCACAAGTATCTCCATGTTTATGTTGAAAGCTATCATACTCCAAACATGCATTATAGGCCACATTGTAGAAGAGTACTATCTAGAATCTCCTAGAAATAATTGTAGAACATTATCCAAATACAAAGATACCTCTAAAAAAATGAAGCCTCCTCCAAGTAATTTCCAATAGAATCCACACTCATGTCAAATTTTGAAAGATGATCATGTACAAAATGAACAAGAGGGTCAAATTGTTCCCTCACAACAACTAGAGAAGGATCATATCCATCAAAGAGAATATGAATTAAATCAATGATCCATCCAAAATTTTAAATACATGAATCACAAAGAAAATCAATATTGTCTATCAAGTACTCATCCCAAGTAGCCATATCTAGAAGATGATGTTTGTCCTATTACACTAAATCACAATGAGCCAAAACTATGGAATCACAAGCATCATTAGAAGAAATACTAGATGAAGGGGATGCAATATCAACACATGTCACGAGATCCTAAAAAATAATACCCGTATTCAAATTACCATACTGAATCTCCTCAAAAATTTCCACACATAATTTCTGAATGTGATTATTTTTTGAATCATCGGGAGAAAAATGTGAGAAGGTGTAGACTCAAGATTGGTGATCAACATCCCCAATTTCAACTATATTTCTACTATGTAGATCCTAAATTATATGATAGAAACTACTTTGAACTCAACACTTTACTTGCTCCATCTTATGTGATTTGATAGATATAAATGACATTGGTTGACAATGAAGGCATACAAATATCATTAATTTTTTTTCATCCATGTCAATGGATCCCTTCCCATAAGCATGCAAATATCTATTGTTAGTTGGGTGATCCCACAATACTCGTTTACAATTTCTGGGAGATCTTGATTTTTGCTAAAATCACATATTTTTATAAAATATAATGATTTAAGCCTTGAAATTTTCCATTTAAAGGATTCCAATTGAAGATGGTTTTATCAAACCACCTTAGATCAAACCCCCTTGGATAGAACCCCACTAATTTTAAACCATACCTATAATGGAGTCTCCTTTACACCTATCAGAATGATCATAGAAAACCATTTTTGATTTACGTTTTGGGAATCAAATAAATTCATTTTTAAAAAAATTGTAAGTATGTAGTCCTTATTATAAGCTCCCAAAAAAGTATAATTTTAAATAAATTTAATTTTATAATTATATTTATTTTTTTATTTCTTGTGAATGTAGGTTTTTCACCGAAAATCAAGCTCTCTTTTCTACACATGTGGAAAAATAGAAAATTATAAAAAAAAATTAAAAAATATAAATGCATTAGATATTGAATTCCTTGAGCCAACAACAAAAAAAATTTAAAATTTTGATATGTACAAAAAAAAATATGTTGTGTACAGTCTGCCTATCTTTGAATTGTAATTGGTTTGACTTCAAAACTTGTTGATTACGGAAAAAATATTCAATAAAACACTATGCAACCAAATGAAAGCATTATATATCATAGTGACAAATCTAAATTCAATATATATATATATATATATATATATATATATTCTTCAAGGAAAAAAAAAATGTTGTATATAGTGAACATCACTCCTTAAAAATGGTGTTTACTGAAAAAAAAAGTTTTTGAAGGAGATGGAAAAAGAAGTGAAATATGATTCCAAAATTTTTGTAAAACATATATTTAGAATCGATAGATAAAATTTTATAAATCACTAGTTTGCATCATCTTCAAATTTCTCATGGTTTAGTCGCTATAAGTGCCCGAAAGTGAAGATTTAGTTAGAAAAAATAAGTTCAGTATCCAGTTTGGCCAAAAATTGTAAACTAGTATTGTGGGATCATCCAAGCTCCATCAAGATGTATGGTTATGAACAAGACTCAAATGAAGTAAATAAACTCGTAGATGAATCCATGCAATGTGAGGATTCTAAATCAAGTATCTGCCTCTTTGAATCAAAATATGAAACTGCAACAAGTGCTTTCCCCTTATATCTATCATAATTTGAAGAAGAAGAAGATGATGAACCCTTTCATGTTAAAGGAAAATTTATTTGATTCTTCTTAAGAAGATGCTTCAACCCATCAATATGTTTAGAATAACATTGATTTTCATCATTCCTAGTTTTCTTGCAATATGCACATGTAGGATTCTTCTTCTTAGATGATTCCCCTTTAGATGGAGAGGATTAAGATTATTTATGTGGTTTATTCTTTTTATTATTTTGTTTGTATTTTAGGTATCCCTAATCCTTTATATACTTTAGACTCACTAGCCAACAATTCTTGCAACTTGGAAGACTTGATTAAACCATATTTATTAACTTTTCTTTCTCTTGGATTAGGAGATTTAGAAATTTTCATCCAACTTAGGATCAACATATGATGCTCCTATAGAAACCCAATGGGTATGAAAGCCAAAAAAAAAAACTAAGTACTTAGGACCAAGCTTAGATAACACATAGAGAATCAATTATAAATTATCTTTATCAATGTTGTAATCTTTCAAATATGTTCTTAGTTGTTTAATCTTGTAGATGTATTCTAGGATGTGGTAAAAAAAAATAGGATCAAGATTCATCAAATCATTATCAATTTGATATCCCCTTTCTTATTAGTTTTACCATATAATTTTTCAAAAGTCTTTGAAACCTCTTTAGGTGTTTTGCATGATTCAACATGAAATTATAAATCAAATGAGACTAATGAACTTATGTGTCTAAGTGTTTTCTCACTATGAATCTCCCATTTTTCTGATCCTTTAGCATTAGTAGGTTGAGGAAAGGTTTCCTTTAGATAGCTTAGACAACCTTTTCCCACGAGATAATTCCATATTGATTTTCTTTATGAAACATAATTGTATGGAGTTAGGATTTCAATTTGAGATTTACCCATTGCAATAACACACAAAAAGCAAAAAAAATCAACCAACCACTGTAATATTATCCCCCACAAATTACTTAATAAAGAAACCCCCAAAGAATATATGATTTTACACTTTATACCTAATGCGATTATAGGTGCCACTTGCCAAAAAAAATGAAGCGGGCTTTCAATATTAGTGCTTATAGATGCTAAATTTGGCCACAAAGTCAAAGTATAGTTTTTACATAGAATGGGATCAATATAATCACACCACTACAAAACTAAATTAAAACTTTTGCACTTTCAAAGATAAATTCACCCAAAAATTTAACCATAGGAGGAAGAATGAAGCATCAAAAGTTTCCAAAATGAGAATAGCTCTATAAAACATATGGGAATTTATAATTTCTAAAAAGGCCAAGCCAAAAAATAAAAACTAATTGCACCACTATGAAGAGAACAAAATTCTTCCCCAAATCAAAAAAGCTACATGAGAAAAGGAGTCTATATATGATTAGGATATGCCCTTTGAAAGTTGGACTACCAAAAAAAAATTGAATTGGAGAGGGGTAACAAAATTTTCAAAGGCTATTGTTACTGGTGGTGCATTGTTGACATCAATAATTGATGTGATTGAAATTTAATTTCAATTTCTCATCACATTGGAATATACTTTCCTTCATGGAGTATTTTTTGCAACAAAATATTTGGAAGAATATTCTTTTGCTAATGTGAGGCAACAATATCTTTGAGAAATCTTCCATATAATATTCCTAAAATAGTGATGGAATCTCTAGATATACACTGGTATATTCTCCCACTTGGTGGGATTGACTGTGACTACACCTGCGTGGTATAATACAAACCTACCATATGGCTTATATTCTACTAGCATATTCTCATATTCGATGGTGTGTTAATGGTGGTTGACTATATTGAGGAGTTACGAGGCTAATATGATGTCACACCACATGCCATGATGATAGTGCTTGATGGTACCCTTCTACGATAGGGTTGTTGGAGATTATAGTGATATATTTCTTTTTTATTTTTAAATTCTAAAAAATTATATTTAAAAAACACAATTTTTTTAAAATAATATTTTCACCGATGACTAATTTTCCCACCTTCATTGATTTTTTCCCGATGACAGAGTCGTATGATTATGTTTTAATGGATAATTTTATTTTTTGTAAGAACCAGGGCAAAGTGCTAAGATTTTGATAATTTGACAATCAATGTTATGGATTTTGGGCCTTCTAGACATGATGGTAGGGTCTTTTTTGACCCAAAGTGCTCCAAAATTGCAACTACCTCCTAGATCTACCAACTACTCTTCTTCTTCAAAACCTCATAGATATAGCCTCACATATCCAATTGAACAAAACAAAAGGGTAAGTGTAGCAAGATGTGATACAAAAGGGGGTCTTAAGATGCCACTTTTTTTTTTGAAATTAGCAAAGTCTAATATTTGATGAGAAAATGGAGATAGTTACACTCAAAATTTGAAGATGTAACAAGAACAAAAGTTGTAGTGCTCTCAATCTACTTTCGAAACTACTATTTTTTTTAAAATGGTGAAGATAAAGGGTTTTAAAAGGAGAAGCACACAAAGTGGTCCTTTTTTAGAAAAAAAAACATAACATGGCATCTAGTGCGCTTCCTCTAAATTTTTTTTTTTTTTAGAATTTTAAAAATAGCTTCAATGAGAAATTATCTTACACCATGTAAATCATGCTATATTTTTAACTAAGTTTTTAATAAATTATATGATTTTTTTACTAATTTTTGAAGTGGGCACATCTTGAAAAATAGAAATTTGAGTGTATCCCCCCAAAAAAATTTGAAAACATCAAAAATCATTTTTTTTTCAATACATGCAAAATGGACTCTAGTTTCTAAAAAAGTATTTTTTTCAAATTTTGATGAATGAGTAGAAAACTATACCCAAAATAACACATGTTGGTTTTTGACAAAAAACGGACACACGAACAAAAGAAATTAAAGATGAAAATGTTAATATAATCAAAACATGAAAAAAATTATATGGTTAGATAACTAAGAGAGAGCTTAATGCCATTATGGAATATTTATAAATTTGTATTGAAACATGTGCAAACTTGATGGAGAGAATGACAAAAAATGATTGAAAATTATTTACCTTTTAAAAACAAAAAAACCTCTTTGGCACGAAATGGTCATCTGACCCTTTAGGTTGGATTCCCAAGGAAAATCCAATCCAAGGGGTTGGTATTTCCTAATGAAAATTATTTGGTGAGGACCAAATTTTAAACTAGCCAAATGAAAATGCAATTTTAGAATGATAGAGCCAAATGAGAGAGAGAGGGATAGGAGATAAAGAAAGAGGGGGAAGGGAAGAAGGGATGGAGGGAGAGAGAGAGATAGAGAGAAAGAGAAGAGAGTGGTAGGGAGTGATGGAAGGAGAGGTAGGTAGAGAGTGGGACAAGGCATATAGAAAGTAGAGAGGGAAGGATATATGGAGGGAGAGGTAGGAAGGGAGGGAGAGAGGGAGACTTGAGAGATAGAAAATTGGGGTAGTAAGGGATGGAGAGAGATAGAGAGATAGAGATAGGTAAGTAGAGAGGGGGAGACAAGATAGAGGTAGAGAGGTAGGTAGAGAGAGAGTGATATAGAGTTATAAAAGGAAAGGTAGGTAGAGAGATGGAGAGGGGAGATACATAGAATTAGAGAGGGAAGAAGAGATGGAGAGAGATGTGGGGATTGGGAGAGAGGTGAGAAAGATAGAAAAAAGAGATATACATAGTAGAGAAAGTGAGGGAGAGGTAGGGAAGAAGGGAGAGAGAGGTGAGAGATGAGAGAGGGAGAGGTAAAGAGGGGTAGGTGAGATAGATAGAAGTAAAGAGAGAGAGAGGTAGGTAGAGAGAGGGAGAGGAGAGTAAAATGAAGAAACTGTTATAGGGTGGGGCTCTCTTTAGCTTCTAGGGTTTTGGACCTAAAAGGAGAGAGACAATAGTTTTCAACCTTCCACTCAAGAACAAATCCTTGAGATTCCAATGCAAAGGAGATTGAAATATTGCAAAGGGGATTGTCCTAGGGGTTGAATGATGTCTAATGAGGGGTTCACCACCAAGTGTAAACTTGGAAAACAAAAAATGTTGGAAAATACAATGTGATATGCAAAATGACCTAGAAATCCAAGTAAAATGTAATTGTGTGTTGTGTTATTTAACTATCCTAAATGATGCAAAATAGAAAGATGCAAAGGAGAAAAAAAACACTTCAACACCTCAAGATTGGGCTATGCTGAACTTAAACAAAATAAAGATAAAAACCATATTATACCTTGTTCCAGTGATCTTCTTGGTTGGCCCTTTGATGGTTGATGAATGTGTGCTCTATGATGGAAAACGGTTTAAAATGATATGCAAAACAATGTAGGCTCTATGGAGGATTCAATGGTGAAGTTAGGTATTTGAGTGAATGAATGTAATGGATGCAAAATGGAGCTTCAAGAGTGCAACAATGGAGGTTGTGAGAGATTGAAAGTTGGAGAGATTGAATGATTGAGCTTGAATGTGATGAATGCAAGTTATGCTTGAATGAGAGAAAATATTAAATTTTAAGGGAAGAATCTCTAGAGAATTGGATGGTCAATATTTTTCCAACATGGGAAAGATGAAGGATTATAGTGAGTTGAGGACTCACAAGCCCTCGCATCTTGCCATGTGGAAGATGAGGTATTACAAGGAAAAATGAGTTAGAAAAAGGACATGTGAGGTGGAGGTACTTGCAAGTACCTTGGGATTAGGGGAAGATCTCCTTAAAAAGGAAGTTCTTGTCCCCATATGGTAAGGATGTTGACTGTGAGGAATTTTAGAATTCCTCACACATCATCATAGGGAAGAGAGAATTGGTTGTAGAAATAATGTGAATTTTAAATTCACATGATTCAAAGTACTTTGTGGACAAGACAAGGTCCCCATAAACTAGCTTCTTGACCCCATGTGACTGATGTGACAAGTGAGAGAATTTAGGATTTCCCAACAACTTACACAGGGAAAAGAAATACATTGAATGAATAAATGTGAATTTTAAATTCACATGGGGAAGAGGTCAAGGCTCAAAAAGGAAAGTACTTATGAAAGGTTAACTTGGAGGACATGCTAAAGATGACAAGATTAGATTAAAGTTGTGCAAATAGTTGATTAAGAATATTAATGAAGGATAAGAGGCAAGTGGTCAAATATGGAGGATGTGACATTAATCCTGATTAAAGGTGTGCACATCCTAATCATGGATTATTTAAACTAATCCAAATTAGAAGAAGATTATGGAGGGTGTGACAAAGAGAGAGAAAAGAGGGAATTTGAAATTGATTTAAATTCAAAAGGACATGACTAAATTAAATAAATTGATATATTTATTTAATTTAGAGAGGAAAGGATGAAAGGTAAGTATTTAATTATTAAATTAAATACTTTAGGAACCTTAGGTAAAGGGGGGAATATTAATTAAATAAGTCATCTAATTAATATCGATGGAATAGATGAATAATGGAGACAAATTTTTCCATATGGGAGTGGTCAAATTTTGATGTCTACATTTTTCTCCTCTTTGAGATGGTGTTACGATGTAGCATCATTTCAAAGAAGATTAAAAGATAGCACTAGGAAGAAGATGATTAGATTGGAAAAGATGCCCCAGTCATTCAAGGTAGTGACTAGGAAGAAAGATGATGGGGGTGAAGATGAAGATTAGGGATTGAGGATGCCTCCTCAAGAGGACATGTGTGTTCAAGAGAACACAAGTTTTCTCTTAAAATGGATGATATGATGAAAGGGAAGATGGTGAAGATGATGCAAAGTGATGAATAAGAGAGGATGATAAGTGATAGGAGATTGGGAAGCACAAATGGATTTAAAGAAAAAGGTGATGTTGCCCCAGTCAAGCTACAAGCCCAAAATGGGTTGATGATGGATGGAGTGTTGTTGATGAGGGAATGATATATCCTGAAACAACATGAGGATAGGGAAGGATACATCTTGATTATGATGATCATGATGATGATGATTGGAGCAAGGTTGGGAACAAGACTAAGGATGTATTTAGATGATTTGTGTTAGATTGAATGGATTAAGATTGGATGGAGATGTGAGATGGCATAATGTGAAATGGAATGCAACATGCACATGAGTATAAATAAGGGCTTGCATAGGGATGAGGGTAAATGGTAAGCATATCATACTTGCTTTAGTTTAGCGGCAAGCAATTTCCCTAAAATCATTGCAAAATTAAGGGAAGGTGGGTGTGAAACTACACCTGCCAAGAACCATAGGTATCTTGAGAAGAACAATAGATGGAAGGTGAATTTTTGCACAACCAAAATCATAGGTCATTGATCAGTTATGAATGCAATGCAAAAAAAATTGATCCTGAAATGAAATCCTAATACAATTTTCTAATTTTGAAACACTGATTTTTTCTATAGTATAAGACACCAGGTGCTAGGGTATGTAAACTAAGAAAAATTAGTGTCCAGTGCATAAGAAAAACACAATATAAAAGAAGGCTATCCTAATAACCCAAAGTCATGAAGACCTTGGTTGGGCCAAGCATTGGGATAACCACAAGCACAAAAGGATGCCCCAGTGTAACACAAAACCACATGGATCTTGGTGGGTACTACGTGGTACAACCAAGAAGACAACAACAAAACAAAAAGATCAATTTACCAATCAAAACACACCATTAAATGATAGATCATGGAAGCCTTGAAAAGTGATGATAGGGAGATCAAAGGATAAACAAAAGCCAAAAGTATCAAAAGATCGCAATCAATTTCACACATCCTTTTCCATAGGATTGAGAAGATGGATTAGATTGATGAGGTCTATTAGGAAGGATACATCCTGTTGATACCAAAGATGGATACTAAACTAGATGATTGATATGATGCAAGACACTCCAAAACCAATTCAATCTCATGATACGAGTGGATCTCATTTGTGAAGAACCAGCTAGATAAGGACATATTTGATGACATGACACAATACGTGAGACAAAAGACACAAAATTGACACAACCTAAAGACCTAGGGGCTCGAGGGTTGAATAAAGATTATCCTTGCCTATGTGAAAGTGTTGAGCCCTCATAGTTCAATAAAAGAACATGGAAAAAAGTGGAAAGATGATAATGGAGACAAGTGATGGGAGACAATGACAAAGCAAAGCCCTAGGGGTGGAGAAAATGATTGACCTTTCCTATGTGAAAGCACAGGGGCAATTTAGTTCAAAAACTTTTACAACCAACTATGAATAAAGGATGGTGAGATGAAGAGATTGTTTAGATGGATGGATAGAGGGATAAGGATTGGGAGATGGAAAGTATTTTTTGGATGGGTAAGGAGATAAGGATGGAGAGATGAAAGGTATGCTATGATGGATGGATGGAGGGATAAGGATGAGGGATGGAAGGGATGCTATGATAGATGAAGGGTGTCTCCAAGGACTATGTCAAAAAGGAAGTAGATGCCCCCACTCTAGATATGTCATGACAAGGAATACAATAGTGTATGGATGAGGGGGGTGTAGGCCAAGAGGTGTCCAAAGCATGTATTGATTTTTTCCCCTATCTATATCAAGAGAAAGAGGATGGAGGGGTTGGAGATAAATGGGATATGATAGGTAGGATGTGGATGGTAGGTGGGATGGAGAAGATGGATGGAGGGGATGCATAGCAAGAAGATGCCCCCAAGTGTGGAAAGAGATGGATGGGATTTACACATGATGCTTGTTTTCTAGGTTTTCATCATGATACTTATTCAAGGTGCTTGTTTGCTAGGTTTTCACCATTGGACTAATTTTTTCTCTTTAGTTTTTTGACTTTTGGATAGAATGTGGATGGAGATGGATGAAGGAATCAAGCATCAAGTTCCATATGAGGTATTAAGAGACCATGTGTGAAGTGACTATTTGATGTTGGTATAACCTTATTAGAATAAATGGATTATGCAAGAGAATGGATTAAAGGGATTTGATGGGGGAGATATGCAGGATAATGGATGGGATGTTTGAAATTGTATGGATGGAATGATGGGGTAGGTGTGTGATTGGGTGATGAGTTCAGGACCAACATTGGCACATATGGTGGTGGATGTGAAATGATAGGAGTATTAATGGATAGATGATGTGGGGATAATGGAGGAGATGTGATAGTAAATTTTGTGACATAAGAACCCAAAACAGATTTAGGAGATTGAAGGGGTGTATGATTAGCTTTTGGATTAGCAACTTGGGATGTTGTTACAGATTTTTCATTTGAAGGAATTGCATATTTTTTCTTTGGGATCCACATAATTTTGGTCTTTGCTTTGGTGGGCCTTTGTGGCCTATGGGTTGGTTTTGATTTTGGATTGGATTTTTCTTCTCTTCAACACGTCTTTTTAAGGGGACATGAAGAGCTTTAGATTCATGTGTATGTTTAGATTTATGCATTTTTTCTTTACCATCCAAAGTGCTTTTAATAGCAATGAGATGGGTATGAGGAGATGGATGATGTTGAGGAAACATGAATGGATTGATGGAGGTAGGACTTTGGGGATGATATGTGGATGGATAAAGTGTATGTACATGCAATTTTTGATCTTGATTGGGGAGCATGAGAGTGGGATGTTGATGAAGAGTGACATGGATAGGTGATTGGTGGATAAAAGGATGAATATAATGAGATGGAGGCGGTGATTTTGGGATATAACGGCCCAAAATGGACCTAGTAGCTGGAGGATGTGTGATGGTGGATGGAGGGACATAAGAACCTAAAATAGAGGGAGTAGATGAAGGATGGGAGATGGTGGATGGAGGGACATAAGGACCCAAAATGGATTTGGAAGATGAAGGAGGAATATGGATGGTTGTTTTGAGGTGATATGATGAGGGGGGAATGGTGGAAAATGGTTTAGTCAAGTGATCGGAAGAGCCTAGTATTTTATTGGAGGAGGCTCGGTGAGGATGTATAGAGGTTGTACCAACATTTTTGGATTGTGATTCTTGACAAATATATCCAATACCTTGTGTATGCAGAGTTTCTTTAACATGTATGGGCTCAAAAATACCTTGCTCATGAAGGCCTAAACCTTTTCCTTAAAAGTTCATGATCTTGACATTTGATCTATGGTAGGATATTTGTTATGTTGGAAGAATGATACGAATCCATTATTAGGTGGAGGTAGGATGGGTAATGTATATGCTTGATTCCTCATCTACAAGGAAACCAACACATCGTATGTGTAGGATCATCACGGAAAAAGAATGCCCTTAAGTGGCAATGAAAATTGAGAAAAATCAGAGTTAGGCAACTGGATGTAAAAATTTGAATAAGTTATCTATATTATTTCAAAAATATGTAAGAATAGAATCTGTAGAAAATCAAATTTAGTTTCTAAACTACTAGGTTTATTTTTCTTAAAAAAAAACCATTTGGTGAAAAGTTGAAATTTCAATGTAGTAGTATTTAAATTTCAGGAAAAAAAAGGTAGGTGTCTATCTGACCACCCTAACCATAATAAAATGATAATATTTTTTTAGAATATTTTAGATATAAGTAGAGGACTCATGTTTGGATGTGATGCATATTTTTTTGTAATTTTTTTCCAAGTAAATAATTAATTATGAATTTTTTATTACAAATTTTAAAAAATATAAAAACTCGTATGTTTGACCACCTTAACTTGGTCAAAACTTTATGAAATTCAGATTTTTTATAATCCTATAGTATGTGAAGCATAGAATGTGACACATGTTTTGGATTCAAAAAATGTGATACCGTTTGAAAGATATAGATGCTTTTCAATAAGGCTATCAATCAGGACTTTAGTCATAGTTCTAATAGAAAATGAATAATAATTATTTATTAGATTCAAACTAAAGTATAATTTATATTGGTGAAAAGTTGAGAAGCTCCTTTACAAACCCTTTTCATTTCATCAATTTTGGGTAAAAAAAATTCATTAGCCACATGGGCAATGTCTAGAAAAGCAAGGTAAGTTGTTCAACATGTTTTTTGTGTTGACTTCTTAGGATTGGCAGGTTCGAACCAAAATCCAAAGAAAGCTCGAGGCTAATCCCTAGGCATTAAATTTTGTGTTAGACATATTTGATATCCGATTTGAATCAGATATCCGATATGTTTTATATAGAGTTGCAAAAATGTTATACAATTTATAATATATTTTTTAAAAAATGCAATAAAGTTTATAAATTAATATATAATATACAATATAGTTTATAATGTAATATATAATATACAATTTATGATAATATCTTACCAAATTATGTATTTTTAATATATAATATATTATATTATTATGTATAATATATTAATACTATTTAAATATTTTAGTTAATGTATAAATATTGAAATATATATATATATATTAATAATATATTAAATTTTTAAAAATGTTATCTCTTTCCCTCTCTCTCTCCATCTCTCTCTCCCAAGTCTCTCACTCAATCACTCTTATCTCTCTCCCCTCTACCCTTAACC
>VDFB02058242.1:466778412-467182206 GCA_007258455.2 Sequoia sempervirens | reverse complement strand
GAACAATACAAAGCTGAGTTTGCGTTGAAATCTACAAAAATAGATTCTAACTAGTAATCAACATGAAATGAACAGTTAACTACAACAACTTGCTACAAAATACTTACTAAGTGGCCCCCCTTAGCAAGCATCAACTAGATTACACAAGAAGTTGACTCAAAGCTTCATTGAATTTTATTCATACTCAGAACCAGGATACATTGATTACTCTCTTTGAGATAAAAATTAACACAGAAATCTATTGCTTATTCAACTTAATTTTAACACATATTGTTTCATCCTTGTTCACTCACACAGGAGGAATAGTTATTTAAATGAAAGAGGCAACTAACTAACTAACAGAGGGAGTTGTGATCATAAATACATTCTGAATCCGCAGAACAGATATTCATAAATGAAAGTCTATCTGGTCGATGCGACCCAGAGAAAATATAGCATTACACACTCCCTAGATCAAAGGACCATTTAAGCACCTTCCCAAAGATTCAGTCAAAGAGTTATTACTAGAACAACTTCTTCAACAGAGCTGAGATTATTTGCACTTGATCAACACTTGCTCCCTCCAACAACCTGCAATAAGTGACAGAGGTGAAGGAAAGCATACACACAAGTGACACGACATCCATTCATTAATCACATGTTAATCCTATTCCATTATACAAAATCATAAGCATACATCAACCATGTGGGAGGTCAAAAAGGTAATTAATAAAGTTGTCAAGCTACAGGAATATGGAATTCGTTGCTACAAGATACCACCCAAAAAGTCTTTAATCAATAGGTTTAAACAACTATTAATAACAAAAGTAAGAGTATAAAAAGTTTCAAACTATGAGCATATTTAAGGCTAATCATCCCCTATACCCTTAACCATTAAACCCTAAACCTTGAAACCATTATAACCCTCTACCCTAATCCCTTAACCCTAAACTCTAAACCCTTAACCCTAAACCCTTAACCCTTAAACCCTATACCCTATACCCTAAACCCTTAACCCTAAACCCTTAACCCTTAAACCCTCTACCCTTAACCCTAAACCCTAAACCCTAAACCCTTAACCCTTAACCCTTAGGTCTATGTGTACACAAATCAAATATCCAATTTGTAGAACTAAAATCACACCATTACAAAACATTTAAAAATGTTTTTCAAATCAGATGCCAGATTGTATCAGATATCAAATTATAACGGATATTGGATTTGTGGGCCATAGAAAAACCCCATGTGGTTTGTTTTATTCATTCCAACGGACCCTACATTTTGTTTGCAAGCTTTCTAGGTGACAAATACATGGTTTCAAATAGAAAGAGACAAAGATCAACTTTTTGGAGGATTTTCTACTCAAATTTTTCATAAGCAATGATTTTTTAGCATCTTTTATGAGGTATAATAGGGAGCAATAGTTGTCAGAAGCAAAAACATAAGAGAAAGCTTACAAAAGAAAAAATTGAAGAATATAGACAAAGAGATAGAGAAGGTCATAGGAAGAGAAGACAAGGTATGTTAAACATTGGTGAACCTGACCCCTATGGTCTTTTAATTGAAGAGGAAATTGAATATGTTCAAGGTTAAAATATTCAAGGTGAAAATGTTGGAATTGAAGATGTTGAACATGATATTCAAATTCAGAATGAAAATATTCAAGGTGAAAATTTTGGATTTGAAGATGTTGAACATGATATTGAAATTGGGAATGAAAATATTGAAATTGATAAGGAAATGTTCAAGGTGAAAATGTTGGATTTGAAGATGTTGAACATGATATTAAAATTGGGAATGAAATTATTCAAATTGATATTGAAAATGTTCAAGGTGAAAATGTTGGAAATGAATATTTTGAACATAATATTGAAGCAATTGTAAATTATGTTTCACCAGATTACATGAGAAATGAAGAACCTTGTGTGGAAGGAAGAAATTCCAAAGTCAATACCTTCAAGAACCCCTAAATGGTTACCTGAAATTGATGAGAACATTCTAAACATTTTTGAAGGCAAGAGCTCAACATGAACTATTGGGTTGTGGGCTAGAAGACTTTTCAACCAATATTTTAGTGAGAAGACATTGACCAAGCAATCCCAAATTTTTGTACAATTGCTAAAGATGCAAAAGATGAGACCTTTGCTATCCAAATTGAAGATTTGTGTGAACAAGAAGACTGAAAAAAATTCTATTATTGTCAAAAAAAAAAATTAATTCTCTCATGTCTATTGGAAAAAATAACAAGGAAAATGATAAGAGAGCTACTCGAAGAGTCATTACAACTTCCCTAGTAAGCCATCAATTAAAAAAGCCTCATTTTATGAGACAAACTTGTATTGATTTTGACATAAATCATAAAACCTTGGATAGAGCACTTGCAAGAAGAGAAAGAATAGATGATCCTATTCAAAATGATACATAGGATTTTTCTAGGAGGCTTCCACATGTTGATAAGAAGCTAACCGATAATGTAAAGCAGGTAATTCAACAATTTTGGCATGATAAATCTAGAGTATCACCCAATGCAAAGGATTATTTTAAGTTAAGAATTGGAAATCGAGACCGTACACTGCATCCTAAACATTTCTTGGAATCAAGCCAAACAATGATGTTCAAAAAATTTATTGAAACACGTCCAAATATGGGAATCTCGCAAAGGACATTTCAAGGTTTGAATCCATTTTATATTGTGCCTCTTAAGATTAGTAATACTTTTTGTTGCAAATCTCTCCAACTCTCTCCCACTCTCTCACACTCTTTCCCGCTTTGTCTCTCCTTCTCTCCCACTCTCCAACTCACTCCCACTCTATTCCACCCTCTCCCACCCTCTCCCACTCTCTCTCCCACCCTCTCCCACCCTCACCCACTCTTTCCCTCCCTCTCCCAACCTCTCCCACTCTTTCCCACTCTGTCACTCCCTCTCTCCCACTCACTCCCACTCTCCCACTCTCTCTCCCACTCTCCCACTCTCTCTCCCACACTCTCCCACCTTCTCCTCTCCCACCTCCCCCACCCCCTCTCCTCACACCTCCACCACCTCCCACTCTCTCCCACTCTCCCACTCCTACCCACTCCTCTCCCACACTCTCCCACCCTCTCCCACACTCTCCCACTCTCTCCCCCCCTCTCTCCCACCCTCTCCCACTTGCTCCCTACTTCTCTCCCTCCTTCTCTCCCACTCTTTCCCTCCCTCTTTCTTACTCACTCACTCCATCTATTTGTCTCCCCTATACCATTAACCCTTAAACCATAAACCCTAAAACCCTAAAACCTGATAACCCTCTACCCCAATCCCTTAACCCTAAACCCTAAACCATTAACCCTTAAACCCTCTACCCTATACCCTATACCATTAACCTTAACCCTAAACCCTTAACCCTTAAACCCTCTACCCTATGCACTAAACCCTAAACCCTAAACCCTTAAGGCCTCTACCATCTACCATTAACCCTTAGGCCTATGTGTACACAAATTAGATACTTGATTTTTAGAACTAAAATCACACTATTACAAAAAAATTTAAAATATTTTTTAAATTAAATGCCAGATTGTATCAGATATCATATTATAATGGATACTGGATTTGTGGCCATGGAAAAACCCAATGTAGGTTGTTTTGTGCATTCCAATGGAACCTACATTTTGTTTATCGGCTTTCCAGGTGAAAAACACGTGGTTTCAACTAGCAAGAGACATAGATCAAATTTTTGGAGCATCTTCTACTCTAATTTTTCATAAGCAATGATTTTTTATCATCTTTTTTGGGGTATAATTGGGAGCAATAGTTGTTGGAAGAAGAAATGTAAGAGAAAGCTTACAAAAGAACAAATTGAAGCATATAGACAAAGAGATAGAGGTCATGGGAAGAGAAGACAAGGTATGCTAAATATTGGTGAACCTGACCCCTATGGTCTTTCAAATGAAGAGGAAATTGAATATCTTCAAGTTGAAAATTTTGGAATTGAAGATGTTGAACATGATATTCAAATTGGGAATGAAAATATTGAATTTGATAATGAAAATGTTCAAGGTGAAAATATTAGATTTGAAGATGTTGAACATGATATTGAAATTGGGAATGAAAATATTGAAATTGATCATGAAAATGTTCAAGGTGAAAATGTTGGATTTGAAGATGTTGAACATGATATTGAAATTGGGAATGCAATTATTCAAATTGGTATTGAAAATGTTCAAGGTGAAAATTTTGGAAATGAAGATTTTGAACATAATATTGAAGCAATTGTAAATTATGTTTCACCAGATTACATGAGAAATGAAGAACCTTCTATGGAAGAAAGGAATTCCAAATTCAAGACCTTCAAGAATCCCTAAATGGTTACTTGAAATTGATGAGAACATTCTAAACAATTTTGAAGGAAAGAGGTCAACACAAACTATTCGGTTGTGGGCTAGAATACTTTTCAACCAATATTTTAGTGATAAGAAATTGAACGAGAAATCCCAACTTTTTCTACAATTTCTAAAGATGCAAAAGATGAGACCTTTGCTAGCCAAATTGAAATTTGTGTGAACAAGAAGACTGAAAAAAATTCTAATATTGTCAAAAATGTTTTTAATGCTCTCATGTCTATTGGAAAAAATAACAAGGAAAAGGATAAGAGAGCTACTTGAAGAGTCATTACAATTGCCCTAGTAAGCCATCAATTGAAAAAGGCTCATTTTATGAGACAAAATTGTATTTATTTTCACATAAATCATAAAACTTTGGATAGATCACTTGCAAGAAGAGAAAGAATAGATGATCCTCTTCAAAATGATACATGGAATTTTTTCGGGAGGCTTCCACATGTTGATAGGAAGTTAACTGATATTGTAAAGCAGGTAATTCAACAATTTTGGCAAATGGTGCAGGAGCACCTAGGCTAACCTCCATAATTAGGATATTTTGTATTGTATCTGACATTAGCCAAGTTAGAGTTTAGTGTGTTTATTTTGGACCTTAGAAGGTCTTGCTTGTGTGTGGACTAGGTGAGTTAGTCATCAGGACTAAGGTCACCATAGTTTAGTCATTGTTATTAATTTTTGCTTTGTTTAGCTTAGTAGCTTAGATTGGGAATTGAGCCTTTAATGTGTTCAAAACACATGAATGATGTTAGAAAGATTCCATGAGGTATTTAATGGTGTTGGTTGCTTGAAATAAAGGAGATAGAGGTCCTAAGAGTTAGGATGATGGCACAATGATAAGTTGCAAAAAGTTGTTACAAAGTTGTCATGACAACATTTGTCATGTTGCATGCAACTCGGTTATCTTGGATCCCCTAGAAGATAGGAGTGTGGGATCGACCAACATCCCTAAAAACATGGAAAATGGCATCTATGAAAGGTGTGGCTCGAATCTAAGAAGAGAGTCTTTTTGTAATCAAGTTTTTGTGTTGTTGGAATAGAACGAATTTTGGAATTTCTGTGTTTTCTGAGTATTTTAAGTGACAGTGTTATTTACTAAGTTGTATGTATTGATTTGATGTTGTATTTGTGATCATAGATTAGTATTAAGTGTTTTATTTTCTGCAATCAAGTTAATTTGAGTTGGTTTGGTGTCTTGAATTCATAAAGTAAGGTCTACAGGTTTATTTTGGTCCTGTCCTGACCAGTTTGCCTTTTTATGGCTCCCCCATGAAATCTAACCACAGGATATTCCTGAGAATAGATGGAAATGTTAGGGGAGCCACTAGTATGTACATATTTAGGGTTAGGAGTCATGAAGAGTCAAGCAGATATTTTTAAAATCAAACCCTAGGCGAGCTTAGAGAGTCCAGTTAGAGGTTTGGTAGTGAAGAATAGGAAAATATAAGCAGGGGATTTAAGGTACAGTACGAAACAAGTACAATTATAGGTAGGGTATAGTCACATCATAACAAGCTAAGAGGATTGAAGGTTTTTCAATCCATTTGTTGAGATAGGGAACAAGAAATCAATAGATTCCTAGTAATTAGGCCTTTTAGCCCTATTTGACCTAGATTATAGGAGACTAGTGTACGAAGGAGTCAAGGGTCTGAAACCTTGTGAATATTTTAGAGGGCCAAAAAGGGTATCTGAATGTGAAATTTTTTTCTTAGCTTGTTTGGAAAGTTTGGGCAAGAAAGACAAAAAGGTCACTGTCAAGGGCTACAAGGAATTAGGCCTCATTAAGACAAAATCTTGGAATCGGTGAGAAAGAAGATTGGAGACCATTCAAGATAAATCCAATTGGATGTGTATGGAATGTTTTTAGTATCTTTGATACCCCTACAAGCAGTTTCAGGTGTTGTGTGATGTTGGCACTTAGAGTCTTCTAAGTGTAGGAGAGGGTTTGTTAATTCAAAGTGGTGTTAGTCTTTCAAGGTGAAGCACAAGTTGTGAAACTCTTGGAGAGGAGTTGGAACAAGGCTTAGTTAATGACCTAAGCCTAACCAGAACTTATAATCTATTAGGTTCCTGGATGAAGATAGGGAAAAGTATTCCTAGCTAGTTGTGCAAGCACACCAAGGAACACTCACACCATATTTGTATAAGAGCCAAGTTTGATCAGGCTTGTGATTGATGTTGCAACCCACTAAATTAGTAGGATAGAATACACTAGAGGAAGAAAGAACCATGGTGACTAATGTTGAGTTATCCAAGAAGGTAGAAGAGCAAGAAGAGGATAACCGGTTGCTAAGAGAAAGGTTGTCCCAAATGGAGAAGCTCTTGGATGAAGTCCAAGAAAAGGAAAACAAGGTAAAGGATAAAATAGATTTGAAGGAATAGAAGGAAGCAAAGGAAAAGGAATTGGACTTGGAGGAGGAGGCTCCAACAACTGACCCTCTCCTTGCTAAAGAACCCTTCTTGAAGGCACTGCAGGCCTTAAGTGGAAAATCTTTGGAAGGAGTGCCACTATTTAGTGGACAAATGGATCCTGTTTCAGCTATGGACTGGATTGAAAGCATAGAGAATCACTTTGAATGTGATGGTATAACAGAAGCCCAAAAAGTAAAGGTGGCCAAGTCAAGGTTGAGAGGTTCAGCTCTCACATGGTGGAAGTTTGTGCAAGGTGAAAGAGAGAAAGAAGGAAAGGGTCCTATAGTTACATGGAGAGGCATGGTAACCAAAATAAGGTAGACCTATCTACCTGATGACTATGAAGTCCAGTTGCATAGGAGGAGACATAACCTTAGACAAAAAGATATGGATGTTCAAACATACACTGAGGAGTTCCAAAAGTTGTGCCTCAGATCAAAGGTGGTTGAAGATGAAAGAATCAAGCTTGCAAGGTATTTGAATGGGCTTAAATGGTCTATTCAAGAAGACATGATCCTAGTGAACTTCAAAACCATCCACCAATGCTATCAAATGGCCTTAAAGATAGAGGAGAAAGGAAAAAAGAAGCAAGAGAAAACCTCCAAGAGTAGAGGACAAAGAGGTGGCTATGGTGGAAGAAGTTCAGAATCAAGGGCTCAAGGATAAGTTAGGCACTCTAAGCAGCAAGAAGGAAGCTCTAGTAGAGGTGGTAGAGGAAGAGGTTCTAGCTTTAGAGGAAGGAGTGGTGGACAAGGAAGAGGTAGTTACTTTGCCAATATGAAGTGTTATCACTATAATCAAATGGGACACCCGGCCTATAGGTGTCCAGAGAAGGGTAGTACTTCTCATGGAGGTGATAAGAGAACTAATCTAGTTCATGATGAGACAAATGCAGTAGAGAAACATTCTAAGGTACCATTGAATTCTGAGGAAGGTGAGAACCTCATGATGAGGAGAACTTTGATCAAAGATCTGGTTAAAGAGGAGCCAAGCCAAAGGAGGTCCCTGTTTAATATAAAGTGTAAGATGATGGGGAAAGTATGTAGAGTCATCATTGACTCATGGTCTACTAACAATATTGTGTCAGAGGAGACAGTTAGCAAACTAAAGTTGACAAGGATACCCCACACCAATCCTCACAATGTCACATGGCTCAATAAAGGCCAACATGTCTTGGTAAATGAACACGTATGGGTGGAGTTCTCAATTGGAAGGTACAAGGACAAAGTCTTGTGTGATGTGTTACCTATGGATGCATGTCACTTGCTCCTAGGTAGACCATGGCAATTTGATCACCAAGCTATGCATGATGGAGCAAAGAACTCTTATACTTTCAAGAAGGATAAGGTAACATTCAGAATTAAGTCACTGTTAGAAGATGCAGAGGAGCAGACAACATGTCCTAAATTGCTCATGGTTGGTGAAAAAGAGTTATTAGAAGGCTTGGAAGAAGGGGAAGGAGTTGTCTATGCAGTAATGTTAAGGCCAAGAGAGGTAAGTAATGACAAAGCAACTGAGAAGCCAGAGTTACCTAAAGAAATATAGAAAATTTTGTAGACCTATGAAGGTATTGTAAGCAGTGGACAACCAGCAACATTACCCCCTAAAAGAGCCATAAGTCATAGGATAGACTTGATACTAGGGGCTACCCTACCAAATAAGGCAGCTTACAAGATGACCCCTCGACAAAATTTGGAAATAGCTAGGCAAATACAAGAACTCCTAAACCAAGGTCTCATTAGAAAGAGCATTAGCCCATGTGCAGTACCCACTGTCTTAGCACCTAAAAAGGGAGGAGAATGGAGCCTTTGTACTGATTCAAGGGCCATAAATAAGATAACCATTAGGTATAGGTTCCCTATCCCTAGGATTGAAGACCTCATGGATTGTCTAGGTGAAGCTAGGTATTATACCAAGATAGACTTAAAGATTGGTTATCACCAAATTAGAATACATGAGGGAGATGAGTGGAAAACATCTTTCAAAACCAATGAGGGTTTATATGAGTGGCTAGTTATGCCATTTGGGTTGTCTAATGCCCCCTCCACATTCATGAGACTCATGAATGAAATCCTCAAAGACTAAATTGGTAAATTTATAGTGGTGTATCTTGATGATATACTGATTTATAGCAAAATAAGAGAAGAGCACCTCCAAAAGATAGAGTTGATTTTCAAGTAGCTGCAGGAGGAGAAATTGATGATCAATTTAGAAAAATGTGAATTCATCAAAATAGAGCTTGTGTACCTTGGATTTGTACTATCAAATGGCAACTTGAAAATGGACAACAAAGTGGAATCCATCCTCAATTGGCCTACTCCAAGGACAGCAACAAAGGTAAGAAGTTTTCATGGTCTTTCTCAATATTATAGGAAATTCATAAGACAATTTAGTGCTATTTGTGATCCTATGTTGGATACCATTAAAGGAGGGATGAAGAATAATTTTGTATGGACTGAGAAAGCTAACAAAATTTTTGAGTTGTTGAAAGAAAAGATAGCCACCCAACCTGTTTTGGTGTTACCTAGTTTTGAGAAGCTATTCACTATTGAGTGTGATGCAAGCAATGTGGCTATTGGAGCTGTTCTCAGCCAAGAGGGTAGACCGGTGGCTTTCCATTCAGAAAAGTTAAGTGAAGCCAAGAAGAAGTATTCTTCTTATGACCTTGAGATGTATGCATTGGTCCAGGCTTTAAGGAAATGGAGGCACTACTTGCTTCCTAAGGAATTCATAGTGTATTCGAACAACCAAGCACTTAGTTTCCTAAATTCACAAGAGAAATTGAGTCACAGACACATGAAGTGGGTTGAATACTTGCAAGCTTACACTTTCAATATCAAGCACAAGAAAGGAGTTCTCAACAAGGTGGTAGATGCCTTGAGTAGAAGAGTCCTCACCATACAAGAAGTTCAGTTAAAGAGCATGGGAATAGATCATTTCAAGGATCTATATGCAGATGATGAAGATTTTGTAGACATTTATAAGGTATGTGTTGAATACAAGAATCATTTTCATAGTAAATATGTTGAATATACTTTGCAAAGTGATCTTTTGTTTAAAGGAAATTAGTTGTGTCCCTAAATGCTCTATTAGAGAGAATTTGATACAAGAAAAGCATAATGGTGCATTAAGTGGTCACTTTGGGATCACAAAGACTCAAGAACTTGTTCGAAGGTTCTATTATTTGCCAAGAATGAATCTAGATGTTAAAAGGTATGTGGAAAGTTGTATAGTATGCCAAAAGGCCAAAGGTACTTCTTCAAATGCAGGCCTATACCAACCACTGCCTATTCCTACTAGGACATGGGAATGTTTGAGTATGGATTTTGTAGTTGGATTACCCAAGACAAGACAAGGCATGGATAGTGTTTATGTAGTTGTGGATAGATTCAGCAAGATGGCTCACTTTGTGCCATGTAAAACAACCAATGATTCCAGTCAAATAGCCTCTCTTTTCTTCAAAGAGATAGTAAGGATACATGGGTTACCTCTAAGCATTGTGTCAGATAGAGACACCAAGTTCATAAGTCATTTTTGGAAGACTCTTTGGCAGAGATTGAGAACTAATTTATCTTTTGGATCTGCATACCATCCCCAAACTGATGGTCAGACCGAATTTGTTAATAGAAGTCTTGGAAATCTATTAAGGTGCTTGACCAAGGAGTATGGTTGACAATGGGATCAATTGATTGGGCAAGCTGAATATGCCTATAATGACACTGTGAACAGATCAACAGGGAAGAATACCTTTGAAATTGTCTATGGTCTACATCCTAGAGGATTCTATGAGTTAAGAGACTTAAAAGATGGAGTCAAGGGAAGTGGATATGCTGATGATTTTGCTTACGCAATGCAAGAGATTCATGATACAGTCAGGAAGACATTGGCAGAAAACAACATGAAGCATAAGACCAAGGTGGATGAGCATAAAAAAGAAGTTCAGTTTAATGTGGGAGACCTAGTGATGGTGCATCTAAACAAGTCCAGGTTACAAAAAGGAGTTCCCCACAAGTTGCAGATGAAGAGGATAGGTCCCTGTCCTATCTTGGCAAAGTATGGAAATAATGCTTTTAGAGTGGAGCTACTGGAAGATAGTGGATTGTCCCCTGTTTTCAATATTGTAGACCTGGTTCATTATAAGGGACCACCACTAGACATGGATCAAAGCCTCAATGAAGTCATCCAAGATGTGGAAGAGCTCAAATTGCCTTCTGCTATAGTCAAACAAGCTAAAAGTATACTCGATACTAGGGTCTACAAGAAGACTAGAACCAAGGAATACAAGGAACATCTGATAAAATGGCATGAACAATCTGATGTTGATGCAGTGTGGATCAAAGAATTAGAGTTCAAGAAGTTGGGCATTGATCTCAACTTACTCAATCCAAGGGTGGATTGAACTCTTTTGTTTTGGGGAGGATGGTGTAGGAGCACCTAGGCTAACCTCCATAATTAGGATATTTTGGCTTGTATCTAACATTAGCCAAGTTAGAGTTTAGTGTGTTTATTTTGGACCTTAGAAGGTCTTTCTTGTGTGTGGACTAGGTGAGTTAGTCATTAGGACTAAGGTCACCATAGTTTAGTCATTGTTATTAATTTTTGCTTTGTTTAGCTTAGTAGCTTAGATCGACAATTGAGCCTTTAATGTGTTCTAAACACATGAATGATGTTAGAAAGATGCCATGAGGCAGTTAATGGTGTTGGTTGCTTGAAATCAAGGAGATAGAGGTCCTAAGAGTTAGGATGATGGCACAATGATAAGTTGCAAAAAGTTGTTACAAAGTTGTCATGACAACATTTGTCATGTTGCATGCAACTCGGTTATCTTGGATCCCCTAGAAGATAGGAGTGTGGGATCGACCAACATCCCTAAAAACATGGCAAATGTCATCTATGAAATGTGTGGCTCGAATCTAAGAAGAGAGTCTTTTTGTAATCAATTTTTTGTGTTGTTGGAATAGAAGGAATTTTGGAATTTCTATTTTTTCTGAGTATTTTAAGTGATAGTGTTATTTATTGAGTTGTATATATTGATTTGACATTGGATTTGTGATCATAGATTAGTCTTAAGTGTTTTATTTTCTGCAAGCAAGTTAATCTGAGTTGGTTTGGTGTCTTGAATTCATAAAGTAAGGTCTAAGGGTTTATTCTGGTCTTGTCCTAACCAGTTTTCCTTTTTATGGCTCCCCCATGAAATCTAACCACAGGATCTTCCTGAGAATAGATGGAAATGTTAGGGGAGCCACTAGTCTATACATATTTATGGTTAGGATTCATGAAGATTCGAGCAGATATTTTTAAAATCAAATCCTAGGCAAGCTTAGAGAGTCCAGTTAGAGGTTTGGTAGTGAAGAATAGGAAAATATAAGCAAGGTATTTAAGGTATAGTACGAAACAAGTATAGTTCTAGGTAGGCTACATTCACATAATAACAAGCTAAGAGGATTGAAGGTTTGTCAATCAATTTTTTGAGATAAGGAACAAGAAATCAGTAGATTCCTAGTAATTAGGTCTTTTAGCCCTATTTGACCTAGATTATAGGAGACCAGTGTATGGAGAAGTCAGGGGTCTGAAACCTTGTGAATCTCTTAGAGGGCCAAAAAGGGTATCTAAATGTGAAATTTTTTTCTTAGCTTGTTTGGAAAGTTTGGGCAAGAAAGACAAAAAGGTTACTGTTAAGGGCTACAAGGGATTAGGCCTCATTAAGACAAAATCTTGGAATCGGTGAGAAAGAAGATTGGAGACCATTCAAGATGAATCCAATTGAATGTGTATGGCATTTTTTTAGTATCTTTGATACCCCTATAAGCAGTTTCAGGTTTTGTGTGATGTTGGCACTTAGAGTCTTCTAAGTGTAGGAGAGAGTTTGCTAATTCAAAGTGGTGTTAGTCTTTCAAGGTGAAGCACAAGTTGTGAAAATCTTGGAGAGGATTTGGAATAGGGCTTAGTTAATGACCTAAGCCTAACCATAACCTAGAAGCTATCAGGTTCCTGGATGAAGATAGGGAAAATTCTTCCTAGCTAGTTGTGCAAGCAAACCAAGGAACACTCACACAAACAGATAACTCTAGAGTATCACCCAATGCGAAGGGTTTTTTAAAGTTAAGAATTGGAAATCAGACCATACACAACATCCTAAAAATTTCTTGGAATCAAGCCAAATAATGTTGTTCAAAAATTTTATTGAAACACGTCCAAATATGGAAATCTTGCAAAGGGCTTTTCAAGGTTTGAATCCATTTGATTGTGTGCCTCTTAAGATTAGTAATTATTTTTGTTGCAAATAACATGTGGATTTTTCAATGTACCATGAGCTATTATGCTATATCCATTTTACTTTGCATACTAATGAAATGTTGTAGGAGTGTTACTGATTTTATTTCAGATTTGAAGGAAAATCTTTTTTACAAGTATGCAAGGCATAGTCATAGGTAATAGTGATTGGATCAATAATTTAGGATGTGTAAGGACTCCTTTCTGATTGGCACTATTATATTAGTGGTTGATTTTACAAAAAACTACACATTACAACCACAAAATGAGGTACAATCTTAGTATTATAATTCCATTCAGATTGTTATTTTTGTCCGCATAATGTTTAGACATGCACTTGATAGTACAAAGGGGGATCGAAAGATAATCAAAGAGTATCATTTTTATATGAGCGATGATAGATCTCACTTGTCCAAGTATTTCCAACATTGTTTCAAGAATTTTTTTGAGTTCTTGCATCAACATGATATAGCACTAGGCCAACATCTCATATGGTCAAATAATTGCACATGTCAATTCAAGAATACTTGTATGCTTTATTGGTTGAGTATAATTCATGTAGAGAGGGGTGTACCTCATATTTGGAGTTTTTTTGAATCTAGGCATGGGAAATGGGATCATGATGGAGTAGGTGCATGTGTAAAGAGAGCTCTAGTGAAGGAGCAATTAAAGATTTCAAGAGAAAAATTCAGCAATGCACATTCTATTGTTGATTGGTGTAGTTCAACATTGTCATAGGGAGGGACACTTGATTCAACAGTGCACATATTCTTTTGGTTGGTTGAGGAGGTTACAATGGAAGGATGATTGGATTGTCATACAATCAAAGATTCTTCATAGATGCATTCATATCAAAGCTCAGATGTAGGCACACGGACCATTTGGACATGATAGTTGGATTATTTTTGTCAGAGTTGTATTCAGTGTGAGTGGGATCAATGTGATTCAAGTGAGTGGGTGGATACATGGGTTCCACATTATCTAACTTCTTTATCTCAAATAATATCCATGAAAAATGACAGAATGAAAATTTTAGTTGATTACGAGTCGCTTTTAGATCTACTACAACCAAGACATGTTTTTGCAGTTGTTGCACCATGGGGAATGAAGAGAGATCATACTATTTGTTGGCTCAATGTGTGTGGGTAAAGCATAAGCTAACACAATAGATGGAAGATGATGATGGTTTCTAGTATCCTATTGGTTCATTTGTGGTTGTAGGAACTTGGTTGCAATGGACACTTAGTAATGTTGATCATGAAGCAATATTAGATACTCTTAAGCAAAGAGATGACCCTTCAGACACACTTGAATAGCATTTTCAAGAATGGAAGGTACAATGCTTACTCTCATTATGATTAAGTTCATTAGTATTCTTTATTTAATATTGATATTTTGTACACTATTTCAATGCAAGTGTCTTTAATAGTGATATTTTGTATGCACTTTTGAAATATTTTTGGCATGATTGATCATGGACTTGCTACAACAATAGCCAACTCTAATCCTTTCAGAGAGGTATGCAATAGATTAGAACAATATGTATTGATGAACCTAAGGCCTGTGGTCTTTTAAGCATATTTTATAGTTTGCATTACTAATTCATCATCATTTAGGTTGTTTAGATTAATATATTTGTTATTATAAGCATATTTTCTATTGTGACAATATAGATTTCTCATTTTCCCACTTTTGCGATATTCCTAGAATGATTGATCATGGACTTGCCACAACAATAGCTAGCTCTGATCCTTTTAGAGAGGTATGTGATAGATTACAACAATATAGATTAGTTATTCTAAGTGTCTTTTATAGTTTGCATTACCATCTCATCATATTTGGTGTCATTTAGAATAATATAGATTGGTTATTCTAAGCATCTTTTCTATTGTGACAATATAGATTTCTCATTTTCCCACTTTTGCAATATTCCTAGCACGATTGATCATGCACTTGTTGCAACAATAGCCAACTTTGATTCTTTCAAAGAGGTATGTGATAGATTACAACAATATAGATTGGTTATTCTAAGCATCTTTTATAGTTTGCATTAAACCATGTCATCATATTTTGTGTCATTTAGAATAATATAGATTGGTTATTCTAAGCTACCTTGATGGTTTGTACAAGTACTTGTTAGTCTAGAACATGAACATACTACTATTGTGGAAGATTGTGCCCTAAATACCTCCAATAGGAAAATTTTGTAAAATTTGAATTTTCAAATGTGAAACAATGTAAGAAAGTCATAACTAAGTATGGGCATAATCTATATCCAGTGATGTTTTTTGAAATATGGGTCAAATTTATAGCATTGTATAAAGGGTATGTTTAAAATGTAAAGGGGTTTGTATTTTTGAAACACATAGGTTGAATTAGTCATATAGGTGTATGATTTGTTACTGTTATTGAGACAATTTTGTAATAACTTTTTGTACTTCATCGAGCTACAACTGAAGGTTTTCTTCCTGGTTCTTTCCTATTGGTATGCTCGTTTGAACCAAGTTTTGTAATATCTCCTATTTATATATAATAAATTATAGTGGCTTGCCACTTTTTCTCCTCAAATCCAACTTGGGTGCAACTTCATTTTTAACAAATTTCATGATTTTTTTAAGGAAATCAATGTTTCCAACCTTTCCACACCTTATAAACTCATCAAACATGTCTATTAGGACCTGCAAAAGCTTGATCCATCATTAAATCTTGCTACCCCCATTTTTCGTTGGCATTGGCAAGTTGTAACCACCATTTTTCACCTAATTTCACTCATTTTTGCCATGTATGGAAATTTACCAACTCAAGTATAAACATTTCTAGCTCCCTAAACCCACATAGTCACCTTTCATAGTCCTAATAAAACCTACCGTGGCCATACCATCTAGCTACAAACCATACAATAGATGGTATGATATTTTAGCACTTTGGACTGTTAAGGGAAATTGTCGGTCCAATGTAGCTCGTAGTGATTCGATGTATTTGGGTACAAAAGAGGCCCATCCCTAGTGTAAACATACCTGTCTAGATGTGTTGGAACAATCCATTTGGTCGTACAAATTGTTGAATAAAATTTGCACCACTTTGCAACTTTACATTGCTTGTATTTGACAACTTTTCCCTCAACTAAAAACTTACTACCATAGGAAAACATCTCCAAGATAGAAAAACTGAGAGAGGTTATTGTATGTGGGCAAAAAAAAATCCCATAGCCTCAAATGAAGAGTCTATAACATCACAATTTCTGAGAAATATCCCTTCAAAGATTGTTACCTTTTAGCACTTTGGACTCTTAAGGGAAATCACCAGTCCAATGTAGCTTAGAGTGATTCAACGTATTTGGGTGCAAAAGAGGACCATCCTTAGAGTAAATGTACCCATCTAGACATGTTGGAATATTCCATTTGGTTGTATGCATTGTTGAATGAAAGTTGAACCACTTTGCAACTTTACATTGCTTGCATCTAACAACTTTTCCCTTAACTGAAAACTTGCCATCATAGGAAAATGCCTCTGAGATAGAAAAAACTAAGAGAGGTTATTGTACATGGGCTAAACATGATCCCATAGCCTCAAATGTAGAGTTTGTAAACATCATGGTTTCTGAGAAAGAGCCCTTCAAAGATTAATACCTTTTAGCACTGTGGACTCTTAAGGGAAATCGTCAGTCCAATGTAGCTCGAAGTGATTTAGTGTATTTGGGTGCAAAAGAGTACTATACCTAGCATAAACATACCATCCAGACATTTTGGAATAGTTTTTTTGGTCGTACAAGTTGCTAAATGAAAGTTGCACCACTTTGCAACTTTACACTGCTTGTATTTAACTTTTCCCTCAACTGAAAACTTGCCACCACAGGAAAACACCTCTAAGATAGAAAAAACCAAGAGAGGCTATATCAGGAAAAAAATGATCCCATAGCCTCAAATGAAGAGTTTGTAAACATCATGATTTTTGAGAAATATCCCTTCAAATATTGTCGCCTTTTAGCACTTTGGACTCTTAAGGGAAACCATCGATCCAATGTAGCTTAGAGTGATTCAGTGTATTTGAGTGCAAAAGAGGACCATCCCTAATATAAATGTAACCATCTAGACATGTTGGAACAGTCTGTTTGGTCCTACAAGTTGTTGAATGAAAGTTGCACCACTTAGCAACTTTACACTACTTGCATCTGACAACTCTTCCCTCAACTGAAAAATTTCCACCATGGGAAAATGCCTCTGAGATAGCAAAAACTAAGAGGTTATTGTAGAGGGGCCCAACACAATCTCACAACCTCAAAAAAAAATTTGTAGGCATCACAGTTTCTGAGAAATAGTCAATCAAAGATTTCCGCCCATTTGCACTTTGGACTCTTAAGGGATTTCACTAATCGAACATAGCTCGAACTGCTTCGGTTGATTTTGGGTGTGAAAGGGAACCATACCTAACCTAAATGTAACCATCTAGACATGATGGAATAGTTTGTTAGGTCATACGAGTTGTAGAAGAAAATTTATTTATGTAGTTACAAGTAGTTTTCAGCCTCCAACCGAACTCCAACGCTGATTTTCGTGTGAAGAAAAGCCATGAGACCATAGATTGTTGCTTTCTTTTTAATGGAAACTAGTGGGCAGCAATGCTAAATTCTTCATAGATTTAGCATTTGAGATTGGAAGAAGACATCAAAATGGCTAGTATACTAAACAAATTCTTATGATTTCTAAAGAATGCTAATAACTCTACTTAGTTGGCTTCTTTTTTCAAAATCATACAAATCGAACCTTTGCATTAATAGACTCTATGTATCAAGCTACCATAATTCAAGTTTCAATGATGAATATTTATCATGCATATTTTAAATGACATTCAAGTTTATGGTGGTTTTGTTATTTATATGATGTTATGTGTTATTCTAATCCTATTTCATGCTTCTATGCTACATATATATATATATATATATTTACATGTTTTTTACTAACGAACCCAAAATGAACCAAACCACCTCCAAGAAAAATTTAGCCAAACTGGCGAACCAAACCCCTGAACCCAAACTTGAACTTGTGAAAACAATTTTAGCCTAGGGTTTGTTAAAATTAATGAGAGTGGGGGAATCTCTTTAATGTTTAAGAATATTGGGGTCATAATAGAGGTGTCTAAGTTAGTGGCATGGTCAGGGGGTTGTGCAAGTGGGACTTTCAATCAACCCTATGCATTTTCATGGTAAATGAATGGTTTCATGGGAAAACCTACTAAAGGACCTGTAGGTGTAGACTAATCTTAGAATTTTTTGTTTTATAACACAACTCAAGATTTTTTGGGGCGTTCTTGTGAAGATCAAGTGTTTAAAGGGAACTCACTTTGTGAAAGGGGGCTAATTCACTAGCCTAGGACAAGGGTATGTTATTGGTGCTCAAATTTGGTCCAAAGGAGTCAAGGGTAGTTTTCACATATGTTTTCAGCCCCACTCTACATCATTCCATAGCTTGTTTGAAAGCACTTGTTTTAGGATTTTAGCCATAACAACAAGCCAATGAATTGTTTGATAAAAAGATTTGGTACACATGTATGAAAAATGTGGTAGCATAGACAAGGCAATGACCTATTTGAAAAAATGCCTCAAAGAAATGTGGTCTCATAAAATTCCATGACAAGCAAATGCAATTGACAGCTACTCCTAGTTATTAGTTATGTATGTTGGTGTAATTAATTAATTATTACACTAGCATAAGTTAACTTAGGTCTTGCATTTAATTAATTAATTCTTAGGTTGCATTATTAGATAAATCATTTAATAAATGGGATAATATTCCCTTCCTTATTTGTAGGAGATAAGATTCCTTCTAGAAGATGGGTTGTCCTTCTAGAACTTATCTCAACATTTAATGATCATCTAGATAGGGTTCACATGTTGTCACATGTTGTTAGATCAAGACACATGGCACCATCTCATGCATATTAGGTTTTACTTCTTGCCTATATAATCAGGCATCTTGTTCATTTGTAATATATCTTTTTCATCTTATCAATAGAATCTTTAATCAAGCATTCCATTGTTGCAACACTTTTTGGGTGGTTGATCATCTTTCCTAGCTTAAAGGTCCTCCATCAAAGACTGTAGCTTCAAGGACTGTGCATCCATAATCTCAACATGGTATCAGAGCTTATCCAGTGAAACTTCAACCCTCGATCAAGAAAGTTGGTGTGCGAGATTCTTCGCAGGCTTGAAGATTTCCATTGAAGGCTACTTGATTACACCCGGTGACCAAGCTGATTTGTGAAGCACATAGAGTCAGATCCGAGCTTGCCATTGTCTTCAAAAGGACTTG
Organism: Sequoia sempervirens; assembly: GCA_007258455.2. Lineage (NCBI taxonomy): Eukaryota > Viridiplantae > Streptophyta > Pinopsida > Cupressales > Cupressaceae > Sequoia > Sequoia sempervirens. The sequence continues at coordinate 467,162,863 of VDFB02058242.1, read as the reverse complement.
AAACCCTAGGATCACCTGCCCATTCATCAAAATTGGATACATCAACCCAAGAGCTTCAGAGGTATTTTTAGGGTTTGCAAAATCAATCGTACTATCCGTACAATTTGTAGCAAAAAATCATCTCGGTTAGTTGTCCTTTGAGGCAACTTTTTTTTATAAGCAGGCTATTTTTTGTTTCAGAAAAATCAGGCATTTATATCATTTGTTTGGCAAAAAATCACATTTTCTATAGTTTGTAGAAAAAATATTTATTTTTGGGCGAGTGCAATTTAATCATCCATCAACATATTTGTGGGGGTTTTGATTTTTTAATTATTGGCATTGGAAGGATTTAATTTTTTTAAAATCACTGGTATTATATTCCTTCATCGGCTTGCACATTTTGGGATTTATTTTATACATTGACTGCAAAATATTTAAAATCAACATTGAATTTGTTTTGAATTGCTTTTAAAGAAATATTCAAAATATATATATATATTATTTGGGATCGATTTCATTTTCAAGTCTACAGAGGTCAGTTTTGTTGCAGGGGTACTTCATTTTCCGTGATGTGACCGAACGTTGCCATTGTCGGCCACTTGCACCCTACCGCCGATCACCTATCCTCTGACCAGTGACCGCAGTCACATCATCCACCACTCGTTCCGCCGTCGACCTCTCCCATCTATTAGTCTTCCTTCATGGTCACCTGTCAGCATTTACCTCACCAGAACTTCTTACCAACCGAAACTATCGGAGTTTGTTCCCGCCGACCGAGCTTGCATCACCGACAGGTCTCCCACCGGCAGTGTCTTCTACTAATGGCGCCTCCCGCCGCTCCGCTCAGTTCCCTACCTCACCACCACCAGGGGTGGCGCATTTTTTTTTTCCATTTAAATTCTCTGCACTCATCAGCGACCGAGAGCTAAGCTTAGAGGGGCTTATTTTTTTTACCCTATTTAGCTTGTAGGTGCCTAATCAGGGCATTTTTTTCATTTGATCACAACTTTCACCCAGGATATCAAAATTTGGAAAACAATATACTGTTGGAAAGGTATTTTTGTGTAATTTCTAGTGGTGACATCAGTTCTACAAAATTTTTCTTGCAGAAAATTCTACATCCAATTGAATACAAAACCCTAATTTGGACATAAAGGCTTGTATCTTCGCAACCATTCATCAGATTTCAGTGATTCTAGCGGCATCAAGAAGGTGATTCAGAGCTTTTTTTTATCAGTCTAGCCCCTTGATCAGCTTCAGCTCCAGATACTCTAGCATGTGATTTTTTTAGTTTGGTGTATTTTCTCAATAACCTGGTCATTCTGAAGCTTCAGAAAATATTTTTTGATCCGGGTTGCATCACTTCAGTTGTACATCATATTTAGAAGTCTTTATTTGCTATTGAAGTTCATTTGGCTTTGATTTTTGTGGAGAAATTTCATTATGGGCTTCCATATTTCTCTCCTTTGGTTATGTTGCACAAGGGTAACTATTCACAATGGCGAGATGGGATCTGCCACTATCTCCATTCACTTGATTTGTTGCCACATCTATTTGGCATAGTTCCTCATCCAAGTGACGGTATTCATGAACTTGCTTGGAGTTGCAGCAGATATATTATTTTGGAGATCATTTCTATGCAAGTTGATTCTGATGTTTTGAATGCTATTGATCATTGTGATTGTCCTCACATTCTTTGGACTAAGCTTTGGGAGATCTATGGAGATTCAGATACTCCACCATTCCTCATTGGTCAAGATTCAAAATGTCATTCTTCAGATCAAGTACCCCATAATGCTATTATTGTGCAGGAAGTTGATTACCCTGATCTTTCCGAAGAGGTTGACAAGGTTCCTTTCGGTGCTTCTTCTTCATCAAAGACAATTGGTATCCCTTCACATTCAGTGATTCCTTGTCTAGAATCATTGATTGAGGCTTCCACTATCATCATCCATCAGGACACATTCAGTTTTGTAGACTTGACATTAGAGGATGGCTTCGTTTCAGGTATCACTGACTTGGCTACTTCTATAGGTTTGGAGGACATTCTTGAGGGGATATCACTCCTCTATTCAGATATTTCATATACGAGAATTCTTCCCTATCATTCCATTCAGGACTTGAGGTTTCTTCAACATCCACCATTGGATTTTCTTCAGACTTCTTTCAGTGGTTTTGAGGACACTTCATTCAGGGGGGCTATCAAGTCTCCATCATATTCATGCCATCTTCATCTTTGGATATTGTTCGGCATCCATTTCTGCATCATCCTGGTTTGTCACTCTCTTCATTAATTGTGGCCTCTTCTTCATCAGGAAAGGAGACATTTGAGCATCATTTAGAGACATCATCGACATCGATCTTTATCCTTCCTTCCTTCAATTCCTATCTAAAATGGGAAGCATCTCTCCACTTGCAGTTGGTTTTGTTTCTACCGTAAGGGAGACAAGTTGTTTGTTGGCATTGGATCATGTTTTTCTTCAGACACTTACTAGTTTTTCAGGTGATCACATCTTTTCGGGGGGCTATTCCATCTCTCTATTGTATCCATGTGACGGATGGTGTACTTGGGGGGTATTTGGGGGTCCTCCATCCTTCCCATCCTATCTCACATTTTTTCTGCATTTTCATCTCCTTTTTGGAGAGGGGTTTTGTTCCCACTGGGTTTTCCCCTTTTCTCCGCTTGTGGGAGATTTTTTGCATCTTCATGTACATGGTTACCTACCCTGGGACCCATCATCATCAATCATCTTTGCATAATTATTGCATTTTCCTCCCTAAGTTGCACTTATGGGGGGGTGTTGGTGTAATTAATTAATTAATTATTACACTAGCATAAGTTAACTTAGGTCTTGCATTTAATTAATTAAGTCCTAGGTTGCATTATTAGATAAATCATTTAATAAATGGGATAATATTCCCTTCCTTATTTGTAGGAGATAAGATTCCTTCTAGAAGATGAGTTGTCCTTCTAGAACTTATCTCAACATTTAATGATCATCTAGATAGGGTTCACATGTTGTCACATGTTGTTAGATCAAGACACATGGCAACATCTCATGCATATTAGGTTTTACTTCTTGCCTATATAATCAGGCATCTTGTTCATTTGTAATATATCTTTTTCATCTTATCAATAGAATCTTTAATCAAGCATTCCATTGTTGCAACACTTTCTGGGTGGTTGATCATCTTTCCTAGCTTAAAGGTCCTCCATCGAAGACTGTAGCTTCAAGGACTGTGCATCCATAATCTCAACAATGTAATGTGAAGTAATTGCGCAACTTCTTAGGTTGACTTTGTAAAAAATATATTGTAATTGAAATTTTTTCATCTAACAACATCTAGTTGTTAGTTATGCAATGTGAAGCAATGCTTTGAGTTTGAAAGATGTGTAATGCAATGTAATCAATGATATGAATATAAACTACATAATACAACCATTCTTTTTTATGCTATTGTACATTGATATTTAACCATTGCTCACTTGATTAATTTTCAAAGAGTTTAATCATGCACATTAGGAAGAAATTAAATTTTGATTGTCAACTTCTATATATCAAATTATCCAATAATCTTGAGTGTATCTCCATATACAAAAATGGCATCAACACCAACTCAAACAAATCTATACAAAATTTGGCATATACCATCTTGATGTCTATTCAAAATTTACATGCCAAAATGTCTATCTCATCCTATACTACTGGTGGATCATCAAAATGGAGCCTCTTTGAAGCACTAGTTGGCTTTGAAGGTAGGTGCACTTGAAAAATTTAAACCGCAATTGAGATTAGTTATACTATATAGTTTAAAATCAAATAATTAACATCAAAATCAATATATACATTGAATTATAATTTAACTCTAAAATTGAAATCTTGATTACTTGAAATATCTATCTCTTCAAAGGGCCAGGTATCGTAGAATATGCCCCTCTCAAAGAATCGACCAAACCAACTTTTGTAATGTCAATCTATAAATGTGAACAAAAACATAAAATTGATCCAAGTTAGCATACAATTGTCAGTAATAGGAACATATAAATACCAAACACAAAATAAAATAAACACATACCTTTTTAAGCTAATATGTTTATTTATCTCCTTTAGGTGTTTTGACACCTCCTCCTTGAGGTGTTTCAACACCTACTCCTTTAGGTGTTCCAATATGTACTCCTTCAAGCATTGTGGTACTTGTCAACAATGATGTATAGCTCATAACTGCCAGTACATAAAAATGAAAAGTACATATGAAACTACCAATCTATGTCAATGTATGTATAATCAATATAAGATCTTAAAAATCTTAATTCAATTGAATTTGAGTTCAATTACCTTCCCCTTATCTAACATTGCACTTCCATAATCTATAAAAGGTTGCACCTCACTCGCACTAGGTATTTCCTACAAGAGGAAAATAAGATAAATATATAAGTTATTATATAATTTCATTAATGACAATTCAAATGATAAGCAAGTATATAATAAAAAAATGTAAATGAGTGAGTGTGAAAAATATATACTGTGTGTGTGTGTCGAGGCCAAATAAAATGGCCCCAAGGGTGCTATCAGTCATTTGTGTGAGCTCCCCCTCAAACATCAAGTATTAAATAGACCATGTAAATAAATATTAGTACATTACACTATCTATTATTAATATTCATTTAAAAACAAATACAAGTTATGAATTTACAACTTAAATCTTACCTATATCACTATTCCAATGTCCTCCTCTCTAGTAGGAGAGGACTCTATAGGGTGCACTCCACTCCCCTGTGTCTGATCTATAATGTCCACATCATGGAGGTCATAATTAGAAGTGTCCAAGGGATGCTTAGTGGGTTGTACAAGAGGACCCAAGCATATCTGGTGGCACATGGAGCAAGTATGTGGCACACAAATATGTGGAGCTGACGAGGATGACACAACAACACTCAAGCCATCACCAACATGACTAGAATGTGGCTGAGCTACTGTAGAAGAATGCAAAACCAAAATACCAATCAAAGAGTGAATAGCCTAGATAGTCTGTGTGGCTGCATTCTGCATATTATTTGGATGATATACTAGAGGTGGCAGAGGAAGGTGAGGAGGGGGAATATATGGGTGTCGGACTACTCTAACTGCCCTTGGTCTATCTTAGGGAATACCTCCACCAATGCCCTAGAAGGGTTTAATGTCAAAGTAATTGACATGATTCCCTAACAAAAACTCAACATATAATTTTTTAATAAAGTAAAATGGTATATCACAATTTTTTTTTAGTGCTTTATCAAAAACCATACACCAATGATCCCAAAAGTTATGTATAGTGTCCCTATGTGTATACCATTTTATAGAAATTTTTGGTTTATTAACATTAATTGGAAAATTAGTGTGGGGGTTAACAAATAAAGAGGTTATTTGGGCTTTGGTTATTCCAAGATCTTTCACATCATCATAAGACAATCCACATGCATAATATTCCCCCATATCTTCTCACCACAAATGAAAGGCATTATGTTGGGTGGATAGGATTTCTATATTTTTTAATTATTTCCTTCAATATTTTTGACATCTTGTATAATTGAGGGATTCTTATATAAAATTAAGAAATTCCCCTCAATTGCTGCAATTTTTCACCAATTAAGTCTTCAACTGATGGCTGTGGAGGTGGTGGAGCATTTGGAATTTGTGCATTTTCATTCTTAGCTAGTGGATCATTTGGAATTTGTGCATTTTTATTCTCAACTGGTGGATTGTTTGGATTTTGTTCATTTCATTCTCAACATCCATAATTCCTGATTAAAGTTAAAAACTAATTAATCTAATTGAAATTAAACAATATAAATGAAAATATTGTAAAAATACCCTAGTTTTAAAATAAAATAAAATAAAACCCTACTTTTTAGCAAAAATCTATAAGATTCTCTAATTTTTAATACAATACATAAACAACATTATTTTTAAATCAAAATCCATAAAAACCATTCATTTTTAATCAAAATCCATTCTAAACTCAAGTTTTTCATAAAAATTCAATCAAAAACCCTATTTTGAAAAAAAAACCATAAAAAAACTAACTAAAATTATACAAATCTAATTCAAAATTCTATTAAAGAAAAGAAAAATCCAAAATCTAACCTTTCAAAATGGATACCAGCTAAATTGGATATCTATATATGAAAAAACTCCTCACTATGCACCCGCGGCTTGTGCAAGTGTGAAATTATTTTAATAGCCTGATTTGCCTCAAAATTTGATCCAAATCAGATATCTAATATGGAGATCTAGGTTTAGGAATTGCTTTGGAGCAATGTACTAGCACCCAAGCCACACAAAATTCAACGTGGCATTTTTACATTTTTGGGTTGATGAAAAACGTAATTTTTTCCCCATTACCACTTTTTGGCCCATCATGATCCTGCACATACCCCATGGATGAATGTGAGAGTACCAAGGGAATATAAAATTGGTGTTGGGATAGTAGGATTAGGCGATGATGGAGGATCATGAGATGGAGATGATGGAATAACAACATCTTGATTGGGAGGAGTAAGTGGTAAGGGATCAAGAGAGGGATTAGGTGATATGACAGGATTTGGATTTGTGGCAATGGGTAATAAGGGCTCATGTGATGGAGTGATTGGATCTTGAGTGTTAAGGGGATCATGGGATGGAATGGATGGGGGACTGTGATCTTGAGGTGGACTAGATGGGATGGTAGGATCTTCATTTGGAGAAGGGGATATGTCAATATGCTTTCGATCAAGCTCTTGGCATGAATCATCTTGTGTAGGTAGCATAATGATGGAGTGTTGAAGGGACTCCTCAAGTGGGGGAGATGGAAGGATGGAGGATTCATGAAGTTCATGGGAATGGATTTTGATGTTACCAAGAGTGGGAGGAGTGGATTGGACTCGAGTGTCTTTGCTGGATTGGGTGGATCTAGGAGTAGAAGGTGGTGATTGGGTTTGGTTATCATCGATGTGTTTGGTGACTCTTAGAGTAAGATATTGGGATTCAATGGATTTGATGGTTTTAACTATTTGAGTGGTGCTACTGGCGGTAATAGTAATGATAGGTGTGGGATGGAGAATGGTATCAACATTGGTGACTGTGGATGATGGATTGGGATGGCATGGTTCCATGAATTCAAGATGTCATGGAGTTGGGGATGTATTCTTTATCATGAGTCCTTGGAGAAATTATAGAGTGAGAATTGTACATATTATAGGCTTAGCTAGGGTGATAGGAATAGATGAAGGATTATGGATTGGTGGAGGACTAGGATTATGGATAGGTGGACTACAATTAGACAAAGGAATGGGATTGGGTTGAAGACTAAGAGTAGGTGGAGGATTAGTGGAGGGGTCAAGATTATATGGAGGGTTAAGGTAGGGATATTGGGATGGTGAATTAGGATAGGAGGACATGGACAATGGATTAGGACAAGAGGATATGGGTGGTGGATTGTAATAAAGGTATTGGGATAATAGATTAGGATAGGAAGATTGGGGTGGTGGATTAGAACAAGAAGATACAGGTGGTGAACTAGGACAAGAGGAACACATGGATGGTGGGTTAGGATAGGAAGATGCGGATGTTGGATTAAGATAGGTTGATGGGGGTGTAGGATTAAGATAGGAAGGAGTGAATGTTGGATTAGGATGGGCAAACTGGTAAGGAGAATTAGGATAGGGGGACATGGATGGGGGATTGTAATAGGAGTATTAGGATGGTGTATTAGGATGGGAAGATTGGGATGGTAGATTGGGATAAGAGGATGTGGGTGTTGGATAAGAGAAAGATGTAGATGAATGATATGATGAATATGTGGACAAGGAAGATAATGGATATCCTTTATTAGAGGTAGCATAAGAAGTGTTATTAGGTGTGGATGAAGGCGTAATGGGATAGCTTGGATGAGTGATTAGATTTTGGAAAGTGGTTGGGGAAAGATTACTAGAAATTATAGCATCAAGGGGATCTATGTCATATACCTCTTGATCAACAAGACTCTCATGATCATCATCAACATAATTGGGATTTCCCTTAACTACTATATTTGGTTGCATTGGTAAAGGATAAGGATTCATGATATTAGATGAGATGGATAAGGATTGAAAAGATGGTAATGGATAATTAGAAAGAAATAATAGGTGATGGAAGGATAAATAGGATGAATTAGAATATGGAAGAAGGTATCTTAATATTTGTTTTGATATCAGAAGATCTTGGATGTAGGTGGACTAAAGCTTAGATTGGGATTTAGGTTAAGCTCATATTGTGATTAGATAGAGCTTCTAGATTAGGATTGGATTGAAGCTCATATTAGGATAATTGGATTAATGGGATTGATTTTAAACCAATTTTAGGGGTTTAACTAGATGGCATAAGATGCTGACAATCAAATTTTTCCAGATTTGGCAGTTTTCAAAAATTGTCAAATTTTTCCATTTTAGGTAACTACACAAGCATATATTTGAGAGTTCAATTTTTTGCCAAAAACTTCCTAAAACTAAGGTAGGATGAATTTCCAACTAGCATCCTAAATATGAGACATGCATTTCAAGTTATTAACAAAAATGATTTTTCAAAACCTGAAAAAAACACTAAATGGCTATTTTTAGGGTTAAGATGAAAGGTTGAAGCCCCAAAAATGTGCCAAAATGGGAGCTGACTAACTAAGGGTCAGTTGGTAATCCACATGCCACATCATAATGCAACCACCTGTAAAATTTCAGCCCAAATAGACACCCAAGTAAAAAGTTATGGCCTCTAGAAGTTTTTGCATCAAAATCAAAATCCCTAATTGAAATGAAGTCTAGGTGATTGGGATGGATGAATCGATGATAGATATGGACTCTAATGATGTTCTAAGATGAACCTATGAAATTTGGTCAATGAAATGATGACTTTCAGAAAAATTTGATGAATGGAAATGATGATGATGGGAAGACAGATGAAGGTTTGCTTTTGGGAAAATTTGCCTATCTTAAGGGAAAGGTCACCTAACTAGAGGGAAAAGTTGCCTAACTGGAGGGAAAGGTCACCTATCTAGAGGGAAAGGTTGCTTATCTAGAGGGAAAGGTCACGTATCTGAAGGGAAAGGTCTGGAGGGCAAGGTCGCTTATCTAGAGGGAAAGGTCACCTATCTAAAGGGAAAGGTCACCTATCTAGAGGGAAAGGTAGCCTATCTAAAGGGAAAGGTCTGGAGAGAAAGGTTGCCTATCTAGAGGGCAAGGTTTCCTATCTGAAGGGAAAGTTCTAGAGGGACAGGTCTCCTATCCAGAGGGAAGGGTTTCCTATTTGAAGGGCAAGATCTTGAGGGAAAGGTTGCCTATCTGGAGGGAAAGCTCACCTATCTAAAGGGAAAGGTCACCTAACTAAAGGGAAAGTCTAGAGGGAAAGGTCACCTATCTAGAGGGAAAGGTCACCTATTTAGAGGACAAGGTCACCTATCTAGAGGACAAGGTCACCTATCTAGAGGACAAGGTCACCTAACTAGCTTTTAGACTCATTGAATGGGGAAAAGGACTCTCAAAACGAGTAAATGGATTCCCCTAATAGGTAAACAGATTGACTGAACAGATGAATCAACCCTCTAAACAAGAAAAGAGATGCCCCTAATGGGTAAACGAATGCTCATAATAGGTAGACGGATTCTCAAAATGGGAAAATGGACATTTGGAACAGGTAAAGAGATAATCAAAATGGGGAAACGAATGGACGGATTGACTGAATGGAAGGTAGGACTAACTTTCGAGAGTAAAAAATAGCCCAAGTATGATGTAGGATCACCTATCTTAGTGTAGGGTCACCTGTCTTAGGGCAGGGTCACCTATCTTAGGGCATGGTCACGTGTCTTAGGGCAGGGTCTCTTGTCTTGGGGCAGGGTCACTTGTCTTAGGGTAGGGTCACTTGTCTTAGGGTAGGGTTTCCTATCTTAGGGGAAGAATCACCCCTGTTAAGGGAAAGATAACCTATTTAGTAAAGGATGGGTGATTTTGACAAAAAAAAACTAGGAAATGGCTGAGACAGAAGGAAAGGTTGCCCCTGTTAAGGGAAAGGTCACCCCTATTAAGGGCAAGGTCATCTATGTTAATAGACCTAGACTTAATTTGGATGAAAAAACTATGGAAAAGGATCCAAAACAAAAAAAAACAACAAGTAGAAAGCAAACGCTGAATTGACTAAACATAAATGCACTAGTTTAGCACAAAAAAGAGAGTTCAAGCAACACAATCATAAGATTAGTGAAAAGGATATGGTCAACAGGGTCCTTTAACTAGGCTAAACAAAGGAAAACTAGGGATTCCTCAGTATATGCATGATACGTGCGGCACAATCATGAACACCATCCCATCCACAAGCATAAGTTGGGAACCCTAGGGAGGTACTAGAAGCTCATATCAATTATTCACATCTTATATAGGTATCACCCTAGCTTCAACGCTCTACCAGAAACAACATGACTAGATTGGGGTACAAATTTGGATCTACCCCCTTTATATACCCCGATGGTACACATGGTTGGGATCGTCCCTTGGGGTGATGAAATCCCTAGGCAAGTCCTACTAAAAAGAGAACACTAAACATTTTCAGCTACTCCTCAGGCTCACACAAAGTGCAAGGGGAAAGCTTGAATGATGTAATGCCCCTTAGGTAACAAAAAGGACTAAATGAGCTATGATTCCTCTTCACTCAGGATTTCCAAATAGTACAAGGGGATCAGATACATCAATAGCCCACTTTAAAAGGACAAAAAGAAATATTTTGACTCCCCTAATTAGATCTATGTGCCTAACTAGTATGCAAAAAAAGAGAAAACAAGCTAATTAATAAACTGGGTCCGCTCATCCTGCTACAAATATGTTAGAAGTTTTATCCTCTAGTCTTCGACAAACATGAAATGGCTACACAAATTTTAGTATAAACTAGCACATTCACTAATAGGACAAGTTAGAGGGTCAATATTAACCAAAATAGTAGAAAACAAACTCTGGAAATGAATTTTAAATCATTGTGTTTACCTTAATCACCTCTATCTGGGTAGAATTACACCTATTTAGGGTAGGGTCACCCTTGTTAAGGTCAGTGTCATTGGGCTATTAAGGTTAGGATCACCCCTCTCTAGGGCAGGATCACCTATTCAAAAAATAGAGGACAGGTTCTTTCTATTCACAGATGGATGATTCTATAAGGTAGAATTGCCCCTGTTGAGGGCAAGGTTGCCCAACTAGGGGCAAGGTCACCCCTATCAATTACAAAGTCACCTCTGTGTAACATGAACCTACAAAATGTCAAACAACAAAAAATGGGAAAGAGAGATACTTGTTTGTGGGTCCCACCGGGGGTGCTAGAAATGTGATGGAGTGTTATTTACCTAACCTAAATGATGCAAAACAAAAATATGCAAAGGAGAAAAAAAAAATTCAACACCTCAAGATTGGGTACGTTGAACTTAAACAAAATAAAGATAAAAACTAGATTATACCTTGTTCTAGTGATCTTCTTGGTTGGCCCTTTGATGGTTGATGAATGTATGCTTCTTGATGGAAAATGATATAAAATGATATGCAAAATGATGTAGGATCTATGGAGGATGCAATGGTGAAGTTGGGTATTTGAGTGAATGAATGCAATAGATGCAAAATGGAGCTTCAAGAGTGCAAAAATGGAGGTTGTGAGAGATTGAAAGTTGGAGAGCTTGAATGTGATGAATGCAAGTTATATTTGAATGAGAAAAAATCTTCCATTTTAAGGGAAGAATCTCTAGAGAATTGGACAGTCAAGATTTATCCAACGTGGGCAAGATGAAGGGTTATGGAGAGTTGAGGAATCACAAGCCCTCACATCTTTCCATGTGGAAGATGAGGTGTTACAAGGAAAAATGAGTTGGAAAAAGGACATGTGAGGTGAAGGTACTTGCAAGTACCTTGGGATTAGGGGAAGATCTCCTTAAAAAGGAAGTTATTGTCCCCATATGGGAAGGATGTTGAAATGTGAGGAATTTTAGAATTCCTCACACATCATCATAGGGAAGAGAGAATTGGTTTTAGAAATAAATGTGAATTTTAAACTCACATGATTTGAAGTACCTTGTGGAGAAGACAAGGTCCCCATAAAGTAGGTTCTTGAGCCCATGTGACTAATGTGATAAGTGAGAGAATTTAGAATTTCCCAACAACTTACATGGGGAAGAGAAATGCATTGAATGGATAAATATGAATTTTAAATTCACATGGGGAAGAGGTCAAGGCTCAAAAAGGAAAGTAATTATGAAAGGTTGACTTGGAGGACATACCAAATATGTCATGAGATTAGATTAAAGTTTTTCAAATAGGTGATCAAGAAGATTAATGAAGGATTAGAGGCAAATGGCCAAATATGGAGGATGTGACATTAATCTTGATTAAAGGTGTGCACATCCTAATCATGGATTATTTAAACTAATCCAAATTAGAATAATATTATGGAGGATGTGACAAGGAGATAGAAAAGAGGGAATATAAAATTGATTTAAATTCAAAAAGGCTAAATGACTAAATTAAATAAATTGATATATTTATTTAATTTAGAGAGGAAAGGATGAAAGGTAAAGTATTTAACTATTAAATTAAATAATTTAGGAACCTTAGGTAAAGGGAGGAATATTAATTAAATAAGTCATCTAATTAATATCGATGGAATAGACAAATAACGGAGATAGATTTGGCCATATGGAAGTGGTCAAATTTGGATGTCTACAGTAATAAAAAGTTATGAAACTAGAAATGTCCACTTGGGAAATTGAAGAATGAAGAATGGAGGTCTAGAATCATGAAAAATATAATGTTTATACTAATTGGAACTCATAGGCCAAGCTAGGTGAATCAGTCTAGTTTTGGGTAAATTGTGCCAGAATAGGTTTTGGCCATAAGGGTGCCTAGTTCTTATGAATTGTGAGTGAAGCAAGCAACATAGCATCTCCACCAACTTGAAAAGAAAATTTTAGTTTTTCCTAGGTGCTTATATTGCACTATTCCAATTTACATTTCTATTTTTTGATAGCATGTCATTAGTATATTGCTTATTGAATATGAAACATGATTCAAGAAGTGCAACATTCCAACATAGAAAAATATCAAGAAGCAAAATGTTTAGATGCCATCACAGCCTAATATTCTTTAGAATGTCAATGAGAAGACAATAGTGTTAATGCTTTTATGAAATATAATTTGATAGCTTTTTTTGAGCTGTTATATGCACTACATAACTTGGAATTTTCATTTTGATCTCTTTGAGACATACATAGTATAGATGTGAACAACTTTTCTTTCCATTTAATAAGCAGTTATAAGTTATGTATTAGTTTTTTTTGACTTGTTATGTGCAACACAAGACTCAAAACCTATTTATTCATCTATTTGAAACATATATACTATAGTTGTAAACAAATTTGTTCATTTAAAGACTTAACTTCTTTTATCTTACATAGAAAATATCTACTAAAATACTTGGTGATTTAACATACAACACTGTATTTGTTCAAAATTTATTTTTAAATGAAAAAATGATAGTGGCCTTGTTTTTTATATTGTTCTGAACAATCTTCATTCTAGTTTCCAAAATGCATCAACATTATATGTTCCTTCCAAGAATTATTTTTCTATAAGAAAGTTTGTAATTTTTTCAATGCCATTTTGAAGAACTTGATTTTTGTTTGAAGAGATCTTCATAGGAAAATCACTAGGATGATGGGGACATGTACATTGCAGTTTTAATCTATTGATTTCATTCCAAAATAGATAATACCTAGTGATAAAAGATAATATGTATTTTCTATCCAAGGACACTGTGTTTTTACTTATGTCTAGTTTTCATTGATTGCTAATGCATAAAAAACAAGACATGCATACTTTCTTATACTTTTCACAATGTCATTTTACAGTTTATATAATTCGTACATGTTGTGCATCTAAATTTGGCTTCAATCTTGTACATTTCTCTCTATGAACAATGTAACAATAGTCTTAAAAAAATTATGTTGAGAATTCATATCTTTCCCTCCTCGTTTAGACAATCAATATTCCAAAATTGAGAATTATGTGGACTACATATATAGCATAATCATTTACAAATTTCTATAGACAATTTAAAAATTTGCTGATATCAACAAACTTAGTCTTCTATTGACTGTGTACCTTCATATATCTTTAACAATGTTATTTTATAGATTATATGCATTCACAATTTGTTTATGACTTATGGTGTGAAGCCTTCATTGTGTTAAACAAAAGAATGTTCACATTTCTTCTTCATTTTCTCTAGTCCTCCCATGGAAATTAATTCTCTCTATTAAATTTTTTTATGTCTATTATGTTATATGAAAATAATCAAAAGTTTCTAACTTCCTTTATCTACAACACTATCATTTTCGTATGTTTCCTACTCATTTGTCCACATTATTTGAAAATATTGAAATTTGTTACTAGATGTTTTTTTCTATTTATTTCCATTTGCAAGTCATGAATAGTTTATACTATCAATTCTTTAATCACCCATGCCAAAAATCATTATGGTTTCTTGTTCATTTCCTCACATTCTTTCATGCAAATGAAATCAATGTGCATTGGAAGAATTCATAGCTATTATGTTCAACCCAAAGACCAAGGAATATGTAAGTTCCAATATCTATTGCACTATCATTTTCTTGCCCAGCATGTTCATTAATACACATTGTTTGATGGAAATAAAATCTGTCTTCTCATAGGTATTATGTCTATCGTATTGCAAGAAAACCATGAGGCATATCTAAGTTCCTAGACCCTTTATGGTTTCATTTGATAGTTTTTCCTCTACCTACTGTATACACCTAAAAATGGTCATCATATTTAGTTAATTAAATACAAGCTATTTGATTAACGTTTCGACTACGTATAAATAAAGTCTCACTTTATTTATATTGTTCACTCTTCTATTAATTCTCCAAAATCATATTCTTCTAAATAATTAAATTAAAAAAGTATCATAAACATGTTTATAATTTGATTAATCTTCCTTAATCCTAATTAAGAATTAGAGAAAATGTCTACTACTTTTTCTTGTGCCACATCACAAAGGCCACATGAAAATAAATAAGCCTAATTATTAATTTGAATCATCCTCACACACTTCCACCAATTGGAAAAAAGTACACGGCTTTATTCTCCCACACTTCCAACAAATTTGAAGCACATGGGTCTTTGTTTCACACACTTGGGTTCCCCATCCTTTTAGAATGTTTCCAATTGGTCAAGGGATTTTCTCCACACATATGGCATGTTGTCTTTGGTCAAGGGGACAACATCCTAATTCTTTCCATCTCCACCATCTATTCTTTTCGCTTTGAATCTAGACCGTTGATAGGCACCACCTCACAAAATGCTTGAGAAACCCTATAAATACACCTCCTTGCCTTTGAATTTATCATCCGCAATTGAAGTAAAGTTACTATGTAGGATTCTCTTTAGAGCTTGAAGCTTTCATGGAGTCCTGTAATTAGTTTTCATATCATTGTTACTTTGCAGTCTAATTTTAGATTAATTAATTGCTTCATAGTTGCATTTTATCATCCCCATTGCATCATAGTTTCATTTCAAGTTAGTTTGTTTTATGTTTGCATTTGATCATATGCATAATCATGAATAGTTCATTTTAGTTTCACATCATCTCACTCATCTACACTTTTCCATTTATCATCAACATCATCCTTTGTTTATCATCGTATTCATCATCCCTTTCATCCTTTTGTTTCATTTAGAAGTATACCACTAATCCTTCTATCACACATTTGCACATAGAAATAATCTTAGATTGCATATTAAGCATCAAATCTCATTTTCAAGGTTTTCATTTTAACAACCATTGTGCCCATAGAAATTTGAGGGCCAAATGGTTTAATAAATCCCTAGAAATAGAGGACGATGATACGTATTTGAAAGGTTTGATTGTATTAAAAATAGAATAGTTTAATTGATCAAACTTTGAATGTAAATCATTTCATTAAGGTTGTGTTTACATTGAATCTCTCCACATTTGAAACATGCACAAAATGGTGCCCACTTTGGGGCCTTTGCCTCACTTTTTTCTAACTATTTTTCCAATTTCATGATCGTAGGTTCAAATTTGAGAGTTGAGAGCCTTTTGCACCTATTTTGGGAACATTCTAGGTTGTTTCTGGAGTTTTTGCACCTCTTGTCTCTGTTTTGGTGCCTCTTGCTTGAGTTTTGGTGCCTCTTGCAAAATATTTTGAGACCATTTTTACCTGTTCCAGGACCATTCTAGTTGTTTTTAGAGTTTTGGTGCCTCTTGCTTGAGTTTTGGCACCTCTTGCAAACTGTTCCAAGACCATTTTTTATATGTTTTGAGACCATTTTGAGCTTTTTTTAGAGTTTTGGTGCCTCTTGCAAGTTGTTCCAAGACCATTTTCACCTATTCTTAGACCATTCTGCATTTTTTATGTAGTTTTGGTGCCTCTTGCAAATTGTTTCAGGGAGTTATGGCTTTTCTAAGTCTATTTTTGAACTTTTTGTCTCTATTTTGGCACCTCTTGCCTCTGTTTTGGTGCCTCTTGTCTCTATTTTGGCGCCTCTTGCAGTTTTTGACCAAATCAAAAAACTCACATTCTATTTTGTGCTTTTACATATTTTCTGAAATTTACTTTGAAAGACTCAAAACATAAACTACTAACATATTGTAAGGGGCTAGACATTATTCACCTGTTTCCTTTTGGTTAAGATAGGATTGTAGATTAATTAAAAGGTTAGTGAATATCATATTTCCTTTTGGTTAAGTTAGGTTCACATAGCTTAATTAATCGGTCAATGAACACCATATCTTTTGTATGTGATGGATGGTAGGCCTATTCTCTCCCCTTAACTGGGTTATCCAAAAAATCCAGACCCATTCTTGTTTATGTGCAAGTGTAAGTGGAGCATATAGTGTGTGTTCTCTCTTTATTCATGTGAAATAAAGATTGATCAAACTACAGGTATGCTTGCTTGATTGTGTTTATTCTAGAGGGCCTTCCTTGTGGGAAAAAGTACTCATCCAAGGGAATGACCCAATTGGTAACATGCTAAAGCCAAGTGACTTCCAACTAGGATACAAATGTGGATACTTAAGGAAAGTTAAAGTATCATGTAGGTGACTCAAACTAGATGGATTTAAAGGGACTCTTGCCACATGGGTCACTCCCTACGAATGAAATTTTTGAATTAAAACCATTGTTGTAGATTTTCCAAAATCCTTTATCTATTCTTTGGTGCAGCAACAGTCATTGCCAATGCATCCACATTCTTGTAGTTTTTAGTAGAGATGATCAATTCACCATGAGAGTTTCATGGGGATTGGAAGCTTGGTTGGCTTGAGAAGAGATTACACTATAAGGGGGAGCTCATGTAGCCAAGCTTCTAAATTCATCCACTAAAGATAGTGTGTTTGGGGTAAAACCCGCATGGAGTCTAAAAGAATATAGTCTTACACAACCCTAGGAGTGTATATTTTTCTTGATGTGTCTTTATCAAAGTGTTTTTAAAAAAAAACATCACATTTTGAAAGTGAAAACCTTGATTTAGAACAACATTCATTGAGGTAAACAAGTCTACAATTGAAAAATCCAAGAAATTAGACATTTGGGGGAGTATTTTTGCTGTTTTAGAGTCATTTTGAGGGTTTTTGAGAGTTTTGGCCCCTTTTACCTCTATTTTGGTGCCTTTTGTGTCTCAAGTGGTGCAAAAATTCCTACACCATTGTATACCTTATGAAATTCTACCACATTTTTTAAAAATAGCTCTAAAAAAGACCTATGTATGACCAAGATACGACCATTTTAAGATTGACTATAAAAGTGTTTTGACATGCAACATTGAAGTGGCCCCTTTGGTGTCCCAAGTGGTGCATTTTTCAAGCCTAGGAATCATGGTTTTTGATTTCAAACTCTAGAGTGGTGCCTTTGGTATCCCAAGTGGTGCATTTTTCTTCTATTCTGGTGCCTCTTGCAGACCCTGAAATAGTAACTTAGGTTCATCCATCTTCAAAAAATTAGTCCTTTCAGCGGTGTTCAACCTTTCCTTAGGCAAAATAGAGTCATAATATGTGGTTTACACAATTATTTCATGAAAGGTCAAGATTAGAAAACCAAAGATCAAACCTTTTAGTTCAAAACAACATCAAAAACATTTGTCTATTTAGAGAAAGGTTAACCTTCAATTTTTACAAGAGAGCTTGCAAGAACAATCTTGAATTATACATCTTTTACTACTATCAAAATACAAGACTTTTCCAAAGATTTGAGTATCTTGTCTCACTATTTTGAACCAAAACTTCAAAACTTCAAGTCCAAGATAATTCCTTAGAAGTATAAACGTGTTTAAATAGACCTATACAAGTGGAAATTTTCAAAATAAACCTAGATCTAAACATCACAAAGTACCAAAATCATCAAATTTATCACACCTTTGATTATTAGGCCTAGTTTCATCATCAATATTTATCATTCTTTCATCATGAAATGAAGCTATATAGTCAAATCCAACCTAATCTCATTAGAATTTGTCATTATATTTGACTTAGTTGTAATCCTTGGTACTTTTCCAATACCTAGATCAAAGTTTAGTCTAAACTATTAAACTTGTATGCCCGTTCAAACAAGGTTGCAAAAAAAAATCTCAATGAAAGAGGACTTGAAAATCAAAACATTGAAAATTAAAATATAGAAACTCTAACCATTGAAACTTCAAACATTAAAATCCCAACCATTGAAACTTCGATCATTGAAACTCAAAACAGTGAAACTCAAACCACAATAGCTGAAACAAATGAGGATGAATTGAATGCTTTAGCTCATCAAATAAAAATCGTTCAATGAAAAATCTAGGATATGCAAAGGGAAACAACCACAAAAGGATATTTGTTGCTAGAAATTTGTTCATATTCCTTTGATAGAAACACAGAAATGACACCTTCTCCACCAACAACTACCTCATCCATGTTCAATTTCTATATATTCTTGAAAAATTTAAGGGAGAAGTCCAAATATTAGTCCTCAAACACAAAGGATATTGAACAATATTACCATTCCATGCATCAATCTTCATCTCCCATAATCCAAAATAAATCTCAAGATTCTTTCACTCATGTTAATGATTCCATCCAAACACCTTCTTCTATCATATCTTCTATATCCAATGATTCATGTCAATCTCTCAGTCCAAACCATGCTATCATAGACTCCTCCACACCTCAATATTAAAGCATTCTTTCCACTTCATCCCATGATACCAAAATTCCGCAAGTTCTTCCAATCTTTGACGAAGACCACATCTCTCAAGAATTCTATGATGATCCCCTCTCACTTTTCATGCACAAGGATTCCCTTCCATCTCAAGAGAAAAGTATCCTTCCAAGTCCTCCTTCAACTCCATCTAATGAATCCATACCATCTCAATATTCCATTGCATCCTAGGAGCATGATATTTCTTCCATCCTATCTAATGATTTCCTATCACCCAATGACGAAGAAATGCTTTCTACAAAATCAAGATCAAGATCAAGATATGCTTCCATCCGAGAATATTGCTTTATTCCATGAGGATGTTCATCCTTCTCAAGATCAAGATATGCATTTCATACCACTACATGATGATTCCACATCTAATGAAGAGAAAGCTACTCCATCTCCTACACCTCATGATCCTCTTCCAAGTCAATATCAAAACACCACATCATCTCCATGTCAAGATCCTATCACACATATACAATCTATCCATGAACCTCACACCTACAAATTGGGATCCTCCACCTTCATCCACTTTGGTTTACTTCCAAAACCTATAATTTCATCAATATCATATCCTCCCAAGAATTGACTCACATATTGTTTCACAAATAATGTATATCCCATTGGTAAAGAAATGTGTCAAAGTATGAACTACAAAGGAAAAGGACTAGTCCTTCATAAACAAGGTATCTTAGAACCCCTTTTTATCCAACAAGATCCATATTATCATGACCTTGGTTATAAACCTTAGTGTCATAATCCACCAAACCTTCCATGTATCTTAGGTCCTCATCCTAGTCCATCAAACCTTCCCTCTATCCTAGGTCCATATCTTATTCCTCAAGAACAACAAAGGAACACATCCTTGATGCCCTTTCAAAATTCTACGTACACTCACTCATCCATGATACCTCCATACCATTCATCTCAATCCACCTCTCCTATTGCTCTTGGAAGCAATTTGGGTGCCAAATGTCAAAAAATTCCATATCAAAATCCACATGTATCAAAGTATCAACATGTCTCCTCAAAGAGGCATGCAAAAATAAAAGAAAATTTGATCCAAAATCAAAGCAAAAATAAAAAATGCCACAAAGGACCATCAAAGAAAAAGGAAGAATTCCTAAGACCACAAAGCTCCATAAAGAAAAAAGACAAATATCAAAGGCCACAAAGGCCCACAAAGAAAAAATCAAATTCAAAAGTCATGTGGATTCCTAAAAGTCTCATAGAAGCAATAAAGTCTAAATTGGCATCCAAAAGCTTCCTCCACTCTTCCATCCAAAAACCTATCACCTTCCAAATCAATTTTTTCCTCCATCACTCCCCACCCTTCAAGTTGTGTACCAATGTTGATCTTGCCATCCTTTCCATCTATCCATTAATAAGCCTTTCCACCTTCTATCCATTACCCAACACTCATCCTATATCATTCCCATTTAATCCAAACCTTTGGATAAGTACTTAGTTCTTCCATCATACCTTTGACATGCCAACATTTATGAGTCTAATCCCCATTTCCATGGTTTATTAAAGGGATATTTCATCGTGAAACTTGATGCTTAAGTCCTTCTTCCATCTCCCTATCATCCATATCCTACTTTCCATATTCCTCTTACACTCTACACTTGGGGGGAAAGTTTCATCTATCTTATCATTCCTTACATTTCCACCTTTGATCTTGACAAGGTTAAGGATCTCCTTGAACATCATATATCTTATCCTATACACTCTATCCATATCTTCCATACCATATCTTCCGTCCTATCCATATTCCATCATTCTTATGAGATACATCCTTTTTCTCATCCTTGGTCTTATGAGGAATAGGGGAAAAATACTTGGGCCTTGTGTCTGTATCTTATCTAGTTGATCATGATCATCCCATTCATTATCCTTATCCTTTAACTCTTCCATTCCATATCCCCTAACTTAACAAAATCCATGTCATCATGTCCCTTTGCAACCTTGAATCCTATCATTCAAATCATATTTGATCCTAGTTGTAAAACATTATCCAATCATCATAACTTTGTCAATCAATCATCAAAAAACATCAATCTTATCCTCATCATGCCTTATGGAATCAATCATTCCTAGAATCCTAATCAATCAACCATTATCATCTTTTGAAAAGAGCTATGTTTCTTGTGTAGCATGTTTTGCAGTGAATCTTTCATTTTGATCTATCATTTATCCATGGTTGCATTACCTCTATTATGGGGCATCTTGTTCCTTCAATCATTCATATTCACATCATTCATCCATCATGCTTCCATGTTCACATCATAGCTTGATCCAATGTTTGTATCATGGTATCCCCTAGTATTACTTGACCCATTCTAAAAATTAGTTTGTCTTATTGTATCACACTAGGGGCATGTCCTGCATTGGATTGGATTCTTGTACATTCTCAAGCTCAAAAAATAAAAAATATAAAAAACATTCAAAAAAAATCAAAATCCAACAACATTCAAAATGTGTCAAAATCCAAAAATAGGTCAAAAGGTCAAAAATTCAAAAATAGAGTCATCAATCGAACTACATCATCTCTGAGCTTTGAACGTAGGAAAGGATGATCTCTGATTATCCCTCGAGACATTTAGGTCAGTCTTTTAGGTGCCCATTATGTTCATATTTTCATCTTGTAAATCTTGGCCAAGTCGTTGGTCAAACTATGTGGTCTCTGCATGTATAACGTAGGCAAGGCTAATATGTTGATCATCCCTTGAGGCCCCTAGGATAGGTCTTGGTTGTCATGGTCGTGTCTCACCCTAGACTGGGGGAAAAATCCTACACTCACTAGGGGCAAATAAACTTTGAGTTTGAACCAATAGGAAAACAGTCATCGAACCAATGTTACAAACACAAACTTCAAATGGATGGTAATCTTTCTAAATCAAGGGTTTATCATGTTAAACACGAAAGTTCAAATTGTTCTACTTTGATTTTTGTTATCATATCTCTCGAGTCCTCGATGATGTATCAAAAATAGAGGAGCAAGGAAGGAGTATGATTTTTATTTTTCTGTCGTCAGTGAGTTTATCATTATTACTATGCAAGTTGTCACAAGATGTGTTCTACAAAGTATCACTAATGAAACTCTGAATTTGCATAGGAAAATGATTAACTCTTGTCTGTTTATGCAAGCAATACTTAGGTCATCTTGCAGTTTAATTATATTTAGATGCTTCTATTAACTTGTATTATAAAAAATCATGGAATTAGTACTCAGGTCATCATGATCTAAATATACCATTGATGCTTGTACTAACTTTCAACATTTAAAGGCCCAATGATGATAAAAAGCATGAAAAATTATCTATTATGAATGACAACTTTTGCATTTAATATTTGCATGGTTAGAGTAGATTGCATCCATGTTAGTTTGCATCTTTATTTATGGGATTTCCAAAGTTGTAACAATTTTACAAAGATGTTATCTCTCTTATCAATGGATTGAGTACATTTGACATTAACCAAAAACACATCATTCTCATATAGTTGTACATCTATTGCATCATCATTTGCATATAGTAGAAAAAATTACAACATCATTCATCCATCCATGTGTCACATCATAATATATGAATTAGAAAACACAAAAATAAGTGCATTGCATGACATTTGCATAATCAGATCCATTTCACATAACATAAAACATCATCCATAAAAGAAAATAAAATCATCAACCATGAATTATCATATCATCATTACATACAACCCACAAATAAATCATCACTTAAATATCATAATCATTATGATCATCATCTCTTATAAATGGATTGAGTGCATTTGACATTAACCAAAAACACATCGTTCTCATATAGTTGCACATATATTGCATCATCATTTGCATATAGTAGAAAACATTACAACATCTTTCATCCATCCATGCATCACATCATAATATATGAATCAGAAAACACAAAAAGAATTGCATTACATGACATTTGCATAATCACGTCCATTTCACATTGCATAAAACATCATCCATAAAATCATATGAAATCATCAACCATGAATTATCATATCATCATTGCATACAACCCACAAATAAATCATCACATAAACATCATAATCATCATGATCATCATCACATATAAACATTATATAGACACATCAATTACCATCATTGCCACATATCATATAACCTCAAAAATCACAATGTCAAGTGTACAATGATATCCAAACATCGAGAGGTACATCATAAAAATGGCAGAAATCATAATGTCTCAATTAAATCGATGTATACATCAGGTCTCGACACACCATCAAGTCTCAGTACATTAATCAATCCTATATTGGGGCATATTGATCAATCAGAGAAGTCAAACCACATCGCACAATCAAATTTGAATCCACCTGCACTAGATGTGAAAATCCTCCTATGATCATAACATATCACAAATCAGTAATCCTATCAATCAATTGATTCAACCTCGCCTATCATGAGGTTCATTAATCAATTCAACCTTTCCTATCATGAGGTTCATCAATCAAATTCAACCTTGCTTATCATGAGGTTAATCAATCAATTCAACCTCACCTATCATGAGGTTCATCAATCAATCCAACCTCACCTATCATGAGGTTCATCAATAAATGCACCTTGCCTATCATAGGTTCATCAATCAATCCAACCTCACCTATCATGAGGTTCATCAATCAATAAAATCCAACCCCTCACCTATCATGAGGTTTATCAATCAATGCACCTCACCTATCATGAGGTCCATCAATCATCAATCTATCATTGATCCTCACCTATCATGAGGTCAATCATCAATCTATCATTGATCCTCGCCTATCATGAGCTCAATAATCAAGCTATCATTGATCCTCACCTATCATGAGATCAATCATCAATCTATTGTTGATCCTTTCCTATCATGAGGTCAATTATCATCATCCTATCATTGATCCTCACCTATCATGAGGTCAATTTTTCTATCAACATCATCAAATCAAACAATTAGCTAAATGTGATCATCAAACATCAAACACAAGGAGGAAAAGCAGGGAAATATTTAATCAACTGGTGGAATTAGTATTTATTTATCATGAGATAAATCATCTCTACATCATATCATCATCAAATCATCAAAAATCATCATTTTTTTTCAAAATTCACTGATTTATCTCCTGAGGGGGCATATCTGGAATCACGTGAAAATAAAAGTCTGGGACATCATCTGGGGCATCGAAATATTACATCATTCGGGGCATCAAAATATGACATCATCTAGGGCATTGAAATCTTTTTTTGAGAATCGATATCAAAATTTTCTTTGAAGCAACATGTAAACACATCACTTCAAAGAGGGGTAAAATGTATACACCTAAAAATGGTCATAATATTCAGTTAATTAAATACAAGCTATTTGATTAATGTTTCAACTACGTATAAATAAAGTCTCACTTTATTTATATTTTTCACTCTTCTAATTCTTTGAAATCATATTCTTCTAAATAATTAAATAAACAAAGTATCCTAAACATGTTTATTTAATTAATCTTCCTTAATCCTGGTTAAGAATTAGAGCATATGTCTACTATTTTTTCTTATGCCACATCACAAAGGTCACATGAAAATAAACAAGCCTAATTATTATTTAGAATTATCCTCACACACTTCCACCAATTGGAAAAAAGCACATGGCTTTATTCTCCTAGACTTCCAAAAAATTTGGAGAACATAGGTCTTTGTTTCACACACTTGGGCCCCCCATCCATTTGGCATGTTTCCAATTGGTCAAGGGATTCTCTCCACACATGTATGGCATGTTGTCTTTGGTCAAGGGGACAACATCTTGATTCTTTCCATCTCCACCATCTCTTCTTTCCCTTTCTAATCTAGACCATTGATAGGTGACACCTCACAAAATGCTTGAGATACCCTATAAATACACCTCCATGCCTTTGCATTTATCATCCACAATTGAAGTAAAGTTACTATGCAGGTTTCTCTTAGGAGCTTGGAGCTTTCATGGAGTATTATAATTAGTTTTCATACCATGTGTTACTTTTCATTCTCATTTTAGATTAATTAATTGCTTCATAATTGCATTTTATCATCCCCATTGCATCATAGTTTCATTTCAAGTTAGTTTGTTTTATGTTTGCATTTGATCATATGCATAATCATGAATAGTTCATTTTAGTTTCACATCATCTCACTCATCTACACTTTTCCATTTATCATCAACATCATCTTCATTTATCATCGTATTCATCATCCTTTTCATCCTTTTGTTTCATTGAGAAGCATACCACTAATCCTTCCAACATGCATTTGCACATAGAAATCATCTTAGCTTGCATATTAAGCATCAAATCTCATTTTCAAGGTTGTCATTTTAACAACCATTGTGTCCATAGAAATTTGAGGGCCAAATGGTTTAATAAATCCCTAGAAATAGAGGACAATTATACATATTTGAAAGGTTTTATTATATTACAAATAGAAGAGTTTAATTGATCAAAATTTGAATGCAAACCGTTTCATTAAAGTTTGTGTTGACATTGAATCTCTCCACATTCAACACACACACCTACAATCGTAATGAATTTGTGCATTTCATTCTAACAAAACCATTGTGCTTATATAGTGCCTAGCTTGCATTTATATGTATAGTACAATAGAAAAAAATACAAGCCTTAGTAAGTTTCCATATATTCTATACTATCATCTTTTCCATTGTTATTCAATCTAGTCAATTTTCCTTAGAAGAGTTGAATCTTTGTCTATTGAAAAATTATATGTGTACTATTTTTGCAAGGGGATTTCAATGTGTCTGTAAGTTTGTCTACCTTCAACACTACTACTTTATAGGTTTTTATATTTGTGCATCTGCGATGGGCCCTCTTATATTGCAAACTATTTCTCCACATCAGGAATGGAGAAATTTAGACAATGCCTAATGCCTCATTGCTATTGTAAAGCTTACATAACATTTAAAATGTTCTTTGATAATGTGATGTCCTTGTATCCTACTTTTTTTTTCCCTTGCATCACACTTTTATCAAGTGAATATAAATATATATACTCTACTTTTCATTTGCATTGTTTACCCACTTGCTTTGATTGTTTCATGAAGGTGAAAGCTCAACCTATTGGGACAATGTATTTTAATTGTGTGCATGGGAAGAAAAGGAGACATTTGTAAAAATCCAATGCCTTTGGCACTGCCATTTTTTGCATTATTTATTTTCTTCATCACACTCTTTCAAAAGACTTGAATCTATCTCTAACAACAAATTTTTTGTGTATCATACTAGCAATGAAAAATAAAGCAGGTGTAAGTTACTTTATCATTTATAGTACTCATTTACATTGTATGTTGTTTTTTGCATTCACTACGCTTTGACATTGAATAATTACGAACAGTTTGGGTTGTAGGAATTATTGATGGCTTATCGTGCCAACTTTCAAGTCTATCGAGCTGCCGAGAAAAGGACAATTTTCATTTTCTATTGATTTGATTTGACTCTTTCAAGGAGGCAACAAAACAAGTATTTGTAAGTCACTATATCTTATACACTCTTTTTTTCTACATTTTTTCCTTATTTGCTTAGATTATTTGATGGGAATGTCTAGAATTTGTATTTTTTGATAGGATTTTTTTCTTTCATGCTTGAGACAAATAGGAAGGCACTTGTAAGTTGCTCTATCCTTTACACTGTCATTTTATAATTTTTTACATCTCTGCATTTTATGCCTTAGTGTCTATTGCTCCCTCTTTTTTAATATTTTTATGAGTCACAATGTGTGATTGAATTAAAGGCTTAACACCATTATTCACTAATCTCAACTTCTTTCTCTTAATACATGCATGCTAGCTACATTTGAATCTATCAAACTCATTTCATCAACTCATAATTCTTTGTTGTAGATGTAAGAATATATATATATATATACATATACATATATATACATATATATACATATATACATATATATATATGTATGTATGTATGTATATATGTATGTATATATATACATGTATATATATGGACATATACATTTACATATGTATATATGACTGTAAATATTTATATACATATGTATCTATATCTATACATATATCTACTGATAGTTCAAACATGAAATATTTCAAATATGAACAATTCTCATTTTCATTGAATGGATTGGAGTGTAGCTTGCTACTTGCATTTTAAGTCATGACTTCCACAAAAATTAATGTTAAGTGTCTAACTCAACAACACACAGTAATAGAGGTTAACACACAAAATGTAGGTACAAGTCTTCAACCCAGGGAGCAAGGTTAACGCATAAACCCACTCAAAAATAGCAAACAGTAGGCATTCATTCCTACATTACTTATTCATTTGGTTGCATTTTTTGATGGAAATGGAACCTCTATTTGTTCATAAGATTGATGTCTATCGTACTTGAAGTGAAGAAGAAAGTGCTAATAGTTTGGTCAATCCTTTACAGTATCATTTTATACTTTTTTACATATTTGCATTTTGTGACTTCTTGCCTATTGTTTCTTGCTCTCTACATTTAATGCCTTAATGTCTATTCCCCCTATTCTTGAATGTTTCTATGAGTCACACCCTATTGTTGAATTAAAGGATTAACACCAATATTAATTAAAGTCAACTTTTTTCTTGCACACTATTTCAAATGCAACAATTTTTTTCTCTTCACGCATGCATGCCAGCTGCATTTGAATGCATCAAACTCATTTCATCAACTTATAATTCTTTTTTTTCTGCCAATTTTTATCGATTCCTCTTGTTCTTGCAAGGAAGTTTACTATTTTTTCTTTCCTTGTCTTGATTTATTGTCAATGGGCTCAAGCACACCTTGCATTATTAAATTCTAGTCAGACTTCAAGCCCAATAAATATTTGAAATACAAACAATTCTTATTTTCATGAAATAAATTGAAATGTAGGTAGCTAGTTCCATTCTTAATCATTCATGCCACAAAAATTGACCTTCATAAATTATAGTGTTAAGCATCTAACTCAGCAACAGACACTAATAGAGATTAACACACAAAATGGAGACGAGTATTTAACTCAACAAGAGAGGCTAACCCATAAATGCACTCAAAAAAAGGAAACACTAGGGATTAATTCATAAAAATCAAATATTTAAATAACCATGAAATGAATCTATAAAAGGTGTAGCAACTTACAAACACTTCGTTCTTCCAATTCCAAAATGCTACACATGAACCCTCTGGAAAAGATACCGATCACATTCTCATCAAACAATTTGAGGTAGACAATACACAACTCAAAAAGTGAAAGTGTTAAAGGTACATGAACTTACAAATGCCATATTTTTCACTCCTAACATGGTATATCTAAACCCTCTCCACAGAGAAAAATTTTAGCCTCACCAAACAACTTGAGCAAATGAACAAACAAGGAAAGTAATACTTTGCTCAACAGACTTATAACTTCGTACCATAAGTCACCAATGAAATATGTAGCTCAGTCTACTAACAATAAATGAAAACTCCCCCATATTAAGTGCAATGTATTGCTTAATATTGGAAATGTTTCATGGATTTTTAATGTTCTTAGTTATATCATACCATTGTCATAATGGGTTTATGCATATATAGTTTTCCAATCATGTTTAATGTTAATAGAGTGTAATGCAACTGCCATTAATTTCTTATGGTGTAAAGTTCAATGATTTATATTGTTTATTTGTTTGCTTAGATTCACTACCAAGGATGGAATCTCTATCTACTCACATAGTCTATATCTATCATAGTTGAGAATGGGGGGAATTGGAAAGAAGTTTATCTACTTTTCTTTCCTAGATAAATGATTTTACAAACAACATTGTGACACACTAGCAACCACCCTCTTGCATTTTTTAACTCAAGCCTTGTGCAAAAAAGTAGTTGTTATCACTCAATTGTCAATATCTCTTTTGCATTGTAGTATGTTGTTCCAATTCAATCAACACCATTGCTTCCATATATACTACCTGCATTCACCATTCCACTTCCCATTTATCTCTTCCCACACATGTAGATTAAATGACCTAGCTTTCTCATTCTTCATGTTCTCATTTTCCCAACCACTTTACATCTTTCATATTCAAAGCAGAAAGCAAGAGGTTTGTAAGTTCCTATATCTTTTACACTATCATTTTCATGTTTTTCACTCACTGCCTCATATTTTTTGATGAGAGAGACATATGTGTTTGTTGATAGGATCTACATCTCTCATATTGGAAACAAAGAAATAGTTGGTTGTAATTTTCTATGTCTATCAAATCTATGTATGTTGAGAAGATTTGTATCTATGGTACTTGAGCCCAAAATGGAGCCATTTGTAAGTTCCTATATCTTGCTTCTATTTCATATTAATGAATTTCTCTTTCTAATATTTCAATGTATTTTTGCTTTTTCTTGCATGAACTAATCAATACTTTTACTCCCTACATGCAGTTACTTAAAACAATAAAGTTTGATGGCCAATGAACTTATCATTTCCACATGCATCAAATTGAATAATTCTATGTACATAGAACTATTTGGATTTCTATAAATTATACATTTCAGAATTCATTGTAATGTATCAAATACCATATATTTAATTTGAACAATCCAATCAAGGATATTTTTCCTACTTTAGATAACACTTATTGAGCAAAAATTTTGTCACCACATATATTTTTTAAATATAGTTGTTGAAAAAAAAATTATTTGGCTTCATCTTGCTCTTGTACAACATCACATTCTCTTACATGTATTTATTATTTATCTTATTCTTTTACTTAAGATTTTTTCATTCTCTTGACAAAGACCTAACACAATGGTGTGTTGGTCATTATTAACAATGGAAGTAATATTCTCTCTGCACGCTTGCATTGCAACTACACTTAAAATTATAAGATGGAAATGAAAACTAGATATAAGTAATTGGAAAATGTTTGTGTATGAAATCATTAAATCTATGTCTACTGTATTGGGAGCAAAAAACAAGGCACCCATAACTTCCTATGTCTTCTACAATGTCTTTTTATAGTATTTTACAAATATGTATTTTATGGATTAATTCCTATTTTATGTTTCTTCCTACATTTTCCATACACATGCATTCCAAATGTGGCTAAATGTATTAAATGAAAATCCAAATTAACTCTAAATAATTGGAAAATGTTTTGGTATAGAACCATTTAATTTGTGTCTACTGAAATTTTTTAACTTTCTAAGTTTGTATCTCTCTTACTGTCTCGTTTTAAAAAAATTTAAAATCTTTGCACTTCACGGGTTAATGTCTATTGTTTGTGACTAAATAATTTAAATTCAAAAAATGAATTGTTTTAACAAACTTGTGATAATGTATACATCTATCTGTTATATATATACATATATGTGCATTTATATTATGAACAATATATATATATATATATATATATATAAAATCTATAAATGTACTCTAATGTGAACCTCACAAATGGTGGCCTATTTCAATAAATTATCATTGTTGTGTTTCATCATTTTTCTATTAATTTCTACTATATTTTTAATGAGTTAATTTAATTATTATATGTTCCAAATTACTAAAGTTCCTAGACTTGTGTGAAGCCACAATTCTATACATGGCCATATTTGTTCTCAAGAAGATCAAATTTGAACTTCATGTTACCGATTTAGGAAGATTTTATTTTACATGCAAAGTTAGTTTTTACCAAGGAAAATAATCAAAATGTGTTTCAATTTTATCTCCCACCACTTCCTACCATTTTCACCACCTTCCTTTTCACTATTTCAAGAGCTACCATCATTAGTCTTGGGTCCACAAGCTCTTTAGGACAAAGAAAGTGTAGCTGATATCTACAATGAATTTTTTTTATTTTGATCACTAATTTATGTTATGGAAAAAGTGATAATGAGAATCTCATTTCCATATTAATACTACAATAGGGTATGTGTAGGATCATCATGGAAAAAATAGGCCCTTAAGTGGCAAAAATTTAAGAAAAATCAAAGTTAGGCAGATTGACGTAAAAATTTGAATAAGTTATCTATATTATTTCAAAAAAATGTAAGAATATAATCTATATAAAATTGAATGTAGTTTATAAAATACTAGGTTTATTTAAATAAATAAATAAATCATTTGGTGAAAATATGAAATTTCAATGCAGAAGTACTTAAATTTCAGGAAAAAACCTAAGAAGTAGGTGTATGTCTAACTACCCTAACCACAATAAAATGATAATAGTGTTTATAAGATTTTAAATATAGGTAGAGGACTCATGTCCTGATATGATGCATATTTTTGTATAATTTTTTTTCCAAGTAAATAATTAATTATGAATTTTTTATTACAACTTTTAAAAAATATAAAAACTTGTATGTTTGACCACCTTAACTTAGTCAAAACTTCATGAAATTCCATTTTCTTTTTTTAATCCTATAGTATGTGAAGCATAGAATGTGGTGCATGTTTTGGATTCAAAAAATGTGATACCTTTTGAAAGCTATAGATGTTTTTCAATGAACCTATCAATCAAGACTTTAGTTGTAATTCAAATAGAAAATGAATAATAATAATTTATTAAATTCAAATTAAAACATAATTTATATTGGTGAAAAGTTGAAAATATCCTTTAAAAACCCTTTTTGTTTCATCAATTTTGGGTTAAAAAAAAGTCCTCAACCACGTACCCTACACATACCCATCATATCGCCACTTTTTGGTCCATCATGATCCTGCACATACCCAACAAGTATTGTGGTTTTTCTTGCTCCTTTCTTTCACATTCTAATTTACAATCTAATATTGACAATATTTTCTTTTTCTATTGATATGACCAACTATCCCTCATTTGATTTGTCTATTGCACCTAGTTCACTCATGTCTATTTGTATGTACATATATACATATTATGAACCAAGAAGTGAATATAATTAATATGAGCCTTTGTTCTTGGTTGCACAATAATATATGGAATGATGGCCTCATTTAGTGGCACTACAACCACACTTTACTAGAAATGTTTTTAATGCTGAAACTAAACACTTTTGTTAACTTTTTATGCTTTAATTGGCTACATGATGTTTATCAACCTCTGAAAGGTGAGAACCTTGATATTGGAAATATTAGGTGAATGAAAGAAGGATATTAGATCTATTGTGAATCGTAATATGGTCAAATACTATAGGTGGAAGATAACTATCATTTAATTTGACTATGTTGTTGAAATTAAGTTAACAGATAAACCTATGAGATCATGCTATTTGAAATCTCTTGTGACCTTACTATTGACCATCATGGTCATGTTTGGTATAAATGAATTGCCCAATCAATGAACTAGACTATTATAAGAATATGGGTTGCTCCAACCTAGGTAAATGAAAACTAGAAGATTAAGAATATTATTAGTAATATTATTAATGGATTATATTTTCATGTATTGGTCAAATGGACATAGCATTTCCAAGTTACTTAAGTAGCATTTAGGCATTGATTATGACTTAAAAAAACTCCTAATTGATATTACTTGTCCTCTAAAGGTATCAATTGACCCCTTGTGTATAAGGGTCACAATATTCAACCCATTATATGAGTAACAAATGGAAATGATTTCCTATTGGTTTGCATGAACCGAGGTAATTTGGTATTAAGTAATGAGCCTATTCGAGCTAGGTGAATGAGATGAGAATATAAGAGATGAGATGTTTAAACAAGATTAAATTTAAACTTGGTGGAGTTTGATCCAATACCTCGATATACTTAAGGTGGAGTGGAACCTTGATTGTGGGAAACTTGTGTGTAGGCCTTTGAGAGACCTTGTGAGGAGAACTACATGTGACTTTGACCCATTTGGAAGTGGGAACATAGGCAGTCCTTGGGCAAAGGATGCACTTATGATTTCAAGTCTATAGAGGGAGGGTCTAGGGGGGAATAACTCCTAGATGTTGGGATTGTTCCTGATTGGTTTGACCTTTCCTCTTTAGTAGGCTTCAGTTTGAGGCTGAATGGGTACCAAATGAGTATGAATGAGTTAAGGGAATCTAATATTATGTATTTAATAAATAATATGTTTTTTATATAATAAGTGAAGATTGACTACTTTATAATGGGTATTTGATTATATGTATATGATGGGAAAAGTCCATCTCATGTTGGTTCCATGTATCTCTTAGGTGACTATGTAATTCAACTCCATATCTATTTGATTATGTATAGGCCCATGTATCTGTGGATTGAGATTGTGATTCATGTTATGTATGACCTGCCTAAGAGTGAAGCTCCAGGATATTTGAGTAGTGATAGGAAGCCATTGGACCATGCAAATGATCAATTTTTGTGCTATTGCTAGGGTTTAGTCAGCATTCACGTGGTTCATGGAGGTGAAGGTAGCAAGCTACCCTACTTATGATACAGCCATAGCGGTTGCACGGGTAGGGACCCATCCGTGCAAGTAACAATAATCTAAGGCTAACTACATATTAAGAGGGTTCACTGACTATCATTCGTATGCACAGAAGTGACCGACGCTAGGTGTTATCCAGGATTGAGAAGAAGATAGCTAACAATACCACTATGGTCACAAGGTGGCATATGTCAAGAGCTACTTCTTCTTGGATGGACAGACTTGTCATCAGTGGCCTATAAATTGAAGTCAGAATCCACTGAGTTTGGTAGGTTCATTGCTTGGAGAAATCCTTGGGATGGTGGACAAACCCACAATGTAGTATGGGATGCATCTAATCCCCTTCCCAATTTCCAAGCTGTATACTTAGCCTTGTGGGGTTGAGGACAAACTCGTGGTGTAGTATGGGATGCACTAAATCCTCTTCCCATTTGTCCAATGTTGTAGAAGATTGGTGGAAAGGAGGGACCCACAGTGTAGTGTGCAATGCACTAATATTCTTTCTATCTAGGATTCATTATAGACATTTTTTAGCCATTATGATATATCCAGTGTGATGTGTTAACCAACCATTGTGGATGTGATGTATGTTGGAGCTTGTCACTTGTATTGTGACATATGTTAGAACTTTCCTCAATGTATGTGATACATGTTGGAGTTCATCACTATGTATTTGTGATGTATGCTATAGCTTGTCACTATGTATGTGATGTATGATGGAGCTTGTCTTTGTTTATTTGTGATGTATGCTAGAGTCAATCACTAATGTGACTATGATATGTGAATGAGCTAATACCATTGTACTTTTGATCTAGGTATGATTCAGTCATTGTTATACTTGTGATATGTGTATGATCTAGTCATTGCTATACTTGTGATATGGGTATGATCCAACCATTGTTACAATTGATATATGTGTTTGATCCATTCATAGTTGCACTTGTGATCTATGTATGATGAAGTCACTAGTGTACTCATATGGTGTATGAGTTAATAACTTGTTTATATGAGGGTATGCTCTTGTTAGAGCTTGCCTTTGTGTATGTGATACATGTTGGAGCTCATCATTGTGTATTTTTTATGTATGCTAGAGCTTGTCACTGTGTATGTGATGTATGATCGAGCTTGCCTATGTTTAGTTGTGATATATGCTAGAGTCAATCACTAATGTGACTATGATATGTGAATGAGCTAATCCCATTGTGCTTGTGATCTAGGTATGATCTAGTCATTGTTATACTTGTGATCTGTGTATGATCCAATCATTGTTATACTTTTGATTTGGGTATGATCCAACCATTGTTACACTTGATATATGTGTTTGATCCAGTCATAGTTGCACTTGTGATCTATGTATGATTAAGTCACTAGTGTACTTGTATGGTGTATGAGTTAATAGCTTGTGTATATGAGGGTGTGCTCATGATGACCATAGTGTATAATCTTTGAGATTATGGTATCAATGACCTCCTATGAATATTGTGAATGATTGTACACTAACATTTGGTAATAATAATTGGTATGAACTCATCACTTGATGGAAAGATTATTATCATTATATTATAATTGACTATTTTGATAATTACATGTACTAAATTAATAGTTATGGGATAAAGATGAGATAATAGATCTCATATAAGAGGATAGATTGAACTCCCTTTGTCATTGTGAGGTGACCTACAATGCCTTTGAATCCCACAAGGGGATACATAGGTAGGGTCAAGATGAACCCTCGTAGCTTAGGCCATAGGTCTAGGAAAGACCTTAACTTTGGGACCTTAACACTTTTTTGTGCAAGCCTATATTTGGAAATAATGATTTGATGCCACCATGGTGAATGTTGAGGTATTGAAATTAACACTTCTAATCTATATGGAAAATTCCTAGCTAGTTAAATAGGTAGTTATGCATTTTTATTAAAAAAAATATGCTCGAGATGGAAATTGAATAGGCGACTTGGTTTAGGGTTTTTTTC
Organism: Sequoia sempervirens; assembly: GCA_007258455.2. NCBI lineage: Eukaryota > Viridiplantae > Streptophyta > Pinopsida > Cupressales > Cupressaceae > Sequoia > Sequoia sempervirens. The sequence goes on along the minus strand of VDFB02058242.1, from coordinate 467,127,231 downwards.
TATTGTACATGAGCTATTAATAGGGTTGATGGATTTGACATTGGTATCAGAGCAACCAAGTTCAAATGTTGGACCTATGAAGCTCACTTGACTCTAGTTTAATTATATTGTATTACACTACCAATTGACCATGACTAAGTGAGTCACTTGATATGTATGGTTTTTTATTGAATATATTAAAATGAATTTTAATCTCCTAATATATATATATATATATATATATATATATATATATATATATATATATATAATCATTTCAAACTTACAAGATGAATCATATATCTAGCCCAAAAAAATTTCTACTCAATATTCAATTCCAAAGACATTAAAAAATGATCAATCAAGCTCTCCAAGACAAAAAATGTGTCGCCAAGATCTATACTAACAACAGTTGATTCTAATCATTCACTTATGTTATGGAAAAAGTGTTAATGAGCATCTTATTTCCATGTTAGTTACTATAATAGGTTATGTGTCTTTTCCCGCTCCTTGCTTTCGCATTCAAATTTTCAATCTAATATTGACAATATTTTCTTTTTCCATTGATATATCCAATTATCCCTCATTCAATTTGTCTGTTGTAAATAGTTCACTCATGTCTATTTCTAAGTACATATTTATGTTTGAGTATATATATTTACATATGTGTATATACATATATGTCTATGTATATATATGTGTTTGTATATATATGTGTGTGTGTATATATATATATATATAAACCTATACACATGTCTATGAAATTAGACATGCATACTCTATATATATAGACACACACACACACATTCAAAACCTTGTGCTAAAAAAATATTAATTTAGAAGACCCAAAAAAATAGAATAGTTATGAAATTCTCCTTTTCTATTTTGTATATATCTATATATCATATATAGATGCATCTATACACATCTGTACTATGGAAAATATAGATACATATATAGTGCATATAGATAAATACATCTATTATCTATAAATTCACTAAAAATGTATATGTATGTTATATGTGTGCATTCACACACACACACACACACACACATATAAAGAAATGCATGTGCTCGTCATCAACATTCTACATTAAAAAAGAAAAATTGAAAGTGATCAATCATGCTCTACAATTACAATTCAATAAATTTTCTTTAAATTTAAATATCACTAGTACATAAATATATATGCATTCAGTCATGGAAAACATCTCATTCCTACCACTACATTGCATTACATAATGTAATATTCTCTATTGCCACTAATATGCCAAATTATCTACCATCTATTTTATCCATTCCAACCTATTTGTTTAAAATCCACCAATGTCTTCCCTTTGTATCATGCAAATATCTATCTATGTATATATATTTTTATATATGTATGTACATACATATGTATTCACATAGATATCCATGTATGTAACCATGTATGTTTGGATATGTATATATGTGTATATATATGTACATACATATATGTGTAAACATATAAATTTTTACAGGTATGTATGCCATTACACATACATACAATACATATATGACTGCATATATACAAATAAACATACAAAAAGTATACATATTATACTAGTTCACTAGTCAATACAAATTGCACACAATGATTTCTAATTGATAACTTTGTTTTCCAACCTCTAGGGGACAAGACCCTGACTTGGTAGGTCCACTATCAATAAATTTCATTTCAGGGCCACATTAAGAGTATCATGCCACACCAACATCATTCTTTTCAACATGTTAAAAAATGTCGGAATAAAATATGTGACCAATACTTCTACATTCACATCATTGAGAGTTGAGCATTGATGTGGCATCACATGATTAGTTTTTTCTTACATCAAAGGAATAAATTTTCTTGAATTATGGATATTCAACTCACAACTATTCGACATTATATAAACAATTATACCACCACAACTATTCAATCATGCTCAATGACTACATTTTCTCTCCTTTTGCAAATATCAAAACTCAATCTACTACTCCCCGACAAGGACTCTAGCTCCTTCAGAGCTCTTGTCTCTCTATATGACATTCTATTATAAATTAGAATTACTATTTAAAATCTTGAACTTTAAACTCTCCTAAAAATATAACCTACTTTCCTATCTAAGGTTTTATTATAAAGTTAAACTCTTTTAATAGAGAATTGAAACTACTTATTATTAGAGGATGCTTCCTTGTTCCCCAATTCAAATGTTTGGAAAAAATCCTTTCTCCATATGACTTTGAATGGATGGTGTACTTGAATTTGAAGCCCATTTCAACAAGCTTTGTTTTGATCAAAAAGCTACCACTGGCAAAAACTCATCTACATATTTAAACCTATAAACATCAATCATATTTATTAGCCTTTTTCCCTGAATTATATACTCTACTATTTTATTAGAGTAATGATAATGAGACCTAACAAGTTAGTATATTCACTTTCCCTTATCACAAAAAGAAAATATAAAATAAACAAATAAAGTAAAATTAATAGCATAGATCTTTCCAAGTGAGATCAATATATTGTCATCAATATGGCGTGTAGCAAGCACTTTATTTTGTCAATGATTAAGTATAACGAATGGCATACAAAGCATCTTGCTAGAGAAACTTCACACAATCATATCTAATAGGTCAAAAATTTGATATGTAAGTTTAATGAAATTTAAAAAGATTTCAAAGAAAATTAATTATGGAAAAAATAATACAATCTAACAGAATGTACATTAAAATGAGAATTTGATCTATCTCATTAAAATGAATTTTAGAAGTGGATTTTTTGTAGAATTACGATATTGCATATTCAGATCTTGGATATAATTGAAATCATGAGAAAGAATAAAATAAATAAATAAAAATATATCTTCTAACTAAAAAAATTGAACTTTAATGATTCCCTCATAACCAATGAGTACAAAACTAGCACTTGCACCTAAAAAGGTTCAAGATCAAGCTAATAGAAAATTATAAGTATGTTAATATGTTAGAGAGTAGTGTTTGTGTATGGGTGGGTATGGATGCAATATGTTCCAAGTTTTAGTTTCATGCAATTGGATTAAGCAATTAATAATAAGTGCTAAATAATGAAATAAAATTAACTTTGAAAACTTTAGATCTTTCAGAGTATATGTAAAAAAACAACTAGATAGGAAAAGCATTTATATATAAGTAATAATTGTTTATAATAAGAAACATTTATATAAAAGTAATTAAATTAATATATGTATAATAATACCTAAATATATGAAAATAAATACCAATAAATAATATGATAATTAAATAATATATAAATGAAGTTACAAAGATAAAGAATATGACAAATATTTATTTAATATTATAAGTAGTGGTTAATATTAATAATCAAATTAAGTAGTAACACATGAATAACAAGTATTAAATAATTAATTATTTTACTATCAATGTAATAATAATTGTAATAATAAAATAAGCTAAAATCATGAGCTCTTTAGTTTAAAAAGATGGTGGGTCCCACTTCCTTTTTTGTAATTGTCCCACTTCCATGTCAAACCATTCATTACTCCTCAGTAAATAATGACGCCATTTTTATAAAAAAATATGTATTAAATAAATCAACTTCTTCATAAATAAAAACAATTTTTAGAGCATTTTTAAATCTTAAATACATTCATTTAATAACACAATCCATACCAAATAAAAATAATGTTAAAATGGAAGGATATTCACTTCCCATAAATTTTAGGCCAATTTGATAGTTCAAAGCACAGCTGATAAAGAGGATTGCTGACTTAATTGAAGCTGTGTTTTCTCTTATTATTTTGAAAATAATCTTTCTACTTCATTATCAAGAGTGTCACAGTGAAGAGAGGGTAATGGAGATGTTTTCTAAGCTTCCAGAGGATCTTGCTGTAGAATGCTTGCTAAGGGTGCCGTGCACATATTCTTTTAATCTCAGAGCTGTTTGCAGAAGTTGGAGGAATGTGATGAGCAATCCTCTGTTCTATGGAGATAGAAAGAGTCTTGGGAAGGCAGAGGATTTGTTGGTTATAGTTGAGAAATTTGAGACTCCTTGTTTCCAATTAATTATCTATCACTCTCCAAGTAATTCTTGTGGAAGACTCCCTCCTATCCCCACCGAAATGGGATTAGCATACTACCATCGATATGGCCACTCGCACTGTGTTCCTTTCGGTCATAGATTGATATTGATGGGTTTGGGTCTTGATAACATGGCCATCGAGGAAGCCACTTTTGTTTATAATTTTGTTTATTATTTTTTAGTTAAGTAATATTTTTTCACCTTTTGTCCATTTCAAACCCATATCAATTTCTTCCTTAATGATTATTTTATATTAAATAATTTATAAATCATTTTTTAATATTATATTAATATTAATATAAAAATAATATATATTAACATTATTTTATGTATAAATAATAGACTATTTTATATATTATTTAATTAATTTATATACAATTATGATATGATTTTTCAAACTTATAATAGTATTATAAGATGTTTCATTTAAACAAAATAAACTAGAAGAATAAAAAAAATAAAGTTAAGAAGTAAACAATAAATAACGTAGAATACCTTTTTGCATTAAAATTATAATAAATTATAAATAAACCTATTTGAATTTGATAACATTAAAAGAAATTAGACTATGGTAAGACATAGTCTTAAATAATGTACTAATAATTGTTGAGAGAATGGGAAATTAAATACCTTTTGCAATTGTTAATATTTTAGATAAATTATTATTTCAAAATTATAATAAAATAAAATCAAGATAGATTATGGAAAGAAATAGTCTTAAATAATCCTATTTGCAATTGATAACATACTATATTAAAATAAAATAGATTATGACAAGACTTAAAAAAATGCTAATATATGTTGTAAGAATGAGAAATCTAAGTAGAAAAAGTAACTAATGCTTAGAAGAAATCAAGAATTAATAAATATAAAAAGATTAATTAAAAGGTGGAAGAAAGAATTATTATTTTATTATCATATATATGTTGTTTGATTTTCTATTTTATCTAATTATTTTTTATATTTTTTAATTGTGAAAATAATTTAAAACATACAATATTATTGATTTTTTTATATATTATTAATTAAATTATATAATACATTATGTTAATATATTACATGTTTGAAATAATAAGAATGAATTTCTATAGTTATTTTTGTCCCTTTGTCCTCTTCTCCTTTTATTTTCTTTTCTTTAGTTTTGAATTTAATACTCTCAACCAATTTAAAACTATAATTAATTTAGGTTGAAAGTATTTTCCCATTATATATGTAAAAAAATCTCATTATTTATGCATAAAATAATATTATAGGTGTGTAGTCCCTTATTGGTGAAGGAGGTGAAACTTGTATAAAATTCATTAAATCCCATAAGAGATTCATGACCCAAGACTAGGGTGTATAATCGTTCCAAGGATGTAACGATGCAAAAAATTGGCCCTTAATCAATATGATTATAGTGTAATGTTTTTGGGAGCCATGGATTGTGAGGCGCAAGTGAAGAATGGTAAATTTATTGTTAACATCTGCATAGTGGTCATTGAGGAATTGGGAACTCTAACCTTGTCTAAGTAATTTAACAAACAACATAAAAAGCTATAGAGTAACTAGTTAGTGGTTGAGGAACATTATTCACACATCTTTTGGAAACCTTGAGTTCTCCACTACGTCAACCTTTGCTAAAAATTATTGGAACAAAAATTGATTGGATCAAATAGATGTATGCCAAGGTCAAATAGAATCAAATTTTCATCACCAACCGCCACATGACATAGGGCATATTCAAAACATTCTCAAAATTGAAGCAAATGAAGGTAAGTGAAACAATATAAAAAAATTGTTAAAAAATTCTTGGACCAACTAGGAGTCAAACCTAGGACCATCCGTTATAGGGGAGCTACCCAATTCCTATAGTCTAAAAAAAAGAAAAAAAAATGGGAACATCCATTTGTTGCTAATGTGCTCTATCATTTCAAGCAATTGGATCACTTGGTGACCAGTCCATCTCCAATCTAGGTGTGGCTCTACTAAACTAACACTAATACCATGTTAAACATTTTCATGGACTAACTAAGAGTCAAAATTGGGGCCACACATTTGTTGATGGGTGCTCTACCATTGCACTACCCATCCATCTTTGGTTTGACTATGGGTTATTCTTCAACAATTTTATATTTCACCTTAGAGACAAAGTATCTCTATCTTGCATAAACAAATCAAAAGAAGAGGATGGTGAAGAAACTACCCTTATAGATTGGCTAGCCTGAGCTATGGCTATCATCTTATTGCTTTCATCTAAAATTTTGTTGTAATCTTTTAATAGTACATCATACTTTTGTTGGGAGATTTGAGTAGTATCAACACTAAGCATTGCAACATGCAAAGTCAATTTTTCTACCTAAATAGGGGTTATATCTGCAACCCTCTTTACCACCATTGCACCAATGACCTCTTCTATCGGCCTAGCAACCTCATGCTTTCCAGTGTTGGGCGCCATGGACCAAATTGCAAGGGTGTGCAATTTAGGACTATAGCCATATCCAAACAACTGGTCATCAAAGTGTTCCTTAGATACAAACACCTATGGTTCTCTCCTGATAGCATCAAGTGTAATGGATGAAGTAAGGGTACATCCTAGAAGCAACATAACTCCACTCTCAACAACAATTTTCCTGGCTTCATTAGGAGTGATGGATTTTATCTCAGCCATGATTTTCTCTTCCTCTACTCTCTCTACCTCCTCCAATTGAGAGGGGTCCACAACATCCTTAGCTTGCTCAATTATTTCTTTTATACTCTTACTCTAATGAATAAATAATTCTTTGAACTCTTTTGTTTGTACAAAGGTGTCATCTACACTAAGCTCATCATAGGCCTTGATCCTAGGATCATCATTGGCTTTCTCATCATATTCCCATTTGACAATTCTATCGTGTGCAGTTTCTACATCGATAACATCATTGATTTTTGGAGAAGGGAATCTCCTCTCCACCTCTTCATTATTAGGCATATGTTCTGCCATTTTCTCCTCCCCAATTACCTCAACACCTCCTCCCTGAATCTCAGCAAGTTGCTTAGGGATATCCATAGCCTGAGGTTGTTGCTCTAGGAGATCTTGTGCTCTTTTAATAGCTTCCTTGAATTTTACTCTAAACTTTCCACCTTGGTAATCACTTATTTTTTGCATAGCACTCTTTAATGGGTTCTCAATTTCATCATACAAGCTTACATAAAAAGCATTTATTTTTATGATCTCTTCCTCCATAGCACAAATAGCAGTCCAATTCTTCCATCTTTGATTGATTTCTCCACCACATGTTAGATTTCTAAGCACATCATCATAATACATAAAAACATGAGAAAAACCAGACACACCTTTGCTTCTCTCTTCTCATTCACAAAGCCCTTGGGTCAAAGCTCCTAACCTCATCAATAGGCATCCTGAGGTTATTTACCATTATTCTAAACTTCTCATATGCCTCCTTAGCAGTAGTCTTGAAGTAGCCAAAAGCACATTGTGGCACAATTACAAAACCCTTCCTAAGAGTTTTGAACAATTCCTTGTCCATAAAATCAAGCTGCCACATTAGCTCCATAAATGCCAATCTATCTGAAATGTACAAAGGAAAAAAAGGAGGTGTCGCCCTAGCTCCATAGGCCTTGATTAATTTATACTCTGATTGCAGGAACCAATCATCCCAATTATGATTCACCGATGACCCTTCTACATCTTTAGGGCACATAACATCCCTGATAACCTTTGACAATCTTTAAATTGGTGGAACAACCAAAATTTCCAAGATACCAAAGCTGATGACATTGCAAAACAAAAAATAGTGTGAAGTGGGACAATTTTGATCCCAAATATGTGTCCACATTTGGATAGGCAAAGTATTATTCTCATTATCTAACTGCCTCAACTTTATCATCTTCTTCCACTTGTCTTGTCCAACATACAAAAGCATATGCATCAACAAAGAGTAATGATAGATGAGCAATGGGATTGTCCCTTTCTTCAAAGCAATGAGCCTCTTATGCATTTCTTATACAAGATAAGTAGTGTAGTCAAATCCCCTATTAAGGTTCCAATTCTGTATATCAACTATCATAACTAGTAAGTCTACAGAGCTATTCTTGCATCAAAATTGTAGCTCAAAACTTGATTTAGACAGTAGAAAGTGTTATTGAAATAATCAACAAATTCTTCACAATCTAAGGGCTCTAAATTTGTAGGACCAAATCTCTTATTAATTTTTTTGTGCCTTACGAGCAAACTATTCCTGAAAGCATACATGTTTTTCTCGTATTCATGATACGATTCTGCACACCTAATACCAATACAATAGGGTTCAACTTGAACACCTCTATGATTTTATCCCTTGTTACTTCAAGGAATAGGGTGCCATTATGACTTTTTATCTTCCTGTCCACATGTTCATAATTTTTTCTTAGGGCCTCCATTATATCAACTTCCGCAAATACATTTGATACAACTAGCTTCCCAATGTTTAAACTCCACAAATGTTTGGCTAGCCATTTGGCATGCCTTATGTTAAAGGCATATAGAAATAATTCCCATCTACTTTGCAGCTGAGTTGGTTCTTCAATTCCACCCACAAGATCAATCAACCTGCTTGTTACAACGACTTGCACTATGGGCCTCTTTCCAATCTATGACCCTCCCTCCTTCACATCCTCCACTGCACCTTCCATGAATCTATCACAAGATATCTTCTTAGCTTTGGGATGTGCAGGTGCTTTTGGCACCTTTGGCTTAGGTGCAGATGTGACATCTTGAATTTTGGGTTTCTTAACTCTTTTCTGCTTGGGTTTTCTCTTAGGCCTGATGCTAGACTCACTTGGTTTTGGCTCGCTCTTTTTTTTAATGTAACAAGGCTAGGACTTACAATTTTCAATTAATGGTAAGACCTACCAAGTTTTAATTCTTCGGCAACAATTTGTAGAAAAAAAACCCTCCTAGACCTTATGCAATCCCTACTAACCCAATTGAAAATGCACAATGAGTAAACCATAAGTACATTTACCTTTCAAACTCCTTACTAATTTCTAGACTAGCATAATTCAATGCAATTAGTAGGAAGAGATATGGTAATTTGCTTACCCAGGTGAAAACTTGATGCTAATGCCTCTACAATTACTTATTGGAGCTCTCCAAACTATTTTCTTGGACCTTGACTATCTTCTCTGCTCCTGAGTGATTTCAGATGTGAAGAAAATGAGCCAACTACCTTCTTTTTGGCTAGAACAATGGGGTGTAACACCATTAATGGGTGATAGAAAACTCACGTGAGCAGACAGACACTTAGTCATTCATGTTTAAAATCTAGTTGTTGATCATCTTGTTTTAAAACCATATCAGTGGCTCTCCTTTCACCTTGCTACTTTCTCTTTTGCTTTAAATGATGTCTTTAGGATGCAGCCACATCATATCTTATTTACCTTAGTCATCTCTTGTTTGGAGGCCATCGATCATCGCTGATATATTTCTTCTTCCATGAGCTCTATTAGCGATGTGAGTATCTATGTGATGGAATATCGACCACTAAATCAAGGCCCTCCTTTGATTATAGTCATCTCGCATTGCACATCACTAATTCACACCTCAATATCTAGATCACACCATTGATGTGAGAGAAGGAGCAATGGAACAAGATCAAGCCACGTATATCTACTTCAAAATCAAAGGCATATGAAACATTGCTCACAAGAGTAATTTAAATTAGTGATAGAATATTGGAACATAGAATCACATCGCCTATTACTACTTTGGAACTCAAATTCTACAACCAATCTATGATGAGAAATAGAAGGAAATGCAAAGGGCACAAAGGGTCATCATGCATCGCCAATTTGCAACACAAAACTTGTAGGCTATTAGCGATAAAGAAAGCCAATGATAGTAAAGAGATAAAACATATCACGCATCACTAATGCAAAAATAAAGATCCATAACCTATCCATGATGTGTGATACAAATGAAACACCGCTCATTGCACATCGCTAATGTAAGTCAAGCATTCACAAATTTATCTACGATAAGCAATGGGAAAAGGCAATGAATGATAACTTGAGTGAAACAATTATGCATGTGCTCGCAAGTTGTTTTGAAAAGGGGACCACCTAGAAAATGTAATAGAAGGCCTTAAAAGAATTAAAACCATTTAATTCAAAGGATGTAAAGGCCAAACAAGGTCAATCAGTCAACCTTATAAAAAAAAAATTCATACCTAGGCACAAAGGGCCAATAACTTCATGGATTTCCATGGCTCAAATTGTTTTAACGTGACTAGGAACTGACTATGGGAGTTCAAAAAGAAAAAGACTAAAATACCAAGGGTTTAGACAAAGGAGACAATCATCAAAGTAAATCACTCCTCACATAAAACCCTAAACCCTAACCCTTGACAGAACAAGAGAACGCCAAGGAAGAAGCATATCAAATCTCTAGAACAGGAAAATTTATGAGGGTTCCACTAGGTGCCATCCCTAATATCAATTGTACCTTTCCCAATTACATCCATGTATGTATTGTTTTCCATCAAAATAGGTGGCATAACACAAGGAAAAAAAGAAGAGAACATAGATTGTGTAGAAGCCATATGATGAGAAGCTCTAGGATCTAGGAGCTATCTCCCTAATACAAGACCTGTAGATGCTCAAAGAGATTTACCTTTTGATTTACCTGCCCTAGTAGTATGGGCTATTTCCTTATTAGATTCTACTTGTTTTGAACTTTGGAATTAGAAGAAGAAGTTGAATCAACCATTCGAGAAGGAAAAGTGATTTTGTTCTTCTCAAGAATATGTTTTAGTTCATCAATATCCTTCTTATAACAAGAATGTTCATGTCCACTCCTCTTGCAATATGCACAAGTGGGCTTCTTCTTCTTAGATGAATCCTCTTTTGAAGAAAATTTAGAGTCTACATTAAAAGTAGATGGAGATTGATATGAATCTTTCTTTCTATCTCCTTGGTTCTTTCATTTCTTGTTTTTATTGTTAGTGCCGTGTTTCACAGTCAAGGCTTGAGACTTAGAAAATTTAATAATTCCCATTTGAATCAATTTATCTTTCTCCTTTATGGGTATGTGAAGGATCATGATGGGCCAAAAAGTGGCGATATGTAACTTATATGATGGCCCATGTGGCTGACGACCTTTTTTTTACCCAAAATTGATGAAATAAAAAGGGTTTTTAAAGGAGATTCTTAGCTTTCCACCAATAAAAATTATGCTTTACTTTGAATTTAATAAATAATTATTATTCATTTTCTATTTGAATTACAACTTAAGTCCTGATTGTTATGCTAATTGAAAAACATCTATAGATTTCAAATGGTATCAATTTTTTTGAATCTAAAACATGCGTCACATTCTATGCTTTGCATAGTATAGGATTAAAAAAAAATGAATTTCATGAAGTTTTGACCAAGTTAAGGTGGTCAGACATACGAGTTTTTATATTTTTTAAAAGTTTTAATAAAAAAATCATAATTAATTATTTACTTGGAAAATAATTACAAAAAAATATGCATCACATTGGGACATGAGTCCTCTACTTATATTTTAAATATTATAAAAAAATATTATCATTTTATTGTGGTTAGGGTGGTCAGACAGACACCTAATTCTTATTTTTTCCCTGAAATGTAAGTACTACTGCATTAAAATTTCAAACTTTCACCAAATAGATTTTTTAAGAGAAAAAATAAACCTAGTAGTTTAGAAACTACATTCAATTTGATACATATTTTATTGTTTCATATTTTTTAAATAATATAGATAACTTATTCAAATTTTTACTTCAAGTTGCCTAACTCTGATTTTTTTAATTTTTTTGCCACTTAAGGGCCTATTTTTTCCATGATGATCCTGTACATACCCTTATGATATCAACAACAAAATCATTGCATGAAATTTAGAAACAAACACTACATAATCTAAACCAAGTTTTGAAACAATGCTTAAAATTAACTATGAGTCATCCTTTTTAATTCTGCATTGCTCCAACTACAATCTAATGGCATTCAACTTAGTAAAGAAATCCTAAATGATGTCAAAGTTGTAAGGGTTGAATCCTGTAATCTTGTTCTCCAATGAATGTGCGCTCAAATAATCTTGTTTACCAAAAAGAGTATTCAAATTATTCCACACTTCATTTGGTGATTTTGTAGACATAATATGAAAGCATAGATTAGGAGATACAACCAGGCATAAGGTGCCAAAAGCTTCATCACATTTGTTGAACCCTTTAGGCTTTTCTTCATTATGATTTATAGGTTCCTTATCAATACCCATTGTTATTCTATACAATTTTAGCTTTCTTAAGTGAAGTTCCATTTCATTTTTCCACTCAAAGTAATTGTATGGTGTGAGTAGAGGAACCATTTTATCCATTTTAGATTGTTGTTGCAATGTAAGAGTTTTCAAGAAGAAACATGCAAAGACACCCCCCTTTCCACTAGTCTCAAAAAACACCTCCTCCCAGATATTACAGTGTTAGCACTTTATGATTAGTTCTTTTACAAGGATTTTCTCGATTACAAAGCTTTTGAGGCCTTTAATGGCCAAAATTATTATTTTTTATAGAAATTAATTTAAAAAATAAAATCTAAAAAAAACTTATAGCTATGTTTTACTCTTCAATATCTTTCCAACACCTTTTCATTTTTGGAAAATGGATTATAGAGGAGAAATATATTCAACTTGATGAAGATAAAAAAGTGCAGAAGATTCAACCTGCAATATCTGATAGAAAAGGAATTTTATTTTATCAAGACCTTCATAGATAGAAAATGCTCATTTCCAAATTTCCATCAAGTACTTGTTTATGAAAATCTGATACTCGAGGCAAACGTTATGCACTTTTTAAGAAAAACGCAAAATCTACCTATGATGAACGAATCATGCCTCCTTGTGATTTGATTTCTACAAAATTTATCAATTGTATGCAAAAATTAACAAATAATCATAGTTTTTTTTAACCTTGAGAATAAAACCCAAAAAAAAATTTCTTAGCATTGAGTGGAAGCTAGATTTTTGAAGCAAAAATGAAAACAACTCTAGTAGAAAAATAAATTTTTAACTCTGATTTTTTTACTACGTCCTCCAATCTCTGATTTTGGTGAAATAAAAGTCAAATTTGACTTTCTCAAACCTTCTAGACTCTCTGTAAATTCTAAAAATCCTTCAATATTACCAAAAAGATGCAAATCACTCAGATCTCACATAAACGAATATATGTAAACCAGGTTAAATATATGCTTATTTTTCCTTTAAATTTTTATAATTCTCTAGATCATACAAAGATGTAGGAGAAGAGAATACTTGGTTTTTGAGGAAAAATACTATCTCTTTATTAGTCTCAAATCTCTCAAAAAATTGAGAACTATAATTGCCAAATGGTGTTGCCTCAAAAAATTGAGAGTTACAGGCATTGCTAGTGACAACAAGGCCTCACATGGCCATGGTGATGTCTCTGGGGCCATGTGTGCATGCTTTGGAATGGGTGGAAGTAAGGGAAAATTGGTACAAAAAGATGCTTATTTTGTTTCACCTTCATCTACACACGGGGGCATCAATGGGCAGGTTGCTAGAGGCAAAGGCTCCCTTCACCCTCCTGTGGCTCTCAATGAAATTGGTAGTGATCTATGTGATGGTAAGAAGGTGATCTCAAATTCTTTACATGCTCACATAAGGGACCCAATTCCAAGCTTTGATGGCAGTGGTGGCCCCTCTTTGCTGCCAATTTTGTGCCCTAGTTTAGCTAGGGTTGTGGAAGGTCAATGTTTAGAAAATATTTTGGTAGGTGACTCAACTCATTTCCAACCTACTATTGGGTATTAGGAATCGATAGGCTCCAAGCATGGGGATAACCAATCATTTCAGGATATGCTTGTTGGCTTGAGTCAAGGGAAAAAAATCAAATCTGTAGCATGGGATGCTCGACCATTGAAAGGAAAATTGGTCTCCAATGGGTTCAGAATCTCCAAAAATTGTCCAAATACCCTCATAAAAAATGCATACTCTTATTTTATTTTGGTATTTTTGGAGAAGGTAAAAAAGGAGGTCAAGGTTGGAAAACTGTATTTTGCATCTAATGGTTTGATTGGCTAGTTCAATCGCATGTGGCAAAAATTACCAAATTTATATGGCAATATCTCAAGGGCTCGACAACCAACACTCAAAGGTAATGTAGAAATTTACCCTTGTACTTAGGGATTTTTTATTGTGGTGTTCGACTATATGCATGACAAGGATGCAATTATGCAAGAAAATTGGTGTTGGGGGAAAAACCTCCTTCTCAAGCCATGGTTTCCTGATTTTAACCCTACTGCTATTTCCTTCTCTATGAAACCTATCTGGATTCGTCTTCCAAATCTATTGTTACAATTTTGCTTTATGGATTTCTTCCAAGTGATTGGTAATTCTTTGGGAAGCTGCTTCCTTGTTTTGGATTCAGAAACAATGAATTTTACCCACACACCCTTTACTCACATCCTGGTTGATTTGGATGTCACAAGAGATCTTCTTGGTGACATCACATTCAACTTTGTAGATCATAGCTGGATGAAAATTCTAGATTATGAAGGTTTACCCTTCCATTGCAAGATATGCTTTGAAACTAGACATATGACCAACTCATGCTCCATAACAATAAAAAAAATTGGTTCTGTAGTCTTGGTGGGATAGTGATTTACCTCATCGCTACTCAATCAAAGCCCCATCAAAGGAGAAGGAGGTGAAATTATCACCCTTGCAGAAGTCTGGGCCCTCCCCAAAGGTTGGGGTAAGATAAACTAAGATAGAAAAAACTACAAAATCCTCTTCAATAGTGAGTTTGTCACATAAGCAACATCTTCAAATAGACAAGGAAAATTTAAACCCATCAACATGCAATCTTCAGTTGGGTGTGGCGAATTCATCAGCTCTGGGTGCAGGGAGTATGCCATAGGCTGAAATCATGGACACCATCAAAATTAAATAGAAAGTAGATGGGGAAGGTTGGTAGGAAGTACAGAGTAAGAAAAAGAAAACCCTCTAGTTAGAATTAAATTAGATTAAATTGCAACTAGGCGCTCACACCAATTTTGGCATCCTTATTTCAACTTAGAATAAGGAGATGTGTTTGTACATATCTGATCCAAATTTTCATGCCAACCATTGGCCATTTATGTATACTTTAAATTTAATCAATAAAACTTTCTCTTATGAATCAAAAAAATCTCTCAAAAATAAAAAAAATAATGAGCTATACCAAACAACGTGGCTTTGATACCATGTTAGATTTTGCAAGAACTGAGAACTAAGCCAAGATCTAATGTTGTATGTAGATCACATACAAATCCACTCAAAATATGATCAAAGATCAAAATAGAAGAATGAAGAGAAATCTGAAATGAGAGAAAAATAAAGACTAAGCAAGAGAATTTGCATAATACTCTCAATACTCTCACCGAGTGATCACTGAACTAGTCAAACTTGTTGAACTAGTGAAGGTGAGAGGAGAGTATTCAATATATGGAAAAATAAGGGAAAATACATCCAAGAGGTGCATTAACTCCTACTACGCATAAAAGGTGGGAGGTTTTACCTACTTGGAAAATGACAAAACATGTGGCATAACCTCCTTAGGTGAAGACAAAAAGGAGGTGGCACATAAAGCATAAAGAAGATGTGAGACTCAAATACCCAAAGGTGGGTGTGAGTGACACGTGAGTGATGGATTATGCCACATGTCCTCAACCTAACCATTCTAATATAACCTAAGTAAGCTTAATAATGTGTGTAGGAAAAATAAATATTCCCTAACATAAGGAAAATAAAAACTTACACTAATAGGTTATGAAAACCTGTGAAGTCATCACCTTTCACTCTTCTTTTTGAATGATTAAATTTCTCATGAAAATTTCTTCATAATCGATTGATGAGGAGGTTTTTGAAACCCTTTTAGGAATCAACAAAGGTTTCAAAACCTTTGGAAAGTTCCAACATAAGACAAACTTCTCTTCATTTTTTCCTTTACATAGGCGATCTTTGGAGTGGTTATGGGAATCCCGTTGGAAGTTGACAATACTTTAAAAACTTAAATTAGGAAAAAAACCACAAGGATTTTCTCAAATATGTCAGTCTGGGAGTAGTTATGATAACCTCATCAAAATCCAACATGGTTCTCAAAACCTAGTGTAAGACTAAAAATTTATTCTTAAAAAATTATGGACACATAGTATGTTCCCGAGCCCATAATGATTGATAGACCTAGATCTATGCAGCTTAGGATTATTCATGTGTATTACATTTCATTTGATGTTTAGATCAACCCTCCCCACTTCAAACTAGTCCAAAGAGAAGCTTGTCCATCTTGAACCTTAGAATTTTTTTTCCATTTCTTTGTATGAGTAACAACTTGGTCAAGGGTTTCGGAGCCCCTTCAAAGCCTATTTTTCCATATAAAAAACAACTTGGTCAACAACCACAATTTTGATCCAAAGCAAAAAAATGTAGTCACAAACTTGGTCCAAAACTAAAGTCATAATCTTGAAACAAAATTGTTCCATAAACTATACTCCATCCTCACCCATATTCACCACTTTAGTCCAACATAACCCAAGGTCCTAACCAAACTAAACCATCATCCAACCTAACATTAGTCCATCCAACCCATAGTCAACCAACCCTAGGTTTAATCCACCCTAGCTAGTTTAATGCAAGTCAACTTAAACCTTAGTAGTCCATCGAACCCAAGGTTTACTCCACCCTATTTAGTTTAACTCAAGTCAGCTTAAACCCAAGGTTAATCCTTGATGTTAGTTCAACTTAACCATAGTCCATTCAACCCATAGTCAATTAACCCCAGTTTCACTTAACTATTGTGACCCATCACAACAAGTCAATAAAATTTCAAAAAAAATTAATGACCTGAGAATTTTGTCAATAGATTATCATTTTTGTAAAGTAGGGAGGGTGTTTTCTTATATTTTATTTTATCACAATTCATTTTCCTAAAAGAATTTTTTTAAATTCACTAGTGTTGGAAAAACCTTTGGGTGGATTTATTTTAACTTTTTGTAAAGTTCATTATGTTTTATTTTATTAAGTGTAAACCTTTTGAATTCCCCAAAGCCTTTTCAAATGTCATGTTGCAAGTTGCATTGATTCTTCAAAATATGAGTTACCAAAAATTACAAACCCTTATGATTTCTTGAAGCTGGTAGATGAACATTAATGGTGCTTGTGAATTTACCAATTTAAAATCTTAAGCTCACCCAATCTTCTTACCATTTCTCAAGTGATAATTCACTCCAAATTTCTAGCAACCCAATCCTTCTATTAATTCTAAGAAATTTGATGGCTTTCTCTTGAATTCTCTAGTTCTTTCCCCAATCCTTTTTTTTTTTTAATTTTAAAAAACTAAGGTTTCCTACAACTCTATTTACTTGATCTTTCTCTATTAAATTTAGTATTTTTACTAAGTTTCTAGATTTCAAATATTTTAATTTAATTACTTTAATGGTTCTTGAAACCTCTTGACTAGCCCAAACCACCTAACAACTAAATAATAACTAATCTCTACTAACTAAAGTGATTGTTGCATAATCACTTACATTATTAATTATTTAATATTAATCTATCTTATGCACTATTTTTAGACACCCCCTTTAGTGCTGACATAATAAAAAAAAAATTCCATTGCATCCATGGTTGTGACCTAGTTCACCTTCATGTATATGAAAGGTAGTTATGGTACAGTTTAAGTAATTCATTGTGGCAATGAATCAATTACATACACTACATCTTGGTGTCATCCATCTAAATCTAAAGCCAAACAATATTTTCTTCATGCCAACTATTTTATTCACATCATTATCAACATGTTTCCTCCCTTTATTCACATAAGATGCATCTCATAAGAGGAATTTGAACTCTTTAAAATGATATTCTTTTGATATATTTTTCAACAAAGATACCAATGGCCAAAAAATGATGGAAATCGGATATCTTCTCCATAGTCACATTGGTTGAGGAGATGTGAATTTGGCTACTTTGACACTTTTTTGAATGTTCTCCTTGTTCTTGAACATCCATCTCACTCTCACCATGGGAAACACCATGCTCACAGGGCTCTCCTTCTTGGGACATTCACCATTCAATTGCATTTCTTCTCTCTTTCAAACTTACAAGATGAATCATATATCTAGCCCAAAAAAAATTCTACTCAATATCCACATTCCAAACACATTAAAAAATGATCAATCAAGCTCCCCAAGACAAAAAATGTGTAGTTGAGATCTATACTAGCAACACTTGATTCTGATCATTCACTTATATTATGGAAAAAGTGATAATGAGCACCTTATTTCCATGTTAATACTATAATAGGTTATGTGTGTCTTTTCCCACTCCTTGCTTTCTCATTCAAATTTTCAATCTATTATTGACAATATTTTCTTTTGCCATTGATATGCCCAGCTATCCCTCATTCAATTTTTCTACTATGACTAGTTCACTCATGTCTATTTCCAAGTGCATATGTATGTTTGAGTGTATATATATTTACATATATGTATATAAATATATGTCTATGTATATATATGTATATATACATATATATACATCTATATATATATACATATATATATATATACATATATATATATATACATATATATATACATATATATATATTTATATGTGTCTGTGTGTGAGTGTGTGTGTGTGTGTATATATATATATATATATATATATATATGTACACACACACACACACACACACACACGTATTCAAAACCTTGTGCTAAAATTATTAATTTAGAAGACCCCAAAAAGAGAACAATTACAAAATTTTCCCTTGCTATTTCGTATATATCTATATATCATGTATATATTCATCTATACATATCTATTATCTATAAATGCACTAAAAATGTATATATATGTATATATGTGTGCTATATATATATATATATATATATATATATATATATCTATATATATATATATATATGATGTGCTCGTCATCAACATTCTACATTAAAAAAGACAAATTTAAAATGTTCAATCATGCTCTACAATTACAATTCAATAAATTTTCTTTACATTTAAATATTACTAGTAGATAAATATATATACGTTCAGTCATGGCAAGCATCTTATTCATGCCACTACATTGCATTACATTATGTAATATTTTCTATTGCCACTAATATGAAAAATTATCTACCATCTAATTTATCCATTCCAACCTATTTGTTTAAAATCCACCAATGTCTTCCCTTTATATCATGCAAAGATCTATTTATGTATATATATGTTTGTATATGTATGTACATACATATGTATTCACATAGATATCCATGCATGTAACCATGTATGTTTGGATATGTATATATGTTTATATATATGTACATACATATATGTGTAAACATATAATTTTTTACAAGTATGTATGCCATTACACATACATACGATACACATAGGACTGCATATATACAAATCAAAATACAAAAAATATACATATTCTACCAGTTCACTAGTGATCACTATAAATTTCACACCATGATTTCTAATTGATAAATTTTTTTCTAACCTCTAGGGGACAAGACCCTAAATTGGCAGGTCCACTATGAATAACTTTCATTTCGAGGCCACATTAACAAGTATCATGCCACACCAGCATCGTTCTTTTCAACATGTTCAAAAATGCTAGAGTAAAATATGTGACCAATACTTCTACATTCACATCATTGAGAGTTGAGTGTTGATGTGGCATTTCTGCTATGATTTTCAGGCTCGTCTGACATCAAGGCTAGGGTTATCAACCTATGAAAAAACCAATAATTAAATTAGTGCCTTCCCATAAGAATTATTGATAAATTGTGGTTTCCCAAACCATTGAGTCAATTAGGGTTTTCTTGGTTTTGCATTTTAAGATTTGGCATTCATAAGAGAGAAATTATTGGTCCTACATTATCATAATTCACATCAAACCCTTATCTGAGCCATATGTCTTGTTCCAAGAAACCAAAAACCCTACTTTGTAATAATTTTGTATCATGGTTCCAAAGGCACAATTAAAAGCATCTTCGTCTAAATGGGAAGCTTCTACTCCCAAAAGGTATTTGAGTAAAGACCTTACTAACTAGTTGCCACCCTTGACCAATGAAAAATCTAAGGGTCAATTGCTGCTCTAAGGTCAACAAGTATTTGAGGGTTTGATTGACAAGAATAGTTCTATTAAGAATGTGAAATTACCTTTTACTGGGTGGGAATTAAGGGTTTGATTGACAAGAACAGTTCTATTAAGAATGTGAGATTACCTTTTATTGGGTGGGAATTGTTCTTTGGTTGGTTCAAAAATAGAAACATGGGTATCCCAATGGGTAACCCATGGAATTGTGTCTTAGGGAAGTTGATTGTACCCAATGTCTACATGGATGTTGACTTGCTTAAAGAAATGGCCACCAATTATGATCTAGTTACAAGGACTATAAGAATTTATGATGGGAAGGAAATGGTTAAAATTACCAAGGATGAATTTTCTCATGTCTTCAAACTCACCAGGTGGAGAAATGAAATACCTAAAATCAATGAAAACACTGTTAAGGAAGAATATTATAAGACTAAGATTGCATTAAGAGTCCACATATTGCCAAGATATTTAGCAAAAATTGGGGGCCGAAGAATTACATTAGGGAAATTTTATAAGGATCCTTTCCCTATTAGTTATTTTATTTCCTACTTCCAAAAAACCTTTTACTCCATCTACTAGATAATTAGTTATGATCCTGTCATAGGAGTACTTATGGCAACTCATATTCAACACCCCCAATATTGCACAATATATGACTATGTGGGGTTTCTTGCATAAATAATTCATGATGGTTTGATTTAATGTTGAAGAAAGGTATAGATGGAGTAAGGTTTATCTGGTACTCATTGTTAATGCATATGTTTTTGTTCAAAGGTGCATCTTACTTTGGGCAGAATATGACTTTAGATAAGGAGGGTAACTTGGATTTCCATGTTCAGTGTTGGATTACTATCTTGGACAAGGATGACAGGACGTATGATTATGTAACATTTCAGAACTTGTTTTCTTCATAATTGAAGAGAACCTTGTTTGTGAATATACCTAGAATTCTCATAGCCCTACATGACTTCTTGAGACCCAAGGAAAGAAGGCCGGAGTTGGGAGTTGATCAAAATTGGGGAGATGTTATCCCATATACCTATTACACTATTTTAAGAGTGCATGGTTCAACTATTGCACCTCACCTACTACCAAAATATGTCCTAGAGAGAATTGGTTTCCTTCAAGTAGTATGGCAATTGGGAAGTGTGGAAAAACATTTTTTGAATCAAGGAAAAGGAACATTTTTTCCTTCATACACATGCTTTTCTAAGTTTGTGATGACAAAGGGAGATTGGAATAAGATACTTGATATACTCAAGGTATTCGACATGCAAAGAGTAGTAGAGGGGAATAGGTATGACCTCAAAGGTTTCATGGCCTGGTTGAAGGAAAGGAACAAGAGTTACAAATTTGGGCACATTTTCCAATTGCTAGGAGATGTGATAAGAAATGGGTTTGACCTTTTGGAACAAGAAAAAAGAAAAGAAAGATGGATTTATTTCAATAAGGCCTATAGAGAAAGATAAAGAATAAAAAACCTGACTTCAGTATTCTTCTAGAGATTGAAAATCTAATGCAAAAGGTGGAACATGTATCACAAAATTTTGAGACAATAGTAGGCCACCTTGAAAGAGAAGGGGTGGTTCAAGATAAGGGGAAAGCCAACATTGAAGAAGAACAAGATGGGAGGGAATTCCCTACTATGGAAGAGAAATCTACATCTCAAGCTCTTAAGGAACCAAAAATAAAGTTCTTTATAAGGAGAAAAGGTAAGGAAAAGAAAAATGATCCAGTTGCTGCTCCCTCCCAACAAGAAGAGAAAAGACTTATTTCTCTTGTGCCACAAGTACCACCACCAGCTCCACCAAGTCCAGCAAAGCCTAAAATTGTGGATATTGATGCTCCACCACTAAGTACATCACCACCAAAAGAGCCACCATTGAAGAAGTAGAAGGATGAAGTAACTGGTTTGGTGGACTAGATGTTGATGAAGAATCTGATGATGACATTTGGGTATCAGAGCAAGAAATGCAAGAAGGAATTCCCACTACACTAGCAATGATGGCAACACAACAATTAAGTATGAGGTTGAGTAAAGATGACCTCACTAGGCTTAATGGTAAAGATGATATTCAGGTGGAAGCATGCATAAATGTTTTGGATGATGATTCATTTGTAAAG
Organism: Sequoia sempervirens; assembly: GCA_007258455.2. Taxonomy (NCBI): domain Eukaryota; kingdom Viridiplantae; phylum Streptophyta; class Pinopsida; order Cupressales; family Cupressaceae; genus Sequoia; species Sequoia sempervirens. The sequence continues at coordinate 467,104,899 of VDFB02058242.1, read as the reverse complement.
TATCAATCTTTTATGGAATTTTCATACAGGGCTAAGAGAGATGAATATGTCAACAACTTGGCCATATAAAGAATTCTTTATCCAGAATTTCATGATGCTAGCATCCAGGAAAAAGTTTTGAATGAAATGAGGTATACTTTCCAAAGAATGACTACAAAGGAGGGTAGAGAGTTGGTGAGAAATAGTGGTATTTTATTACTTCCAGAATGGGATTTGGCTTCTACCATAGCCTTTGATACCATAAAGAGATGTGAGAGACCTCTCTGCAATTCAAAGAAGAAGTTGCAATTGCATTGCAAGGGTCTACCTTCAATGAACAATGGGATGCATTAGCTATTTGGTCTCTAGACCCAAATACAAGGAAGCCTAACATTGTTGAGCCTACACCTAACTATAGTGGAGGCCTAATAATAAAGTGAGTTTCATAAACATTGAATCTAGAGGTAGCAAATATGTTAGTACATGTTGAAAAATTCACAAGGGCCACTATAGAGTTTGTAACTACATAAAAGGAGAAGCTCAAGACATACCACAATAATTTTTTAGTTGAATATGGAAAGCTTGAACAACACAATATGCAGTTACAAACAAAAGTAGCATTATTGGAGGAGAAATTGCAAATTTTGCAACTGAGAAAGCATAAGTAGACTGGTTGCAAGCTTGAACAACAAGGGCCACTATAGAATTTGTAACTATAGAAAAGGAGAAGGTCAGGATAGACAACAATAATTTTTTAGTTGAATATGGAAAGCTTGAACAACACAATATGTAATTACAAACAAAAGTAGCATTATTGGAGAAGTTGCAAAGTTTGCAACCAAGAAAGCACAAGAAGACTGGTGCTAACTCCCCTACCACTTCACAAAAAGTTGTACCCCCCCGAATTTACCACTGAAGTAAGTTCCTCAAGGAAAATTGTGTAATAAAAAATGGGAAGTGTTCCCATTTCAATAATAGAGCCTAGTACATCATAAATGTCACAGGTTGAGAAAGATATCAGCAGGGAGGAGTTGCTAAAGCAACTAAATGAGTATAAAGAAAAATGTGACAATCATGATAGGGAGGTTTTTAATAGCAATATGGAGATTGTCACTACAATCTTGGAGCATCTAAATAGAGGGTTGAATTACATATTGAATAGCATTCATGATAACTATTCATCCATGGTGGTTTCTATAAACAATTTTGACAATGATAAGGAAAGAGCTATTCCACTTATGGAAACATGGTTCCCTAGGATGATGGAACTAAGATTGATTTCAATTGGAGATAAGTAGGATGCTAACCATTCTAAAAAATTTAAGCCCACTCATAATCTTTTAGGTAAAATTAAAGGGTACATGGGAAACATTGGACCTTTGGAAGTCAAAATAAGGGAATTGGTAAATTCATTTCATAAATCACATCATGATATCCTCCCATAAATTATAAGGGGTGATTGTAGCATAAAAAACCTGCAAGAGTGGAGAGATGAAACTAGTAAAACCATTTCAGAGTGGGCAATTTCATTTTGTCAAAAACATGATATAGATACAATGAAAATAAACATGGATATTTTGGTTCATGTAGATATTGTCTTGTTAGAATTTGATAGGGAGGTCAATCAAATTTTTACCAAGTATTCACCTTATAGAGAAAAGGCAGATGAGGTCATGAATTTCAACTAGCCTATTGAAGAGGAATTCCTAGCATGGAGAGACAAATACTTGGAAGAGTTGGGGGATTGATATGAAATTGCAGGGTGGTGATTTGAAATTTTGATTTTGAAGTTTGTAATCATGATGAATAATGGATAGGTGAAAATACACTGCATAGCCTATATTTAGTACAAATTAGGCTTTTGCTAAATTATAGTAAATATAGTGCATTTTCTTCAAATTGAATTGGTGACAGATCTATAGATGTGGACATATTCTTTGTCCTTTCCTTTCTATTTCTTTCATGTTTTCTTTCTTTTTCACTTTGTGTGTGTGGGCACAATTTTTGAGGAAATTGTTTGAAGATTGCTTTTGAAAGGTGGGAGCAAATATCCAATGATGAATGAAGAATAATCTTATTTCACAAATGTTTCTCACCACCTGGGAATGCAGATTAACTAAAAATGGAATATATGTTATAGTAGTCCAATAGGGTAATGACATGTGTACTTTATGGCCTGAGGCTTGCTTTTCTCCTTCATTCCTATAAGAAGGAATTTAGGGGTAGAAAGTAGGGGTTCATTGTACTACAATCAACAAAGTAAATTATAAAAAGAATATCGAGCATGTTTTGAGTTTTTGTCTTAGGTATTGAGTTTGTTGTTACCTATGTAATTTTGATAACAAAGATAGAAAATACAATCTGAGCAATGCCAATTTCATGGCCATTGTCTCTCCTTTGTACTTGTTATATAAGTTATGAATTATATAATCAAGGATTGTTTTGTTAATCTCCATTTGAGTTCAAATGGATGTTTAGTTTCATTCTTGCTTCTTAATTCAAGAGATTAATGCAAATGCTTGGGTGAAATTGTTAACTCATAAGAGTTATGTGCTATGATATTTTTAAGAAGTGGTGGTCAAGAATGTCACGTGGAAATATTGTAATGTAATGTTTTCTGAAGTTTATATGTTGCTATGTGTAAGAACTGTTATTAGGTTGCATAGGTTAATATTGACTCCATGTTTACGATAAGGCAATGGTTCAAGAAAAGTATTCATAATTTAGTTTCTAGGTTGATTCATCAGCAAATCACTTTTATTCACAAACTTTTGATTGAGTACCACTATAGTTATTTTGTAATGAGTTCCATTATTCTCATGCTCCAAGTGTAGGGCGTTGCGAAAAGAACCATCAACCTTTTTGATACACTACATTGTTGAGTGGTTTTATGAGAATTATTTGTTGTTTACAATGTATTTAAATAGTAGCCATATAAATTCTTGAGTGTACATTGTGGGATCACCCTGCCGGGTTTCACAGAGGCCAAAGTGTAGAAGTAGAAGTTTTGTAGCTTTTACTCGTTCATTGGAAAATCCCTTTAGATTGCTAATTATTGGAAATGGAAAATCCCATAGGTAATTCTGAAGATCACCTTGGTTCTTAAAAAACAAGCAACAAAGTAGAAAACTATACCCAAAATACCACATATTGGTTTTTTTTTTAAAATAGACATGCTAACAAAAGAAATTAAAGATGAAAATGTTAATATAATCAAAACATGAAAAAATTATATGGTTAGATAGCTAAGAGAGATCTTAACATCATTATGGAATATTTATAAATTTGTATTGAAACATGTTCAAACCTAATGGAGAGCATGACAAAAAATGTGTGAAAATTCTTTACCTTTTTGAAAAAACAAATCTTTGTCATGAAATGGTCATCTGACCCTTTGGGTTAGATGCCCAAGGGAAATCCAATCAAAAGGGTTGGTATTTCCTAATGAAAATTAGTTGGTGAGCACCAAATATAGCATTAGCCAAATGAAAATGCATTTTATAATGCTAGAGCCAAATGAGAGAGAGAGGGCTTAGTAGAGAGATGGAGAGGAGATATAGAAAGAGGGGGGAGGGAAGAAGGGATGGAGGCAGAGAGAGATAGATAGAGAGAAAGAGAAGAGAGTGGTAGGGATTGATGGAGGGAGAGGTAGGTAGAGAGAGGGACATGGGAGATAGAGAGTAGAGAGGGAAGGAGAGATGGAGGGAGAGGTAGGGAGGGAGGGAGAGAGAGTGAGAGAGGGAGGGAGAGGAGAGATAGAAAATGGGGGTAGGGAGGGATGGAGAGAGATAAATAGATATAGAGAGAGAGTAGTATATGTAGGAGAGGAGATAGAGGTAGAGAGATAGGTAGAGAGAGACTGACAGAGAGTTATAGAGGGAGAGGTAGGTAGAGATATGGAGAGGGGAGATACACAGAAGTAGAGAGGGAATAAGAGATGGAGTGAGATGTGGGGATGGGGAGAGGTGAGAAAAATACAAAAAAGAGATAGTAGTAGAGAGAGGGAGGGGGGAATAAAGAGAAGTAGATAGAGAAGGAGAGAGGAAGGGAGAGGCAGGGAGGAAGGGAGAGAGAGGTGAGATAGGAGAGAGGGAGAGGTAAAGAGGGGTAGGTGAGATAGATAGAAGTAAGGAGAGAGAGTTAGGTAGAGAGAGGGACAAGAGAGAGAGGGGGAGAGAGAGAGGGAGAGGTAGGTAGAAAGAGGGAGAGGGGAGGTAGAGGTAGATAGGTAGGTAGAGAGAGTGGTAGGGAGTTATAGGTGAGAGTGGTAGATAAATGGAGAGGAGAGATGAAGTAAAATGAAGGAGATGGAGGAGATGTAGGGATGGAGAAGAGGTGAAAGAGAAATAAATATAGGTAGGTAAAGAGAGAGGGAGGGAGATAGAGAGAAGTAGATGGGAAGGAGAGTTTGATGATGGAGAGGTAGGGAGGAGTGAGAGAGAGGTGAGATAGGGATTGAGATAGAAATAAAGTGAAGAGATAGAGAGAGGAGGTAAAGATGGAGAGAGAGAAAGGGAGAGGAGGGATGGAGAGAGATAGGTGTGAGAGAGAGAGAAATAGAGAGGTGTGAAGAGAGAGGGAGGGGGAGATAGAGTGAAGTAGAGAGGGAAGGAGAGAGGGAGGGAGAGATAGGGAGGGAGTGAGAGAGAGGGAAGAGAGAAGTGAGATAGAGATAAAAAAAATAGAGAAGGAAGAAGGGGATATTGAGATAGAGGAGGGAGGGAGAGGAAGAGATGGAGAGAGATAGTCTAAGTAGAACAAGAACGAGTGGCGTGGGAGGAGGGAGGGAGATGTAGAGAGGGAGAGAGAGGTGAGATAGACATAAATAGAGAGGGAGTGAGGGAGGAGCGAGGGAGAAGTAGGAATGGAAAGTGAGGTGATACATGTAGAATTAAAGAGAGAGATTACAAAGGGACAAAGAGGGAGATGGAAAAGTATGTAAGGAAGTTAAGGTAGTAGAACAACTTCCTACACTAATCTTGAAGGATAATAATACAAAAATTTTACTGATCTTTAATAGTTACATAAAATTAAACAAAAATAAACATAAATATCATGCATACCACAACATAGTGATTTACATGGAGAAAACCCTTTCAAGAGAAAAACCCCACACTCCAAAAGTCACCCAATATATTATTCAAAAATCCTAGAGATTACAATATACTTGTAGAGCAAGATTCTCACTAGACTATCACCATTTAGAGATCCAGAGGCAACACAACAACTATTAGAATCTCAAAATACATCATAATACATAACCGTAATACAACACCCACATAAAATAGGGTTTCCTTCTAAGGCAAGTCAAGCTAATAATATATCGACCATTAGATATGATACATAATGATGAACACTCTAGATTTACAATAATAAAGTTTATATAAAATTTGGCTTCTAGGGGTGCTACCCTCGAGCCCTCTCTAGGGTGTGTTGCCCCTTAGAACCCCAGCTGGGGGGATGATCCCTCTAGACTCTTCATGGGGGGAATCCCCCCCACACCCCTTGGTCGTCATCGAGTGAACAATACCTTATGTAATTGCAAGGTTGAGACACATTTTCTTAACAAAGGAGAGAGGTAGTTCTTGAGCTTGAAGAAGAGAGAGTTAGATAAAGTGATGGAGATAGTGAGAGAGAAATAGGTATAGAGCATAAGGGATAAAAAATGAGTGTGTGTGTGTGAGAGAGAGAGAGATAGATTATACAACTTGCTAGTTACTAAAATTTGACACATCGATTACTAAAATTTGACTAAGTCTAAAAAATTATAAGATATTCCAAAAAATACAATCTATATTATAACTCCAAGAGATTTGAAAATACTCTCAAACATCCAAAAATATATACATGAAATATAACTTAAAGTATAAGAAAATAATATCCATAAATAAATATCAACTTATACATAAATGTTTATTTTATGTATCTAAGAATGAGGTGTAGGTTTTAGGGTATTCAATCTATAGTTGAAGGTATTAGTATAGAGGCATCATTCACATTTGGCGAGCAAAAAATTTGGCGCTTTCCATATTTGGTACTCACCAGAGGCTCATTTTGGGAAAAAAATGAATGTGGGATGTTTTTTGTGATACATCTTTTTACACTTACCTAATTTAAAAAAGTACTGATTTTATCAAATCCTTTGAACTCAATGGTGGACTCAGTTTGTACCAATAATTTTTTATTTAAAGTTGTAATACAAAGCCATAACTAGGAAACCCTCAAATCTAGTATCCCTTTTCAAGCTTTTTTGATCCTCTAGATCATCATTCAATGAAACAGAAGAGTATACTCAAATTTTTAATATCTACTAAGATTTGCAACCTAGATCTCTTAATAAAGACTAAAGAGAATCAATCCCACAAGCTTTGATACCATGTAAGAGTTGGTATAGATAGCTCTACACCATTCAAGATTTGTCTTAAGATTATAGCCACCCAAGATCTAGGAACTTCATGAAAGCCAGAGAGATATACCATGAGAGATAATATTATTTTATCAAAGAATGCAAATGATAGATTATGATCATATGATTGATCAATGTTGTATCAATGTTATGAATTGATGTTGTACACATGAGATCACCTAGTTATATAGCAAAATGAAACATAAAATTAAACATGATTATGAAAAGTGTCTTAATCTTATGCCATAAAACAAATACTTCAACTTTATTAAATGACCTAAGACACGAGTATTAAATAAAAGCCAGCTAGATAAGACATGATAAGATATTATCTTAAAAACTAAGACATCTAGAAAAACCAATTAAGACCTAAGTAAAATTAACATGTAAGTAGGACCCATTAATGATCTAGTTAGGTAAAACTCCTATTTACACCAAAATTGTTGCTCCAATTAGACAACTTATTCTAGAAACTCTATATTTAAATATTTTATTAACCATACCTATTGAATATAAATTTCTATTTTCAATAAAATAATGAAAATATTTTAGTTATTATTTAAAATATATTAGTATGAATCATTTAAATTAAAAAAGTGATCTTTGAAAAAGAATCATACTACTTAAAACATGAAAAAAATATAATTATATAGAAATTACAAATAATTTAATCCTATAAAATTAGCATGCAAGGTAGCACATGGAGTTTCACCTATTAAGCAAAGGCAAGTCCGCTATTTCTTAAAGCCCTTATGCTATCATCACCATCATAACAAGAAGTTATTACTATTGAGATCATGTTGTTGTCCATGACCTTGTCTTCAGTCTATAGAGGAATGCATGCTTTGTATCTAGTTAGTATCATTTTCAATGCTCTGAAATATTTTGCTAGAGTTATAATTTAATTGGTTGGGAAGCATGTAAATATTAGTTCAAACCTAGCATATGTTGCCAAGACAATCATGAAAATATATCCAAAAAATTACAGTATACAGAGAATAGGGTTAAGTTGAATCTGGAAAGGAGAAAAATGGTGAAGAGATGCTTGTGATCTAGAAAGTGAAAGAAGGTGCACTGTTGTGGCAGATGTTTTATCACAGGTTTGTAGTGATTTATCATCCAAGGCAATGAGTTCTTGTATAACTATTAGATTTGATCAATCTGAGAATAGTTTATTTTTAGGTCATGCTTGAAGGATAATGAGATTGAGTTTTTTTATGCAAGATGTTAAGAGTCCTCAGATGAAGAATTGTCGCATTTTTTTCATAGGTAGGAGCCAATACATAGAAGAAACATTTTTATGGAGATATAGCATTCTATTATGGAGAAAGATCAAAGTAGGCTAGGGCATGGGTAGTTGCCATGTCATGATTGAATTCATTGCTCTACAAAAGGAAGCTTGTATATGGACTAGATTTAAGAAAATTATTATCATTGAACCAATCCAACAAGTCATCTAGACTTCATGGAAAGAATTTCTGGTCAGGTTTTATTGCCTACTAAAGCAACATTAAAGGATGGAAAATGTAGGGCAGTCATAAGTTCATATGAGGTATGATTCCTTATGAAAGATGATGCACAATAAAAATAAGTTGGGACAATCATCATAAATTCACAGTCATAAGAAGAAGTTCATAAGAGGACAAATGCAAGAGTATTCCAAGATAGTGAAGATGACAAATATGACAATGATGTGAAAGAGCATGTACATGAGGAACAATAGTTATGTGATGACAATGATAGCGGAAATAACAAATAGAAAGGGTAGTCAAAATCAAAGCATTGACAGTACTTCAATTTAAATGATAGTCATTAAGAAGACATCCACAAGCATGCCAAGGTATAAATGTGAAGAGGGAAGGAATTTCAAAGAGAAACAATAGATTTTAGAGGAAAAAAAGCAAGTACAAGGCACATTGGGCAACTTTCAATGCACAGTCAATACTAAATGTTTAATGCACTCATCATTAAGATTAGGGGACTGTGCAAAGTCAATAGGGGCAGATCAATATAAGCATGCATGGCATTGCCAAGAAGATAAGACAAGGTTTCAAGAACAACAAAAAGCATTAGATAATAGATGACATTCAAACCTTGAGAAGTAGCATAATCAATACAAGAAAATCATGAGCATCCACCATGAAGACTTATCTAAAGTTGAAACAATGAGATCAAGCATTTGGTGAAATGGTAGATCTTTGACCACTTGAAATGCAAGAAGGTACTAGTATGCAGAAAACACAAGGGCAGATCTGCTAATGGTGATAGTCATTATGAAATATGAAAGGAAAGTGCTTATAGGGGTAGAAAAGTGTTGAGAATTCAGTAAAAAATGAACATAAGATAGTCCTATTCTTTCATGAGTTGAGGAAAACAACAAGGTTTTGGAATCAAAGGAAAATGCAAGAACATAAAAGAGATGAATATAGTGACCTTGAGAAATGTAAAGGGAAGTCATATGTTCATGGAAGTGACAGCGAGCCAAGGCATGAAAAAAGAGAGCAAAGTTAAAAGGAAGTCTTCATATTCATTAGAGGTGTCAAACTTTAAAAAGACATCCATAATAAATGTCTTATCAATGAAAGGTAGTGAAGGAAGTCTAAAACCAAAGTCCATTTCAAGATAAAGAGCAATCAAGAGGTTCAAGTAGAGAATATTCACCTAGAAAAGGAGCAACAACCTTGTTCTCAAGACTGTACAAAAGTTCCAGTCTCAAATATGATGCAAAAAACATAGTTATTGTGCAAAAGGACAATCATATCTGTCATAACCATGGTGGAGGTAATCATTAATGAGTTTTCCAAGGTCAAGAAAGCATCAATGTTTGGGAAACAAACTGCCTTACAACCCTAGTATAGTCAGAATGTATCTCAATGAGAGATAGTCATAGGTGAAGCATCAAAGTTCTCATGAAGTGTTTAAATAAGGAAGAGTCAATTATTGCATCTTTCTTATTAAAAGTGTTAAATGCATTATACTACCTTCTGATTTGGCATGGTAGATTTCCTATATGGTTAAATGAGTTCAAAGTCATCAAAGCACAGGGATGGATGTAGGTAGTGAAAGACAATGGTATGCGAGAGCTAAGGACCATGAAATCTATGACAATAAGAATTTGATAACTATTAAATATTGACAGTGATTATAGTATGGGCTTTTCCAATAGACTTATGACTATGTATGGCTGTGACCTAATGTATAATAGTTAGGTTTTCACTGTGTTTTGAGGTGAAGTTCTCAAATGCCAAAAGATAGTCCCAAATAAATGTCTTATCAATGAAAGGAAGCCCTTGTTCATAATGAACCCTATTAACCTTACCAAGGGGAAGTCTTCAAAATCCTTGAAGACTTAGTTAAAACACTCAATTTTCTTGTGACAAGAAGAAATTTTGTCCTTAAGAGGCCCTCTTAGTCACAATTGAAGTTAGAGGGAGTTTGAGCTTGAAATCATGCAAATTGGTGAAGTTTCGGTCCCTAATTTAAATATAGGATTTTTAGCCTTATACACCCAGTAGATTGAAGACCTCATGAAAGAGGTTTAAGCTCAACTTTTTCAATCATCTTCATGCTTTTCTTGGAGGTTTAGTTCCAGTTTAGTTGAAGCACACTTTGAGGAGCATGCATAAGTCAAAGAGTTTGAGTCAACGCTCAACTCTAGAGTTTACATCTAGTTCAACTCTTCATCCACATTCAACATCTTCTACGAGGTGCAACCTCTTTCAACTTCAGTTATCTGAGGTGGCTTTCTATAAAGGAAAGTATTCAACTCTTTTAGATTTATTTCTTTCATTTCTCTTTTTTCCTTATTCAAAAGAGATGCATTATAACTCTTTTTGAGATTAATAGAGAAACACTTTCAAAGATTTGTCCAAGCAAACTCTTTTTATCAATAAAAAGATTTTTTTTACCTTATTGAAATTCTTGTGTTGAGCATATTATGGATGATTTGATTTAGTTTCTATGATTTTAGCATTGAATCCTTAAATTATGTCTCATTCAAAACCATTTTCATGCATAAGAATATGAAAAACTTATGCAGGCCATAAGCTATGTTAGTTGTTTTTAGAGTTTGTAGTTGTGAAAACACATTGTTTTCCTACAACAAAGCTTGAAACATAACCTCCCATTGAAATGATTTTGTATAAGTTGATCAAAAACTTGAGTTGTGCATAGAATAGATCTGTTTTTGAGAGATTGTGAGTTAGAACAATAGGTATAAAGTCTTTTTATCTTTGGTGCATCACCTTCTAGGTTCAGTTTATATTAATTTTCAGTTTTCTATCCTTTTCCTAATTAAACCAACAAGCTTTAGGAGGTACATCAAGGGGAACCAGCCCACTTTTAAGGTTCATCTTTAGCATAGGCAACCCACAATTTGAAGATGATCCAATGTTGCACAAGATATTTGAGTTTCATACTTAGCTTAAGGATGCTATCCTCCTGACAATGGTTTTTGGCACTCCTGGTGGGACTCTAAAACTCGTTGCAGTCAAGAATTACTGAAATTTCACTATTGTCTTGGTATATGCAATAGTGTTTTTGGCCTTTTTGAGCTTACAAAAATATACCTTGTAACTTTAATCTTCGATTTTGAAGCAGATCTAGAGCAATCAACACATGATAAGAGTACAAACAAGAGGAAGTTCTACTCCCTTCGAGTATTTGTAGTTGTCATTGGTGCCAAGAAGAAAAGGGAGGGTAGCAAGAAAGCATCTTATACCACCTGTAGACACTCAAAAATGACCTAGGCCTGCAAGCTTCATTTTTACCACTTTCGTCCTAGAATAATTAATACATTTAATTATGTCCTTTGTCCACATTTGACTATTAATTAAATAATTTATAATTGTTTAATTAATTCATGTCCTTTTATTCTTCATGATTATTAAATAAATAAATTTTATTTATTTATTAAGTACATCATTAATTGTCTAAGTCTTCCCTTAATTAAATAAATTGCTTAATTTATTTATTTAATATGTCACTAACTATCATAATTAAATGAATTGATTAATTTATTTAATTAATTAATCTTATCTTGTAAATTAAATAATTAAATTTAATTATTTAATTGTCAAAATTAATATTCCTCTCATTTTAAATAAATGAAATTATTTAAAATGTCATCACTTTCTTAACTGTCAGTCCATTTTGGTAAATAATCTGAAAAAGATTATTTATTTTCTCATAAAATCCATAATTTGAATTAATTTAATTCAAATTGGTAACTAATCTTCCAAAAATCAAGTAATCGAGCAGATTCTTGATTTTCCAAATCTGATCTTCAATTCAAATCTTATCTTCTTGATTTTTTGAATCTCGCAAATCAGACAATCTTTATCTTCTTGATTTTCGAAAATCTTTATTTTCTAATTAATTTATCTCATTTATTCTCCACCGTCGATCCATTTATCTAAGGTTTTATCTTGACCGTTCGATTAATGAATTTTCCCTAACCCTAATTAGGGATTCTCAAGTTTAATCTGGACCTCTCATTCTAGGTCTTTCCTAGAATTTAATCTCATCCGTCCACTCAAAATTGTGTTTTCTATAAAAGACAACTTTGCTCATAATTTCAGGACCCCGTCATTTTTAATATAGGAATTATAGTCATTATTTTCATTTATCATATTGTCATAGACATACACATAATTTTATCAAATCCTTCAACATTTGCATAGGGCTTTGGCATTATTATAGCTTGCTCATTAGAAATCTGAGGGCCTCATTTGTTTGCTACAAACTAGAAGGTATAACAAAGGTGAACCATGGAAGATGAAGATTTCTGGTAGTATTACTCCTTTTATCTTCATTATATTTCCTTTGTGCTTTGTTATTTCATTGGATTTTGATGTTTATTATTTAATAAGCTAACCCATCTAAATTTCCATAGATACATTTGGTGAACCTCCACGTCATATTCTGCCTCTTCACCTATCAATCCCGTCCAAGTCTGCATGCCTTATCAACCATCTAACAAATCATGTCAAGTCCTCACATCATACCATATTAATCCAGTCCAAGACTCCATGACATATCTAGTCCAAGTCTCCACGTCATACCCTTGTCCTTCACATACTATTCCAATGCAATTACCCATGCCCTATCCTAGTCCATATACTAGTCCAGTCCAAGTTCCCACATCCTATCCTAGTTCTTCATTCATTAGTCCTTTTCAATTCATCCCCTCACAAGCCATAGCTAGTCATGAAAGTTCTATCATTACTCAAAGTCAAATCCTATTGTGTAAACCTGAGAATAAATGTCAAGATGAAATCCCAAGGCATGACCTTATAATGTCACCCTCATGTCAGGAACAAGATAGTCCATCCCATGACCCTATCTTAAACTCCATTCAAGGATTCCTTCAAGACAATCATGACATCCAAAGTACACCTACCATTGACCAAGAATTCCAAATCCATGACAAACCCATCTTCGACCCAGACCCTACCATTGACCAAGAAGTCCAAAACGATCCACTTCTTAACCTTTACACCATTTATGATCAAACACTTGATGACCCTATACAAGCCTCGACTATTGACCCTTTCCAAACTGAGACACTTGCCTCCATGGGACACATAGATGATATTCCTCCAGAAAAAGAATCTTCCACTAGGGACATGCTTGCATATGATCAAGTTATAGCTAAAATCATTAGACTCTATGACACTAAATATAATGATGGCTTCAACATTTCCTTGGAAGCACCAATAGAATTATTTGAACCTAACATGTCACATGATTAGACCAAAGATATCAGTCAGGAATATGTCCAACATGACAATGAAGCTAAGACATGTTATTAACTAGGGTCATCTATCTTTGTCAGAGTAGGCTTTCTTGCAGACAAAAATATTACAAGTGACAGTGTCCATAGACATCATGATGGGTTAGCATCTTGCTTTCAAAGCAATAAATACCCCATCACAAATAGAATCTTTCAAAGCATGCAATATCAAGGCAAAGGACTAGGCATACACGAGCAAGGCATTCTAGAACCAATACAGCTTCAGGAAAATTACAGACATCAAGGTCTTGGTTATTCCTTAGACAACAAATCAAAGGATGTCAGTGGTACCTCCTCGATACTAGGGGAAAATTTGTTAGATACAAACATCAAAATGTAATCCGTGAGAAATCCTTGCCATAAGATTACTGCCAACACCCCATCCATGCACACCATAAACTATCATTCTATCATGAATCAACCTCCCCTTTGGGACCAACAAAAACAAAAATCTTACAAGTCAAAATATCAAAATCAAATGTCAAAGGCCATTGAATCAGACAAAAGGAAAAGTGGAAAAATGAAATTAAAATGGATCCCAAAGAAAGATGGATCAAAAAAAGACACTAAGTCAAATATAAAATTCAATCACAGTGTGGAGGCACAAGACAAGAGAACTCCCACATACAACAAATGTCCACCTCCTTCAAAATGGTCATCAAACAAGGCATCTAAAACTGTTGGTTCCAAACACCATCCCTCCAAAATCCGTCATCCACCATCCCAAGTTTGGAAAATAAAAAGTCATTCATCCAAATGTCCAAAAAACCTTTCTAGATCTACCATCATCTTTCATAATCCCACATCTCGCATAAAGTCCAAAAATCCCACATCACAAATCCATCACATCATGGCAGCAACTCTTTACCACAAGGACTCTCATGGCACTCTATTGCAATGTACGTATTTTGATAAGGCCAAATCTAGTATTAGAAAGGATCACAATGACATCAATCAGTTGTATACAATCACTACGATCCTGACAAGACAACTGCTTCAGATAGGACATTATTGGCATATCATGGCACCAGTCTCTACATCAGCATCATCAGTGAATTTAGAATAGGCAGTGGTCATCTAAAGCATCCAGGCTATCCACAAAATCAGAAATACAAAAAAATTAAATTAAATTAAAAAAAATCAAAAAATCATCACCCCGATGAAAACTTGGCAAACAGGCATCTTGGTGACACCAAAAAGAATCAAAAAGTCAAGAAAATAGTAAAGAGAAAAATTTCGGCCCAATGGTGAAAACTTGGCAAAAGGTGCCCTCGATAAGTACCATGATGAAAACTGGCAAACAGGCATCATGTGTAAAATAAATCATCTATGTGGACTCTTACACTTGGGGGCAAGTCGTCTAATATCCTAGGCCTTCCTCTTGACATTGGAATCTGACCATTTAATCCATATCATTCCCACCTATCTTGGTCTTGACATAAAAATGGCACACATAAATTATGCTTTGGGAAAACTCTTGACATGTCTATCATTCGGTTATACATGATTTACGAAACATCATGTCATTGACCATCATAGTCTTATTGTCCTTTTATGACATAGTCCTTGAAAATCATATGACAATTCCCTTAGTCTCATGTCTCCTGTCCTTTACCAAGGCCACCTCTTATCCTTTCATGTATGTCACCTATCTTGGCTTTCCCTTGTCAAACGGTCTAAGGATAATCATCATCCCATCTAATCCTAACCAAGTCATTCCAAATGCAATGAGTCTAAGCCATACAAGCACATTATCCAACATTTTACTTGACTGCATTCCTGGCCTGGCTGTAGACCTCCATACTTTCGTCACATTATCGTCATCATCCTCATGTTGTTTTGGGATGTGTCCTTCTCATGCCAAACAACATTGTCATCACCTATCAATTGGTATTCAGCTTGACTAGGGGCACAATTATGTTTGTCCTTGGATTCTCGTGTGTAGGCATCAATCACATGCATTTTTCATAATCCCCTTAAACCATTCAAAAAGACCAAAAACATCGTAAAATGTCTTGGAAAAAGAATAAAAACATCAAAAAGTCCTAAAAAAGTCCTAAAATTTTGAAAAAGTCCTAAAAAAGCCCTAAAAATATATAAAGTCCTGAAAAAAGACCTAAAAATCATAAAATGTCTTGAAGAAAAACACAAAAACATCCAAATCAATGTCAAAATCCTAAACATGGAGTCAAAGTCAGTCATGTCAGTTAGTCCATGTCATTGTCGAACTACGTTGTCTCTACGCATTTGCTACGTAGGCAAGGCCATCAGTTGATGAGTCCCCGAGACATTAGGTCAGTCCTTTTAGGTTTGTCCAAATAAAGTCATGGCATTTGTCACAATCATTACATCGGTCAAATAAGTTAGACATAGTCAAACTCAGACACAAGACAGTCATTTGAAATGTCAATGTCAAAATTGGTCAAAATTAGACAACACAGTCCAATCAATCATACAGTCAACATCAGTCAACTTGCCAAAAAATATTAGTCAAAACAATGTCAGTCTCGTCACTCTTTGGTCGTCTTCAAGATGTGTCCTTCTTGGAGTTAGACCTCATCAAAATGTCCTTTGCATTTTCAGGATGTGTCCTTCCTGACAATAGACCCCATCAAACTGTCAACACCGTCAAATTGGAAAAACTCTTAAACCGTCAAAACAGTCAAACTGGCAAGAAATCAATCTTTGGCAAACAAACATTGGCAAACAAAATTAAAAGGCTGTTAATTTTTCTGGTCTATCTTGTCTTATATTTTGAATATCTTGACTATTTTGTCTTATATTTTTATTGTCTTTTCTTTTTGGTCATGTTACTAGCTACCTCGAGGATGTCCCACGAAGGATTTAGAGGTGCGATGACGTCTCCTGACCTATTTTATTTTCTTTGACTATTGTCTATGGATTGTCTCGACAAAAAGACTAGGGCAACATGACCCTTAGTATGAGTTAGGACATTCCTTGTCTATGACTATCTGTTTTTCAAGTGGATGACCTTGCACACCTTGGTCTATGTCATACCATTGTGTTTTTTGTCCATTTGTGTCATTTTTACCGCCCAATGATGATTAAGAGCAATAAATATTAAAGTCCTATGGTTAGGCTTTGAAGGATTTGGTCTAGGAACTAACATGTATCTTCTTTAGTCGTGTCTTCTCTCACCCGTCTCGTATAGCATTGCATCCATATCATCATCCATATCTTTTGCACTAACATTTCTTTGTCTCTTCATATTTTAGTCTTCTCATCAATTTTCGAGAGCACACCCATGTTCTTGGAACCTGTCTGTCCTCTCGAGGGGGCATACCGCTACCCTCCTCATCATTCTTCCTCATCGTATTTTACACTGCGGCATATTTTCAACTTATTTTCTTTGTCACAATGCAACATGCTACATTATGACAAAGAGGGGCAAAATGTAGACACTTAAAAATGACCTAGGCCTGCAAGCTTCATTTTTACCACTTTCGTCCTAGCATAATTAATACATTTAATTATGTCCTTGGTCCACATTCGACTATTAATTAAATAATTTATAATTGTTTAATTAATTCATGTCCTTTATTCTTCATGATTATTAAATAAATAAATTTTATTTATTTATTAAATACGCCATTAATTGTCTAAGTCTTCCCTTAATTAAATAAATTGCTTAATTTATTTAATTACCCTTTGTCATATATTTCTTCTTGATTATTAAATAAATAAGTTTTATTTATTTATTTAATATGTCACTAATTGTCATAATTAAATGAATTGATTAATTTTTTAATTAATTAATATTATCTTCTAAATTAAATAATTAAATTTAATTATTTAATTGTCAAAATTAATATTCCTCTCATTTTAAATAAATGAAATTATTTAAAATGTCATCACTTTCTTAAATTGGTCCATTTTGGTAAATAATCTGAAAAAGATTATTTATTTTCTCATAAAATCCATAATTTGAATTAATTTAATTCAAATTGGTAACTAATCTTCCAAAAATTAAGTAATCAGGTAGATTCTTGATTTTCCAAATCTGATCTTCAGTTCAAATCTTATCTTCTTTATTTTTCGAATCTCGTAAATTAGACAATCTTTATCTTCTTGATTTTCAAATTTTTTTATTTTTTAATTAATTTATCTCATTTATTCTCCATCATCGATCCATTTATCTGAGGTTTTATCTTGATTGTTCGATTAATGAATTTTCCCTAACCCTAATTAGGGATTCTCAAGTTTACTCTGGACCTCTCATTCTAGGTCTTTCTTAGAATTTAATCTCATCTGTCCACTCAAAATTGTGTTTTCTATAAAAGACAACTTTGCTCATAATTTTAGGACCCCGTCATTTTTAATATAGGCATTATAGTCATTTTAGCATTGGTAGTCATTATTTTCATTTATCATATTGTCATAGACATAGGCATAATTTTATCAAATCCTTCAACATTTGCATAGGGCTTTGGCATTATTATAGCTTGCTCATTTGAAATATGGGGGCCTCATTCATTTGCTATAAACTAGAAGGTATAACAAAGGTGAACCATGGAAGATGAAGATTTCTGGTAGTATTACTCCTTTTATCTTCACTATATTTCCTTTGTGCTTTGTTATTTCATTGGATTTTGATGTTTATTATTTAATAAGCTAACCTATCTAAATTTCCATAGATACACCACCAGCTAGATCACATTCTATACCTCCAAATTACAGGCCAACAAGTCCTATTCCAAGAGTTGTAGTACCAAATAGACGACTGCTGACAAATACAATGGCAAGGTAGTTTTCTTTTGCACTGTTTAATGGGGGAAACCCGTTAAATATTACTTAACATGATAATGTTCCTGTGGTAGCCCTTAGAAGCTTACCTTCTTTCACAGGAGAAGATCATACTATGACTATTGAGCATATCAGAGATGTGGCTACATTATGCTCAATTCACAATATCACAGATGGGAATGTAGCAATTAGACTCTTTTCTACATCATTAAAAGGAAAATCTTTGCAATGGTTTAGGGGTTTGGTAGTTAATTCAATCACAATATGGGATCAATTGGGAGATGGTTTGCACAAACAATTTGAAGATAAGTTAGAACACTTGTCTTTGGTGGAGAAAATAACTATAATCAAGAGAGATCCACACAAGCACATGTCTAATTTTAATTACCATTTGTAGAAATGTGGGATAGAATCCCAGCAATGGTAAGACCTTTAACTCAACATACATTTTTATATTTCCTCAAAGACCTTAATAGTGATATCTCTATGATGATTCAGTCAATGGGTGGAAATGCACTTCCTAATGCATATGGCATCACCATTAGAGTATAAAAAAGCCTCATACGAGCTAAAAAAATAGCCCCAAGGCCTCCAATGCATGTATTTCCAGAGGTACAACCACCTAAACCATTCCCATTACCCCCAATAGTTGTTTTGTCTACTATACTAGCACTAAATTATCCAAATCTTGTCCAAGAAAAGGTTTTCCCAGCTCCATCCCATGAATTTCAAGAGATAAAAGGTATATTGAAAACTTTTGGCAATGAATTAGTCAACATAAAGAAGCAAAAAAAAAAAAAAATTCAAACCTTATTAGCTTAATCATCCCAATAGGCCTCCTTATCAAGATAATCCTTAAGGTTGGAGAAGGAATTCTAATCCAAGGCCTTATCAACCTTACAATTCAAATGTTGCTAGCAGTTCTAAAAAACTTGTACAAATGCAAAACAACATTGCATAGGACAATGAGTGGTTTTTTCCATGTAACCAACCTCATAACCAAGCCACATGTTTGAATGGAATGATTAATCAGGACCTTATGGTACAAAACAACATTGCTACGTCACAAGATGCAACACAATAAAATTATGAACAACAAGGTTCTAATAATGATCAAGGCCATCAAGATTTTACTTTGATGAATTGGTAGGGTGAACCACCCAAATACACAAAATTGGGCATCACACTCTATTGCAACCAATACAAGTGTAGAAAAGAGGGTTGTTGATATAGGACCACAAGCCGATAAGGGTCAAAATAAGCTCGCATAGATCATCAAAGCATTGATGGTCCACCATATACACCAAATGTGCAAATACTACCAAGAGGAAAACCTATAGTGAACAAAGAGTAGCCTAAAAATCATCCACAACCAGTGCAAACCCAAGGAGAAGCTATTGTTCCAAAAGGACAACCAAAGGTTAGTACCATTCCATTTAATATTTTGGATCATGCGAAGAAAGAAAATGTCAATATGTCAATCAGCGACTCAATATTGAAACTTCCTAGACAAAAAAGACTTGTTGCAAAAGGCCTCATCTAATGTTACCTTGTCAAGTGAGTCTTCTAGAGAGAAACCTAGAGTTGCACTCGCTAGTACTCCACAAATTAAAACTAAAGAACAAGCCAAAGATGCAAGACCACCTCCATTTTATGTATCTTTTATTATTGGCCAACATCTTGTTCATAATTACATGATTGATTTAGGTGTAAGTAGTTTTGTGGTGCCCAAATGAATAGTTGAAAAACTTGGTTTATCATATGAGCCTCTTGCCAAAGCAGTAGTAAAATTGGATGGGACAACCATCAATACCATTGGAGTCATTAAGAATTTGAGCCTCACATTGCATGCATGTCCAAATTTCTCAATGCCTCAAGACATTTATGTCATAGAACTACCACCATACTTCACCATATGTATGTTTAAAGAATTCACTATGAAGTTAGGTGGTTATGTATTTTTTTATTGGTCACACATGTTTTTTAAAACAAGGTATGGAACCAAGGTTATAGTCAAATCAGAGCCAATTGCAAAAGATCATATAGAACCTTATCTTCCTAGTGTTGTGAATGAAAATTTTACCATTTATGAGCAAGAGGAACAACCTACGGTCCCTAACTTGGTAAAAGATGAAAAAAAACAGTATGAAAAATAGTTGAATGAGTTATGGAAGCTCTATTTTGATGTTCAAGGAGTAGGAATGGTGTTAGTGGAGGAGCAATGCTTATTTGTCCTATAAGTGAGAAATATTATTCAAAATTTTCAAGTTTACTTTTAGTTGCACTAATAATACAATAGAGTATGAAGCACTTATTCATGTTTTGGAATGTGAAAGGATGAGGAAAATCAAGTTTTTGAAAGTATTTAGTGATCATGAATTCATAGTGAATCAGGTAAGAGGTTTGAATGTTTCTAAAAATGACTTGCTTAAGTATTATAGGAATAGAATTTGGGACATTATTGAAGAATTTAATGCTTTTATAACTTGTTTTCCATACCTATAAATGAGAAAAAACATGATGATAGGTTGGCTACCATAGGAGCACAGTATGATATTCCAAATGATCTCAACAATAGAAAAGTACAACAACATGTAAAAGTGGTGGTAAAACCTTCAATTGCAAATAATCAAACACATTAGTAAGTGTTTGATAGTGATACAAAAACTACAAACTTTTTGATTGAAGAGGCTGAGTTTTTAGTTTCTAACCAAGAAAAATTGCAGCAATAGTATGGTGAGCAAATTATACAGCTGAAAACTAACAAGTTGCCAAAGGGTTTGGTCTTAGAATATTTTTTAGTTCTGATGATCAAGCAAAAAAGAATAAATTAAGCAAGAGAATCAACGAAGAACACTATGAATGTAAGTAAGCATCTTCAAAGATAAGCTTTTAAAGTTGGGAAAAGTATGTACAACTAAAGAAAAGGAAGCTTTTATTTAGTTATGTTAGGAATGTGATGATAATTTTGCATGGAAGTAAATTGATTTGAAAGTGTTTGACCCCAATCTTTCCAAACACACTATTGAGCTTGAAGCTAATGCCAAAATTGTAAGGAAAATGAAAAGATAACTAAATCCAAAACTAGAGCCACTCATGAAAATGGAGTTGAGAAATTCCTTTCTTTAATATTTTTGTTGAAAAAATGTTTTGAGAGTGAATTTTGGAAAACCCTAAGTCAGTTGCCCAAGTTGGAGATGATTGAGGAAATATAATGAGTGGTGGAATCCCTATTATTTTTGCTGAGCAATGTTTCAAGAGTGAATTAGGGAAAAACCCTAAGTTGATCACCCAAGTTGGAGATGATTGAGGTAAAAGATTGAGTGATGGTGT
Source organism: Sequoia sempervirens (assembly GCA_007258455.2). Lineage (NCBI taxonomy): Eukaryota > Viridiplantae > Streptophyta > Pinopsida > Cupressales > Cupressaceae > Sequoia > Sequoia sempervirens. Next base: position 467,083,624 of record VDFB02058242.1, on the reverse strand, counting down.
CCTTTCTAACATAATTTTGTTGAGAAATAATTTGAGAGTGAATTTGGGAAAACCCTAATTTGATCATTCAACTTGGAGATTGATGCAGATGAAAAATCAAACTTCAAATGAAGTAATAAAATAAAAAAATTCCCCACTATGCATCCAAGAAACAACCCAAATTGATAATTTTATTTGTCAGTCTAACTACTCATTCAATGGAAATAACACAAACAATTTAATACAAGATCTAATTTGCACAATAATTTGATGGAAATTTCAATTTATATAATGGAATCAAGTCTAAAGAAACAATTTACAAATCCAAATTCCTCCATCTAATGTTCAATGATAGATATCACAAATATTTGTTCAACAATTTTTATTCTCTACATATCTTGTGTGCTCACACTATTCCTACTCAACCCCTTTGAACTTCATCTTTACTTTTTTTTTACTTTTATTAAATCTTGTCTTCCACTAGACATAGTTTAGGCAATTTCATGCATCTCCACATACCAATTTTAATTCATATTTTTCCACTTAACTATGGAACCATTCTATGCTATTTGACTTGGAATAAATCATATATTCTCCCCTTATACTTCCTTCCAATATCTTTTCTCCGTCTATATCATTTTTGTATGTGGCTTGATCTCATATGCTACTACCTATATGCATACCATTTCTACTTAGATTTGTGCAATACCTCTTCTTAACCCATGACATCCTCCTTTGTCTCTTTTTATAATCTCATGCATGTTGTATTCAATGCAATCCTTATCACCTCTTCCACACAGCTTGCTCACTCACTATGATGGGAGTAAACTCCCTTATGAATATTCCTGCAACTCTTTTTCACTGGCCATGGACATGTTCATTCTCACATGGTGTCTCCTTTCTTCCCCTCTACACCCCCTATCCTCTTCTCTTTTTGATCCACATTTTTCATTTCTCACTGATCAAAATGTGATGTCGCTTCCTCTTTTCTTTGACTTCCATTTTATCTAATTTTTTGGTTGCCATCTCTCCTCCATGATATCACCCCTTTTTCCTATTTTTAAATCTTCACAAAAAACATTTGATTCATTTTTAATTCTTTAATGTACCATTACATCGGATTGTGCCACACCTCTATATCACTAGCTTTCTATTGTCTTCATCAATTATCCTTTTTTCCTTCCACACATAACTCATCCAATTTCTAGTGTGGCCCTTCCCATTTCCATGGATTATATAACTCTCTTTATGTCTGAAAAATGAAAATATAATAATATAGCTATTTTTGCACTAAATCAATATACATTACCTCTTGGAAAATAAATATGAGATTGGATAATTTGATGAAATAATACTTGGAGACCAAAACTTCAAAATATGGCATTTTTCAATCAATGAAAAAAATGTCATTCAACCTCTTTCACAAATCAATCACCAATACGATATTTGAAGTGAACTCCAAAATCAACCACACCTAAAAATGTGAAATCAAAACCAAACTATCTTTTTGGCTGATGTGGATTACGCTTGTACCCAGATGTTGTTACATCAAACACCTTGAGTAGAAATATTGTGAGCATAGGATCACAAAGGTGGAGTTGAGTACTCAAACTACTCTTTGATGTTACAACTAATTTGTAGCGAAATCCATCATTGAATAAGTGCTCAAGATGAATCCTTCCTCTTTTTCTAGCATTGTGCTAGAACATGTTTTCCTCCAAAAGTGTTGCACTCCATTATTTTCTCATTTTATGGATTCACATCCACCTTGATCTATCCTCCTCTACCAAATACTCTCTATTCTCCTCTTCTCATTCATGGGATTCATCCTACCACTCACAAACCACCTCCACCAAAATCCTGCAACATCCTTTATAATCTTGATGCACAAATTTGTAGCATCTAAATACCAATCTACATCTACAAATATCTCCATTTTCTCTACATGTTTTTTTCTTCTCTACCATCTTATCTAAAAATAAAATATCATCATAAAATAGATTTACTTCATCTTTATTCATAGCTGCAACATCAATTTTTGTTGTGACATCTTCCACATCCTCATTAGTTCCAACTTGTGTTTCATCTTCTTTCCTTGCAATTTCCACCTTCTCATCTTCATTGGCGATCTTCTCAAGCCACTCTTCTTTTAGTTCCAAAATTTGTACTGATAAATCATCATCTTTGCTATTTTGTGCTACTACAATCTGATGAAAAGGGAGACTCCCCCTTTCAAATTTGATTACAAACACACAAAATATGCTATACAAGAAGGTTGCAAATACATATAAAGAAACAAATTTGGAAGACAAAATCTACAACTTTTATTAGATTCAAATATGCAAAATTACATAAAACTAAAGCTCATGGGCTCCCCTTCAATCCTACATGCAGAACACCTACAAAAAATGTGTCTTCAACAATCTGGCATAATTTTCGTAGCATTCAGGTATGAAAACTTCACTTCTCCAAGCCCCATTTTTAAATGAAAATATATCAATAAATAGAGAAAGTACTTAGAGAAAACCAGGTGGGTGCAAAAAGATGGGGGATAATTTGTGGCCAATTTTTTTTAAAAAAAATTAAAGCTCATAACGTGAGTGCATTATAACACATGTTATAACGTACTCATGTTATGGCTTGGTGTGTTGAGCCTAAGGATTATCCACAACAAGCCTATAATGTGAGTGTGTTATAACACATTCACATTATGAAGTATTAAAAGAAAAAGAAAAAAAAAAAAATTTGAAATTATTTTCATTGTGATTGTGTTTTTTTCTACCCATAGCCAAAACCCTTCATTTCCATGCTCTCATTCTAGGAGGAGCCATCTAGAATTTTTTTCATCAAATTGATGTTGTTTTCTCGCCAGGATGTTGCCACGTTGACAAGGAGGTCTGAGAGGTAAGGATTGTTTATTTTTTGTTGTGAATTTTCTAGTTTTAGGTTGTTTTTCATATTTATTTTTTGAATTTGTAGGAAATGTTAATGAACCTACAAACCCTCTTCAAAATCCTCAACAAGCACAAAAAAAACAAGAGGAAAAAAATTCTCAACAAGCACAACAACAATAGTATCAATCAAATCCTCAAGTTGAACAACCACAACAACAATCTCCTCCACAAATCCCTCAACATCCTCCTAGCACTCAACAAAACATAATGAGTTGAATTGAAAACAATAAAAAACAAATTGAGGAGTTAATCATGAGGTTGAACTATCCAAATGGTTCAACCATGGAAAGAAAGACCCTTGCAACTTCACTCAAAGAAATGTTAAAACATGTAGATTCAATTAACAAACAATTAACTAGTTGGCAAGATAGGAGGTAAGCGGCTAGGTATTATTACTAGGATAAATTATCATATAAAGATGTAAAATATCTAAAAATTACAAAATTTGATCTATGATCATTATTCACTAACCTGTGCACACAAATGAAAATCTCACCCTCAATGCAAAAAGGTTTCCTATCCATTGGTTCCACCACCAACAAATTAGGACCTTTTCTAGGGATAGGTGGTACATTGTTTTTTATTACCCACCATGCAACAATTGTGAAGTCCTACAATATTTCATGAGGTAACTATACTGTTAGTTCAGCTTGAACAAAATCATGAATTATTTTGATATGAGGGACTTCTAGGGGAGAGGTGGGGGGTTAGCTCAAGATAGACCTGACACACATCAGATTCCTAGACAGCAAGCGAGATAACCTCTCACTAGGCCACCTCATGAGCACATCGTTATCCCTTCCATTGTGAAGGAAAGTGCCAAGGTAGAGAGTTTGCAGACCATCAACTCTCTGACCTAGAGTGTCATCCAGCATGCTAGCCCTATATTACAACACCATCTAGGGGAGTCTTTGAGTGGTGAGATTCTTTCCCATTTGTGTCAGGATTGTAGGGTGACTTGTTCATATGACCCCACTAACACTCACGAGGCTGCTACACATAATACATCTGTAACTATGGAGATGGAAAGGGAAACTAATATTTTGAATGAGGCCTATGGAATTGATACTCAAGTAAATGTTAGCATGTTCATTGAATTTAATTTATTAAATTTCAATTTTGAAATGCAAGATTAACTAATTTAGTTTTATGATTTTAATAAAATTTTAGGGTCATAGTGTTGATAATGGATACACTAGCCCTACATCCACTTATTTCTCCACTTCATATATCATTGAGGTATGTAACTAGTAAACAATTATAAATTTATTACATGCTAATAGCATTGTTTTATGAATTGTATCCTAATATGTGATTTTGGATGTTGAATAGGCTAATATTGGAGGTTTTGAGAAAAAACCTCCCACTGCCAATGGATTTAGAAAAACCTGCACATAGGTAATAGAATAAAGAGTTTAACTAGTGAATTGTACTTAATAGATTTGTGCAGTTTATATTCATATTGTTGATTACGTTGCAAAGCACTTCTTTCAAACTCAAAGAATTATTTCACATTCCATAACTAATAACTAGATGTTGATAGATAACACAATTTCAACTACAATATAGTTGTTTAGAAAGTCACCATAAGCAGTGATGCAATTACTTCACATATCATATGTAATAAGTAGGAGCAACTTCCAATTGAATTTGCTTGTCATGGAATTCCATGAGACCACTTTTTATTGAGGTGTCTTTTCAAATAGTTCACTACCTTGTCTATGCCATGGATGCTTGGAAGAAATATATGAAAGAATACTAGTAAGCAATAACATAGACAAGGAAATGAGTTGTTGGAAAAATTCCTCAAAGAAATGTGGTCTCATGATGATTTCCATCACCATGAGATGCAATTTCTTTGAGGAACTTTTTCAAACAGCTCACCGCCTTTTCTATGCTACCACATTTTCCATACATGTCTACCAAAGCATTTTATCAAATAGTTCATTTCCTTGCTACTATGGCTAAAAGCTTTAAAAAGGTGCTTTCCAACAAACTATGGGTGCTTGAAAAAAATCTATCAAATCATAATATTAAGCAATAGCATAGATGAGGAAGTGAGTAGTTCGAAAAAATGCCTTGAAGAAATGTGATCTCATGGTGATGGAATGCCATTCCATCACCATGAGACCACATTTCTTTAAGGAATTTCTTCAAAAAAATCACCACCTTTTCTATGCTACCACATTTTCCATACATGTGTACCAAATAATTTTAGCAAACTACTCACTTCCTTGCTGCTATGGCTAAAAGCCTAAAATAGGTGTTTTCCAGCAAACTATGGATGCTTGCAAAGAATCTATCAAAGCATAATAGTAAGAAATATCATAGTCAAGGTAGTCAGTAGTATAGAAAATTCCTTGAAGAAATGTGGTCTCATGGTGATGGAATGCCATTTCATCACCATGAGACTACATTTCTTTGAGGCATTTTTTCAAACAACTCACTGCTTGAAGAATAGAAACGAACCCATTAGCCAAAATTCACCTCCAAATTTTTTTCAAGGTCCTCACCCTCAATTTACCAATCCATGGAACCTTCCACATTTTATTCCACTTGTTCATGTCCCAACCCCTCCCTCTTCATGTCATGATCACCCTCCATCTCATAACCAAGACCATACCATACCATCACCCTATCCCAACATAATACCATAGAGAAGGAAATGAACTATTTGAAAAAATGCCTCAAAGAAATGTGGTCTTATGGTGATGGAATGCCATGACACATTTGTTTGTAATGGAATTCCATCACCATGAGACCCCATTTCTTTGAGGATTTTCTTCAAACAGTTCACTTCCTTCTCTATTCCACCGCAGTTATCATGCATTTCTATGAAAGCATTTTATCAAACAGTTCACTACCTTGCTGCTATGGATAAAAGGCTAAAAACTATGCTTTTGAACAAGATATGGATAGGGAAAATAGTAAGCATGATATTTAGAAATATATAGTTTAATGAGTACTTAAAATTTTGTTCATTATCTCATAAATTATAAGTCATCACATGGATTGCTATTGTAGTTTTTGAGATTGAATAATTTTTTGTTTTATTTTCAGATGTTGCAAGCAGATACACCTTCAAATGTTCATAGGGAAATGGATATCAGTGTTTCATCTACTATAGACTCCTTGATGGCTCTGATAGGGGAGGTATGAGGCAAATTACTAAATTTCAATTTACATTCATTGTTATAGATTTTAGTTAGTGAAAAATCAAACCATTATTGATTCGTAGTTTAATTTCTATTTGGATGGTTTATACAAGGCTTCAGAATGTCTCAACATGGGCATTTGAATATTTCCCTCATGGAGAATGATCATTAGATGGTGGCATGTGGTTATTTTGTTAAATATATCATTTTTTATAATGTAATTTCTATATATTAATGTCTTTACTTCTTATTGTAATAGATAAGAATTGACCAAGAACCAAAGCCTAGGAGGAGCACTAGGAGCACTCCTCGACTGCATAATAAATAAGTGGTAGACATATCATCATCCAATCGACAAGAAAAGGGAAAGAGTTTATTTCGAGAGCATGGAGAGCAATGACTTTTGATTCGACAACCCTTTGTTGTATGCCTATATGGCATTTTTGCACATATTTTGTATTGGATATATTTGACATTGTATGCCTATATGACACTCTTGTAAGCCTATATGGGTATTTTGTACATATATTTTATACTTATATTGACATATATTGATGTATGCCTACATAACTATTTGGTTAATGCAAATATTTTTTATAAATGGTTTCCATATTTGCATTATAAATCCATGGTTCAATAGACATGAGTTATGTTTATTCAAGTGTATACTTTACAACTTATGTGTATACCTTGTATTCATGCATATACTTTGTATTAATTTGTGTATACTTCAAGGCTTATGTGTTTTTGAGTACTTGTGCTTCCTTTATTCACATGTATACTTATTAATTGGTTAGCCCTAACATTGATAATTATTGTCCTTCATGGTTTATCTTGATTATTAATTGATTGATGCTAAACAACCTCAATATTTCTAGGAATACTAGTAGAGTTAAAAATTCCAAAATTGAATAGATTGAAAAGAAAAGATTAACTATAAATAAATGCACCGATTATTAACTTTATAATTGATTAAGAATGAGCATAAAATATATCAAGGGATGAGCCTTCTAGAATGGCAACTGCCAACTAGAAAAAAGGAAAAGCATTCCCAATACTTTGAAAGTAATAATCTACCCAAAATTGCAACAAGAGAGAAGGCTTATTTAAGATCCTTGAGCAATGTATTTCCTAATGCGAGCCCTTGTTCTTACATATCTCAATGTAGTTTAATCCAAATATTTCCATGAAATGCTTTATCTAAAAGCAAAAAACACATTTTCAATTGGTATTCCATGAAATGTTTCATAAAAAGATTTCAATATATTTAATCTTTTGATTTGAACAACTCAATTAAGCAAATGATGTACATAAATTTTACAACACTTGCAAAACATAATATTCATAGTAGATGATGAGTAGTTAACTTCTTGATGCATTATCATACAAAAATTTATCTTGAATACTCTTTAAACATTTTCATAGCATAATCCTCATAGTGCAGAATGAATTGTTTTGTTATTGATCCATCACCATATAAATATATCAAAAGATGTATATGTCAAATTTTTGTAATATTATTTCTTGTATAGAAAATGGACTTGGGAGAAAGTAAGTTATAATTTATAATACAAATAAGAAATGGACTCAATGGTGTAAAATTTATTTATCACACCAAATAATAAATGTACATGAGAGTATCACTTGCTTATCTTAGACTCTAATTTTCAAGCATAGTGAATCATTTCAAATGAAAATGACAAAATGCTTCACAACCAAAGTTGTTAATTGACGAAAAATAAAATGTTTCCAAGTTCCACCATTGTATGCATTTACAATTGGTTGTATATTGCTATAAGGGAAAGGAGAATAATTAAAAAAATTCTTGTGCTTGCTAGACTTGAGGATAATCATATGATTTTTTGTGTGGAAAACTCAGAATTCTCAACCATTGTGTGTATATTTCTCTTTTCGATTGTTTTGCATGCCATCATAAGAGATCAAGCTGGTTGAACATACCTTAGAGGAATTTCATGTGTTTGGGTGTGAAAGAGGACCATTCCTAGCTAAAACGTACCTATCAGGATGTGTTGGAGCAATTTTTTTGGTCACAGGAGTTGCAAACGAAAGTTGCACCACTTTGCAACTTTACACTGCTTGCATTTGACACTTTTTCCATGAAGTAAAAATTAGACACCATAGGAAAATGAATCTAAGATAACATAAACTGAGAGAGGTTATTGTAGAGGGGCTCAACGCAATCCCATAGGCTTAGATGGTGAGTTCATAAGCATCATGGTTTTCGAGTAATATCCTATCAAAGATTGTTTCCCTTTTCCCCTTTGGACCCTTAAGGGATCAAACTGGTTGAACATAGCTCGAAGCAATTCCCATGTTCGGGTGTGAAAGAGGACCATGATTAATGTAAATTTACCCATCATGACACATTGGAATAGTCTATTTGGTCACATGATTTGTAGAACGAAAATTGCACCACTTTGCAACTTTCAACTACTTGCATTTGACAAATTTTTCCTCAAGTGAAAATTCACCACCATAGAAAAATTCCTTTGAAACAGACAAAAATGAGAGAGGTTATTGTAGAGTGGCACAATGCAATCCCATAGGCTAAGACAAGAAGTTTCTAAGCATCACAGTGTCTGAGTAACAACCCGTCAAAGATTGTAGCCATTTTGCACTTTAGACTCTTAAGGGATTATGTCAATTGAATGTAGCTCAGAGTGATTTAGGGTGTTTGGGTGTGAAAGAGGACCATTCCTACCATAAATGTACCCACCCACATATGTTGTAATAGGTTTTTTGTTCACATGAGTTGTAGAACGAAAGTTTCACCACTTTGCAATTTTCAACTACTTGCATTTGACAACTTTTTCCCCAAGTAAAAATTTTCCACGATGGAAAAATTCCTCTAAGATAGAAAAAAATAAGAGAGGTTATTATAGAGGGGTCCAATGCAATACCATAGGCTTAGAGAAGAAGTTTTGAAGCATACCAGTATCTGAGTAACAATGTGTTGAAGTTTACAGTCATATTGTTTAGACTCTTAAGGGATTCTACTGATTAAATGTAGCTCGAAATGATTCAACATGTTTGGGTGTGAAATATGACCATTCCTATCATAAAAATACCCACCTGGATGCATTGGAATAATTCATTTGGTCATACGAGTTGCAGAATAAAAGTTGCACCACTTCGCAACTTTCAACTACTTGCATTTGACAACTTTTTCCTCAAGTGAAAATTCACCACCATAGAAAAATTCCTTTGAAATAGAGAAAAATGAGAGAGGTTATTGTAGAGGGGCACAATGCAATCCCATACGCTAAGACAAAAATTTTGTAAGCATCGTAGTGTCTAAGTAACAACCCGTCGAAGATTGTAGCCATTTTGCACTTTAAACTCTTAAGGGATTATGTCAATTGAATGTAGCTCAAAGTGATTTAGGGTGTTTGGGTGTGAAAGAGGACCATTCCTACCATAAACGTACCCACCCACTTTTTTTGTAATATTTTTTTTGGTCACACGAGTTGCAGAATGAAAGTTTCACCACTTTGCAATTTTTAACTACTTGCATTTGACAACTTTTTCCCCAAGTGAAAATTTTCCACGGCGGGAAAATACCTCTGAGATATAAAAAACTAAGAGAGGTTATTATAGAGGGTCCCAATGCAATACCATAGGCTTAGACAAGAATTTTTGAATCATACCGGTATCTGAGTAAAAACATGTTGGAGTTTGTAGTCATTTTGGTTAGACTCTTAAGGGATTCTACTGATTAAATGTAGCTCGAAGCGATTCAACATGTTTGGGTGTGAAATATGACTATTCCTAGAATAAAAATACCCATCTAGATGCATTAGAATAATTCATTTGGTTACACAAGTTGCAGAATAAAAGTTGCACCACTTTGCAACTTTCAACTACTTGCATTTGACAACTTTTTCCCCAAGCGAAAATTTTCTACCATGGGAAAATGCCTCCGAGATAGTGAAAACCGAGAGAGGTTATTGTAGAAGGGTCCAACATGATCCCATAGGCTTAGATGAGAAGTTTCTAAGTATCATGGTATATGAGTAACAACATGCTGAAGTTTGTAGTCATTTTGCATTTTAGACTCTTAAGGGATTCTACTAGTTGAATGTAGCTTGGAGTGATTTAGTGTATTTAGGTATGGAAGAGAACCATTCCTAGCATAAAAATACATAGTCAGATGCATTTTAATAGTTTATTTGGTTACACAAGTTATAGAACGAAAGTTGCACCACCTTGCAACTTTTAACTACTTGCATCTGACAACTTTTTCCCCAAGTGAAATTTTTCCACCATAGGAAACTGCCTTTGAGATAGAAAAAACTAAGAGAAGTTAATTTATAGGGTCCCAATGCAATCCCATAGGCTCAAATGATAATTTTTTAAGCATCATGGTGTCTGAGTAACAAGCCATTGAATATTGCAACCAATTTGCACTTTGGACTCTTAAGAGATTCTACTAGTTGAATGTAGCTCAGAGTGATTATGCGTGTTTGGCTGAAAAAGAATATCATGCCTAGCATAAAACCACCCATCTGAATGCAATGGAATAGCCTATTTGGTCACACAAGTTGCAAAATAAAATTTGTACCACTTTGCAACTTTGCATTGCTTGCATTTGACACTTTTTCCATCAAATGAAAACTAGACACCACAGGAACACCACTTTGGGATAACAAAAAATGAGAGAGGTTATTGTAGATGGTCCCAACACAATCTTATAGGCTCAGACAAAGAGTTCATAAGCATACAATTTCTAAGTAATATCCTGTCAAATATTTATGCCCTTTTGCACTTTGGACCCTTAAGGGATGAAGTTGGTTGAACATAGCTCAGAGTGATTCCACATGTTTGGGTGAGAAATATTACCATTCCTAGCATAAATATACCCACCCATATGCATTGGAATAGTCTTTTTGGTCACACGAGTTATAGAAAAAAAGTTACACCACTTTGCAACTTTACATTACTTGCATTTGACACTTTTTCCATCAAGTGAAAACAGGACACCACGAGAAAAGGACTCTGAGATAAAAAAAAAAATTGAGAGAGGTTATTTTAGAGGGACCCAATGTGATCTCGTAGCCTCATACAAATAGTTCATAACCATCATTATTTATGAATAATAGCTTGTCAAATATTGCTGCCCTTTTGCACTTTGGACTCTAAAGGGATCAATCTGATTGAACATAGCTTGGAGTGATTCAGCATGTTTGAGTGATAAAGAGGACCATTAATAGGGTAAACGTACCCATTTGGACATGTTGGAACAATCTATTTGGTCACACAAGTTGCGAAAAAAATTTGCACCACTTTGCAACTTTAAATTGTTTGTAATTGACACCTTTTTCATCAAGTCAAAATTGGGCACCACGGAAAACCAACTCTGAGATAACAAAAACTGAGAGAGGATATTGTAGAGGTACCCTACATGATCCCAATGCCTTGGAGGGAATTCCCATAACTAACATGGTATTCAAGTAATAGGCCGTCAAAGATTATTGTCATTTTGCAATTTGGACTATTAAGAGATTACACTGTTTGAATTAGAAATGTTTGAGGGAAACAATTTCAATATTTGGGTAAATCTCATTACAAGTGTTTATTTCAATAGACTGTATGGTATATTGATATTGATTTATAATCATTAGGTTGATTGGTTTTAATAAATGAACCTTTTATAATAAGTTAGTCAATTGATGCTAGTTATAATAGGGAAAGAATAAAAGAAGAAAAAAATGATTAGTAACTATCAATGGTTATTACACTCACTATATTAATAATATGATGTTTCCAATAAAATAAAATTTATTTGGCTTTCCTAATTGTTTTGTTTGTGCTACAATTATCTAATATGCTTTATACACCATTTTGAAACCCAAGTGGTTGTACTTGTAGGCACAATGCCTTAGGTACTCCATTCTCACATATCTTATACAATGTCACTCATACATTCAAGATTCTCTTATAATGTCTACATCATAGGTTCTCATGATGAGGTTAACTTCAAATAAATAAGTTGAGATTCCCTCGCTAAGCTTCACATGCTCTTTTATAATGGCTTCAAATCAAAATTGAGATTTGCTAAGATCATCAAAATAAGGATGTTGCATTTCTTTTTGGCTGAGATTCTCTTCGATGGCTCATAAATCAACATTTTTTGCATGGAGAGACCAATCAATTTTTAGTAGTTTATGTACAAATACACGAAATAAAAGAAGAAAAAGAAAGAGCATCCAAAATGGAAATGAAATGAAAATAGATGGAAGGCACTTACAAACAACAAATCCACACTAGATTTGGTTCCAACTTGAAAAACCAAGGCATAAATCTTGATGCTTCCATTGAGGATAGGCATGCCAGTTTCTCAACTTAGTCACTCATGTTCATACATCTTCACTAGGAGTTCCAAGATACCTATAGCACACAACACCTCTCATGAATAGAATAACTTGAAATTTGATATGCTCTTATAATTTCTACATCATAGGTGCTCATGATAAGGTTAAATTCAAGTAAATAACTTGAAATTCCCTCACCAAGCTTCACACACACTTTTATAATGGCTTAAAATTATAATTCATATTTGTACAAATTAATGTACATATAAGTATAAATTAATAAGAACCAATGTGCATACTTACAAGTTAGTCCAATGAACCATCCAGGTCTTCTCTACTCTTTATTGTGTCAAGTATTGCCTCATGGTATGACTCACAGACCTTCCATAAGGTCTTGTTCAAAGGGTTACCCCCATATTTGGTCAAATGAACATTGGATGCCATGGAAAGGTTCGAGTAATGAAGAATCTTATGATGGGTGTCAAAGTCCTGAAACAACCAATATTTAACACTCTTATGTGGGTACCTTCTAAGCCATGTTCCGATAACAACAACTAAGCCTATAGGGTATTTGATGTTTTCTCCATCTATAGCTGGGGCCCCTAATTTCTTTTTGGCCTCAACACAACAACACAAGTAATAGTACGTTCCCTCTTCATTGTCTTCATGTACAATAACTACATAAACATTCCCTGCATTGATATGTGTAGCAAATATCTTGAAATTATTCAACATTGTGAATACACTACAAAGTAAGATAACAATAGGAATTTCAAAAACTAAGCAAGTAAATATATTATTTGGTTGAGCTAGATCTGATATGTGGTCAAAGTCGACTGATGAATCCATCTATGTTAGTTCCAATTCTATCAAATGGTGATAGTGTAAGGAAATCAATGGAAGGCATCTCATAATAACTCCAAATAGTAGTGCCTTCTATAACTTTATTTTGATTAGGTTGCCTCAAAGACACATACTACTATATCCTAAACTAGTAACAGACATAGTTATTTCCCACATTAATCCTTCTGAGAGAAACACATGTAAATTCAATAGCATGCATTAACAGATTCTACAACAAGAACCAACAGAAATGAAAGATGAGATAGAAACTAGAACAAATATATTTTACATGGGGAAAACCCTTTCGGGTAAAAAAACCCCATTCTCCAAAGTTTGAGCCATTTTATTATTCAACAATAGAAAGTTACAATACAGTTTTAGGCTCTTAGCCTTTCAAAGATTACATCTTGTTCATTCTGGATACAACCGGTAGCAAACTCTCCCTTTGTGCATTTCTTGATTAACCTCTCAAACAAAACAATCTTCATACTATTGCAATACCTTCACATAGTATACAATATAGATAAAATGAGAGATCAACCATGAAATTCATGATCAGGAGAGATTCCAGCAGCATACCCCTACCTCTCTCTTCCTTTGCTTCAACCTCATGGCCTCAGCCTTTCAGCCAGCCACTCGGTCCTCACTCTATCGCTCTCTCATGGGCTCTCAGCTCTTTAGCTCCTTGGCTTATCAACCCCTAATACAAAATGTCCAATGCATACATATATGCATTTGTTCTTCAATAGGCTCTCTGTGAATCAGTTCAAGATCACAAAACAACAATCTCTAGCTCAGCATCATTATCATCGTAGATGTTTCCATTTTGGTGTAGATTTTTCCTTCCATATAGAAATGGTTGCAATGGTCTCATAGAAAATAGTTCACATTCTGCTTTCCCAGATTGTTCCACATCGCACCACGTCAGACAGTCTTCACTCAGTCAAAAGGAATTCAACCTGTGTCGCATGTCGGTGAGACACTAACCATGTCCCCTCAATGCCACAGAGCCCATATTGTCATTATCACCAAGAGTCTTCACTATCGGCAAGACATCATACCGAGTCTAGAAAGCTATCGCTCAGACTTCAACTTGTCGCCAAGACCTCATACCGATGAACATCACTTATATTGCTATCGCCAGGACTTATCACTTTCGCCAAGACATCACACCGATGTCTTCAAGTCACACAGACAATAGAATTCCATTCAGTGAGACAATTGTCTTTCACCAAGAGTCTACACCGAGCTCACAAGCCATTCTGAAGTGTTCATCAGTTGGAAAGACTATCATCCTTCGCTGAGTGATCATATCGATGTTCCAAGTTACCCCAAAGTCTTCTGTCAACTAGACATTCCATGTTTGCTAAGACTTCATACCAAGCTCAAGAGTCATATCGATGTCCAAAACACCCATTGGCAAGACTTCCACATTCAGTAAGACAACATACCGAAACACATGTGTCATTGAAGTCTCACAACCATCAGTGAGAGAGTTAACCTTCGGCAAGAATTCTTACTGAGGTTCCATGCTATCCCAAAACCATAGTTCACCAAGAGTCACACCGAAGACCTTCTTTCCTCCGATGACTCCATTCATCAAGACATCCCCCGGTCACCAAGACTTCATGATGAGACCCTTGAGCTACTCCGAGTGTATACCGTTGGCTAGACATCTCCCAGTCGCCAAGAGATCTTCTCGAGTGTTCAAGTCACCCTGATGACTACAATTGGTGAGACATCTCCCTATCGCTAGGACCACATATTGACACACTTGAGTTACCCCGATGATCTAGTCACCATGAGTCTCCCCTACATCTACTAGGCACCAAACCATCGGCCAGAGGTCTCCACTTGGCAGAAGGTTACAGTGAAGGCCACAAGTCACAGTGACATCATCAGTCAGCAAGACAAAAGCAAAGTCTCAGCAACATGAGAAATACACAAGGTTACTAAACTGCCAGTTGGCCAGATAGAAAATAAGTCACACCAACTTTTCTTTTCCAAAAGTTACAACCTGTGAGATTGAGGCACATATTCCAACAATCTCCCACTTGACGAAGATCACACAGGCACCTCCAAAGCAACCAGGAACTAAGATCACACTAGCTCCACCAGTTCAAACCCTGCAACACTCAAGACACCCGATCAGCATGATTCCATAGATAATAGTTGACTTGACAATCTACAACAAAGATGAGGTATCCAACTGCAACTCATTGACAACAAGGCAACCGATCAAAGCCTTCTAGGAAACCAGATAGATCTCAACATGCTCTCATGCTCCATCAAGAATTCTACTCCAACATCCAAGATGTTCACCATTCAGGCAACAATCCTGTCATCTTCCAACATGCCACCTTTGGAAGAAGGATACAAATCCAAGGTGTATAAGCACCATTCCAATGAACACAAGAAAAAGATCATAAACATCAGCTAGAACAACAATTAGACTGATTGCTTCCATCTAATTGAAAAACCCACACAACTAAGAATAGCACTCATAGCTCATGCTATACCATCCAATCTCACATACCTCAACAGGTATCAACAATAGTAAACTTATGCCAAATTAGAACCAACTCATCAACAACAAAATACAAGCTCCAAGTGCCAACCAGTCGAAGAATACAAGACACATACATGAACTCCCACTACCTGAGTACTTTAGATCTGAAAGATCAAAAGGCATCACAAGTCTACCAATAACAACACATAGAAGTGTAACCATGTAATACCAAGGAAATATTCACAATGATATGCACAACCTGCAACAAACTACTACAAGAAACATTTCTCTCACCACAAACCATCACGGTCATAGAGAGAAACTCTGCACATCATCTTGTTGTAGAACATCCTCCTACATACACTTCTAATAGCCAGCCATGCCAAGAATGATCTCCTTCACATCCTAAAAGAAAAGCCTTAACAACATCTATCTATTCAATCACCAAGATCAAACTAACTTTAAAACCAACATGGATGTAAGCATCTCAAAGGAGATCAAGCAACTTCATTCCCCATTTTAGGAAATCAGCCCATAAAACATCTCCTACCAATTCTCATTAGTAACAAGGAGATAAAACAAAACTGTACAACTTCCACTATGAATCCTCCATAACCATTAGACAACAATTCAAGATCAATATCATGAAAGTGAACATAAAAATACATCTAAAAAATATAATGGACCAAGTACTTTCTAGATATACTGCCGTGTAGACCAAGAGTGGGAATGAGAATACTCCTTCAAGATATACAAGTCATCATGACTAATCCAAGAGAAATCTCCTCATAGGTCTCTTACTGAACTCACATTCAATCAAGGTGTAGGCTTCTCAGAATTTCTGCTGAAAAAATTTATTAGGAATACCAATCAACAACACTTCTCTCATAAGAGAAAAATAGCTTTACCTTATTCTTCACGTATCCATGAGTACTAGCAACCAATCATCTCATGCTAAAATTCAGCTGCATTACTACACTATCATGAAGTATCAAGGAAATAATCAAAGCACCCAATACACAAAGAATTACTAGACCACTGTCAAAGCTCCAATCATCTGAATCAGGAACTTATCATGACACCATGATCTACACATCCCCTTAGGAGATACCATGCTTCAAGTGACTTCTCCATTGTCTCAAGTACAATTCACAATGCCAAAACTCCAGTGTGCAAACAAGAGTGTACCATGACATATAGCAAATAGACTCAAAACCAACATCACCTGTCAAGCACCACCAACACCTCAGCCAAAGACTCCAAGCGTCCTCCATGTTTCCAAGATGTTGCACATCTTCAAATGATGTCCATGCAAATGTGAAAGAACCCTTTTGCAACAATAGGATCTAAAATCTCTCCCTAGAAACATCTGCAACACCAAAGAAGACCATTCACCACCATGTGATGAATCCACAGTCACTGCTAGAGCTCCCACTGAAACGTGACACCCGAGCTCTCCAAGCATTATGACGACCCACTATAGGTTCCTAGAACTGACTATTCAAGTACTCAATAGTATCCATCCTCTCATCTCAAAACAATCACACCAATGCACAAGTGACCAATGACAAGGCAAGCTAATAAGTCTACACCAGTAATGAATCAACATCATGGATAAAGACAGTCCACATCTAAGTTATCTCATTGCAGCCAATGGGTAGCTAATCCACCAACTGCATAACTTGTAGATCACAATCATCAAACATGCAAACCCATCGTCACATTGGAAACTGCAACACTAAGATTTTAAAGAGAATAACCATGTAGAAAACATGACTCAAAACACCATATCACACCAGATCCGATTTTCCAATCATGTCCACAATGAGCACCATAATCAAGGAACCCACAAGCACCACCACATAAATGTTGAGTGACAAATCAAGTACCAACACTCCCATGCAAAGAAGAAAACATGCCTCCTCAAATCATGCACCAAGCATGCATGCAAAACTACAACTTTCTCATCCAGCAACACCCCAAAAGGCCAATGTCTAGACAATAGCTTAATAGCAACTCCACATGTTCACAAGTTTTTCTTAACTGTGTAAAACTTGCAAAACCACAGAGCCATGCAAGTACAAATCATCCTTAGAAATAAAACAATAGTTCAGGAGAATCTGGGCCCCTTTTAGGCCAACTCTAAAACCACCACCATGTACATGCATCCGAGAAAGAGAGAAAGGCTATTTCAGAAGCTTACAAATCATCTAATGATTAACTCCATAGCCTTCAAGCATTCAAGGTTAACAAGAAACAATGCCTTCCAACACTAGGAACCACCACCTAGCATAAGCACTCTCTTCCATGGCTGAGAAACAACCTAGGCTTCTCCATATCACCTAGGAGCCTATCACACAGACACCCAATATGAAAGCGTTATTGCTACACAGCCACAGAATAAGAAAATCCACCTCATACTCTAAGGTTATACTGCTACCAGTTAGGAGACACAGATCACAACATGATCAACTCCCTTTTCCATCTTGACCATCCTTCAAGTTGCATGTTGTCTCAGAATACCACAAGACTTCCACTCACCGAAGGATCAATACATCGATACATTCCTCCAGATCTCTTCTAGCCTATCAAGCAAAGAAATCTTCATAGGAGAAATACCCAGAATCAGCAACAAGGCTTTGATACCACTTGTAAGGGAAAATCAGGGGCATCTCATAATAACTCCAAATAGTAGTGCCTTCGGTAACTTTATTTTGATTAGGTTGCCTCAAAGACACGTACTACTATGTCCTAAAGTGGAAACAGACACAGTTATTTCCCAAATTCATCCTTCTGAGAGAAACACATGTAAATTCAACAACATGCATTAACAGATTCTACAACAAGAACCAACAGACATGAAAGATGAGACATAAACCAGAACAAACAAATTTTACGTGGGGAAAACCCTTTTGGGTAAAAAAACCCCACTCTCCAAAGTTTGAGCCATTGTATTATTTAGCAACAAAAAGTTACAATATAATTTCAGGCTCTTAGCCTTTTAGAGATTACATCTTGTTCATTCTGGATACAACTGGTAGCAAACTATACCTCTGTACATTTCTTGATTAACCTCTCAAACAAAACAATCTTCATACTATTGCAATACCCTCACACAGTATACAGTACAGATCAACATGAGAGATCAATCATGACATTCATGATCAGGAGAGATTCCAACAGCATACCCCTGCCTCTCTCTTCCTTTGCTTTGACCTCATGGCCTTGGCCTTTTGGCCAGCCACTCGGTCCTCACTCTATCACTCTCTTACTAGCTCTCGGCTCTTCAGCTCCTTGGCTTATCAACCCCTAATACAAAACATCCAATGCATACATATATGCATTCGTTCTTCAACAGGCTCTCTGTGAATAAGTTCAAGATCACAAAACAACAATCTCCAGCTCAACATCATTATCATCGTACATGTTTCCATTCTGGTGTATATTTTTCCTTCCACATAGAAACGATCACAACGGTCTCATAGCAAACGGTTCACATTCTGCTTTCTCGGATTGGTCCACATTGCACCATGTCAGACAGTCTTCACTTGGTCAAAAGGCATTCAACCTATGTCGCATGTCGGTGAGACACTAACCATGTCTCCTCAATGCCACAGAGCCCAGATCATCATTATCACCAAGAGTCTTCACTATTGGCAAGACATCATACCGAGTCCAAAAAGCTATCGCTCAGACTTCAACTTGTTACCAAGAACTCATACCGATGAACATCACTTGTATCACTATCGCTAGGACTTATCACTTTCGCCAAGACATCACATTGATGTCTTCAAGTCACATAGACAATAGAATTCCATTCAGTGAGACAATCATCTTTTGCCAAGAGTCTACACCGACCTCACAAGTCATTCCAAAGTGTTCATTAGTCGGCAAGACTATCATCCTTCACTGAGAGATCATATCAATGTTCCAAGCTACCTCATAGTCTTCTATCGGCTAGACATTCCATGTTCGCTAAGACTTCATACCAAGCTCAGGAGTCATATCGATGTCCAAAACACCCGTCGGCAAGACTTCCACATTTTGTAAGACAACATACCGAAACACATGTGTCACTGAAGTCTCACAACCATTGGCGAGAGAGTCAGCCTTCGGCAAGACTTCTTACCGAGGCTCCACGCTATCCCGAAACCGTAGTTTGCCAAGAGTCACACCAAAGACCTTCTTTTCTCCGATGACTCCATTCGCAGAGACATATCCTGGTCACCAAGACATCATGGCGAGACCCTTGAGTTACGTTGAGTGTATATTGTCAGCCAGACATCTCCCAGTTGCCAAGAGATCTTCTCAAGTGTTCAAGTCACCCCGATGACTACAATCGATGAGACATCTCCCTGTCGCTAGGACCACATACTGATACACTTGAGTTACCTCGATGATCCAGTCACCATGATTCTCCCCAACATCCGCAAGGCACCCAACCATCGGCCAGAGGTCTCCACTTGGTAGAAGGTTACAACGAAGGCCACAACTCACAGCAACATCATCAGTCGACAAGATAGAAGCAAAGTCTTAGCGACATTAGCAATACACAATGTTACTAAACTACCAGTCGGCTAGACAGAAAATAAGTCACACCGACTTTTCTTTTCCAGAGGTTACAACTTGTGAGATTGATGCACATATTCGAATAGATAGGTGTGAAGTGGGCTAAGATAACTTGTCAACCATTTTTCAACCTACTCCTTTGACTCACAATTATTCCAAGCTTGCATTGTACATGCAGAACAAAAGCATCCCATCTTCCATGTATTGATACTCCATGAACTTGTATATATGAGCTAAGGAAAGAGTGTAGCTCACTCAATCCTATTATTGTACAACAATCCTAATATGGTGCAATGTTAGTATCATCCATCAACCAAAAATATCTATGAACTAAGACGTACCTTCATTAGCTAGACCCATTGAAGCATTTCACCACTTGATGATTGATTTTTCCTCTGTCAACTTTGCATTTTCTTTATACTTTAACTCTTATCATGCTAATTCTCTTTTAACACATGCTCCTACACCATCATGCTCCCCCTTTCCATGCCCAGCCTCACAAAAGTTCCACATATGTTGAACACCTATAATGGCATGCATCCTGCTCAACTAGTAGAACATGCATGAGTTCTTGAACTATGCTACATAGTTATCCAACCATATTATATGTCAATCATATTCTATGACCCTCTGAGCCAAATCAATTTAGAACATCTAGAAGCAACCTTGCATGAACTCTAGAGAATGTGTGCGATCATCACTAATATAAAATTGATACTCCCTCAATACCTTCCTTTGGTCCTCTGTACTATCAGTTGCATTAATTAATGCTATATGCATAAATATCAAAACCTATGTGGAGTTGTAATAGGATGACTGCACCTCATGCTATGGTTGTAGAGTATAGGTCTCTGCAAATTCAACCATTGATACTATGCTACCAATTGGAAAGGTTTCCTTGCATAGCTTGAAATACGTGTCCAGCCATTGAGCTCTATGGGTATGCCTTGCATACTCATACACTATTTTGTCACAAAACATGGACATAAACTAATACACTAGAATCTTCTAAATAACAAAATCACACCTTTTTTCTTGATTACCATCTTTTGTAACTTATGCAACTATTTTAAACTTCCCAAACTCTACTAGTTTTTGTCCCACCTCATCTATGCTTTCCATATGTTGACATATTGGCATACACTGCAAGCCACCGCAACGCTTGCATGAACCATCCAAGCATGTTGTCCTATAGAATATTTTTTTATCCTCTATTTCACATAATTTATTTGATAAGAACTCTCTTGAACATGTTGGTGGGGCTTCTATGCCACAATCCTACAAAACATTGTTAGTACGCAAATCTAAACATATAGAACGATAAACATCATAATGGTTAGAGAATTCAATACGTAGTCTACAATAACAAGTAGTGCATGTGTGATTTATATTGACATAAAAAGGTTTAATCATTTCAAAATATCTTTGACAAATACTAATTTGAGGATATCCTATTGAAATTTATGAAAAAATTAGGTTTGAGTCGTATCCAAAAAAATGCTTTGGATGTGGTTCACAGTTTCAACTACCGACTCTCCTTCTTATCACATCCCATTGATTTAGAAATGGCCTTATTTTATTCTTCCAATACTCTTCAATTAGTGTTCTCAATGCTTCAACAACCTTTTTATCTTTACATAGCAGTCTCCCCTAGAATTTCCATAATTCATTTGAATCGGTGCCCTCAAATATTTGCCACCTTTGAATGACTCTTGATAAAGTTTTTCTATTAATTCTCAATCATTCATTCATCTTTCTAATGAGACAAGATCTCTTTGTTTGACTACTTACCAAATTCAATGTAATGACACATCAAGTGACATTACTATCATTTGAGCATGAGGTATTACCCACACTCTCATAAACATCCATTAGATTCTTCACAAGAGTGTTTTCACTTGAAGCATTTGATGTTCTCAACCCAAGAGTCTTCATGATGTTTATATACTTTATACCTTGCATAATTTCAACAAATAGATGACATCTTGTGGTCTCATTTATCCTTTCAAAGAATAATTTCCAAATCTTATCAGCATATCTTCTACAATTGCGTGCTAGAATCTTACCTTCCATGTGCTGCAAAATATCCTCATCAATATTAATCAAATACTTTGGATTTCTACATAAAATTTTAGGTGGTGTTCTCCTAGATACATACATCTCAACATTAGGAATTTCATCAATATTTAATTGAGGTGGGCTAGATTTCGTACCTTTGATCGAGGGTAGAAGACATACCTTGAGGTTCACATAGGGATGATGGTGTACCTTCTTCGTCAAATCCAAGTGATGATGTACTCTCAACTTGAGAAGCAGTGGGTGGTGTCAATCCATATTCACTTCATGGTAGATGGTATTCCTCCATATTCATTTGTGGTAGATGGTGTCCCTCCATATTCGCTTATGCTTAATGGTGTCCCTTCGTATTCACTTGTGGTAGAAGATGTGTCTCCAACTATGGTATCTGAATTTGTCTTACCATGATGCTTTCACATTTGTGCCCTTTGTGCTTCCAATTCCTTTTATATTTTTTATGGTTGAGGATCCTCTTCAATTGGCTTGTTTTCATCAATCGTATCCAATTTCTTCTTTTCATGATATTCCCTCAACCATTCTCTCTCCTTTGCTTTTTTGGTTTCATACTCTTCGTCTGTTAGTTTATTCCTTGTTCGTTTCCTCGACATGGTCGATAATTTTAATTGTAGAATAGTAATGAGATGAATATTAGTTCCTAAAATATGAATCCATAAAAATAAATGAAATATATCTCATTCAAGTATTCATAGAAAATACTTACAATCATCTTGTAGAAGAGTATTTCTAGCATAGACAAACGTCACATGAATTTTTTTGATGGAATTCCTTAAAGAAATTTTGTAATGTGGCATGCCATGATTGCAATATAGGCTCAAAATAGAAGCATGGCCTTGAGGCATATGAATTCAAATGCATTTTCAAACAATTCAAATGCCTTGTCAAAGAATTCAAATGCCTTGGCAAGCTAGTGGTGCATTGGCAAGCTAGTGAGCTTACTAGCCTACCAATGTAGTAGGGTTGAGAAGGTAGGGGCAGCATATGCCTCATAGAAATGGGGAAATCACTGTGAAACCCCATTTCTATGAGGCATATTCTGCCCCTACCTTCTCAACCCTTATGCATTGGTAGGCTATTGATGAGCTAGCTTGCCAATGCTCCACTAGCTTTCCAATGTGGTAGGGTTGACAAGGTAGGGGAAGCATATGCCTCATAGAAATGGGTTCTCATGGTGATGTATCATCACCATGAGACCCAATTTCTATGAGGCATATGCTGCTCCTACTTTTTCAACCCTACCGCATTAGCAAGCTAGTGAGTGAGCTCACTATCTTTCCAAGCTCGCTAGCTTGTCAAAGCTACCACATTTTGCATGCATTTATATGAAAACATTATTTTCAAACAATTCAAATTCCTTTTCAATTCTTCCATTTTGAGCCATGATTGCAAGATAGGCTGCACCTTTCCCCATGTTGCTAACTTAGCCTTGAATAAAGAGACTTGAAATAGTGGAGAGAAAGTTTAGAATCCCTTGTAGGTAGACTAATCAACGAAACATTTAAAATATATCACAACATAAGTGATGAGGTAAATTTAGAAATAGAGATGAAAACCAAAATATATTCAAAGATCTATCAATATGGGAGGAATATATTCCAATTTTTTAGAGACATGTATGGAAAATTTGGTAGCATAGACAAGGAAATCAACTACTTGCTATAACTATTTTACAAAATACCTCAATGAGATATGTCCTTGTGGACTATAATGATTGTAGGATATGCAAAAAAATAGATATATTGAAAAGGCTCTAGAAAATTTCAATCATATGAAAATTGTAGATGTAAAACCACATTCTACATTTTCCAACATCCCCCATGCCTATACCAAAATGAAAGCTTTGGAGAGTGTTATGTACATCTGCATGCAAAGATGAACATTGGATGAAATCTATGGAAGAAGAACTACTGGAGATTGAGAAAAATCAGACTTGGGAACTTGTCCCAGACCTGCAAACAAGAACAAAATTGGATCTAAGTCAGTGTTTAGAAACAAACTGAATGAGAATGGAGAAGTGGTAAGGAACAAAGCAAGGCTTGTGTCTAAGGATTACTCACAAGTTGAAGGAATGGATTTTGAAGATACATTTGCTTCAGTGGCAAGAATGGAATCTATCAAAAAAAAATTACCTTTTGCAACACACAAGGATTTCAAGGTTTATCAAATGAATGTGAAGTATACTTTCTTGAATGGAGAATTGGAAGAAGTATACATGAAGCAACTAGAAGGATTTCAATCATCAGATAAACCAAATATGGTATGTAGATTGAAGAAGGTATTATATGGATTGGATAAAGCTCCTAGATCTTGGTATGTAAGGTTGGATAATTATTTGATACAACAAGGATTCAATAAAGGTACTGCAAATAGTAATATCTACTTTAAAATTGAAGAAGATCAAATATTGATTGTAGTTATGTATTTTGATATAATTTTAAGAGGAAATGAAGTTATGTGTAAGAAGTTTGTAGAAGAGATGTAGAAAGAGTTTGAGATTTCTATGTTTGAGGGGATGAATTTCTTCCTTGGGAAACAAAACAATCAAACAAAAAAAGAAATATTTATTTCACAATCAAAGTATATCAAAGAAATATTGAAGAAGTTTGGAATGATGACTCTAAACTGGTATGTACTCCTATTGTTACTAGTTTAAAACTAAGCAAGAATGATGAATCTCCTAAGGATGATCATAGCAAGTACAGGTCAATGATTGGTGGACTGCTATATTTAACTGCTACTAGATTGGATATCATGCATGCAGTTTTTCATGTGGCTAGATTTCAAGAAAATCCTAAAGAGTCACATGTTGCGATAGTGAAAAGGATATTTAGATACTTGAAAGGAACTCTCAATCATGGCTTATAGTATCCAAAGGATACTAACTTCAATTTGAGTGTTTACACAAATATAGATTGGGTTGGCTATGTGGATGATAGGAAGCTAATCCTATTTTACTTATGATCTAGTATGATCTAGTCATTATTATATTTGTGATCTGGGTATGATCTAGTCATTGAACATTATACAAGTGTGATCTGGGTATGATCCAACCATTGTTACACTTGAGATTTGTGTTTGATCCAGCCACTATTGCACCTATGATCTATGTATGATCCAGTCATTGTTGTACTTGTATGGTGTATGAGCTAATAGCTTGTGTATATGGGGGTATGCTCATGATGACCATGGTGTATAATCTTTGAGATTATGGTATGAATGACCTCTTGTGAATATTGTAAATAATTTTACACTAACGTTTGGTAATAATAATTGGTATGGACCCAACACTTAATGGCAAGATTATTATCATTATAATATAATTGACTATTTTGATAATTACATGTACTAAGTTAATAGTTATGGTATAAAGGTGAGATAATAGATATCATATAAGAGGAGAGATTGTACTCTCTTTGTCATTGTGAGGAGAACTATGATGACTTTGAATCCCACGAGGGGATACGTAGGCAGTGTCAACATGAACCCTTGAGGCTTAGGCCATAGGTTTAGGAAAGACCTTAACTTTGAGATCTTAACACTTTTTTGTACAAGCCTATATTTGGAAATAATGAGTTGATTCCACCATGTGAATGTTGAGCTATTGAAATTAACACTTCTAATCTATATGGAAAATGCTTGGTTGGTTAAGTAGGTAGTTATGCATTGTTATTAAAAAGAAAATTATGCCTGAGATGGGAATTGAACAAGCAACTTGGTTTAGGGTTTTTGTCTATTGTACATGAGCTGTGAATAGGGTTGATGGGTTTTAACATTTGTATCAGAGCAACAAAGTTCAAATGTTGGACCTATGAAGCTCACTTGACTCTGGTTTAATTATATTGTCTTACACTACCACCTGACCATGACTAAATCAGTCACTTGATATGTATGGTTTTTGATTGAATATCTTAAAAGGACTTTTAAGCTCCTAAGATATATATATATATATATATATATATATATATATATATATACATACATATATATATGCATACATATATATATATATATATATATATATATATATATATATATATAATCATTTCAAAATTACAAGATGAATCATATATTTGGCCCAAAAAAAATTTCTACTCAATATTCACATTCCAAAGACAATAAAAAATGATTAATCAAGTTCCCCAGGACAAAAAATGTGTAGCTAAGATCTATACTAACAACACTTGATTCTAATCATTCACTTATGTTATGGACAAAGTAATAATGAGTATCTTATTTCCATGTTAATACTATAATAGGTTATGTGTCTTTTCTCACTCCTTGCTTTTGCATTCAAATTTTCAATCTAATATTAACAATATTTTCTTTTTCCATTGATACGTCCAACTATCCCTCATTCAATTTGTCTACTATAAACAGTTTTCTCATGTCTATTTCTAAGTACATATGTATGTTTGAGTGTATATATATTTACATATGTGTACATACATATATGTCTATGTATATATGTGTATGTGTGTGTGTGTATAAACCTATACACATGTCTATGTAATTAGACATCCATACTATATATATATAGGCACACACACACACACATATTCAAAACCTTGTGCTAAAATTATTAATTTAGAAAACCCCAAAAAAGAACAATTATGAAATTTTTAATTTCTATTTTGTATATATCTATATATCATGTATAGATGCATCTATACACATCTGTACTATGGATAATATAGATACATATATAGTGCATATAGATAAATACATGTATTATCTATAAATGCACTAAAAATGTATATGTATGTATATATGGGTGCATTCACACACACACACACACACACACACATATAAAGATATGCATGTGCTCGTCATCAACATTCTACAAATTAAAAAAGACAAATTGCAAATGATCAATCATGCTCTACAATTACAATTCAATAAATTTTCTTTAAATTTAAATATCACTAGTACATAAATATATTTACATTTAGTCATGGAAAGCATCTCATTCCTGCCACTACATTGCATTACATTATGCAATATTTTCTATTGACACTAATATGCCAAATTATCTACCATCTAGTTTATCCATTTCAACCTGTTTGTTTAAAATCCACCAATGTCTTCCCTTTGTATAATGCAAAGATTTATCTATGTATATATATGTTTGTATATGTATGTAAATACATATGTATTCACATAGATATTCATGTATGTAACCATGCATGTTTGGATATGTATATATGTGTATATTTATGTGCATACATATATGTGTAAACATATAAATTTTTATAGGTATGTATGCCATTACACATACATACAATACACATATGACTATGAATATATACAAATAAATGTACAAAAAATATACATATTCTACCAGTTCACTAGTCAATATAAATTTCACGCCATGATTTCTAATTGATAACTTTGTTTTCCACCCTCTAGGGGACAAGACCTTGACTTGGTAGGTCCACTATGAATAACTTTCATTTTGAGTCCACATTAACAAGTATCATGCCACACCAACATCATTCATTTCAACATGTTCAAAAATGCTGGAATAAAATATGTAACTAATACTTCTCCATTCACATCATTGAGAGTTGACCATTGATGTGGCATCACATGATTGGTTTCTTCTTACATCAAAGGAATACATTTTCTTGAATTATGGATATTTAGCTAACAACTATTGGGCATTATATAAATAATTGTACTACCACAACTATTTAATCATGCTCAACGACTGCATTTTCTCCCCTTTTACAATTATCAAAACTCAATCTACTTCTCCACAACAAGAACTCTAGCTCCTTTAGAGCTCTTGTCTCTCTATATGATGTTCTATTATAAATTAAAATTACTATTTAAAATCTTGAACTTTAAACTCTCCTAATAAGATAACCTACTTTCCTTTCTAAGGTTTCATTATAAAGTTAAACTCTTTTAACTGAGAATTGAAACTACTTATTATTAGAGGATGCTTCTTGGTTCCACAATTCAAATGTTTGGCAAAAGTCCTTTCTCCAAATGACTTTGAATGGCCAATGTACTTGAATTTGAAGCCCATGTCAACGAGCTTTGTTTTGATCAAAATTCTACCACTGGCAAACACTCATCTACATCTTTAAACCTGTAAACATCAATCATATTTATCAGCCTTTTTCCCTAATTTATATACTCTACTATTTTATTAGAGTAATGATAATGAGCCCTAGCAAGTAAGTATATTCACTTTCCCTTACCACAAAAGGAAAATATAAAATAAACAAATAAAGTAAAATTAATAACAGGGATCTATCCTAGAAGTGAGATCAATATATTGCCATCAATATGGCTTGTAGCAAACACTTTATTTTGTCAATGAAGTATAACGAATGGCATACAAAGCATCTTGCTAGAGCAACTTCACACAATCATATCTGATAGGTCAAAAATTTGTTATGTAAGTTTAAAGAAATTTAAAAATATTTCAAAGCAAATTAAATATGGACAAAATAATGCAATTTAACATAATGTACTTTAAATTGAGAATTTGATTTATCTTGTTAAAATGAATTTTAGAAGTGGAACTTTTTAGAATTTACGATATTGCATATTAGATCTTGGATATAATTGAAATTATGAGAAAGAAAAAAATAAATAAACAAAAGCATATCTTCTAACTAAGAAAATTGAACTTTAATGATTCCCTCATAACCAATGAGTACAAAACTAGCATGTACACCTAAAAGGGCTCAAGATCACATGGATATATATTAATATGTTAGAGAGTAGTGTTTGTGTATGGGTGGGTATGGATGCAATATGCTGCAAGTTTTAGTTTCATGTGATTGGATTAAGCAATTAATAATAAGTGCTAAATAATCAAATAAAATAACTTTGACAAATTTAGATCTTTTCGAGTATATGTGAAAAAATAACTAGGTAGAAAAGACATTTATATATAAGTAATAATTGTTTATAATAAGAAGCATTCATATAGAAGTAATTAAATTAATATATGTATAATAATACCTAAATATATGAAAATAAATATCACTAAATAGTATAATAATTAAATAATATATAAATGAAGTTGCAAAGATAAAGAATATCACAAATATTTATTTAATATTATAAATAATGGTTAATATTAATAATCAAATTAAATAGTAACATGAATAACAAGTATTAAATACTAATTATTTTACTATCAATGATTAACAATTGTAATAATAAAATAATTTAAAATCACGAGCTCTTAGTTTAAAAGATGGTGGGCTCAAATTTCCTTTTGTAATTGTCCCACTCCATGTCAAACCATTCATTACCTTAGTAAAATAATGATGTCATTTTAAAAAAAATATGTATTAAATAAATCAACTATTCATAAATAAAAAATAATTTTATATTTTTTAATCTTAAATACATTCATTTAATAACATAATCCATACTAAATAAAAACATTAATACAAACACTTCAAATATTTTTTAAATGAGTATATTTAAAATATCTAATTAATATTATCATCAATAATATATCTTTTAAATAAATATATTTAAAATATCTAAATAATAATTAATTATATAACACCATAATAATATTGATGTATGAATCTAAACTATATCCATGCATCTTCTAAAATAAAATAAAAATGGAGATGTTTTCAGAGCTTCCAGAGGATCTTGTTGTAGAATGCTTGCTAAGGGTGTCATGCACATATTATTTTAATCTCAGAGCTGTTTACAGAAGTTGGAGTGTGATGAGCAATCCTCTGTTCTATGGAGATAGAAAGAGGCTCAGGAAGGTAGAGGATTTGTTGGTTATAGTTGAGAAATTTGAGACTCCTTGTTTCCAATTAATTATCTATCACTCTCCTAGCAATTCTTATGGAAGACTCCCTCCTATCCCCATGGAATTTGGATTAGCATACTACCATCGATATGGCCATTCTTACTGTGTTCCTTTCGGTCATAGAAAAACTAAACCGTCAAGTTTTTAACAACAATTTATTTGGCAAGTCCTCTACTTATAAAAATTGGTTTCAAGGCCACATCATCAAATATGATGCCACATCAGCATGTTTTTTTTCAAGGTATCCAAAAAGGCCCAAAAAAAAGGTGAGACCATAGTGGGTCACTAAGTCATGTATTATTGGTGCGCTAATGTGGCATCACATGATTTGCCAAATTGTGTATTTTATGGATAATTTTTTTTGAAATTGGATATTAAGTGTAAGTTTATTGGATATTAAGCCTACCTACTATGGGGCCCACTCAAGCCTACTTCTATACCCACCATTGGATCCCTACCCACTATGGGCCCCTTTCCCCTAGCAGTCTTTGTTGCTTTTCTCCTAGTGTCCTTGATTACCTTTCTTATAATGTACTTTAGCTCAATTAGTTTTTAATATTTGTATCTCTTTATTTTTTATTTTTTAATTAATTTTATGATATAATTTTTCACAATTTGTTCAACTCAACCTCTTATCCTTTTCTTCCATTATTATTTATTTATTATAATGATGATTTTATATTAAATAATATATAAATCAAACTCAATTTTTATATTTATCTCATTATTATTATTTAGTTAAGTAATATTGTTTCACCTTTTGTCCATTTCAAACCCATATCAATTTCTTCCTTAATGATTATTTTATATTAAATAATTTATAAATCATTTTTTAATAATATATTAATATTATTTTATGTATAAGTAATAGACTTTTTTATATAATATTTAATAAATTTATATATTATTATGATATGAGTTTTCAAACTTATAATAGTATTATAAGATCTTTCATTTAAACAAAACAAACTAGAAGAATTAAAAAAATAAAGTTAAGAAGTAAACAATAAATAACATAGAATACCTTTTTGCATTAAAATTATAATAAATTATAAATAAACCTATTTGAATTTGATAACATTAAAAAAAATTAGACTATGATAAGACATAGTCTTAAATAATGTACTAATAATTGTTGAGAGAATGGGAAATTAAATACCTTTTACAATTGTTAATATTTTAGATAAATTAATATTTCAAAATTATAATAAAATAAAATCAAGATAGATTATGGGAAGAAATAGTCTTAAATAATCCTATTTGCAATTGATAACATACTATATTAAAATAAAATAGATTATGACAAGACTTAAAAAAATACTAATATATGTTGTAAGAATGATAAATCTAAGTAGAAAAAGTAACTAATGCTCAGGAGAAATCAAGAATTAATAAATATAAAAAGATTAATTAAAAGGTGGAAAAAATAATTATTATTTTATTATCATATATATGTTGTTTGATTTTCTATTTTATCTAATTATTTTTTATATTTTTAATTGTGAAAATAATTTCAAACATACAATATTATTGATTTTTTTATATATTATTAATTAAATTATATAATAAATTATGTTAATATGTTACATGTTTGAAATAATAGGAATTAATTTCTATAGTTATTTTTGTTCCTTTGTCCTCTTCTCCTTTTATTTTCTTTTCTTTAGTTTTGAATTTAATACTCTCAACCAATTTAAAACTATAATTAATTTAGGTTGAAAGTATTGTCCCATTATCTATATAAAACAATCTCATTATTTATGCATAAAATAATATTATAGGTGTGTAGTCCCTTATTACAGAAGGAGGGGAAACTTGTATAAAATTCATTAAATCCCATAAGAGACTCATGACCCAAGACTAGGGTGTATATTTGTTTCAAGGATGTAATGACGCTAAAAATTGGCCCTTAATGTTTTTGGGAGCCATGGATTGTGACGTGCAAGTGAAGAATGGTTAAATTATTATTAACATCCGCATAGTGGTCATTGAGGAATTGGGAACTCTAACCTTGTCCAAGTAATTTAACAAACAACATAAAAAGCTATAGAGTAACTAGTTAGTGGTTGAGGAACATTATTCACACATCTTTTGGAAACCTTAAGTTGTCCACTACATCAACCTTTGCTACAAAGTATTGGAAAAAAAATCAATTGGATCAAATAGATGTATGTCAAGGTCAAATAGAATCAAATGTTCATCACCAACCACCACATGACATGGGGCATATTCAAAAAATTCTCAAAATTGAAGCTAATGAAGGTAAGTGAAACAATATAAAAAAATTGTTAAAAAATTCATGGACCAACTAGGAGTCAAACCTAGGACCATCCATTATAGGGGAGCTACTCGATTCCTATAGTCTAAAAACAAGAAAAAAAAATTGGGACCATCCATTTGTTGCTAGTGTTGTATATCATTTCAAGCTACTGGCTCACTTGTTGACTAGTCTATCTCTAATCTAGGTGTGGCTCTACTAAAATAACTCTAATACCATGTTAAACATTTTCATGGAATAACTAGGAGTCAAAACTAGGGCCACCCATTTGCTGTTGGGTGCTCTACCATTGCACTACACGTCCATCTTTGGTTTGACTATGATTTATTCTTCAACAATTTTATATTTCACCTTAGAGATAGAGTATCTCTATCTTGCATAGATAAATCAGAAGAAGAGGATGGTGAAGAAACTTCCCTTATAGATCAGATAGCCTGAGCTATGGCTGTCAACTTATTGCATTCATCTAAAACTTTGTTGTAATCTTTTAACAATACATCATACTTTTGTTAGGAGATTTGAGCAGTATTAGCACTAAGCATTGCAACATGCAGATTCAATTTTGCTACTTGAGTAGGGGTTATATCTGCAACCCTCTTTACCACCATTGCACCAATGACCTCTTCTATAGGCCAAGCAACCTCATGCTTTCCAGTGTTGGGCGCCATGGACCAAATTGCAAGGGTGTGCAATTTAGGACTATATCCAAATCCAAACAATCAGTCATCAAAGTGTTCCTTAGATACAGACACCTATGGTTCTCTCCTGATAATATCAAGTGTAATGGATGAAGTAAGGGTATATCCTGGAAGAAAAATAACTCCAATCTCAACAATAATTTTCTTGGCTTCATCAGGAGTGATGGCTTCTATCTCATCCATGATTTTCTCTTCCTCTACTCTCTCTGCCTCCTCCTATTGAGAGGGGTCCACAATAGCCTTAGCTTGCTCAATTATTTCTTTTATACTCTTACTTTGATGAATAATGAATACTTTGAACTCTTTTGTTTGTACAAAGGTGTCATTTTCACTAAACTCATCATAGGCCTTGATCCTAGGATCATCATTGGCCTTATCATCATATTCCCATTTGACAATTCTATCTTGAGGAGTTTCTACATTGATAACATCATTGATTTTTGGAGAAGGGAATCTCCTCTCTACCATTTCATCATTAGGCATATGTTTTGCCATTTTCTCCTCCCCAATTACCTCAACACCTCCTCCCCGAATCTCAACAAGTTTCTCAGGGATATCCATAGCCTAAGGTTGTCGCTCTAGGAGAGCTTGTACTCTTTCAATAGCTTCCCTGAATTTTACTCTAAACTTTCCACCTTGGTAATCACTTTTTTTTGCATAGCACTCATTAATGGGTTCTCAATTTCATCATACGATCTTACATAAAAATAATTTATTTTTATGATCTCTTCCTCCATAGCACAAATAGTAGTCCAATTCTTCTTTCTTTGGTTGACTACTCCACCACACATCAGATTCTAAGCACATCATCAAAATACATAAAAATATGAAAAAAACCAAACACACCTTTGCTTCTCTCTTCTCATTCACAAAGCCCTTGTGTCAAAGCTCCTAACCTCATCAATAGGAATCTTGAGATTATTTACCATTATTCTAAACTTCTCATATGCCTCCTTAGCAGTAGTCTTGAAGTAGCCAAAAGCAAATTATGGCACAATTACAAAACCCTTCCTAAGAGTTTTGAACAATTCCTAGTCCATAAAATCAAGCTACCACATTTTCTCCATAAATGCCAATCTATTGAAGTGTACAAAGGAAAAAAATGAGGTGCCACCCTAGCTCCATAGGCCCTGATTAATGTATACTTTGAGTGTAGGAACCCATCATCCCATTTATAATTCACTGATGACCCTTCTACATCTTTAGGGTGCATAATATCCATGATAACCTTTGACAATATGTAAATTGGTGGAACACCCAAAAATTCCAAGATACCATATCTGATGACATTGCAAAACAAAAAAAGTGTGAAGTGGGACAATTTGGATCCCAAATATGTGTCCAAATTTGGATAGGAAAAGGATTGTTCTCATTATCTAACTGCCTCAACTTTATCATCTTCTTCCACTTGTCTTGTCCAACATACAAAAGCATATGCATCAACAAAGAGTAATGTTATATGAGCAATGGGATTGTCCCTTTCTTCAAAGCAATGAGCCTCTTATGCATTTCTTTTGCAAGATAAGCAGTGTAGTCAAATCCCCTATTAAGGATCCAATTTTGTATATCAACTATCATAACTAGTAAGTCTGTAGAGCTATTCTTGCATCAAAATTGCAGCTCAAGACTTGATTTAGATAGTAGAAAGTGTTCTTGAAATAATCAACAAATTATTCACACCCAAAGGGCTCCAATTCTGTAGGACCAAATCTCTTATTAATTTTTTTTTTGTCTTACGAGCAAACTATTCCTAAAAGCATACCTGTTTTTCTCATATTCATGATATGATTCTGCACGCCTAATACCAATACAATAGGGTTCAACTTGAAGAAGTCTCTATGATTTTATCCCTTGTTACTTCAAGGATTAGGGTGCCATTATGAATTTTTATCTTCCTGTCCACATGATCATAATTTTTTCTTACGGCCTAGATTATATCAACTTCTGCAAATACATTCGATACAACTAGCTTCCCAAGGTTTAAACTCCACAAATTTTTGGCTAGCCATCTGGCATGCCTTATGCTAAAGGCATATCGAAACAATTCCCATCTACTCTGTGGATGAGTTGGTTCTTCAATTCCACTAGCAAGGTCAATCAACCTACTTGTTACAATGACCTGCATTGTGGCCCTCTTTCCAATCTTTAACCTTCCCTCTTTCACATCCTCAACTACACCTTCCATGAATCTATCACGAGATCTCTTCTCAGCTTTGGGATGTGCATGTGATTTTGGCACCTCTAGCTTAGGTGCAGATGTGACATCTTGAATTTTGGGTTTCTTAACTCTTTTCTGCTTGGGTTTTCTCTCAGGCCTGATGCTAGACTCACTTGGTTTTGGCTCACTCATTTTTACAATGTAACAAGGCTAGGACTTACAATTTTCAATTAATAGGAAGACCTACCAAGTTTTAATTCTTAGGCAATAATTTGTAGAACAAAACCCTCCCAGACCTTATGTAATCCCTACTAACCCAATTAAAAATGCACAATGAGTAAACCCTAAGTACATTTACCTTTCAAAATCCTTACTAATTTCTAAACTAGCATAATTCAATGCAATTGGTAGGAAGAGATATGATAATAGTGAAAACTTGATGGTAATGCCTCTACAATTACTTATTGGAGCTCTCCAAACTATTTTCTTGGACCCTGACTATCTTCTCTGCTCCTGAGCGATTTTAGATGTGAAGAAATTGAGCCAACTACCTTCGTTTTGGCTAGAACAATGGGGTGTAACACCATTAATGGGTGATAGAAATATCACATGAGTGGACATACACTTAGTCATTCATGTTTAAAAAGTAGTTGGTGATCATCTCATTTTAAAACCATATCAATGGCCCTCTTTTCACCTCATTGCTTTCTATTTTGCTTTAAATGATGTCTTTAGGATGCAGCCATGTCATATCTTATTTACCTTATTCATCTCTTGTTTGGAGGTCATCACTCATCACTGATATATTTCTTCTTCCATGAGCTCTATTAGCGATGTGAGTACCTGTGTGATGGAATATTGTCCACTAGATCAAGGCCCTCCTTTGATTATAGTCATCTCCCATTACACATCACTAATTCACACCTCAGTCTCTAGATCACACTAGTGATGGGAGAGAAGGAGCGATGGAACAAGATCAAGCCATGTGTACCTACTTCAAAATCAAAGGCACAAGAAACATCACTCACAAGAGTAATTTAAATTAGTGATAGAATACTGGAACATAGAACCACATCACTCATTTCTACTTTGGAACTCAAAGTCTACAACCAATATATGATGAGAAATAGAAGCAAATGCAAAGGGAACAAAGGGTCATCACACATCGCCAATTCACAACACAAAACTCGTAGGCTATTAGTGACAAAGAAAGCCAGTGATAGTAAAGAGAACAAACATATCACGCATCACCAATGCAAATATCAAGAACCATAACCTATCCACGATGTGTGACACAAAGGAAACAACGCTCATTGCACATCGCTAATGTAAGTCAAGACTTCACAAATTTATCCGCAATGAGCAATGAGGAAAAGCAATGAATGGGAACTTGAATGAAAAAATTATGCATGTGCTCACAAGTTGTTTTGAAAAGGGGACCGCCTAGACAATGTAAGAAAATGCCTCAAAAGACTTAAAATCATTTTATTCAAAGGATGTAAAGGCCAAAAAAGGTTGATCAATCAACCTTATAAAAGAAAATTTTCTCATACCTAGGCATGAAGGGCCAGTAACTTCATGGATTTCCATGGATCAAGTTGTTTTAACATGAATGGGAATTGACCATGGGAGATAAAAAATGAAATAGACCAAAATAACAAGGGTTTAGACAAAGGAGACAAACATTAAACTAAACCACTCCTCACATAAAACCCGAAACCCTAACCCTTTACAAAACAAGAGAACACCAAGGAAGAAGCATATCAAATCTCTGGAATAGGAAAATTTATGAGGGTTCCACTAGGTGCCATCCCCAATATCAATAGTACCTTTCCCAATTAAATCCATGTATGTATTGTTTCTCATCAAAATATGTGGCATAACACAAGGCTCAAAAGAAGAGAACATAGACTGAGTAGAAGCCATATGATAAGAAGCTCTAGAATCTAGGAGCTATCTCCTTGATCCAAGACTTGTAGATGCTCAAAGAGCTTTACCTTTTAATTTACCTGCCCTAGTAGTATGGCCTTTTTCCTTATCAGATTCTAATTGTTTTGAATTTTTGGAATTAGAAGAAGAAGTTGAATCAACCATTTGAGAAGGAAAATCGATTTTGTTCTTCTCAAGAATATGTTTTAGTTCATCAATATCCTTCTTATAACAAGAATGTTCATGTCCACTACTCTTGCAATATGCACAAGTGGGCTTCTTCTTCTTAGATGAATCATCTTTTGAAGAAAATTTAGAGTCTACTTTAAAATCAGATGGAGATTGATATGAATCTTTCTTTCTATTTCCTTAGTTCTTTTGTTTCTTGTTTTTATTGTTAGTGCCTTGTTGTGTAGTCAAGGCTTGAGACTTAGAAGATTTAATAATTCCCATTTGAATCAATTTATCTTTCTCCTTTGTCATATCAACAAAAAAATCATTGCATGAAATGTAGAAACAAACAATGCATAATCTAGACCAAGTTTTAAATGAATGCTTAAAATCAACTATAAGTTATCCTTTTTAATTCCACATTGCTCCAACTACAATCTAATGGCATTCAAATTAGTAAAGAAATTTTTAATGGTGTCAAATTTGCAAGGGCTCAATCCTATGTTCTCGTTCTCCAATGAATGTGCTCTCAAATAATCTTGTTTACCAAAAAGAGTATTCAAATTATTCCACACTTCATTTGGTGATTTTGTAGACATAATATGAAAGCATAGATTAGGAGATACAACCAGGCATAAGGTGCCAAAAGCTTCATCACATTTGTTGAACCCTTTAGGATTTTCTTCATCATGATCTGTAGGTTCCTTATCAATACCCATTTTTATTCTATACAATTTTAACTTTCTTAAGTGAAGTTCCATTTCATTTTTCCACTCAAAGTAATTGTATGGTGTGAGTAGAGGAACTGTTTTATCCATTATAGATTGTTTTTGCAATGTAAGAGTATGCAAGAAGAAACACACAAAGACACCCACCTTTCCACTAGTCTCAAAAAACACCCCCTCCCAAATATTACAATGTTAACACTTTATGATTAGTGCTTTTACAAGGATTTTATCGATTACAAAGCTTTTAAGGCCTTTAATGGCCAATTTTTTTTTTTTTTATACAAATTAATTTAAAAAATAAAATCTAAAAAAAACTTATAGCTTTGTTTTACTAGATTCAATATCTTTCCAACACCTTTTCGTTTTTTGAAAATGGATTATAGAGGCAAAAGATATTCAACATGTTGAAGATAAAAAAGTGCAGAAGATTCAACCTACAATATCTGATAGAAAAGGAATTTTTTTTTATCAAAACCTTCATAGATGGAAAGTGCTCATTTCCATATTTCTGTCAAGTACTTGTTTATGAAAATCTGATACTCGAGGCAAAAGTTATGCACTTTTGAAGAAAAATGAAAAAATTGCCTATGATGAACGACTCACGCGTCCTTTTGATTTGATTTCTATGAAATTTATTAATTGTATGTAAAAATTAAAATATAATCAGAATTTTTTTTTAACCCTGAGAATAAAATCCAAAAAGTGTTTTCTTAGCATTGAGTGGAAGCTAGATTTCTGAAGCCAAAATGAAAACAACTCCAGTAAAAAAAAAATTAACTCTGATTTTTTAACTGCATCCTCCAATCTCTTATTTTGGTGAAATAAAAGTCAATTTTAACTTTCTCAAACCTTCTAGACTCTCTACAAATTCTAAAAATCCTCCAATATTACCAAAAAGATGCAAATCACCAAGATCTCACATAAACAAATATATGTAAACCAGGTTAAATATATGCTTATTTTTCCTTTAAATTGTTTTGATTCTCTAGATCATACAAAGATTTAGGAGAAGAGCATACTTGGTTTTTGAGGAAAAATACTATCTCTTTATTAGTCTCAAATCTCTCAAAAATTTGAGAATTGTAATTGCGAGATGGCATTTCCAAGCTCCTACATTCCTAGGGTTTTGAGTGTTGCGAGTGTTACTAGTGAGAACAAGGCCTCACATGGCCATGATGATGTCTCTAGGGCCATGGGTGTATTCTTTGGCATGGGTGGAAGTGAGGTAAAATAGGTGTATAAGGATGCTTATTTTGTTGCGTCTTCATCTACACACGGGGGAATCAATGGGCAGGTTATTTGAGGCAAAGGCTCCCTTCATCGTCCTATGGGTCTCAATGAAACTGGTAGTGGTCCATGCGATGGTAAGAAGTTGATCTCCAATTCTCTACATGCTCACATGGGGGACCCATTCCAAGCTTTGATGGTGGTGGTGGCCCCTAGTTGTGGATGCTCAATGCTCAGAAAATGTTTTGGCAAGTGACTCAACTCATTTCCAACCTACTGTTGGGTCTCAGGAACCGATAAGCTCCAAGCATGGGGATAGTCAATCATTTAGGGATATGCTTGTTGGTTTGAGTCAAGGGAAAAAATTCAAATCTACACTGTGGGATGCTTGACCATTGAAAGGAAAATTGATCTCCAATGGGTTTAGAATATCCAAAAATTTTCCAAATACCCTCATAAAAAATGCATACTCTTCTTTTGTTCTGGTATTTTTGGAGAAGCTAAAAAAGGAGGTCAATGTTGGAAAACATTAATTTTCATCTAATGGCTTGATTGGCTTGTTCAATCACATGTGGCCAAAATTACCAAATCTATATGGAAAGATCTCAAGGGCTTGGCAACCAATGCTCAAAGGTAATGTAGAAATTTACCCTTGTTCTTGGGTATTTTTAATTGTGGTGTTCGACTATATGTAGGAGAAGGATACAGTTATGCAAGAAAAATGGTGTTCGGGGCAAAGCCTCCTTCTTCTCAAGCCACGGTTTCCTGATTTTAACCCTACTGCTATTGCCTTATTTGTGAAACCTATATGGATTCATCTTCCAAATCTCCCATTAAATTTCGGTTTATGGATTTCTTCCAAGTGATTGGTAATTCTTTGGGAAGCTTCCTTGTTGTGGATTCAGAAACAATGAATTTTACCCACACAACCTTTACTCACATCCTAGTTGATTTGGATGTCACAAAAGATCTTCTTGGAGACATCACATTCAACTTTGTAGATCACAACTGGATGCAAATTCCAGATTATGAAGGTTTACCCTTCCATTGCAAGATATCCTTTGAAACTAGACATATGGCCAGCTCACGCTCTAGAATAATCATAAATTTGGGTCTACAGTCTTGGTGGGACATTTATTTACCTCATCACTACTCAATCAAATCCCCATCAAAGGAGGAGGTGAAATTAGCACCCTTTCAGAAGTCTGGGCCCTCCCCAAAGGTTGGGGTAGGGAAAGGTAAGATAGAACAAACTACGAAATCCTCTTCAATAGTGAATTTGTCATAGGACCAACATATTCAAGAAGACAAGGAAAATATAAACCCATCAACATGCAATCTTCGGTTGGGTGTGGGGAATTCATCAGCTCTGGGTGGAGGGAGTATTCCATGGGATGAAATCGTGGACACCATCAAAATTAAATAGAAAGTGGATGGCAAAGGTTGGTAGGAAGTACAAAGTAAGAAAAAGAAAACCCTCTACTCAGAATTAAATTAGATTAAATTGCCACTAGGTGCTCACACCAATTTTCGCATCCATATTTCAACTTAAAATAAGGAGATGTGTTTATACCTATCTGATGCAAATTTTCATGCCATCCATTGGCCATTTATGTATGCTTTAAATTTAACCAATAAAAATTTATCTTATGACTAAAAAAAATCTCTCAAAAATAAAAATATAATGAGCTATACCAAACAACATGGCTTTGATACCATGTTAGATTCTGCAAGAAGTGAGAACTGAGCCAAGATCTGATGTTGTACATAGATCACATACAACTCCACTCAAAATATAATCAAAGATCAAAATAGAAGAATGAAGATAAATCTGAAATGAGAGAAAAATAGAGAATAAGCAAAATAATTTTCATAATACTCTCAAAACTCTCACTGAGTGATCACTAAACTAGTCAAACTTTCCAAACTAGTGAGGGTGAGAGGAGAGTGTTCAATATATTGAAAAATAAGGGCAAATACATCCAAGAGGTTCATTAACTCCTAGTACGCATAAAAGGTGCGAGGTTTTACCTACTTGGTAAATGACAAAACATGTGGCATAACCTCCTTAGGTGAAGACAAAATAGAGGTGGGTATGTGCAGGATCATCATGGAAAAAATAGTCCCTTAAGTGGCAAAAAATTCAGAAAAATCAGAGTTAGGAAACTTGATGTTAAAATTTGAATACATATTCATATTATTCTCAAAAAATACGTAAGAATAGAATCTATATAGTGAAATTGAATGTAGTTTCTAAACTACTAGGTTTTTTTTTTTTTTTTTAAATCTATTTGGTGAAATTTTGAAATTTTGATGGACTGGTACTTAAATTTTAGGGAAAAAATAAGAAGTAGGTGTTTGTCTGACCACCCTAACCATAATAAAACAATAATTTTTTTTATAATATTTTAGATATAAGTAGAAGACTCATGCCTTTATGTGATAGATATTTTTTTCTAAATTTTTTCCAAGTAAATAATTAATTATGAATTTTTATTACAACTTTTTAAAAAATATAAAAAATCTGATGTCTGACCACCTTAACTTGGTCAAAACTTCATGAAATTTAATTTTTCTTTTTTTAATCTTATAGTATGCGAAACATATAATGTGACACATGTTTTGGATTCAAAAAATGTGATAACGTTTGAAAGCTATGGATTTTTTTCAACTAGCCTATCAATCAACACTTTAGTCATAATTTGAATAGAAAATGAATAATAATTACTTATTAAATTAAAAGTAAAGCATACTTTATATTGGTGGAAAGATGAGAATCTCTATTAAAAACCCTTTTCGTTTCATTAATTTTGGGTAAAGAAATAGTCATCAGCCACATACCCATCATATTGCCACTTTTTGGCCCATCATGATCCTGCACATACCCAGGTGGCACATAAAGCCAAAAGAAGATGTGAGACTCAAATACCCAAAGGTAGGTGTGAGTGACATGTGAGTAATGGATTATGCCACATGTCCTCAACCTAACCATTCTAATATAACCTAAGCAAGCTTAATAATGTGTATAGGAAAAATAAATATTCCCTAATATAAGGAAAATAAAAACTTATGCTGACACATTATGAAAACCTATGAATTGATCGCCTTTCATTTTTCTTTTTGAATGATCAAATTTCTCATGCAAATGCCTTTATAATCGATTGATGAGGAGGTTTTTGAAACCCTCTTATGAATCGACAAAGGTTTCAAAACCTTTGGAATGTTCCAACATAAGACAAACTTCTCTTCAGTTTTTCCTTTGCATAGGATATCTTTGGAGTGGTTATGGGAATCTTGTTGGAAGCTGACAATATTTAAAAAATTTAAATTAGAAAAAAAACCACAAGTATTTTCTCAAATATGTCAGTCTGGGAGTAGTTATGATAATCTCATCAAAACCCAACATGGTTCTTGAAACCTAGTGTAGGATTGAAAATTTATGCTTAGAAAATTATGGACACATAGTATGTTCATGAGCCTATAATGATTGATAGACCTAGATCTGTCCAACTTAGGATTATTCATGTGTATTACATTTCATTTGATGTTTAGATAAACCCTCCCCACTTCAAACTAGTCCAAAGAGAAGCTCGTCCATCTTGAACCTTAGGAAAAAAAAATCCATTTCTTTGTACATAAGTAACAACTTGGTCAAGGGTTTATGGGACCCTTCAAAACCTATTTTTCCGTATAAAAAAGAACTTGGTCAACAACCACAACTTTGATCCAAAGCCAAAAAATGTAGTCACAAACTTGGTCCAAAACTTAAGTCATAACCTTGAAACAAAATTGGTCTATAAACTATACTCCATCCTCACCCATATTCACCACTTTAGTCCAACATAACCCAAGGTCCTAACCAAACTAAACCATCATCCAACCTAACATTAGTCCTTCCAACCCATAGTCAACCAACACTAGGTTTACTCCACCCTCGCTAGTTTAATGCAAGTCAACTTAAACCTTAGTAGTCCATCCAACCCAAGGTTT
Organism: Sequoia sempervirens; assembly: GCA_007258455.2. Taxonomy (NCBI): domain Eukaryota; kingdom Viridiplantae; phylum Streptophyta; class Pinopsida; order Cupressales; family Cupressaceae; genus Sequoia; species Sequoia sempervirens. The sequence goes on along the minus strand of VDFB02058242.1, from coordinate 467,040,212 downwards.
ACTCCACCCTATTTAGTTTAACTCAAGTCAACTTAAACCATAGGTTAATCCTTGGCATTAGTTCAACTTAACCATAGTCCATTCAACCCATAGTCAATTAACCCCAGTATCACTTAACTATTGTGACCCATTACAACAAGTCAATAAAATTTCAAAAACAATTAATGACCTGTGAATTTTGTCAATAGATTATCATTTTTCTAAAGTCGGGAGGGTGTTTTCTTTATATTTTATTTTATCACAATTCATTTTCCTAAAAGAAGTTTGTTAAATTCACTAGTGTTGGACAAACCTTTGGGTGGATTTATTTTAACTTTTTGTAAAGTCCATTAGGTTTTATTTTACAAAGTGTAAACCTTTTGAATTCCACAAAGAATTTTCAAATGTCATGTTGCAAGTTTCATTTATTCTTCAAAATATGTGTTACCAAAAATTACAAACCCTCATGATTTGTTGAAGCTGGTAGATGAACATTAATGGTGCTTGTGAAAACCAATTTAAAATCCTAAGCTGGCCCAATCTTCTTACCATTTCTCAAGTTATAATTCACTCCAAATTTCTAGCAACCCAATCCTTGTATTAATTCTAAGAAATTTGATGGCTTTCTCTTGAATTCTCTAGTTCTTTCCCCAATCCATTTTTATTTTTAATTTTAAAAAACTAATGTTTCCTACAACTCTATTTATTTGATCTTTCTCTACATAATTTAGTATTTTTACTAAATTTCTAGATTTCAAATATTTTAATTTAATTACTTTAATGGTTCTTAAAGCCTATTGACTAGCCAAAACCACCTAACAACTAAATAATAACTAATCTCTACTAACTAAAGTTATTGTTGCATAATCGCTTGCATTATTAATTATTTAATATTAATCTATCTTATGCACTATTTTCAGACACCCCCTTTAGTGCTGACATGATAAAAAAAAAATGTCATTGCATCCATGGTTGTGACCTAGTTCCATTGTTGAAAAATATTTTCTAGCATTGTAGCACTCATATTCAAAGCCTTGAAGGACACCTTCATGTTTATGAAAGGTAGTTATGGTATAGTTTGAGCAATTCATTGTGGTGATGAATCAGTTACATACACTACATCTTGGTGTCATCCATCCAAATCTAAAGCCAAACAATATTCTCTTCATTCCAACTATTTTATTCACATAATTATCAACATTATTCCTCCCTTCTTTAACATAAGATGCATCTCACAAGAGGCATTTGAACTCTTTAAAATGATATTCTTTTGATATATTTTTCAACAAAGATACCAATGGCCAAAAAGATGATGGAAATCAAATATCTTCTCCATAGTCACATTGGTTGAGGAGATGTGAATTTGGCTACTTTGAAACTTGTTCGAATGTTCTCCTTGTTCTTGAACATCCAACTCACTCTCACCATGGGAAACACCATGCTCACAGGGTTCTCCTCCTTGTGACATTCACCATTCAATTTCATTTCTTATCTCTTTCAAACTTACAAGATGAATCATATATCTAGCTTGAAAATTTTTCTAGTCAATATTCACATTCCAAACACATTAAAAAATGATCAATCAAGCTCCCCAAGAAAAAAAATGTGTAGCTGAGATCTATACTAACAACACTTGATTCTGATCATTCACTTATGTTATGGACAAAGTGATAATGAGCATCTTATTTCCATGTTAATACTATAATACGTTATGTGTCTTTTCCCACTCCTTGCTTTCGCATTCAAATTTTCAATATGATATTGACAATATTTTCTTTTGCCATTGATATGCCCAACTATCTCTCATTCAATTTGTTTATGTATATATATGTATATATATGCATATATACATATATATACATATCTATACATATATATACATATATATACATATATATGTATATATATATACATATATATGTATATATATGTGTGTATATATATATATGTAGACACACACACACATTCAAAACCTTGTGCTAAAATTATTAATTTAGAAGACCCCAAAAAAAGAACAATTATGAAATTTTCCTTTGCTATTTTGTATATAATCTATATATCATGTATATATGCATCTATACACATCTAGATTATCTATAAATCCACTAAAAATCTATATGTATGTATATATGTGTGCATTCGCATATATATATATATATATATAAGACAAATTTAAAATGATCAATCATGCTCTACAATTACAATTCAATAAATTTTATTTACATTTAAATATTACTAGTACATAAATATATATACATTTAGTCATGGAAAGCATCTTATTCCTACCACTACATTGCATTACATTATGTAATATTTTCTATTGCCACTAATATTCCAAATTATCTACCATCTAGTTTATCTATTCAAACCTGTTTGTTTAAAATCCACCAATGTCTTCCCTTTGTATCATGCAAAGATCTATCTATGTATATATGTTTGTATATGTATGTACATACATATGTATTCACATAGATATCCATGTATGTAACCATGTATGTTTGGATATGTATATATGTGTATATATATGTACATACATATATGTGTAAACATATAAATTTTATAGGTATGTATGCCATTACACATACATATGATACACATATGACTATGCATATATATAAATAAACATACAAAAAATATAGATATTCTACCAGTTCACTAGTGATCAATATAAATTTCACACCATGATTTCTAATTGATGACTTTTTTTTCCAACCTATAGGGGACAAGACCCTAACTTGGGAGGTCCACTATGAATAACTTTCATTTTGAGGCCACATTAACAAGTATCATGACACACCAACATCGTTCTTTTCAACATGTTCAAAAATGCCAGAGTAAAATATGTGACCAATACTTTTGCATTCACATCATTCAGAGTTGAGTGTTGATGTGGCATTCATGCTATAGTTTTTCAGGATTTTCTGATGTCAAGGCTAGGGTTATCAACCTATGAAAAAACCAATAAGTAAATTAGTTCCTTCCCATAAGAATTATTGATAAATTGTGGTTTCCTAAATCCTTGAGTCAATTAGGGTTTTCTTGGTTTTTCATTTTAATATTTGGCATTCATAAGAGATAATTTATTGGTCCTACATTATCATAATTCATGTCAAACCCTTATCTGAGCCATAAGTCTTGTTCCAAGAAACCAAAAACCCTGCTTTGTAATAGTTTTGTATCATGGCTCCCAAGGAACAATTAAAAGCATCTTCATCTAAATGGGAAGCTTCTACTCCAAAAAGGATTTTGAGTAAAGACCTTACTAACCAGTTACCACCCTTGACCAATGAAAAATATAAGGGTCAACTATTGTTCTATTGTCCGCAAGTATTTGAGGGTTTGATTGACATGAACAGTTCTATTAAGAACATAAAATTACCTTTTACTGGGTGGGAATTTTTCTTTGGTTGGTTCAAAAATAGAAACATGGGTATTCCAGTGGGTAACCCATGGAATTGTGTCCTAGGGAAGCTGATTGTACCCAATGTCTACATGGATGTTGACTTACTTAGAGCAATAGTCACCAATTATGATCCAGTTACAAGGACTATAAGAATTTATGATGGGAAGGAAATGGTTAAAATTACCAAGGATTAATTTTATCATGTCTTCAAGCTCACCAGGTGGAGAAATGAAATACCTAAAATCAATGAAAACACTCTTAAGGATGAATATGATAAGACTAAGATTGCTTTCAGAGTCCACATACTGCCAAGATATTTAGCAAAAATCAGGAGCTAAAGGATTATATTGGGGAAATTTGATAAGGATCCTTTCCCTATTAGTTATTTTGTTTCCTACTTCCAAAAAACCTTTTACTCCATCTAATAGATAATTGGTTATGATCCTGTCATAGGAATGCTTATGGCAACCCATATTCAACACCCCCAATATTGCACAATATATGACTATGTGGGGTTTCTTGCAGAAATAATTCATGATGGTTTGATAATGTTGAAGAAAGGTATAGATGGAGTAAGGTTTAGCTGGTACTCATTTCTAATGCATATGTTTCTCTTCAAAGGTGCATGTTACTTTGGGCAGAATATGACTTTAGATAGGAAATCTAGGGTAACTTGGATTTCCATGTTTAGTGTTGGATTACTATCTTGGAAAAAGATGCTAGGACATATGATTATGTAACATTTTAGAACTTGTTTGCTTGATAATTGAAGAGAACCTTATTTGTAAATATACCTAGAATTCTCATGGCCCTACATGACTTCTTGAGACCCAAGGAAAGAAGGCCCTAGTTGGGAGTTGATCACAATTGGGGAGATGTTATCCCATATCCCTATTACACTATTTTAAGATTGTATGTTTCCACTATTGCACCTCACCTTCTACCAAAGTATGTCCTAGAGAGAGTTGGTTTCCTTGAGGTAATATGACAATTGGGAAGTGTAGAAAATGAACATTTATTGAATCAAGGAAAAGGAACATTTTTTCCTTCATATGCATGCTTTTCTAATTTTGTGATGACAAAGTGAGGTTGGAATAAGATACTTGATATACTCAAGGTCTTCCACATGCAAAGAGTCGTAGATGGGAACATGTATGACCCCAAAGGTCTCATGACGTGGTTGAAGGAAAGGAAAAAAAGTTACAAATTTGGGTACATTTTCCAATTCCTAGGAGATTTGATAAGAAATGTGTTTGACCTTTTGGAACAAGAAAAAATAAAAGAAAGATGGATTTATTTCAATAAGTATTAAAGAGGAAGATAAAGAATAAAAAACCTAACTTTAGTATTCTTCTAGAGATTGAAAATGTAGTGCAAAAGGTGGAACATGTATCACAAAATTTTGAGACAATAGTAGGCCACCTTGAAAGAGAAGGGTTGATTCAAGATAAGGGGAAAGCCACCATTGAGGAAGAACAAGGTGGGAGCGAATTCCCTACTATGGAAGAGAAATATACATCTCAAGCTCCTGAGGAACCAAAAATAAAGTTCTTTATAAGGAGAAAAGGTAAGGAAAAGAAAAATGATCCAGTTGATGCTCCCTCCCAACAAGAGGAGCAAAGAAATCTTTCTCCTATGCCAAAATTACCACCACTATCTCCTCCAAGGCTAGTACAGCCTAAAATTGTGGATATTGATGCTCCACCATAGAGTGCATCACCACCAAAAGATCCATTGTTGAAGAAGTAGAAGGTTGAAATAACTGGTTTGGTGGACTATGTTAATGAAGAATCTGATGATGACATTTGGGTATTAGAGCAAGAAATAAAAGAAGGAATTCCCACTGCACTAGCAATGATGGTGACACAACAATTAAGTATGCGTTTGAGTAAATATGACCTCACTAGGCTTAATGGTAAAGATGGTATTGGGATGGAAGAATGCATAAAGTTTTTGGATGATGATTCATTTGTAAAGTCTCAAGCTTTTATGGAATTTTCATACAAGGCTAAGAGAGATGAATATGTTAGTAGCTTGGCCATATAAAGAAGTTTTCATCTAGAATTTCCTGATGCTAGCATCCAAGAAAAGGTTTTGAATGAAATGAGGGCTAAGTTCCAAAGGATGACTACAAAGGAGGGTAGAGAGTGGGTGATAAATAGTGGTATTTTATTACTTCCAAAGTGGGATTTGGCTTCTGCCATAGCCCTTGATACCATAAAGAGATGTGAGAAACCTCTCTACAATTTAAAAGAAGAGGCTACAATTGCATTGCAAGGGTCTACCTTCAGTGAACAATGGGATGCATTAGCTATTTGGTCTCTAGACCCAAGTAGAAGGAAGCCTAACATTGTTGAGACTGCACCTAACTATAGTGGAGGCCTAATAATAAAGTGAGTTTTAGAAACATCGGATCTAGAGGCAAAAAATATGTCACACGTTAAAATAACGGCCATACTACTCATAGAATCAGAACTACAAAAAAGGATAGCTCAAGAAATACCACACAATAATTTGTTAGTTGAATATGGAAAATCTTGAACACACCATGTAGTTACAAAACAAAGCAGTATTATTGAGGCTTAAATTGTAAATTTTGCAACTAAGAAAGCATAAGCCGACCTATTGCAAGCTGAAACAACAAGGGCCACATATAGAATTTCCAGAATCAAAAAGGAGAAGGCTATCAAGATAGACTACACAATTTGTTAGTTGAATATAGAAATCTTGAACAAGACAATATTTAATTACAAACAAAAGTAGTATATTATTGAGAAGTCTAAAGTTTGCAAACCTGAAGAAAGCATAAGAAGACTATGCTTAACTCCCCAAATAGCAATATGGAGATTGTCACTACAATCTTGGAGCATCTAAATAGAGGGTTGAATTACATATTGAATAGCATTCATGATAACTATTCATCCATGGTGGTTTCTATAAACAATTTTGACAATGATAAGGAAAGAGCTATTCCACTTATGGAAACATGGTTCCCTAGGATGATGGAACTAAGATTGATTTCAATTGGAGATAAGTAGGATGCTAACCATTCTAAAAAATTTAAGCCCACTCATAATCTTTTAGGTAAAATTAAAGGGTACATGGGAAACATTGGACCTTTGGAAGTCAAAATAAGGGAATTGGTAAATTCATTTCATAAATCACATCATGATATCCTCCCATAAATTATAAGGGGTGATTGTAGCATAAAAAACCTGCAAGAGTGGAGAGATGAAACTAGTAAAACCATTTCAGAGTGGGCAATTTCATTTTGTCAAAAACATGATATAGATACAATGAAAATAAACATGGATATTTTGGTTCATGTAGATATTGTCTTGTTAGAATTTGATAGGGAGGTCAATCAAATTTTTACCAAGTATTCACCTTATAGAGAAAAGGCAGATGAGGTCATGAATTTCAACTAGCCTATTGAAGAGGAATTCCTAGCATGGAGAGACAAATACTTGGAAGAGTTGGGGGATTGATATGAAATTGCAGGGTGGTGATTTGAAATTTTGATTTTGAAGTTTGTAATCATGATGAATAATGGATAGGTGAAAATACACTGCATAGCCTATATTTAGTACAAATTAGGCTTTTGCTAAATTATAGTAAATATAGTGCATTTTCTTCAAATTGAATTGGTGACAGATCTATAGATGTGGACATATTCTTTGTCCTTTCCTTTCTATTTCTTTCATGTTTTCTTTCTTTTTCACTTTGTGTGTGTGGGCACAATTTTTGAGGAAATTGTTTGAAGATTGCTTTTGAAAGGTGGGAGCAAATATCCAATGATGAATGAAGAATAATCTTATTTCACAAATGTTTCTCACCACCTGGGAATGCAGATTAACTAAAAATGGAATATATGTTATAGTAGTCCAATAGGGTAATGACATGTGTACTTTATGGCCTGAGGCTTGCTTTTCTCCTTCATTCCTATAAGAAGGAATTTAGGGGTAGAAAGTAGGGGTTCATTGTACTACAATCAACAAAGTAAATTATAAAAAGAATATCGAGCATGTTTTGAGTTTTTGTCTTAGGTATTGAGTTTGTTGTTACCTATGTAATTTTGATAACAAAGATAGAAAATACAATCTGAGCAATGCCAATTTCATGGCCATTGTCTCTCCTTTGTACTTGTTATATAAGTTATGAATTATATAATCAAGGATTGTTTTGTTAATCTCCATTTGAGTTCAAATGGATGTTTAGTTTCATTCTTGCTTCTTAATTCAAGAGATTAATGCAAATGCTTGGGTGAAATTGTTAACTCATAAGAGTTATGTGCTATGATATTTTTAAGAAGTGGTGGTCAAGAATGTCACGTGGAAATATTGTAATGTAATGTTTTCTGAAGTTTATATGTTGCTATGTGTAAGAACTGTTATTAGGTTGCATAGGTTAATATTGACTCCATGTTTACGATAAGGCAATGGTTCAAGAAAAGTATTCATAATTTAGTTTCTAGGTTGATTCATCAGCAAATCACTTTTATTCACAAACTTTTGATTGAGTACCACTATAGTTATTTTGTAATGAGTTCCATTATTCTCATGCTCCAAGTGTAGGGCGTTGCGAAAAGAACCATCAACCTTTTTGATACACTACATTGTTGAGTGGTTTTATGAGAATTATTTGTTGTTTACAATGTATTTAAATAGTAGCCATATAAATTCTTGAGTGTACATTGTGGGATCACCCTGCCGGGTTTCACAGAGGCCAAAGTGTAGAAGTAGAAGTTTTGTAGCTTTTACTCGTTCATTGGAAAATCCCTTTAGATTGCTAATTATTGGAAATGGAAAATCCCATAGGTAATTCTGAAGATCACCTTGGTTCTTAAAAAACAAGCAACAAAGTAGAAAACTATACCCAAAATACCACATATTGGTTTTTTTTTTAAAATAGACATGCTAACAAAAGAAATTAAAGATGAAAATGTTAATATAATCAAAACATGAAAAAATTATATGGTTAGATAGCTAAGAGAGATCTTAACATCATTATGGAATATTTATAAATTTGTATTGAAACATGTTCAAACCTAATGGAGAGCATGACAAAAAATGTGTGAAAATTCTTTACCTTTTTGAAAAAACAAATCTTTGTCATGAAATGGTCATCTGACCCTTTGGGTTAGATGCCCAAGGGAAATCCAATCAAAAGGGTTGGTATTTCCTAATGAAAATTAGTTGGTGAGCACCAAATATAGCATTAGCCAAATGAAAATGCATTTTATAATGCTAGAGCCAAATGAGAGAGAGAGGGCTTAGTAGAGAGATGGAGAGGAGATATAGAAAGAGGGGGGAGGGAAGAAGGGATGGAGGCAGAGAGAGATAGATAGAGAGAAAGAGAAGAGAGTGGTAGGGATTGATGGAGGGAGAGGTAGGTAGAGAGAGGGACATGGGAGATAGAGAGTAGAGAGGGAAGGAGAGATGGAGGGAGAGGTAGGGAGGGAGGGAGAGAGAGTGAGAGAGGGAGGGAGAGGAGAGATAGAAAATGGGGGTAGGGAGGGATGGAGAGAGATAAATAAAAATAGAGAGAGAGAGAGAGGTAAGTAGAGAGGGAGAGAGGAGATAGAGGTAGAGAGAGAGTTATAAAGAGTTATAGAGGGAGAGGTATGTAGAGATATAGAGAGGGGAGATACACATAAGTAGATAGGGGAGAAACACATAAGTAAATAGGGAAGAAGAGAGAGGGAGATGTGGGGATGGGGAGAGCTGAGAAAAATAGAAAAAAGAGATAGTAATAGAGAGAGGGAGGGGGAAATAAAGAGAAGTGGATAGAGAAGGAGAGAGGGAGGGAGATGTATGCAGGAAGGGAGAGAGAGGTGAGAGAGGAGATAGGGAGAGGTAAAGAGGGGTAGGTAAGATAGCTAGAAGTAAAGAGAGAGAGGTAGGTAGAGAGAGGGGGGGAGAGAGAGAGGGAGAGGTAGGTAGAAAGATGGAGAGGGGAGATAGAGGTAGAGAGGCACGTAGAGAGAGTGGTAGGGAGTTATAGAGTGAGAGGTAGGTAGATAAATGGAGAGGGGAGATAGAGATAAGTAGAGAGGGAAGGAGAGATGGAGGGAGAGGTAGGGATGGAGAGAGAGGTGAAAGAGAGAAATAAAGATAGGTAGGTAGAGAGAGGGAGGGGGAGATAGAGAGAAGTAGATAGGGAAGGAGGGATGGAGGGAGAGGTAGGGAGGGAGTGAGAGAGAGGTGAGATAGAGTTGAGATAGAGTTGAGATAGAGAGAAACAAAGTGAGAGAGATGAGAGAGGGAGACGTAAATATGGAGAGAGAGAGAGAGAGGGAGAGGAGGGATGGAGAGAGATAGGTGTGAGAGATAGAGCAATAGAGAGGTGTGAAGAGAGAGGGATGGGGAGATAGAGAGAAGTAGAGAGGGAATGAGAGAGGGAGGGAGAGATAGGGAGGGAGTGAGAGAGAGAGAGGTGAGAGAGAGGTGAGATAGAGATAAAAAAAGAGAGAAGATGGGGAGATTGAGAGAGAGGAGGGAGGGAGAGGTAGAAATGGAGAGAGAGATAGTCTAAGTAGAAGGGGAAGGAGGAGAGGTGGGAGGAGGGAAGGAGATGTAGAGAGGGAGAGAGAGGTGAGATAGAAATAAGTAGAGAGGGAGGGAGGAAGGAGGGAGGGAGAAGAGGGAATGGAAATTGAGGTGATACATATAGAAGTAGAGAGAGAGAGAGATTACAAAGGGACAAAGAGGGAGATGGAAAAGTATGTAAGGAACTTAACGTAGTAGAACAACTTCTTACACTAATCTTGAGAGGAGAATAATACAAAACTTTTATTGATCTTTAACAATTACATAAACTTAAACAAAAATAAACATAAATATCATGCATACCACAACATAGTGATTTACATGGAGAAAACCCTTTTGGGAGAAAAACCCCACACTCCAAAAGCCACCCAGTATATTATTCAAAAATCATAGAGATTACAATATACTTGTAGAGCAAGATTCTCACTAGACTATCACCATTTAGAGATCTAGAGGAAACACAATAACTATTAGACTCTCAGATCACATTATAATACACAACTGTAATACAAAACCCTCATAAAATAGGGTTTCCTTCTAGGGAAAGTCAAGCTAATAACATATCGACCATCAGATATGATACATACTGATGAACAATCTAGATTTACAATAATAAAGTGTATATAAAATTTGGCTTCTAGGGGTGCTACCCTTGAGCCCTCTCTAGGGCATATTACCCCTTAGAACCCTAGCTAGGGGGATGATCCCTCTAGACCCTTCATGGGAGGCATCCCCCCCACATCCCTTGGTCATCATCGAATGAACAATACCTTATGTATCAACAGTACCTTATGTAATTGCAAGGTTGAGACACATTTTCTTAACAAAGTAGAGATGTAGTTCTTGAGCTCGAAGGAGAGAGAGTTAGATAAAGTAACAGAGATAGTAAGAGAGACAGGTATAGAGCATAAGGGATAAACAATGAGTGTGAGAGATAGCGAGAAAGAGAAAGAGAGATAGAGAGAGAGAGAGAGAGAGAGAGAGAGAGAGAGAGAGAGAGATTATACAACTTGCTAGTTACTGAAATTTGACACATCAATTACTAAAATTTGACTAAGTCTAAAAAATTATAAGATCTTCCAAAAAATATAATCTATATTATAACTCCAAGAGATTTGAAACTACTCTTAAACATCCAAAAATATATACATCAAATATAAATTAAAGAATAAGAAAATAAATGTCTGTATATAAATATCAACTTATACATAAATGTTTATTGTATGTATCTAAGATTGAGGTGTAGGGTTTAGGGTATTCAATCTATAGTTGAAGGTATTAGTATAGAGGCATCATTCACATTTGGCAAGCACCAAATTTGGTGCTTTCCATATTTGGCACTCACCAAAGGCTCATTTTGGAAAAACAAAATGAATGTGGGATGTTTTTGTGATACATCTTTTTACATGTACCCAATTTAAAAAAATATTGACTTTATGAAATCCTTCGAACTCAATGGTGGACTCAAGTTTGTACCAATAATTTTTGATTAAAAGTTGTAATACAAAACCATAACTAGGAAACCCTCAAATCTAGTATCTATTTTCAAGCTTTTTTTATTCTCTAGATCATCATTCAATGAAAGAGAAGAGTATACTCAAATTTTTAATATCTACTAAGATTCATAACCAAGATCTCTTAATAAAGACTAAAGGTAATCAATACCACAAGCTTTGATACCATGTAAGAGTTGGTATAGAATGCTCTACACCATTCAATATTTGTCTAAAGATTATAGCCACCCAAGATCTAGGAACTTCATGAAAGCACAAGAGAGATATACCATGAGAGATAATCTTATTTTATCAAAGATTGAAAATGATAGATTATGATTATATGATTGATCAATGTTGTATCAATGTTATGAATCGATGTTGTACACATGAGATGACCTGGTTATATAGCTAAATGAGACATAAAATTAAACATGATTATGAAGAGTGTCTTAATCTTATGCCATAAGACAAATACCTCAACTTTATTAAATGACCTAAGAAATGAGTATTAAATAAAAGCCAACTAGATAAGGCATGATAATATATTATCTAAACAACTAAGACATCTAGAAAAAACAATTAAGACCTAAGTAAAATTAACATGTAAGTAGGACCCATTAATGATCTAGTTAGGTAAAACTCCTATTTACACCAACATTGTTGCTCCAATTAGACAACTTATTCTAGAAAGTCTGTTCAAGAACCATTCACACATATAAAAAAGATAGACCCCCACACCAAAAAGAGGTCCAAAATATCTAGTAATCTCCCCACGTTTATTTTTATCCACTCATTGGGAATCCACTTGAAAATAGAACCACATTGAAATATCATAAATTTAGTTTTGTTATGAGCTAATTGTAATCCGGAAATAAAAATACAAATTTAGGATATCCAAGGTGTTCTTTAATTCGTCCTTTAGCAGAAACAACATGCTGTCATCAACAAAATGTGATTTGATAACCACTTTGTCTTGTGGAAGAGATATACCTTTTATAAGATTCTATGAGTAGATTTACAAATAAGATATCCCAAAGTATTATATTAGTTGCAAGCACATATAAAAGGGGAATAAAAGACATCCCTATCTTATGAACTGTTGTAATTCAAATGACTACCAAAAATGTATGAAGATTTTTGATTGAAAATTTTTTAAATTTTTTTAAAAAACACCAAAAGAACATAGCATAGTTTAAGAGATTATTCATAGAAAAATAAAAATAAAAAATCAGTAGTTAGAAAGAAAATGAACTAAAGAAAAACTAGCATAGAGGGACAATTGACACCATCTATAGTATGCAGGCCTAGAAGTTCACAGTCACCCCTACCTGTTATATGATTTTTTTTTTTATAATTTAGTCATTTTACTGCCTTTCACTCAATGTTTTAAAAAAATATAAATTATAAAAAAACTGTTTAATTTATGTAAAAAATTAAATAAAATTTTCTATATTTAAATATTTTATTAATCATATATATTGAATATAAATTTCTATTTTCAATAAAATAATGAAAATATTTTAGTTATTATTTAAAATATATTAGTATGTATCATTTAAATTAACAAAGTAATCTTTGAAAAAGAATCATAATGCTTAAAACATGAAAAAAATATAATTATATAGAAATTACAAATAATTATATCCTATAAAATTAGCATGCAAGGTAGCACGTGGAGTTTCACCTATTAAGCAAAGGCAGGTCCGTCGTTTCTTAAAGCCCTTATGCTGTCATCACCATCATAACAAGAAGTTATTGTTGTTAAGATTATGTTGTTGTCAATGACCTCGTCTTCAGTCTATAGAGGAGCGCATGCTTTGTATCTAGTCAGTATTATTTTCAATGCTCTGAAAGATTTTGCTAGAGTTATCATTTAATCGGTTGGTAAGCATGTAAATATTAGTTCAAACCTAGCATATGTTGCCAAGACAATCATGAAAATATCTCCAAAAAATTATAGTATGCAGAGAATAGGGTTAAGTTGAATCTGGAAAGGAGAAAAATGGTGAAGAGATGCTTGTGACAGGTTTGTAGTGATTTATCATCCAAGGCAATGAGTTCTTGTATAACTGTTTGAGCTGATCAATCTGAGAATAGTTTATTTTTAGGTCATGCTTGAAGGATAATGAGGTTGAGTTTTTATGGAAGATGTTAAGAGTCCTCAGATGAAGAATTGTCGCATTTTGTTCATAGGCAGGAGCCAATACATAGAAGAAACATTTTTATGGAGATTTAGCATTCTATTATGGAGAAAGATCAAAGTAGGCTAGGGCATGGGTAGTTGCCATATCATGATTGAATTCGTTGCTCTACAAAAGGAAGCTTGTATATGGACTAGATTTAAGAAAATTATTATCATTGAACCAATCCAACAAGTCATCTGGACTTCATGCCAAGAATTTCTGATCAGGTTTTATTGCCTACTGAAGCAACATTAAAGGATGGAAAATATAGGGCAGTCATAAGTTCATATGAGGTATGATTCCTTATGAAAGATAATGCACAATCAAAATAAGTTGGGACAATCATCATAAATTCACAGTCATAAGAAGAAGTTCATAAGTGGACAAATGCAAGAGCATTCCAAGGCAGTGAAGATGACAAAGATGACCATGATGTGAAAGATCATGTACATGACGAGCAGTAGTTATGTGATGACAATGACAGAGGCAATAACAAATATAAAGGACAGTCAGAGTCAAAGCATTGACAGTACATCCATTTAAATGAGAGTCATTAAGAAGACATCCACAAGCATGCCAATGTATAAATGTGAAGAGGGAAGGACTTTCAAAGAGAAACAACAGAGTTTAGAGAAAAACAAGCAAGTACAAGGCACATTGGGTAGCTTTCAATGCACAGTCACTACTAAATGTTTAATGCACTCATCATTAAGATTAAGGGACTGTGCAAAGTCAATAGGGGCAGATCAATATAAGCATGCATGGCATTGCCAAGAAGATAAGACAAGGTTTTAAGAACAACAACAAGCATTAGATAATAGATGATATTCAAACCTTGAGGAGCAGCAGATATCACCAATAAATGAGCAACAAATATCATGAAAATGAGCAGAAAATATCAAGGTAAATGAGCAGCAAGCACCATGAAGTAGTGACATCAATACAAGAAAATCATGAGCATCCACCATGAAGACTTATCTAAAATTGAAACAATGAGATCAAGCATTTGGTGAAATGGTAGATCTTTGACCACTTGAAATGCAAGAAGGTACAAGTATGCAGCAAAGACAAGGGAAGATCTGCTAATGGTGACAGTCATCGTGAAATATGAAAGGACAGTGCTTATAGGGGTAGAAAAGTGTTGAGAATTCAGTAAAAAATGAACATAAGATAGTCCTATTCATTCATGAGTTGAGGACAACAACAAGGTTTTGGAATCAAAGGCAGATGCAAGCACATAAAAGAGATGAATATAGTGAGCTTGAGCAATGTAAAGGGAAGTCACATGTTCATGGAAGGGACAGTGAGCCAAGGCATGAAAAAAGAGAGCAAAGTTAAAAGGCAGTCTTCATATTCATTAGAGGTGTCAAACTTTAAAAAGACAACCATAATAAATGTCTTATCAATGAAAGCTAGTGAAGGAAATCTAAAACCAAAGTCCATGTCAAGATAAAGAGCAATAAAGAGGTTCAAGTAGAGAATAGTCACCTAGAAAAGGAGCAGCAACCTTGTTCTCAAGACTATACAAACATTGACTATGCAATGGCATGAAAGGGGTAGCTTTGAAGGTGAAATAGCTAGAGGGACAGTTTCTAAATTTCCAGTCTCAAATATGATGCAAAAAACACAGTTATTGTGCAAAAGGACAATCATATCTCTCATAACCATGGTGAAGGTAATCATTAATGAGTTTTCCAAGGTCAAGGAAGAATCAATGTTTGGGAAACAAACTTCCTTACAACCCTAGTATAGTTAGAATGTATCTCGATGAGAGATAGTCATAGGTGAAGTATCAAAGTTCTCATGCAGTGTTTTAAAAAGGAAGAGTCAGTTATTGCATCTTTCTTATTAAAAGTGTTAAAGGCATTATACTACCCTCTGATTTGCCATGGCAGATTTCCTATATGGAAAAATGAGTTCAAAGTCATCAAAGCATAGGGATGGATGTAGGTAGTGAAAGGCCACTGGTATGTGAGACCTAAGGACCATGAAATCTATGACAATAAGACTTTGATAACTATAAAATATTGACAGTGATTATAGTATGGGCTTTTCCAATGGACTTATGACTATGTATGGCTGTTACCTAATGTATAACAGTTAGGTTTTCACTGTGTTTTGAGGTGAAGTTCTCAAATGCCAAAAGACAGTCCCAAATAAATGTCTTATCAATGAAAGGCAGCCCTTGTTCATAATGAACCCTGTTAACCTTACCAAGGGGCAGTCTTCAAAACCCTTGAAGACTTAGTTAAAACACTCAGTTTTCTTGTGCCAAGAAGCAATTTTGTCCTACTTAAGAGGCCCTCATGGTCACAACTGAAGTTAGAGGGAGTTTGAGCCCGAAATCATGAAAATTGGTGAAGTTTGGGTCCCTAATTTAAATATAGGATTTTTAGCCTTATACACCCAATAGCTTGAAGACCTCATGAAAGAGGTTTAAGCTCAACTTTTTCAATCATCTTCATGATTTTCTTGGAGGTTTAGTTCTAGTTTAGTTGAAGCACACTTTGAGGAGCATGCACAAGTCAAAGAGTTCGAGTCAACTCTCAATTCCAGAGCTCACATCCAGTTCAACTCTTCATGCACATTCAACGTCTTCTACAAGGTGCAACCTCTTTCAACTTTAGTTATCTGAGGTGGCTTTCTATAAAGGAAAGTATTCAACTCTTTTAGATTTAGTTCTTTCATTTCTCTTTTTTCCTTATTCAAAAGAGATTCATTATAACTCCTTTTGAGATTAATAGAGAAAAAAATTCAAAGATTTGTACAAGCAAACTCTTTTTATCAATAAAAAGAAGTTTGTTTCCTTCTTGAAATTCTTGTGTTGAGCATATTATGAATGATTTGATTTAGTTTCTATGATTTTAGTATTGAATCCTTAAATTATGTCTCATTCAAAACCATTTTCATGCATAAGAATGTGAAAAACTTATGCAGGTCATAAGTTGTGTTAGTTGTTTATAGAGTTTGTAGTTGTGAAAACACACTGTTTTCCTACAACAAAGCTTGAAACATAACCTCCCATTGAAAAATTTTTATATAAGTTGATCAAAAACTTGAGTTGTGCATAGAATAGAGCTATTTTTGAGAGATTGTGAGTTAAAAGAACGGGTAGAGAGTCTTTTATCTTTGGTGCATCACCTTCTAGGTTCAATTTATGTTAATTTTCAGTTTTCTATCCCTTTCC
The DNA here is from genome assembly GCA_007258455.2 of Sequoia sempervirens. Taxonomy (NCBI): domain Eukaryota; kingdom Viridiplantae; phylum Streptophyta; class Pinopsida; order Cupressales; family Cupressaceae; genus Sequoia; species Sequoia sempervirens. Next base: position 467,023,416 of record VDFB02058242.1, on the reverse strand, counting down.
CAATCAAACCAGCAAGCTTTAGGAGGTACATCAAGGGGAACCAACCCACTTTGAAGGTTCATCTTCACCATAGGTAACCCACAATTTTAAGATGATCCAATGTTGCACAAGATAGTTGATTTTCATACTTAGCTTAAGGATGCTATCCTCGTGACAATAGTTTTTGGCACTCCCATTGGGACTCTAAAACTCATTTCAGTCAAGAGTTACTAATTTTTCACTGTTGTCTTGGTATATGCAATAGTGTTTTTGGCCTTTTGAGGTTACAAAAATATACCTTGTGACTCTAATCTTTGATTTTGAAGTAGATCTAGAGCAATCAACACATGAGAAGAGTACAAACAAGAGGAAGTTCTACTCCCTTCAAGTATTTGTAGTTGTCACCATCGAGAAGAAAAGGGATGGTAGAAAGAGTCTTATCCCACCAACTAGATCATGTTCTACACCTCCAAATTATAGGCCTGAAAGTCCTATTCCAAGAGTTGTAGTACCAAATATATGAGTGCTAACAAATACAATGGAAAGGTAGTTTTCTTTTACACTATTTAATGTGGGCAACCCATTAAATCTTACTTAGCATGATGATGTTCCTGTGGTAGCTCTTAGAAGCTTACCTTCTTTCACAGGAGAAGATCAGACTACGACTATTGAGCATATCAGAAATGTGGCTACATTATGCTCAGTTCACAATATCATAGCTAGGAATGTAGCAATCAGACTCTTTTCTACATCATTGAAAGGAAAATCTTTGCAATGGGTCAAGGGTTTGGCAGTTAATTCAATCACAACATGGGATCAATTGGGAGATGGTTTGCACAAAAAATTTGAAGATAAGTTAGAACACTTGTCTTTGGTGGAGAAAATAACTATAATCAAGAGAGATCCACATGAGCACATGTCTAATTTTAATTTCCATTTCTAGAAATGTGGGATAGAATCCCAGCAATGGTAAGAACTTTAACTCAACATACATTTTTATATTTCCTTAAAGACCTTAATAGTGATATCTCTATGATGATTCAGTCAATGTGTGGAAATACACTTCCTAATGCTTATGGAATCGCCATTAGAGCAGAAAAAAACCTCATAAAAGTAAAACAATAGCCCCAAGTCCTCCAATGCCTATATTTCCTAAGGTACAACCACCTACACCATTTCCATTATCCCCAATAGTTGTTGTACCTGCTATACTAGCACTAAATTATCCAAATCTTGTCTAAGAAAAGGTTGTCCTAGCTCCATCCCATGAATTTCAAGAGATAAAAGGTATATTGTAGAATTTTGGTAACGAATTAGTCAACATAAAGAAGCAAAAAAAAAAAAATTCAAACCTTATCAGCTTAATCATCCCAATAGGGCTCCTTATGAAGCTAATCCTTAAGGTTAGAGAAGGAATTCTAATGCAAGGCCTTCTCAACCTTACAATTGAAATGTTGCCAGCAATTCTAAAGAACTTGTACTCATGCAAAATAACATTTCACAGGACTATGAGTGGTGCTTTCCATGTAACCAATCTTATAACCAAGCTACATGTTTGAATGGAATGATTAATCAAGCCCTTATGGTACAAAACAACAATGTTGCCTCACAAGATGCAACACAAGAAAATTATGAACAACAAGGTTCTAATACTAATCAAGGCCATCAAGATGTTACTTTGATGAATTGGGAGGGTGAAGAGTTTTGTAGGGTGAACCACCCAAATACACAAAATTGGGCATCACACTCTATTGCAGCCAATACAAGTGTATAAAAGAGGGTTGTTGATATAGGAATACAAGTTGATAAGGGTCAAAATCAGGCTCGTACAGGTCATCAAAGCACTGATGGTCCACCATATACACCAAATGTGCAAATACTAGCAGGAGGAAAACCTATAGTGAACAAAGAGTAGCCTAAAAATAATCCACAATTAATGCAAACCCAAGGAGAAGCTATTGTTACAAAAGGACAAACAAAGGTTAGTACCATTCCATTTAATATTTTGGATCATACGAAGAAAGAAAATGTCAATATATCAATCAGGGACTCAATACTGACACTTCATGGACAAAAAGACTTGTTGCAAAATGCCTCATCTAATATTACCTTGTCAAGTGAGTCTTCTAGAGAGAAACCTAGAGTTGCACTCACTAGTACTCCACCAGTTAAAACTGAAGAACAAGCCAAAGATACAAGATCACCTCCATTTTACGTATCTTTGATTATTGGCCAACATCTTGTTCATAATTACATGATTGATTTAGGTGCAAGTAGTTCTGTGGTGTCCAAATAAATAGTTGAAAAACTTGGTTTATCATATGAGCCTCTTGCCAAAGGAGTAGTAAAATTGGATGGGACAACCATCAATACCATTGGAGTCGTTAAGAATTTGAGCCTCACTTTGCATGCATGTCCAAATTTCTCCATGCCTCAAGGCATTTATGTCATAGAACTACCACCATACTTCACCATATGCATTTTCAGAGAATTCACTATGAAGTTAGGTGATTATCTATTTGTTGATTGGTCACAAATGTTTTTTAAAACAAGGTATGGAACTAGGGTTACAGTCAAATCAGAGCTAATTACAAAAGATCATATAGAACCTTATCTTCCTAGTGTTGTGTATTCAAATTTTACCATTTACGAGCAAGAGGAACAGCCTTCGGTCCCTAACTTGGTAAAAGATGAAAAACAATAGTACGAACAATAGTTGAATGAGTTATGGAAGCTCTATTTTGATGGGTCAAGGAGTAGGAATGGTGTTAGTGGAGGAGAAATGCTTATTTGTCCTATAAGTGAGAAATATTATTCAAAATTTTCAAGTTTACTTTCAGTTGCACTAATAATACAATAGATTATGAAGCCCTTGTTCATGTTTTGGAATGGGAAGGGATAAGGAAAATCAAGTGTTTGTAGGTATTTAGTGATAGTGAACTCATAGTGAATCAGGTAAGATGTTTAAATGTTTCTAAAAATGACTTTCTTAAGTCTTATAGCAATAGAATTTGGGACATTATTGAAGAAATTGATGCTTTTATAACTTGTTTTCCATACCTATAAATGAGAACAAACATGTTGATAGGTTGGCTACCATAGGAGCATAGTATGATATTCCAAATAATCTCAACAATAGAAAAGTGCAACAACATGTTAAAGTGGTGGTAAGACCTTCAATTACAAATAATCAAACACATTAGCAAGTGTTTGATAGTGATACACAAATTACAAAGTTTTTGATTGAAGAGGTCAAGTTTTCAATTTCTAACCAAGAAAAAATGCAGCATTAGTATAGTGAGAAAATTATACAGTAGAAAACTAACAAGTTGCCAAAGGGTTTGGTCTCAGAATATTTTTTAGTTCTAATGATCAAGCGAAAAAGAATAAAGCATGAGAATCATAGAAGAACACTATGAACAAGTAAGCATCTTCAAAGATAAGTTTTTAAAGTTGGGAAAAGTATGTACAACTAGAGAAAAGGAAGCTTTTATTTAGTTATGTCAGGAATGTGATTATAATTTTGCATGGAAGTACATTTATTTGAAAGTGTTTGACCCCAATATTTCCAAACACACTATTGAGCTTGAAGCTAATGCCAAAATTGTAAGTAAAAAGCAAAGACCACTAAATCCAAAACTAGACCCACTCATGAAAATGGAGTTGAGCAATTCCTTTCTTTAATATTTTTGTTGAGCAATGTTTTGAGAGTGAATTTAGGAAAATTAGTTTCACAAGTTAGAGATGATTGATAAATATAATGAGTGGTGGAATCCTTATTATTCTTGTTGAGCAATATTTCAAGAGTGAATCTAGGAAACGCCCTAAGTTGATCGCCCAAGTTGGAGATGACTAAGGTAAGAGATTGAGTGGTGGTGGACCCTTTCTAAAATAATTTTATTGAGCAATAATTTTAGAGTGAATTTTGGAAAACCCTAAGTTGATCATTCAATTTGGAGATTAACGCAAATGAAAAATCAAACTTCAATCCAAGTAATAAAATCAAAAACTTCCCCACTATGCATGCAGGAAACAACCCAAATTGATAAGTTTATTTGTCAATCTAAATACTCATTCAATGGAAATAACACAAACAATTTAATACAAGATCTAATTTGCACAATAATTGGATGGAAATTTCAATTTATATAATGGAATCAAGAGTAAAGAAACAATTTACAAATCCAAATTCCTCCATCTAATGTTCAATGATAGATATCCCAAATCTTTGTTCAACAATTTTTATTATGTACATATCTTGTGTGCTCACCCTATTCCTACTCGACCCCTTTGAACTTCATCTTTCCTTTTGTTTTGAATTTTATTAAATCTTGTCTTCCACCAGACATAGTTTAGGAAATTTCATGCATCTCCACATACCAATTTTAATTCGGGTATGTGCAGGATCATGATGGGCCAAAAAGTGGCGATATGATGGGTATGTGTAGGGTATGTGCCTAATGACCTTTTTATTACCCAAAATTGATGAAACAAAAAGAGATTTTAAAGGAGATTACCAAATTTCCACCAATATAAATTATGTTTTACTTTGAATTTAATAAATAATTATTATTCATTTTCTATTTGAATTACGACTAAAGTCCTGATTGATAGGCTAATTAAAAAACATCTATAGCTTTCAAATGGTATCACATTTTTTGAATCCAAAACATGTGTCAAATTCTATGCTTTGCATACTACAGGATTAAAAAAATAAAAATTGAATTTCATGAAGTTTTGACCAAGTTAAGGTGGTCAAATATGAGTTTTATATTTTTTAAAAGTTGTAATAAAAATTCATAATTAATTATTTACTTACAAAAATATGCATCACATCCAGACATGAGTCCTCTACTTATATCTAAAATATTATAAAAAAATATTATCATTTTGTAGGGGTTGGAATGGACACCACTACTTATTTTTCCCTAAAATTTAAGTACTCTTGCATTGAAATTTCAAATTTTCACAAATAGTTTTTTTTAAATAAACCTAGTAGTTTAGAAACTAAATTCAATTTGCTACAAATTATATTGTTACATATTTTTGAAATAATATAGATAACTTATTCAAATTTTTATGTCAATTTTCCTAACTCTGAGTTTTTTGAATTTTTTGCCACTTAAGGGCATGTTTTTCTCATGATGATCCTGCACATACCCATTCATGTTTTTCCACTTAGCTATGGCACCATTCTATGCTATTCAACTTGGAATAATTCATATATTCACTCCTTATCCTTCCTTCCAATATCTTTCCTCTATCTATGTCATTCTTGTATGTGGCGTGATCTCATATGCTACTACCTATATGAGGGTATGTGCAGGATCATCATGGAAAAATAGGCCCTTAAGTGGTAAAATATTTAGAAAAATCAGTGTTAGGAAACTTGAAATAAAAATTTGAATAAGTTATCTATATTATTTCAAAAATATGTAAGAATAGAATCTGTAGAAAATTGAATGCAGTTTCTAAACTACTAGGTTTATTTAAAAATAAATAAAATCTATTTAGTGAAAATTTGAAATTTCAATGCAGTAGTACTTAAATTTCAGGGAAAAAATAAGAAGTAGGTGTCTGTCTGACCACCTTAACCATAATAAAATGATAATTATTTTTTATAAGATTTTATATAAAAGTATAGGACTCATGTCCGGATGTGATACATATTTTTTTGTAATTTTTTCCACGTAAATAATTAATTATGAATTTTTATTACCATTTTTAAAAAATATAAAAACTCGTATGTCTGACCACCTTAACTTGGTCAAAACTTCATGAAATATATATATATATATATATATATATATATATATATATATATATATATATATATATATATATATATATTTTAATCCTATAGTATGTGAAGTATAGAATGTGACACATGTTTCAGATTCAAAAAATGTGATACCATTTGAAAGTTATAGATGTTTTTCAATCAGCCTATCGATCAGGACTTTAGTCGTAATTATAATAGAAAATAAATAATAATTATTTATTAAATTCAAATTAAAGCATAATTTATATTGGTGGAAAGTTGAGAATCTCCTCTAAAAACCCTTTTCATTTCATCAATTTTGGATATAAAAAATGTCGTCAGCCACATACCCTACAAATACCCAAAATATTGCCACTTTTTGACCCATCATGATCCTGCACATACCCATGCATACCATTCCTACTTAAAGTTGTTCAACCCCTCTTCTTAACCCATGACATCCTCCTTTGTCTCTTTCTATACTCTCATGCCTATTGTATTCAATGCAACCCTTATCACCTCTTCTACACAACTTGTTCACTCACTCTAACAGAAGCAAACTCCCTTATCAATCTTCTGCCAACTCTTTTTCACTAGCCATGGAGCTGTTCATTCTCACATAGTCTCTCCTTTCTTCCCCTCTACGCCCCCTATCCTCTTCTCATTTTTTATCCACATTTTTCATTTCTCACTGATTAGAATGTGGTGTCGCTTCCTCTTTTCTTTGACTTCCATTTTCTCTTCATTTTTGGCCACCATCTCTCCTCCATGATATCGCCCTTTTTTCCTATTTTTAAATCTTCACAAAAAAAATTAATTCATTTTTAATTCTTTAATACCTTACATTGGATTGTACCACACCTCTATATCACTAGCTTTCTATTGTCTTCATCAATTAGCCTTTTTTCCCTCCACACATAACTCATCCAATTTCTAGTGTGGCCCTTCCCATTTCCATGCATTATATAACTCTCTTTATGTCTAAAAAATGCAAATATAATAATATAGCTCTTTTTCACTAAATCAATAAACAATGTCTCTTGGAAAATAAATATGAGAATGAATAATTTGACGAAATAATACCTGGAGACCAAAACTTCAAAATATGGCATTTTTCAATCAATGACAAAAATTTCATTCAACCTCTTTCACAAATCAATCACCAAAACCAAATTTGAAGTGAACTCCAAAATTGACCACACCGAAAAATGTGAAATCAAAACCAAACTATCTTTTTGGCTAATGTGGATTGTGCTTGTACCCAGATGCTCTTACATCAAACACCTCGAGTAGAAAGATTGTGAGCATAGGACCACAAAGGTGGAGTTGAGTAGTTAGACTAATCTTTGATGTTACAACTAACTTGTAGTGAAATCCATTGTTGAATAAGTGCTCAAGATGAATCCTTCTTCCTCTTTTTCTAGCATTGTGCTGGAACATGTTTTCCTCTAAGAATGTTGCACTCCATTCTTTTCTCCTTTCATGGATTCACATCCACCTTGATCCATCCTCCTCTACCAAATACTCTCTATTCTCCTCTTCTCATTCATGGGATTCATCCTAGCACTCACAAATCACCTCCACCAAAATCCTACAACATCCTTTATAATCTTGATGCACAAATTGTAGCATCTAAATTCCAATCTACATCAACAAATATCTCCATTTTCTCTACATGTTTTTTTTCTTCTATACCATCTTATCTAAAAATAAAATATCATCATAAAATAGATTTACCTCATCTTTATTCATAGCTGCAACATCAATTTTTGTTGTGACATCTTCCACATCCTCATTAGTTCCAACTTGTGTTTCCTCTTCTTTCCTTGCAATTTACACCTTCTCATCTTCATTGGTGATCTTCTCAAGCCACTCCTATTTTATTTCCAAAATTTGTACTAATAAATTGTCATCTTTTCTATGTTCTACTACTACAATATGATGAAAAGGGAAACTCCCCCTTTCAAATCTGATTACAAACACACAAAATATGCTATGCAAGAAGGCTGTAAATACATATAAAGAACAAAATTTGGAAGACAAAATCTACAACTTTTATTAGATTCAAGTATGCAAAAGATTACATAAAACTAAAGCTCATGGGCTCCCCTTCAATCCTACATGCACAACACCGGCAGAAAATGTGTCTTCAACAATCTAGCATAACTTCGGTAGCATCTGGGTATGAAAACTTCACTTCTCCAAGCCCCTTTTTTAAATGAAAATGCATCAATAAATATAGAAAGTACTTAGAGAAAATAGGGCGGGTGCAAAAAGATGGGGGCCAATTTGTGGCCAAAATTTTACAATAGTTTTGAAAGCTCATAACATGAGCGCATTATAATGTGTGTTATAACACACTCATGTTATGGCTTGGTGTGTTGAGCCTAAGGCTCAGCCATAATGAGCCTATAATGTGAGTGCGTTATAACATGCTCATGTTATGAAGTATTAAAAGAAAAAGAAAAAAGGAATTTGAAATCATTTTCATTATGACTGTTTTTTTGTCTGTAGCCAAAACCCTTCATTTCTGCGATCACATTCTAGAAGGATCCATCTAGCATTTTTTTCATCAAATTGTTGTTGTTTTGTCACCAGGATGTTGCCACATTGATAAGGAGGTCTAAGAGGTAAGGATTGTTTGTTTTTTGTTGTGAATTTGTTAGTTTTAGGTTGTTTTTCATATTTATATTTTGAATTTGTAGGAGATGTTAATGAGCCTACAAACCCTCCTCAAAATCCTCAACAAGCAAAACAACAACAACATTAATAAAATCCTCAAGTTGAACAACCACAACAACAATCTCCTCCACCAATCCCTCAACATCCTCCTAACACTTAGCAAAACATAATGAGTGAAATTGAAAACAATAAAAAACAAATTGAGGAGTTAATCACAAGGTTTAATGATCCAAATGGTTTAACCATGGAAAGAAATACCCCTTGCAACTTCACTCAAAGAAATGTTAAAACATGTAGATTCAATCAACAGACAATTAACTAGTTGGCAAGATAGGAGGCAAGCGACTAGGTATTATTACTAGGATAAATTATCATATAAAGATGTAAAAGATCTAAAAATTACAAAAATTGATTTATGCTCATTATTCACTAACCCACACACAAATAAAAATCTTACCCTCAATGCAAAGAGGTTTCCTATCCATTGGTGCCACCACCAACAAATTAGGACCTTTTCTAGGGATAGGTGGTACATGGTTTTTTATTACCCACCATGCAAAAATTGTGAAGTTTTGCAATATTTCCTGTGGTAACTATACTCTGAGTTCAACTTGACCAAAATATTGAATTATTTTGATATGAGGGACTTCCAAGGGAGAGGTGGGGGGTCAACTCAAGATAGACCCAATGCGCATCAAGATCCTAGGTGGCAAGTGAGATAACCTCTCACTAGGCCGCCTCATGAACACATCGTTATCCCTTCCATCATGAAGGAGAGTGCCAAGGTAGAGAGTTTGTACCCATCAAATCTTTGACCTAGAGTGTCATCTAACATGCCAGCCCTATATTACAGCACCATCCAAGGGAGTCTTCAAGTGGTGGACTTCATTCCCATTTGTGTCAGGATTGCAGGGTGACTTGTTCATATGACCCCACCGACACTCAGGAGGCTGCTACATAGGATATGTTTGCAACTATGGAGATGGCGAGGGAAGCTAATATTTTGAATGAGGCTTATGGAATCGATACTCAAGTAAATGTTAGCATGTTCATTGAATTTAATTTATTAAATTTCAATTTTGAAATGCAAGATTAACTAATTTAGTTTTATTATTTTAATAAAATTTTAGGGTCACAGTGTTCATATTGGATACACTAGCCCTGTACCAACTTATTTCTCCATTGCATCTATCATTGAGGTATGTAACTAGTAAACAATAATAAACTAATTACATGTTAATAGCATTGTTTTATGAATTTTATTCTAATATGTGATTTTGGATGTTGAAGAGGCTAATATTGGAGGTTTTGAGGGAACACATCCCAGTGCTAGTGGATTTAGACAAACCTACGCATAGGTAATAGAATAAAGAGTTTAACTAATGAATTCTACTTAATATATTTGTGTAGTTTATATTCATATTGTTGATTATGTTACAAAGTACATCTTTCAAACTCAAAGCATTACTTCACATTCCATAACTAATAACTAGATGTTGATAGATTAAAAAATTTCAAGTACAATATAGTTGTTTAGAAAGTCAACATAAGCAGTGATGCAATTACTTCACATAACATAAGTAATAAGTAGGAGTGCAACTTCCAATTGAATTTTCTTGTCATGGAATTCCATGAGACCACTTTTTATTGAGGTGTCTTTTCAAATAGTTCACTGCCTTGTCTATGCTATGGATGCTTGGAATAAATATATGAAAGAATACTAGTAAGCAATAGCATAGAAAAGAAAATGAGTTGTTGGAAAAATTCCTCAAAGAAATGTGGTCTCATGATGATATCCATCACCATGAGACACAATTTCTTTGAGGAACTTTTCCAAATAACTCACCGCCTTTTCTATGCTATCATATTTTCCATACATGTCTACCAAAGCATTTTATCAAACAGTTCATTTCCTTGCTGCTATGGCTAAAATCTTAAAAAAGGTGCTTTCCAAAAAACTATGGATTCTTGGAAAAAATCTATCAAATCATAATATTAAGCAATAGCATAGACAAGGAAATGAGTAGTTTGAAAAAATGCCTCGAAGAAATGCAGTCTCATGGTGATGGAATTCCATTCCATCACCATGAGACCACATTTCTTCGAGGTATTTCTTCAAAAAAATCACTACCTTTTCTATGCTACCACATTTTCCATACATGTGTACCAAAGAATTTTATTAAACTACTCACTTCCTTCTGCTATGGCTAAAAGACTAAAATGGGTGTTTTCCAGCAAACTATGGATGCTTGGAAAAATATATCAAACCATAATAGTAAGCAATATCATAGTCAAGGCAGTCAGTAGTATAAAAAAATTCCTTGAAGAAATGTGGTCTCATGGTGATGGAATTCCATTCCATCACCATGAGACCACGTTTCTTTGAGGCATTTTTTCAAATAACTCACTACTTGAAAAATAGAAAACAACCCATTAGCCAAAATTCACTTCCAAATTATTTTCAAGGTCCTCATCCTCAATTTACCAATCCATGGAACCTTCCACATTTTATTCCACTTGTTCATGTCCTGACCCCTCCCTCTTCATGTCATGATCACCCTCCATCTCATGACCAAGACCATAGTTATACCATCCACCCTATCCCAACATAATACCATAGAGAAGGCAATGAACTGTTTGAAAAAATGCCTCAAAGAAATGTGGTCTTATGGTGATGGAATTCCATGACACATTTTTTTGTAATGGCATTCCATCACCATGAGAACCCATTTCTTTGAGGAATTTTTTCAAACAGTTCACTACCTTCTCTATTCCACCACAGTTAAATCATACATGTCTATGAAAGCACTTTATCAAACAGTTTACTGTCTTGCTGCTATGGGTAAAAGTGTAGAAAAATGTGCTTTTGAATGAGATATGGATAGGGAAAGTAGTAAGCATGATAGTCAGAAATATATAGTTTAATAAGTACTAAAATTTTTGTTCATTATCTCATACATTATAAGTCATCACATGGATCACTATTGTAGTTTTCGTGATTGAATAATTTGTTGTTTTATTTTTTAGATGTTGCAAGCGGACACACCTTTGAATGTTCATAGGGAAATGGAGATCGGTGTTTCATCTACTATAGACTCCTTGATGGCTCTGATGGGGGAGGTATGAGGCAAATTACTAAATTTCAATTTAAATTCATTGTTATAGATGTTAGTGAAAAACCAAACCATTATTGATTCATAGTTTAATTTCTATTTGGATGGTTTATACAATGCTTCAGGATGTCTCGCTATGGGAATTTGAATATTTTCCTCATGGAGAGTGATCATCAGATGGTGGCAAGTGATTATTTTTTTAAATATATCATTTTTTATAATGTAATTTCTATATATTAATGTCTTTACTTCTTATTGTAATAGATAAGAATTGACCAAGAACTAATCCCTAGGAGGAGCACTAGGAGCACTCCTCGACTATAATATAAATGAGTGATAGATGTATCATCATCTGATTGACAAGCAAGGGGGCAAGAGTTTATTTCAAGAGCATGGAGAGAAATGGCTTTTGATTCCACAACCCTTTGTTGTATGCCTATATGGAATTTGTGTACATATTTTATATTGGATATATTTGACATTGTATGCCTATATGACATTCTTGTAAGTATATATGGCTATTTTGTACATATATTTTATACTTATATCAACATATATTGATGTATGCCTACATGGCTATTTGGTTAATGCAATTTTTTTTATCAATGGTTTCCATATTTGCATTATAAATCCATGGTTCAATAGACATGAGTTACATTTGTTCAAGTGTATACTTTACAACTTACGTGTATACTTTGTGACTTACATTTATTCCAATGTATACTTTATGACTAGTGTGATTTCATGTGTATACCTTGTATTCATGCATATACTTTGTATTAATTTATGTATACTATGTATTCATGTGTATGCTTCAAGGCTTATGTGTTTTTGAGTACTTGTGCTTCCCTTATTCACATGTACATGCTTGAATTATTCACATGTATACTTATTAATTGGCTAGCCCTAGCATTGATCATTGTTGTCCTTCATGGTTTATCTTGAATATTAATTGATTGATGCTAAACAACTTTATTAGTCGATGCTAAACAACTTCAATATTTCTAGGAATATGAGTAGTTACAAATTCCAAAATTGCACAGATTGAAAAGAAAAGATTAACTGTAAATAAATGCACTAATTATTAACTTGATAATTGATTAAGAATGAGTATAAAATATATCAAGGGATGAGCCTTCTAGAATGGCGACTGCCAACTGGAAAATAGGAAAATCATTCCCAATACTTTGAAAGTAATAATCTACCCAAAATTGACACATGAGAGAAGGCTTATTTAAGATCATTGAGCAATGTATTTCCTAATGCTCCCTTGTTCTCACATATCTCAATGCAGTTTAATCCAAAGAGTTCCATGAAATTCTTTATCTAAAAGAAAAAAAACATGTTTTCAATTGGTATTCAATGAAATGTTTCATAAAAATATTTCAATATATTTAATCTTTTGATTGGAACAACTCAATTAAGGAAATGATACATAATCTTCACAATACTTGCAAAACATAATATTCATAGTAGATGATGAGTAGTTAACTTCTTGACACATTATCATACAAACATTTATCTTGAATACTCTTTAAACATTTTCATAGCATAATCCTCATATTGTAGAATGAATTGTTATGTTCTTGATCCATCACCATATAAACACTTCAAAAGATGTATATGTCAACTTTTTGCAATATTATTTCTTGTATAGGAAATGGACTTGGGAGAAAGTAAGTTATAATTTATAATACAAATAAGAAATAGATTCAACAGTGGAAACTTTATTTATCACACAAAATAATAAATATACATAAGAGCATCACTTGTTTCTCTTAGACTCCAATTTTCAAGCATAGAAAATTATTTCAAATGAAAATGACAAAATACTTCAAAACCAAAGTTGTTAATTGAGGAAAAATAAAATGTTTCCAAGTTCCACCATTGTACGCATTCACAATTGGTTGTACATTGTTGTAAGGGAAAGGAGGATAATTAAAAAATGTCTTCTGCTTGCTAGACTTGAGGATGATCATATGCTTTTTTGTGTGGAAAACTTAGACTTCTCAACTGTTGTGTGTATATTTCTCTTTTTGATTATTTTGCATGCCATCATAAGAGATCAATCTGGTTGAACATAGCTTGGAGTGATTCCATGTGTGTGGGTGAAAAAGAGGACCATGCCTACCTAAAACATACCTATCAGGATGCATTGGAGCTATTTGTTTGGTCACACGAGTTGCAAACAAAAATTGCAACACTTTGCAACTTTACACTGCTTGCATTTGACACTTTTTCCATGAAGTAAAAACTAGACACCACAGGAAAATGACTCTGAGATAACAAAAAATGAGAGAGGTTATTATAGAGGGGCTCAACATAATCCTATAGGCTTAGATGGAGATTTCATAAGTATCATGATTTTCGAGTAATATCCCGTCAAATATTGTTGCCCTTTTGCACTTTGGACCCTTAAGGGATCGAACTGGTTGAATGTAGCTCAAAATGATTCTCATGTTTGGGTGTGAAAGAGGATCATGATTAGTGTAAATGTATCCATATGGACACATTGGAATAGTCTATTTGGTCACATTATTTGTAGAACAAAAATTGAACCACTTTGCAACTTTCAACTACTTGCATTTGACAACTTTTTCGTCAAGTGAAAATTTACCACCACAGAAAAATGCCTTTGAAATAGAGAAAAATGAGAAAGGTTATTGTAGAGAGGCCCAACGCAATCCCATAGGCTAAGAAAATAATTTTCTAAGCATCACATTGTCTGAGTAACAACTCGTCAAAGATTGTAGCTATTTTGCACTTTGGACTCTTAAGGGATTCTGTCGGTTGAATGTAGCTCGAAGCAATTTAGGGTGTTTGGTTGTGAAAGAGGACCATTCCTACCATAAACGTACCCACCCACATTTTTTGGAACATTTTGTTTTGGTCACATAAGTTGTAGAATGAAAGTTTCACCACTTTGCAATTTTCAACTACTTGCATTTGACAACTTTTTCCCCAAGTGAAAATTTTTACGATAGGAAAATGCCTCCGAGATAGAAAAAATGAGAGAGATTATTATAGAGGTGCCCAATGCAATACCATAGGCTCAAATGAGAAGTGTCTAAGCATACTGGTATCTAAGTAACAACATGTTGAAATTTGCAACCGTTTTGCACTTTAGACTCTTAAGGGATTATGTTTATTGAATGTAGCTCAAAGTGATTCAATGTGTTTGGGTGTGAAAGAGGACCATTATTAGCACAAACATACCCACCTAGATGCATTGGAATAGTTCATTTGGTCACACGAGTTGTAGAATAAAAGTTGCACCACTTGCAACTTTCAACTACTTGCATTTGACAACTTTTTCTCCAAGCAAAAATTTGTCACCACAGGAAAGCACCTTCGAGATAGTGAAAACCGAGAGAGGTTATTATAGAGGGGCCCAACATGATCCCATAGGCTCAAACAAATTTTTTTTAAGCATCATGGTATCTAAGTAACAACATGCTAAACTTTGTAGTCATTTTGCGCTTTGGACTCTTAAGGGATTCTACCAGTTGAATGTAGTTCAGAGTGATTTAGTGTGTTTAGGTATGAAAGAGGACCATTCCTAGCATACAAATACCTATCTAGATACATTGGAATAGTTCATTTGGTCACATGAGTTGCAGAACAAAAGTTGCACCACCTTGCAACTTTCAACTTCTTGCATTTGATAACTTTTTCCTCAAGTGAAAATTTTCCACCATAAGTAAACACTTTCGAGATAGAAAAAACCAAGAGAGGTTATTGTATAGGGTCCCAACATAATCTCATAAGCTCAAATGATAAGTTTCTAAGCATCACAGTGTCCAAGTAACAACCCATTGAAGATTGTAGCCAATTTTCACTTTGGACTCTAAAGGATTCTGCTGGTTGAATGTAGCTCAAAGTGATTCTGCGTGTTTGGGTGAAAAAGAAGACCATGCCTAGCATAAAACCAGGCTTGATTTTTTCTTTTATATTCTTTTATTTCTTTAAGTCTTTGGCGTTGTATGATTGAGTATCTTGTTGTTGTATACATATGTTGATTGTATACTTAAGTGTGACTTTTTTCTTGTGCTCATCCTCTCACTAAAGTGGGGGCTAGGATATATGCAAGATCATCATGGAAAAAATAGGCCCTTAAGTAGCAAAAAATTTAGAAAAATCACAGTTAGGCAGCTTGATGTAAAAATTTGAATAAGTTATTTATATTATTTCAAAAATATGTAAGAATAGAATATATAGAAAATTGAATATAGTTTCTAAACTACTAGGTTTACTTGTTTTTTAAAAAATCTATTTGGTGAAAATTTGAAATTTCAATGTAGTAGTACTTAAATTTCAGGGAAAAAATAAAAAGTAGGTGTCTGTCTAACCACCCTAACCACAATAAAATGATAATATTTTTTTATAAGATTTTAGATATAAGTAGAAGACTCATGTACCGATGTGATGCATATTTTTTTGTAATTTTTTTCCAAGTAAATAATTAGTTATGATTTTTTTATTAAAAATTTTAAAAAATATAAAAACTTGTATGTCTAACCACCTTAACTTGGTCAAAACTTCATGATTTTTTTTTTAATCCTATAGTATACGAAGCATATCTAATGTGGCTCATATTTTGGAGTTCAAAAAATATGATACCATTTGAAAGCTATAGATGTTTTTCAATCAGTCTATCAATCAGGACTGTAGTCATAATTAAAATTAAAAATGAATAATAATTATTTATTAAATTCAAAGTAAAGCATAATTTATATTGGTGGAAAGATGAGAATCTCATTTAAAAACCATTTTTTCTTCATCAATTTTGGGTAAAAAAAAGGCCATCAGCCACATACCCATCATATCGCCACCTTTTGGCCCATCATGATCCTGCACATACCCACTAAATATAGAGTAGAAAAATTTACCCATTGATATTTTTTCACTTGTTTGGGCCCTCTAAGTTAAACTGGACTTAATTATGACTTAGTTTAGTGTTGTAAAATGTATTTATTTATGGTTTAACACATATTTAGGGATCTGTTAATTAATTGAGCTTAATTATGCCTTAATGATATGTTTTAGGATCTAAGATGATTTCTTTAAGAATGCATATCAATTAGAGTCTCAAACTCCAAATTACTAAAATGGAATAAAAAACACATATTTAAATGAACAAAATCAGAATTCAAAATGGTGTAAGTGCTCTTCTAAGTTTGCTTGCACCAACTAATTAGGCAGACTTATCTTTGTCCTCACCCAAGAACCTGATAGCCTCAAGGTTCTGATTAGGCTTAGGTCATTAACTAAGCCCTAGTTCAACTCTTCCTCAAGAATCTCACTCCTTGTGCTTAACCTTGGAGGACTTGACACCATTTGAATTTGTAGACTATCTCCTACACTTAGAAGGATCTAAGTTCCAACTTCACTCTCAACCTTGAACTGTTTGTAGGGGTGCTTGATACATTAAAAATATGCCAAACACATCCATTTGATTGCATCTTGGAGGGTCTTCTATTTCCACACTTACCGATTTCAAGAACTTGCATTGGTGAGGCCTAATTCCTTGTAGCCCTTACCAGTCACCTTTTTGCTTTTCCTGCTCAAAACTTCAAAACAACCTGGCAAGTACATTGCACTTTCCAATACCCTTTTGGAACCTTTAAATGATTCACAGGATTTCAATTCCCAGTGCCCTCCGTACAGTGGTCTCCTATGATCTAGGGTAAACAAGGCTAATAGGCCTAATTCTTAGGGTTTTATTGATCTTTTGCAAATCTCTCACATAACTGGATTGGTTAAGCCTCAATCCTTCTAGCATGCTTAGGTAAGGTTATGCCCCACCAAGAATTGTACTTGTTCCATACAGTACCTCCTTCCCCTGCCTATGTTCTTCAATTTGTCGCTTGCAAACCTCTAACCGAGCACCTTTAGCTCACCTAGGGTTTCTCAATACATCCTACTACCCGACTCTTCAAAACCCCTACCACTACATATGTATAGACAAATGACTCCCCTAGCAAATCCATTCACTTTCAGGAAATTCCCGTGGCTAGATTTCAATGGGGAGCCATTAAAAGACTGACTGTTCCAAAACAGAGACTACAAACCCTTTACACTCCAACCTATGAATTCACAACACCAAATCAACACTAAACAATTTGATTACAAAATGGAAAATGCTCAAATCTACTCTATAAACACAAATATAATAGAAAATTAATACATCTAACACATCTAATAGCACTGTCACTCAAGAACATACGGTATACACAAAAAATGCAGAGTTCTCTCAATATTCTTTAAACCAAAAACTTGCTTACAAAAACTAACTGCTTGTCTACGAGCCACCACACTTACATACATGCCTTTTCCATGTTTCAAGGGGTGTTGATCGATCCCACTCCTAACTTTTAGGGAATCCAAGAAAACTAAGTTGCATGCAACCTAACAAATGTTGTCATGCAACTTTGCAACATTCTTGCAACTTTTCCATCATCCTAAATCTTAAGACCTCAATCTCCTTGATTCTGAACCATCAACTCCCCTAACTACCTCTTGGTATCTTCTAACAACTAAGATGTGTTTAGAACACATTTATTGCTTTACATTCCAACATAAGCTATTTAAAGCTACTTAAAACAAAATTAACAACAATGATTAAACTAAGGTGACTTTAGTCCTAGTGACTAACTCACCATACACAAGCAAGACCTTCTAAGGTCCAAAACAAACACACCATCACCTGACTTGGCTAAGGTCAGGTACAAGCCAAAATTGATAACAAACAAAATGGAGGTTAGCCTAGGTGCTCCTGCACCATCCTCCCCAAAACAAAAGATTTCAATCCACCCTTGGATTGAGCAAGTTGAGATCAATGCCCAACTTCTTGAACTCTGATTCCTTGATCCACACTGCATCAGTATCAGATTGACCATGCCTTTTTACTAGATGTTCTTTGTATTCTTTGGTCCTAGTCCTCTTGTAGACCCGGGCATCGAATATCCTGTCAGCTTGTTTGACTATAGGAGAAGGCAATTTAAGTTATTCCACATCTTGGATAACTTCATGGAGGTTCTGATCCATGTCTGGTGGTGGTCCTTTGTAATGAACTAGATTTGTAACATTGAAAATAGGGGACAGTCCACTGTCATCTAGTAGCTGCACCTTGAAAGCATTGTTTCCATATTTTGCTAGGATTGGACAGGGACCTATCCTCTTCATCTACAACTTGTGAGGGACTCCTTTCTGCAGTCTAGACTTTTTTAAATGCACCATCACCAAGTCTCCAACTTTGGACTGAACTTCTTTCCTATGCTCATCCACCTTAGTCTTATGTTTCATGGTATTTTCTTCCAATGTCTTTTTGACTGTATCATGAATCTCTTGCATTGCATAGGAAAAATCATCAGCATATCCACTTCCCTTAACTCCATCCTTTAAGTCTCTTGGCTCATAGACTCCTCTAGGATGTAATCCATAGACAATTTCAAAGGGACTCTTCCCTGTTGATCTATTTATAGTGTCATTGTAGGCATACTCAGCTTGTCCAATCAATTGATCCCATTGTTGACCATACTCCTTGGTCAAGCACCTTAAGAGATTTCCAAGACTTCTGTTTACAACTTCGGT
Organism: Sequoia sempervirens; assembly: GCA_007258455.2. Classification (NCBI taxonomy): domain Eukaryota; kingdom Viridiplantae; phylum Streptophyta; class Pinopsida; order Cupressales; family Cupressaceae; genus Sequoia; species Sequoia sempervirens. Next base: position 467,004,288 of record VDFB02058242.1, on the reverse strand, counting down.
CTGACCCTTAGTTTGGGGATGGTATGCAGATACAAAGGATAAATTGGTGCCCAGTCTCTACCAAAGTGTCTTCCAAAAATGGCTCATGAACTTGGTGTCTCAGTCTGATACAATGTTGATTGGTAATCCATGTATCCTTACTATCTCTTTGAAGAAGAGAGAAGCTATTTGACTAGCATCATTGGTAGTTTTACATGGCACAAAGTGAGCCATCTTGCTGAATCTGTCCACAACCACATAAACACTATCCATACCCTGTATTTGTTTTGGGTAGCCCAACTACAAAATCCATACTCAAGCATTCCCATGGCCTAGTAGGAATAGGCAGTGGTTGGTATAGGCCTGCATTTGAAGAAGTACCCTTGGCCTTTTGACACACTATACAACTCTTCACATATCTCCTAACATCTAGGTTCATCCTTGGCCAATAGTAAAACCTTTGAACAAGTTCTTGAGTCTTGGTGATCCCAAAATGACCACTCAATGCACCATTATGCTTTTCTTGTATCAGATTCTCTCTAATAGAGCCTCTAGGAACACATAGCTGATTTCCTTTAAACAAAAGATCACTTTGCAAAGTATATTCAACATATTTCTATGAAAATGATTCTTGTATTCAACACATACCTTATAGATGTCTGCAAAATCTTCATCATCTGCATATAGATCCTTGAAATGATCTATTCCCATGCTCTTCAACTGAATCTCTTGAATGGTGAGGACTCTTCTACTCAAGGCATCTGCCACCTTGTTAAGAATCCTTTCTTGTGCTTGATATTGAAGGTGTAAGCTTGCAGGTACTCCACCCATTTCATGTGTATGTGACTCAACTTCTCTTGTGAATTCAAGAAACTAAGTGCTTGGTTGTCTGAATACACTATGAATTCCTTGGAAAGCAAGTAGTGCCTCCATTTCCTTAGAGCCTAGACCAATGCATACATCTCAAGGTCATAAGAAGAATACTTCTTCTTGGCTTCACTTAACTTCTCTGAATGAAAAGCCACCGGTACGCCCTCTTGACTGAGAACAACTCCAATAGCTACATTGCTTGCATCACACTCTATAGTGAATAGCTTTTCAAAGCTTGGCAACACCAAAACAGGTTGGGTAGCTATCTTTTCTTTCAACAACTCAAAACTTTTGTCAGCTTGCTCATTCCACACAAACTTAGTCTTCATTCCTCCTTTAATGGTATCCAACATTGGAGCACAAATATCACTAAACTATCTTATGAACTTCCTATAGTACTGAGCAAGACCATGAAAGCTTCTTACCTCTGTTGCTGTCTTTGGAGTAGGCCAATTGAGGATGGCTTCCACTTTGCTACTGTCCATCTTCAAGTTGCCATATGATAGCACAAATCCAAGGTACACCAGCTCTATTTTGATGAACTCACACTTTTCCAAATTGATCATCAACTTCTCCTCCTGCAGCTTCTTGAAAACCAACTCTATCTGTTTGAGGTGCTCCTCTCTTGTTTTGCTAAAGATCAGTATATCATCAAGATACACCACTACAAATTTTCTAATGTAGTCTTTGAGGATCTCATTCATGAGTCTCATGAATGTGGAGGGGGCATTAGACAATCCAAATGGCATAACTAGCCACTCATAAAGTTCCTCATTGGTTTTGAAGGTTGTTTTCCACTCATCTCCCTCATGTATCCTAATTTTGTGATAGCCACTCTTTAAGTCTATCTTGGTATAATACATAGCTTCACCTAGACAATCCATGAGATCTTCAATCCTAAGGATAGGGAATCTATACCTGATTGTTATCTTATTTATGGCCCTGGAATCAATACAAAGCCTCCATTATCCTCCCTTTTTAGGTGCTAAGACAGTGGGTACTACAAATGGACTAATGCTTTTCCTAATGAGACCTTGGTCTAGGAGTTCTTGAATTTGCCTAGCTATTTCCTCATTTTGTTGAGGAGTCATCTTGTAAGTTGCTTTATTCAGTAAGGTAGCCCCTGGTATCAAGTCTATCCTATGACTTATGGCTCTTTTAGGAGGTAATGTTGCTGGTTGTCCACTACTCACAATGCCTTCATAGATCTGCAACATCTTTTGTATCTCCTTAGGTAACACTAGTTTTTTAGCTTCTTTCTCATTGCTTACCTCTCTTGGCCTTAGAATCACTGCATAGCCAACTACTTCTCCTTCTTCCAAGGCTTCTAGGAACTCTTTTTCACTAACCATGAGTAGCTTAGGACCTGCTGTTTGCACCTCTGCATCTTCTAACAAAGACTGAATTCTAAAGGTTACCTTATCTTTCTTGAAAGTATAGGAGTTCTTTGCTCCATCATGCACAACTTGGTGATCAAATTTCCATGGTCTACCTAGGAGCAAGTGACATGCATCCATAGGTAATACATCACACAAGACTTTGTCCTTGTACATTCCAATTGAGAACTCTACCCATGCTTGTTCATTCACCAAGACATGTTGACCTTTATTGAGCCATGTGACCTTGTAAGGATTGGTGTGGGGTATCCTTGTTAACTGCAGCTTGCTAACTATCTCCTCTGACACAATATTGTCAGTAGACCTTGAGTCAATAATGACTCTACACACTTTCCCCATCATCTTGCACTTTATCCTAAACAGGGACCTCCTTTGGCTTGGTTCTTCTTTAACCAGCTCCTTGATCAAAGTTCTCTTCATCATGAGGTTCTCACCTTCCTCTAAATTCAATGGTACTTCATGATGTTTATCAGCTTCAGCTGTCTCCTCATGAATCAGGTTAGTTCTCTTGTCACTTCCATGAGAGGTACCACTTTTCTCTGGACATCTATAGGCCGGGTGTCCCATTTGATTGCAGTGGTAACACTTCATGTTGGTAAAGTAACTGCCCCTTCCTTGTCCACCACTCCTTCCTCTAGAGCTAAATCCTCTTCCTCTACCACCTCTACTAGAGCTTCCTTCTTGCTGCTCAGAGTATCTGACTTCTCCTTGAGCCCTTGGTTCTGAACTCCTTCCACCATAGCCACCTCTTTGTCCTATGCTGTCTTTTCCTTTACCTCTACTTTTGGAGGTTTTCTCTTGCTTCTTTTTTCCTTTCTCTTCTATCTTTAAGGCCATTTGATAGCATTGGCGGATGGTTTTGAAGTTCACTAGGCTCATGTCTTCTTGGATAGACCACTTAAGCCCATTCAAATACCTTTCTAGCTTGATGCTTTCACCTTCAACCACCTTTGATCTGAGGCACAATTTTTTAAACTCCTCGGTGTATGTTTGGACATCCATATCTATTTGCCTAGGGTTATGTCTCCTCCTATGCAACTGGACTTCATAGTCATTATGTAGATAGGTCTGCCTTATTTTAGTTACCATGCCTCTCCATGTAACTATGGGACCCTTTCCTTCTTTTTCTCTTTCAGCTTGTACAAATTTCCACCATGTGAGAGCTGCACCTCTCAACCTTGACTTGGCCACTTTTACCTTTGGGGCCTTTGTTATACCATCACATTCAAATTGATTTTCTATTCTTTCAATCCAGTCCACAACTGAATCAGGGTCCATTTGTCCACTAAATAGTGGCACTTCTTCCAAAGCTTTGCCACTTAAGGCTTGCAGTGCCTTCAAGAAGGGTTCTTCAGCAAGGATAGGGTAAGGTTTTGGAGCTTCCTCCTCCAAGTCCTCTTCTTTTTCCTTTGCTTCATGTTCTTCCTTCAGTTCTATCTTATCCTTTACTTTGTCTATTGTTTCTTAGACTTCATCCAAGAGCTTCTCCATTCGAGACAACCTTTCTCATAGCAGCCGGTTGTCCTCCTCTTGCTCTTCTACCTTCTTGGCTAACTTAGCATTACTTACCATGGTTCTTTCTTCCTCTGGTGTGTTCTCTCCTACTAACTCAGTGGGTTGCAACATCAATCACAAGCCTTGATCAAATGTTGCTTTGATACCAATATGGTGTAAGTGCTCTTCTAGGTTTGCTTGCACCAACTAATTAAGCAGACTTCTCTTTGTCTTCACCCAAGAACCTGATAGCCTCAAGGTTTTGATTAGGCTTAGGTCATTAACTAAGCCCTAGTTCAACTCTTCCTCAAGAGTCTCACTCCTTGTGCTTACCCTTGGAGGACTTGACACCATTTGAATTTGTAGACTATCTCCTACACTTAGAAGGATGTAAGTGCCAACTTCACTCTCAACCTTGAACTATTTGTAGGGGTGCTTGATACATTAAAAATATGCTAAACACATCCATTTGATTTCATCTTGGAGGGTCTTCTATTTCCACACTTACCGATTTCAAGAACTTGCATTGGTGAGGCCTAATTCCTTGTAGCCCTTACCAGTCACCTTTTTGCTTTTCCTGCTCAAAACTTCCAAACAACCTGGCAAGTACATTACACTTTCCAATACCCTTTTGGAACCTTTAAATGATTCACAGGATTTCAGTTCCTAGTTCCCTCCATATAGTGGTCTCCTATGATCTAGGGTAAACAGGGCTAATAGGCCTAATTCTTAGGGTTTTATTGATCTTTTGCAAATCTCTCACACAACTGGATTGGTTAAGCCTCAATCCTTATAGTATGCTTAGGTAAGGTTATGCCCCACCTGGAACTGTACTTGTTCTGTACAGTACCTCCTTCCCTTGCCTATGTTCTTCAATTTGTCGCTTGCAAACCTCTAACTGGGCACCTTTAGCTCCCCTAGGGTTTCTCAATACATCCTATTGCCCGACTCTTCAAGACCCCTTCCACTACATATGTACAGACAAATGACTCCCCTAGCAAATCCATTCACTTTTAGGAAATTCTCGTGGCTAGATTTCAATGGGGAGCCATTAAAAGACTGACTATTCCAAAACAAAGACTACAAACCCTTTACACTCCAACCTATGAATTCACAGCACCAAATCAACACTAAACAATTTGATTACAAAATGGAAAATGCTCAAATCTACTCTATAAACAAAAATCTAATAGAAAATTAATACATCTAACACATCTAATAGCACTGTCACTCAAGAACATACGATATACACAGAAATGTAGAGTTCTCTCAATATTCTTCAAACCAAAAACTTGCTTACAAAAACTAACTGCTTGTCTACAAGCCACCACACTTACATACATGCCTTTGCCATGTTTCAAGGGATGTTGATCGATCCCACTCCTAACTTTTAGGGAATCCAAGACAACTAAGTTGCATGTAACCTAACAAATGTTGTCATGCAACTTTGTAACATTCTTGCAACTTTGCCATCATCCTAAATCTTAGGACCTCAATCTCCTTGATTCCAAACCATCAACTCCCCTAATTGCCTCTTGGCATCTTCTAACAACTAAGATGTGTTTAGAACACATTTACTGCTTTACATTCCAACATAAGCTATTTAAAGCTACTTAAAACAAAATTAACAACAATGATTAAACTAAGGTGACTTTAGTCCTAGTGACTAACTCACCACACACAAGCAAGACCTTCAAAGATCCAAAACAAACACACCATCACCCTGAATTGGCTAAGGTCAGGTACAAGCCAAAATTGATAACAAAAAAAATGGAGGTTAGCCTAGGTGCTCCTGCACCACAGAATGAGACAAGAAAAAGAGAACACAAACAACTTGATAATGGAGTTCGTCGTAAGAACGATTATGTCTCTGGTCCCCTCTCTAAAGAGAAGACTAATCCAATTAAAATCTTTATAAATTTGGCATTACATCTATTTACAAGCTTTTCCCTTCAAACACGATGGAATTCCAACATTCTCCTGACATACAGGATCAAGAATTCGTCTCTCCAAAATTCTCCTAAGTCTTCAACACCTGAATCAATGAATCCTTAAGCCTCTAAACCCTCCTTTTTATATTGAAAATTTAATCAATTTGGTTACTAACCAATTGATTTTACAAAACAACCTTATCTCTCCATTTTTTACAAATACAACTTAAAAATCCCCCTTATTTACAAAAAAATCTTCAAATCTCTCGTTTTACATTATTTTTAAAAAACATATAAAATCCCTAAGCCCCTTAATTTTTTCATATCCGAGATTATATTGTTTACGAGAGGTTGTTTGTTTCATCCTTTTTAGAGGACTTTGTTTTAAATTTGGGCTTATTAATTATTCCTTACCACCCATAAATTTAGTGGTTGAAATTATATATTTTCAAGGGGAATATTTTAGTTTTGTTTTGTTTTACTTGTTTTACCAAGTAAAGCCCACCTTTTCCTCCTTAAAATTTTCCCCAAGTAAGCATGCACATGGGAGGTAGGTGTGAGGTTTTTGTTTTTTTTCCTTGTTTTATGGCTTATTTTAGCCTTGTTTTAAGGCTTAGGATTAGGTGCCTTTTTTTATATTATTATTATTATTATTTTATTCATCTAGATTTTTCCACATGTCATCATGTGATTGGCTGATGATGATGATTGGATGTTGATTGTACCATGCTAATGTCAATAAAGTCAACCCAACTTTGACAACTCATATCTTGTTCAAACAGACTTTGATTCGCGTGAAATGAACATCATCGAAAAGTTTGTGATGACCTCTTTGAATTGATGCAATTCTTGACCACTTTTGACAACGTCAGTTTTTGACCCTTTTTTTCTCTAACCTAGGTCCTCAGTTGACCAAGGTTTGACCGAGCATATCTTGGACTCTGTAGCTCCGTTTCACTTTGTTCGAGTTGTGTTGGAGTCAAAATTTCACCCTCTTTCTGATGATGTCAATTTTGAAGATAAAAAAGAAACTTCAATTTTTGGTGAAGATCCTCTAGATCAGTCATCCCTACTAGAGAGATTTTGGACCTTCGAAAGCTTGTTAATCAGAAAGTGAGGGTAAAGTTCCCTCACTTTACCAATCTCCATCCATTTTTCCTTGCTTGGATTTATCCCCTTCAGTCCCACTTTGGGGTACTTGTTGATGATGTTTTTTGCACAGCAACAACTCAGACAGAATATAATATCCTATCTCTCTTGAAAGGTAAATCTCTATCAGCAAGCCTCAAGAGATAACCCCAAGGTCTCTAATGTCAGGTCTTGAAAATGCATAAACAACTCAGTGATAAATGTGAAAATGTTGGTAATCACAATGGGACCTTACTACAAGTAAAGATTGAATCCTCAATTTATCAAATCTATCAATATGATAATACTTTGATCCTAAATCTAACTCAAATGATAAATAAAACAATAAAATATTAGGGTTTCAAAGAGATTATTAAGACTAGTGCTACTCTAAGATTAACAATGCAAATGATGAAATACTTGAAATGGACCAATCCCTCATAAACCAATTCCTACTTAACCCAGATGAATCTACAATTTCACAAGAATAGTGCAATCTTCTAAGGTAATAAGATTTTCAAATCATGAATATTCATCCACAACAATCCTAAGACAATTGAAATGAATAAACCTTCACACTTGAACTAAATAGATATATGGTCCAGGCTAACTTTGCAAACCAACCAACGGTCAGCTAGCTGTAAAAAGTATGGACCAGGGATCACTGTAACACTTCAAATATCAAACCATGAACATTATCAAATTAAATCTAATCCTAAATATCTAATATCAACCCTCCTCAAAGCAATTTTAAAGATAGAATAAGAAGAACCATGCAAGATAAGAACACAAGTATGGAACCAAATCACAATGTCATTACTTGCATTAAATTATCCACTGTAGCAACAATTCTAGCCTTTTGTTATGATATTTGCTTGAGATCATTACTTTCTAACTTCTACTTTACTTAATTCGCTTCAATACTAGCTATCTCTATGTCTCTATCTATTTTCTTCTATCTCTAGCCCTTACAAATGAGGCAAAATTCCATATTAATAGAGGCCTCAAAACTTGTCGGCTTAGCCAAGATTTACAATAATAATTGGCCACAAGGTAAGTCAGCCAAGAGAAATTCAAAATAAGATAAACTATGCATTAAATTCTTGGACTTCATCTAGGTCAGCCTGTGATCTTTAATGCAACTCGGACCAAAGCAAGCAAAATAATAGGGAAGCACAAATCTCGATGTAGCCCAACATTAACTAACTTCCCCTTTACCTTTATTTTGATCAATCATCTCATGCACCTTCAAAAGGACCCTATCAAGGTCGGCTATGGGTGGAAAAGGAAAAAATCTAAGTCGGCTCTCAATAGAAGTAATATTTTCCTTGGACTGCTCCACCAATTTATCCCACTCAACCTTATATGTTAGAAATTTATCAATAACAACAATGTAAGTGGTCGCATCATCTAATTGGTGATTAGAAATAGGATCATCACTGATTGGAACATAAACCTCTTGCCACCATTTCCTCAACTATTCTAAGCTCAAGTGCTTAGGTGTAATCTTCCTCCTCCCTGTCATTATCTCAAATAAGGTGATGGAACCATTGTAAACACTAGTTAGGGTATCCTCAATTTTCCTCCTCTTCCTATAGATCTTTTTCATAACCTTCTACCTAATTTGCAATCCCTCAAACCACTCCCAAGGCTCGACAGCTCTAGATGAAGGGAGAATTCCATCACTTACAAGTTTATCTTTGGTATACTCCATGATGGTTTTAGTTTTCTGCAACAAGATATTTGTATCTTCCTTGTCTTGAGCTAATACCTCTTTTAACCGATCCTTTTCCCTCATAGCATCTCCTCCAGTTCATAGAACATCCTTGATAGCATCATTTCCTTTGGATTGTACCCCTTGTAACCAATTGGAAGTAACAAGAGTAGTGGCCTTCATTTTCTCCAACTCAGTGATAGTCTCCTTGGGGAGGAGGTTTACAACAGAAGATGAGGAGCCAATAGACTACAAGGGTTTCATTAGATCTTCTAAACATTTCCTAAGTCTTTCATTTTCTTTCTTCAGCTCCTGTTTAGTTTGAACTTCTTTTCTTAATCTCCCCAAGATAACTGTGCTAGAACCCTGATAGTCTTCAATATCTTGCTCCATGGAGGTGGTCCTTAGGTTAATAATCAACAAATTGTAATCTTTTCTAGTTACCTCATCTTTGTTTTTATCCAGAGTAGGAGTGGAAATGTGGACTACCCTGTTATTGGCCTCATCTCTCAATCTTGGAAATCACCTTGGCCTTCTTCTTTCCTTTATCCTTGCTGATCTTAACCAACAACTCATCCCAATTGGGTGGGGCATCCTCCACTATAACCTGCTTTCTGTTTATTTCTATATCTAACCATTCTGGAACACTGGACTCCAATTGCACTTCGCTTTGTCCTACTTCCTCCTATCGATCCTTAGACACATCTTCATTTAAATTCTCCCTTTCAAGAACCTCCTCGACCTTGTTCTTTTATTTGATGTGCTCCTCTCTATGCACAGGTGATGGAACTTTATCTGATACTTCCTCTTTGTGAGGGAAGCTAACTTCCTCAGTTCTAATAGGTGAATCCTCATATGCAACCAAGGGAGACTGTATTATTCTTTCTATTTTGGCTTCTGCACTATAAAGGTCATCGTCATGAAATTATTATCCTTCAATATCTTGAAGTTCCTCAGCCTTCTTAGATTCACCTGGTTCATTTTGAGCCTCCTGGGAAGAAGGAACATCATCTTGTTGTTCTGCATGAGAAGAAACCAGAGGAGGATCTGCCTTTGGCACACAATCTATAGGAAAAAGAGTCTTGGACCTCCTTGTATACACATGTGTTCTTTCCCTTGAACTTTCTACACTTACCATAGGTGGAGCAACCTCTTCCTCATCCTTAGAACCTTCCTTTTGTGACAATATTATGATCCTTCTCCTTTTAGGTACAGGAGTACCAACCTCAAGATCCTATTTTTCAGCTTCCTCTACTCCAAGCCCCTTAGCCCTTGAAGTATGCCCTCTTTTTTTAGCAATAGGCTTCCTCTGCTTTTTTGCTTCTTGAGCCTTTTCCTTTTGAACATCTTTAATCTTGATTTTGAAAGGGGATCCTACCTTGTCTTTACCTTTAGGATCTTGCTCCGATGATTCTTCAAAAGTAGAGTGAGGGTCCAAATCTCCCATTAGATCAAAGGTACACTTCACTCCTTCATTTTATAACTCCCATATCTTGTGCTTTAGCCACATCTTAGTATATTTGGTGACTGGATCCATTATCTATCCTAATTCTATATTTTCTTCTTCTAGCCAATCCACATCACCAATTGGCCTGTCTTTAACTGCCTCATAGGCATGGCCCTGAATCAAGTCTCCATCATCCTTGAGTTGATCTGGAATTGCCTTTACATTAAACCACCTAACCAATTCAACTGGAAGCTAAGAAAACTTCTTTTTCCTTACCTCATATTCATCACTACAGTTGGCCCAATAGTCCTCTATCTCAACCTTATGGCCATATTCTCTACTAGCCCTCTTTTGTGCTTCACCTGTTATGTCAAATCTTGATCTCTTGGAGTGGAAGGATAAACCAAGAACACTCATCTCCTCTTCAGAAGCTTGAGCTGAACTAATGGAAGGGAAAGCCTCTCCAGTGCCAATCCTTAAAGGAAAGTCTCCACCGAAACCAGTCTTGTGCTTGTCCCTTTTGACAATGGCATCAAAATCACATATTTGTCCAGTGACCTCCAGAAGTAGGATGTGATCAGTGGGATACCTTGGAAGTCAGTAAGAAGCCTTTTGGCAACCATCAATCTAGATGTATGAGAAAGTTGGAAACTATATGAACCAGGCACCATATTTCTTGATGAGCTCCTTAGCTTGGTCTGAAATTTTTACATGTTCTACACCCTGAAGCAATCTGGTGATATGCATGGTGAATGCATCATTCACCCTCCTATAGCTTGAGCTTCCTAAATGCAATTGAGGGTAAACCTCATAAATAACATCTTTTCCAAAGATCCCCTTTGTGCTTAATCATTTGTAGGGATGAAACCTTGCAAGTGCATAGACTAAGTATAAGGTCATTGTGAAGGTCTTAGTTTGCAGCACATTGGACAACTACTCATGAATCACCCTACTTATCAAACCTACCTAATGATAGTTGATCTTTTCTTGTTCCATCCTCACAATAACATGGCACATCCAATTTTCAAACATACCTTTATTCCTCAATCCAACCACCCTGCTAAGCAATGTGATGGCATTATAATACTCCTTGAATTTTTCTTTGAACAACTATTTAGGCAGTTTAGAATAGTGAGACTTGGGCTTCTCCAACCAGGAATTGATGATCTGTTGTGATTTGACAGTCTCTCCTTCATAGTACTTCTTAGCTACCTCCATGTTGAATGCCACCACATGAGTTCTGTCAGGAATATCAAAAGTCTGAGCTATGGAGACAGGGTTCAAATTTTCCACAACCCTCCCTTGGGTACCAATAATTCTCTATGTATAACTGTCATAGTGTCTAGCACACTGAAGGACTAACTCATAACACTACATGGTAGAGGGGAAACTAGCCACATGTGCCAAGCCAGATTCCATCATTCTTCTTGCCACCACAGGAAGATCATTAGCCGCCATCCTGCCCTTGAATTCTTCATAATCCCATAGCCCAACATTTGTGTCTATCACCTCTGACCAGATTGATGTAATCCTACTCTCTGATATTTTTCTCTTGAGATCCATTTTAATTCTCTCTGCCTCAGATAGTGAAGACCCAGCCACCGTCTTGCTAGACTCAGCCTGCACTCAACAAAGGGAACCACAATAAAGATTCACACAAGCATATTAGTCATAAAAAACATGTTCATCCTTAAAATAAGTCTTCAGATAAGCAAGGTGCAATCAGATCTCATATAAAATTATTATATCAAAATTTGGGTTTCAGGTCCATCCACAGAATCCAAGCCAGGGGGAATTTTAGAGAATTCTGGGCCAAATGGATTCCAGCAGAATGAACGTGAAAACACCTATTAGCAATTAAATCCAATCATTATCAATCAACAAACAACATGTGAGATCTTAAGATAACATGAATTAATCATAAAATGCATAATCATCCCTTAACAAGTTATACTATTTTATATTTCTTCATTTTCCAACAAATTATGGGAAAATCCGCATGGTGCAGATTTCCATGAAGGAAGAGACAATCCGCAAATATCGAAAAAACTAGGGAACACGAGATTTCAGGAAAATCTAGGTGAGAAGGAAATCCGCAGGGAAGGTAAAACTATGAAAGCATGCGAATTCTGGGAAAACGGAGGAGATCGAGAAAGTCCGCCAGAGCCGAAAAATCCTGAGATGGGTGAAAAACCCAAATTTTGACACTCAATCATGATTTGGCTCAAATTGATGGATCAATTATGGATTTCAGGAATCTAGGCCTGCGACAAGCTTGATATGGACCTTTTACAGATTTTCTTTGAGTTCAAGGCCTACTTGAAAGCAAGATGAGGCAAAAAAGTGATGCCCTAGATATAAAACCCTATAGTTTGGCCATTGATGAATAGGGAAAGCTTAAAATTCGATTGTTTCAACCTCTAAATCCTTACTAGGGGTCGTTCATGATTCACAACCAAGACTCCCTCATAATGAAAAGAAATAAACAAACTCAAAAATTACTTGAGAGACTATAAATCAAATGATGTTCTGCAACCCTAGCCACGAGATACTCAAACATGTAGCAATTTGATCTCCAAACAAGCCAGAAATGCCAAAGCATTGCTCACATTCATCAATCAAAGCAAATCAATCAGTTATATGTACCATGATGAAACAAAATCAATCTCAGAAACAACAAACATGAGTTTAATGGCGCTCTGCAAAGAACAACAATTGAAAATGCATAGGAAATCACCACCAAAATCAACAATTCGCCGATCAAGTGCCCCCAAATCAAATCCAACACTCCAAGAATGCACTCTTCAGCTCAAATGGAACACAAATAATGAAGCATAATGGAAAATTTTTCCTCAAAGATCAGTTAAATACACCCCTCATAGCAGTACAAGTAGCATTGATGCCGCTAACAAGACAAGTTGGGAAAATCCAGAAACCCGACAATAGGACAGATTTCAGAAAAATCCAGCCCACGTGGAATTCTGGGAAGAGTAGAAATATCTGAACAATAGCAAATAACCGGAGTTTGAACAGGATCTGGGAAAATCTGGCCTAGACAAAAAATCTTTAACCTAGGCAAAAACCCGAACTCTGGCCAGAACTTAAGGTTTTCAACGAATGACTTGGGGAAATCACCTAGGCAAACAAGATAAACAATTAAACATATTCCAAGGCAAGATAAATCATCAAAATCAAAAGGACAAGACACCAAAAATGAAAGTGAAAGAGGGTCCCTGCTTTCAGTGGGGCATGTGTGCAAAACTGCACAACAGTACTAAATTGATCCTCTTCATGAAGTCCTATTTTTCCTATCTAGGATGACATCTCCAGGAAACTCTGACATGTACTCCACTAAAAGATCATCAACTGATGGAACCTGAATGTCTATCTCCTTGTCCAATATCATTGGAGGTTTATACAACTTTAGACTCTCAGCATTGACAACTGAATAGACGTGCATGTATGAAGATTAAGGTGAAAGGAATTGGTTCTGATATTTTCCAAGATCTCAAAGGGACCATACCGAATTGGCTTGAGCTTCCTTCCTTCGCCTTGCTTTCTTTCCTTGCTGATATGTAACCAAACACAGTCACTGACTTGAAAATGATGATCGATGTGATGTTTATCATGTCGAGCCTTGTATTTGGCTTGACTCTTTTCCAATTCTGCTTCCACCGCTTGATGAATCACTTGGACCTTCTAGATGAACTTCAAAGCCTTCTCTGAATCATGGCATCCATCTTCAACATCATCCTTCCAAAAGAAAAATCCATCGAGGTCTTGGGCACATAACCGAAACAAGTCTCAAAGGGAGACCTCTTTGTATAAGAGTGTGACGCATGATTCTAAGCATGCTGCACATAATGAAGACTCTCATCCCATAGCTTGGGATGTTTGATGTAGTAACATCTAAGTAAATGCACAACTATCATGTTCACTACCTCTATTTGTCCATCATTTTGTGGATGGAAGGTTGTACTCTTCTTTAGTCTGGTGTCCATGAGTCCCCATAAAGCTGACCAAAATTCCCATAGGAATTGAGAATCTCGATTCGATACAATAGAAGTAGGTAACCCAAAATGAACCATACAAATTGGAAGTACATTTGAGCTATCAGTTCAACAATGACCTATTTTTTACAAGGCATTAAAATACATATTTTGTTGAACCGATCAACTACTACATACAAATAATCATGTCCCTTCCTAGACATAGGTAACTCCCCGACAAAATCCATTGACACACTTTCCCATGGAAGGGATGGTACAGGTAGAGGTGTGTACAACCCCAATTTTCTGTTACTAAGCTTACTAGTTGCACACATGACACAACCTCTAATATACTTAGATATAGTTTCTTTCATACAAGGCCAATAACAATATTTCTGCAACTAAGTAATTGTTTTGCTTACCCCAAAATGTCCTGCAATTAATGAGGTATGTGCTTCTATAATTACTTACTTTTGTTCATCTTTTGGAATGTATAACTTTCCCAAATGATACAACAGTTTATCCTGCACATAGTAATATTTCTCTTCGACATGTTTTCCTGCAATTAGAGCTAGATAGATTTCCTTAAAGTCTTCATCATTAGCATATTGTTCCTGAAAAATTTCATGTACCATGGAACTACCTTTAAGGATAATCAAAGCATTCATAATAGGAGGCCTAGAAAGTATATCTGCTACTTTGTTATGGGTACCTTTCTTGTACTTAATTACAAAGTGAAACTATTGTAAAAATCCCATCCATCTAAAATGCCTACTTTGTTGCAGTTTAGACTATGAGTGCAAGTACTGAAGTGGCTGGTGATCAGTGTGGATTATAGTTTCTTTCCCCATTAAGTAGTGTTCCCATTTTTTAACACTCTGAACTAATGCATAAAGTTCCTTATCATAAGTAGGATAGTTAAGTGCACCTAAAAAAGTCTCAAAGTGATAGAAAATTGGTTTACCTCCTTGCATTAGCACTACTCCCATGGAAAATCCACTTGCATTTGTCTCAATCTCGAATGGATGATGTAGATATGGTAAAGCCAGAACTAGTGCAGTGCTTAACTTTTCCTTCAAAGTGTTGAAGACCTTTTGCTATGGACCTCCCCGTTGAAAAGTTGTCTTCATAAGTATTGTCAACACGTGCAATGGTGATACAATGTAGGATAATTTTGCAGTGAACTTTCTCCAGTACTAGACTACAGCTAAGAAACTTCTAACTTCAGTGACTGTACTTAGCTTAGGCTATTTTACAATAACTTTAACCTTCACAGGGTCTACTTTCAATTGACCACCACCTATGACATAGCCTAAGTACACTGGAGATGTCTTTATAAATTCACATTTAGACATCTTTACATAGATTTTTTCTTTTCTCAAAACATCAAATTTTTTCTTTACATGAATTACATGATCATCCCAAGTTCAATTGAATACAAGAATATCATCTAAATAGACTATGACAAAATCATCAATAAAAGGATGAAAGACATCATTCATGACTCTCATAAATGTAACTGATGCATTCCAAAGCCTGAAGGGCATGACCAACCACTCATAAAGTCCATGTTTTGTCTTAAATGCAGTTTTCCAAATGTCATCTTCTGTAATTCTTATCTGATGATATCCACTATGCAAGTCTAACTTAGTGAAATAAATTGCATGTTTTAATTGATCAAGTAAATCATCAATTTGGGGAAGAGGATACCTATTCTTTACCATTATCTTGTTCAAGGCTTGATAGTCAATGCAAATTCTCCAAGATCCATCTTTCTTTGGAACCAACACAATTGGAGAACCACAAGTAGATGTACTAGGATGAATGACTCCTTTTTTAACCAACTCCTGGACCTGCCTTTTGATTTCATCATTCTATAAAACTAATAAATGGTACATGCTAATATTTGGAAGAGGCACATCCTGCTACAACTAGATTTCATGTTGTATAGAGATCTCTCTATTAGGTGGCAACCCCTTTTGGCTCTTGAAATAAGTCATCATAAGTAGAAACTATTTTGACAATCTTAGTTTAAATACGATTTGGATCACACCCCTTAAATGCTTCATATTTTTTATCCCCTTTGGGTTTTACAAGCATTAACACAAAGTTCTTACTAGAAGTGACCAACCTTTTCATCTGACCAGCATTAACTAGTGGAACATTAGTCTTAACTTTGTGTGCACGTACAATGTATTCTATCCCATCCTTAAAGAGATGATACTTATTCTCCCCCCTATAAAAGATTACTTTTATGGACATCATACAAATAAGGACTCCCTAACACAAGCCCACAAATATCCAAAGGAACAACATCTACTTATACCTCATCAACAAAGTTTGCAGTGATAGCAAATTTTAGTTTACACTATTTTTTTACCTGTAGTTGAGCATCATTACAAACCCATCCAAGTGGATTTGGCTTTGGATGAGGTGTTGTAGCTAGATTGAGTCTCTTTACCACTTATTCAGATATTAAGTTGACTTGAGAATCCGTATCAAACAATGTATCAATCTTAGTGTGCTTAGTTACAACTTGAATATGAAGCAATTCATTTCGTTGTTTATCAGCTTTAGGAGGAGTAGATACTTTACTTGTACTTGCATTTGCATTAGAAACATTTGCATCAGAAGAGAGAATTATACCTTTCACTTTACCTTGGACCCCAGTAGCAACAATCTGAGTTTCATCTCCAGAGTCGGATAGATCTTGTTGAATCACTGCAACAGTCTTTTCTTTTCCTTTATTACTTTCGTATCTTTTTAGCCTCAATTCGGGATGAAGCTTCCAACACTTCAAATCATCATGACCCTCTTTCTTTAAATGGGAGCATGTGGGCTTATCACCCTCCTTCTTAACTATAGTTGTCTTGTTCCCTTTTCCTTTATCTTTATCTTTTTCTTTACCCTTAGACTTCCCCTTAGACTTAGATGGTTTCTTTGAGAAATTATCACTGAAAGTGTTCTTACCCCTTGACTCTAAATGAGTAGCTTGGACTGACACTTCATCCAAATTATTAGGACTCAACATTAGAATAGTATGCCTTAGGTAGGAATGCAAACCACGTATGTACTTGAGTAATGTATCCTGAGTATACAATGAAACATTTAAAGCAATAGCCCGTTTTCTAAACTCATGAGTGTAATCTTGGATAGACTGACCCTTATCTTTCCTAAAGGTTTTCCAATTCATTGTTAATTGTTGCATATAACCTAAAGGATAAAACTATTTTTCAAGGGCAGCAATAAATTCCATCCAAGTCATATTGGCCTTACCATGGCGAGCAATTTCCTCCCAAGTTCTACTCTCCCACCAGGTGAGAGTTGTACCTCCCAATTGGAGAGTGGCTAACTAGAACATAGAAGCATCTTCTATTAAGCCTTGAATCCTACAATACACTTCTACCTACTGGATCCAATCATCTAACTTTTTGGCATTTAACTCACCACAATACTTAGGCAATTCAAATTTTACATCAAGTTTGATAATAGGCTTAGACTTGCTTTTGAAAGGATTAACAGTAGTAGAAGAGGAAGAAGGGGAAGACGGAGGAGATGGAGCTTCTGGATCTTTTCCTCCTTTTCCATTGCGATCTTCCTTCTTTGCTTGCTTCGACGAATTTCCCTTTTCATGCTTCTTCTTTTCTGCATGCAGCTCTTCTACCATAGCCTTCATTTTGAGGAAGACTCGCTGGAAAGACTTATCATCAAGCTTTTGCTTAGTGTTTTTCCCAGGTTCAATTTAGTCCATTGATGGCGAAGTCCTTCATTTTCCGATCTCAGGATTGTATTCTTCAAGTTTTCCTTTTCCTTGTTGAAGCTTCGAATGTGTAAGAATTCAAATCTACAATAGTAGTCAAAACAAAACTCTGATACTAATTTGATATGTTTTAGGATCTAAGATGACAATTGCTTTAAGAATGCATATCAATTATAGTTTCAAACTCCAAATTACTAAAATGGAATCAACAACACATATTTAAATGAATAGAATCAGAATTTAGAATGAGACAAGAAAAAGAGAATGCAAATAGTTTGATAATAGAGTTCATCATAAGAATGACTACATCTCCACGCCCCTCTCCAAAGAGTAGATTGATCAGATTAAATCTTTAGAAATTCAGCATTACATCTATTTACAAGCTTTTCCCTTCAAGCATGACAAAATTCCAACATTCTCTCGACCTACAGGATCAACAATTCGTCTCTCCAAAATTCTCCTAAGTCTTCAACACCTGAATCAATGAATCCTTAAGCCTCTAAACCCACCTTTTTATATTGAAAATTTAATCAATTTGGTTACTAACCAATTAATTTTACATAGCAACCTTATCTCTCCATTTTTTGCAAATACAACTTAAAAATCCCCCTTATTTACACAAAAATATTCAAATCTCCCATTTTACATTATTTTAAAAAACATATAAAATCCCTAAGACCCTTAATTTTGTCACATCTAGGATTATATTGTTTACGGGAGGTTGTTTGTTTCATCCTTTTTAGAGGACTTTGTTTTAAATTTGGACTTATTTATTATTCCTCACCACCCATTAATTTAGTGGTTGAAATTATATATTTTTAAGGGGAATATTTTAGTTTTTCTTTTAGTTTTACTTGTTTTACCAAGTAAAGCCCACCTTTTCCTCCTTAAAATTTTCCCCAAGTAAGCATGCATGTGGGAGGTAGGTGTGGGTTTTTTTTTTCCCCTTGTTTTAAGGCTTATTTTAGCCTTGTTTTAAGGCTTAGGATTAGGTGCATTTTCTTTTATATTATTATTATTATTATTCATCTAGATTTTTCCACATGTCATCATGTGATTTTCTGATGATGATGACTGGATGTTGATCGCACCATGCTAATGTCAGCAAAGTCAACCCAACTTTGACTACTCATATCTCATGTAAAAAGACTCTGATTTGCATGAAATGAACGTCGTCGGAAAGCTTGTGATGAGCTCTTTGCATTGACACAAGTCTTGACCACTTTTAACAATATCAAATTTTGACCCTTTTTTTCTCTAATTTTTTTTAGCATATCTTGGACTCTGTAGCTCCATTTGACTCTGTTCAAGTTGCATTGGAGTTAGAATTTCACCCTCTTTCTGATGATGCCAATTTTGAAGATAAAAGAGAAACTTCAATTTTTGGTGAAGATCCTCTAGATCACTTAATAAGCCCTTCAGTTCAATTTTCAAGCCTATTTAATTACATTTTCCAAAGGGGAAACCCAACAAAAATTAATTCCTAAACATAGCATTTTACCTTGAGAAATGTGTGTCCTAGGTTTAGGGACCTATGACCCATTCACCCATGGGTGAATGGGTCCTCCCTAAGACCTAAGACCTAATTTTGAATTATGTTTTTGGGGGTATTTTTTTTTTCAAATCTATATTTTAATGTCGGCTTGTGAAATTTGAATTTCGAGAAATTAAGGACACATGTCTATAAATATAATGTTATTTCATAAAGTTTCATCTAAGCACCTAGCAATCTTTCATGAGAACCTAGAGTTTTCAAGAGATAATCAAGAGAAATTAAACAACATTCAAAGGAATATTTATCAAAGTTTTATTGTAGCAATCAAGATCTAATTGTCATGTCAAAGTCTTCTTGCATCATGCATGTTTTTGAAGCTAATATGGTGATGTAGGTTTCATGATCTAATCAAGTATTCAAAGCATCATTTCAAGTCAAGATTCAAGTTCAAGATCCACATCTATTGAAGCCATTTCATTTAAGTTACATACCTTCATTCAAGATCTTATCCAATGGTTTTTTGAGTGGTAACATATCTTTTTTCATTCTTCATTCCCTCTTTCATAATTTTATTCATTTCAAGGTTTGATTACCAAAATATGGTTTGACCAAGGCAAACCCCCATTCACCAAAAATAAAACATTTTTTCCTCTTGATTCATGATTGTAGATTTAGGTGTAAGAAACCTTGAAGACCTTTTGAAGATCAAATTTTGAGAACTTGTCATAGTTGCATAAGTTGTCATAAAAGTTTTCATCTCATGGAAACTCACTTATAGAATTTATTTCTTTCTTTTTGAACCTAAAACTTGGGAAAATTGGAAGACTCAGATTTGTAGAAGAGGCTCCCAAAAGTTGTAGAAGAACCTTAGCTTAGGACACATTCACCCTAGGGAAAATTAGTCCTAGATCAGCTTCCAAAACTGACTTTTGGTGACTACTAAACATCATTCTCCCCTTCTTTGATCTGTATTTTTTTTTTTTGTTATGTTAGTTTTATGCTTAATATTTCTATTCCAAGTTTTGGATGGTAATTTGGTGTTGATTTACTATTTTTAGGTTTTCTCCCAAAAGCATTCTTTGACTAGGACCCTTGCCCTGACACAAAAGAGAAATCTAAAGATTCAACCATTGAGTTGACTCACCTAAGGGTTGTAAGTCAATTTATTTGAGGGATCTCATTTCCTGAATAAAATAAGGAAGATAGGTCCATCATAACCCCATTTTCCTTTGTTCCTATTTGGTGAACCTATTTTTCTTTGTTTTAAGTCTCAATAGCTTTAGGGTATTCGCCAAGCACATAACTTGAAACATCTACCAAATATCTTAAGGTTTTCCATATATTACTCATACACATGTCCATGATGAGTTTTCATGCAAACTTTTTAGATCTAATTTATGAAGATTTTGTTATTTTTTAATGCAAGATATTGAAAATTATATATTTTTAATGCCAATTTTTATTTTCAAACAATGCACTTAATTTGACCATTTGAACCTTTAACATAAACAATGTCAACTTCTTTTGGTTTCTGAAACTAAAACCTAGATTTAACAATAGATCATGTAATGAAGAAAGCATAGACAAATCACTACTAAAAAGTTTGAAATAGCACGTATACAAAAAAAAATTCACCCTAGTGTGAATGGTTTTTAGCATAGGGCTTATAAAAAATTAAATTTGAGTTTAAAGCTTGTAGCTAAGGTTTCCTATTTCAGACTATAAATTGCACTTTCAATGATTGATTTTTTCATATTTTGATGTCTAAATGCAAGTGTTTTGAATGAAAAATGATGAATAATATATGCTACTTTTTAAAATTCAATTTTGAGTCAATATGTGAATATGAATGATTGAACATGCACTACTAGTTACGCAAAATCAATGTAATATGCATGCAGATTTTTGAATTTTTTAGATTTTAAAGGATGAATAATGTAAACCTAAATTCCTAAATGAGATTCAAACTAATTCAATGTTAACAATCCTAAATTAGATACAAAGTAAATGCAATACAATACAAACTAATGAAAATCCTAGGTCTAGGGTTTGACTGGATCCAAATTTAAATTTTTTGATGTACAATGTCGAGTTCATTAAAATGAAACATCAAAAAAATAGGTGCAAATCAATAATTATGAAAAAAGGGGGATTATGATGCACCTATATTCCTTAGTTCATTAGGGAAAAGAGATCTCTTGGGACAAAATTGACTTTCAGCCCTTAGGTCAGTCAACCTTGGTGGAGATCTTGTTGTTTTCCTTATGACCTAGGATGGGGTAAATTAGTTGAAGCAACATTTCTAGGAGAAAGAATAAAAATAGTAAATAAATTGAAATATGAAAAGTAACACTTGAAATCACTAGAATAAACCTTAATCTGATAGAATCCAAAAATAAATTATGGATTTGAGAAGGTTAAGTATTCTTGCACCTGTCACTAAAATGTTGTTGTTGAGTGTCCTTTGAGACTCATTCACCCAAGGGTGAATAGGTCAAGCTATAGGGGTTGAAAATATTCTTTCACAGTCCTCTAGTCCTATGTCTGCACTCTTGATTCCTCTAGGCTTCACAGTTATAAATTCATAAATAAACTCTAAAAGTGAGTTTTCGCGGCTTGATGACAACTTTGACAATTTTTGATAGATCTTCAATCCTTTTTCAATCTAGAAGATCTGCAAAACACACAAGAGGGAAAACAAGTTTATTTTTGGTGAATAGGGGTTTTCCTTGGTGAAACAAAATTTTGGTAATTAAACCTTGAATTGAAATAGTAAAAGAAGAAATGAATGATGAATGAACACTTGCGACGTTGCAACCCGCCAAACCTTTTACTTGAAACCCTTGAAAGACTAAAAATTAGTAGATATCTCCAAGGTCTTGATCTTGCATGAAATGGATTAATTGGTGTTGTGATCTTGATGCTTGAAATTTGCATTGAATGCTTGAAGCCTACATCACAATGCTAGCTCCAAAAACATGGATGATGATTGATAACTTTGACATGATGCTTGATATCTTTAATGTTGCAACAAGTACATGAGAAATCTGCTCTTGAAAACCTTTGAAAATAATATTAGCTCTTTTGAATGCTCGAATATGAGATCTAGGATTTGAATTGATAAAAATACCTTGCTTTTATAGACAATTTTCTAATTTCCATCAAATTAAACATTACAAGATGAAACTTAAAAATTGAATTTAGGACCTTAAGATGCCACCAAAAACATGTTTAAAATTTGAATTTATGATCTTAAGGGGACCCACTCGCCCAAGGGTGAATGGGTCTTGACCAAAATTACCAAGACCTATTCATTTTGAGGTGTTAAAAAATGATAATTGTATTAATTAATCATAATTCCCCTTTGGTAAATTACAATCAATAAGGCTTGTAAATTCATAATTTATTCAATTAGAGGCTTAATTATGTCCAATTTTTTAAGGGACCCAAATATAGTGTGAAAATTTAAAGGATTACATTTTTCAACACTACACTAGGCATATTTATCTAGAGTCTACAAGTGTGAGAGCTAAAGTATGAGATGAGCTAGTAAAATCATTGTATTTTTTGTTATTGTATCCATATCATTATTTTAGATACTATATTCCTAACCATTAGAATTTATAAGCTTTTCCTTAATATTATAATAATATTTATTGATTTTGTGATGTTTCATCTTTATGTGTGTGTATCCCACTATGCAACTCTATGGGTTGTGTGGTGTAAGGATTTTACTTAATGAAACATGGTTATATATCATTATGGTGTACTAGAGTAAGATTGTTGTCCTTATGGGTAGGTGAACTATTAGAGAGATCATCTAGATTTAGTGAAGAGTTTTCACTTTTGAGTGGGCCATGTCTTTCACATTTGGAGACATGTATACAAGGTAGTACAAATTTCTCCAATGTAGAGGTTGTTTGGTAGAAGGTATAATGTGTGTTCCTCATGTAGAGGGTTATTCAATGAAATGAAATGGAAAACATAGTAAAGGTTTGTAAAGCTAGAAAACATGATCAGGAGCATCTAGGTGAGATGTGAAGCTATGGATATTTCTTAATGAAAGGATTTGGATGTATATTTAAGTGATGAAAAGGTGCCTTGAGTGTGCATGAATGATATAGAAATTTCTAGTAAAAGACAAATCATTTAGATTTATCTTCAAGATAGGAAAATCCATACATGGATATTTCCAATTTTCTTGTTTTTTTTTTCTAGCAAATTTAGTCAAGTAAATTATGAAGCTTGAGAAGTTCTTTAAGCATATTTCCATTAAAGTTCTTAGCATAGTGTTATTTAAATGCACCAAGATAAAGTGTAATCCATTAGTATGGTGGGATCATATTTACAAGGATGGGTGGTAGAAAAGGAAGGGGAAGATATGAATATAGAACAAGATGGTTTCAACATTGAAGGAAAAGTTCCTACTTAGGGATTACGAGATGAAATTATTCAAGAAGTTTCACAACCTGAGGTAGAAGCAAATGAGTTTCAAGGGCTACATAAAAGGAGTTATATTGCTTGAAATGGATTCATGTTGGAAACATGGTAGATGGAATGGAAAGGGTTTCAAGGTTTGTGAATGGACTACACATCTCCATTAAAGATGAATTTGGTACTATATATCTTAATTTAATGGAGGGGGCCTATCAATATGCATTGAAGCAAAAAGAAAGGTTATCAATCTAAGATAAAAAATCACCATGTGAGAAAAGAGGAAATTTTTTTATTTGGTAAAATAAAAAATTTGACACAAGAATGTAGAGAAATAGTAAGCAATCACAGGGTCAAGAGCATGCACAAAGAGAAAGAGGATCCTTTTGAAAAAGGGGAAATCAATAATCTAGAAGAGTTTTCTCCAAAAATATGGTGTATATAGAGAAACATGGTGCATATTTATGTTTTCATGCAGAGAATAGAGGGTTTAGAAACCAAGTTACCGAAGGAAATATAAGAAATATCACATTAAGAAATGGTGCAAAAGGAGTAGAGTGTGGGGGCATTTGTGATGAAAATAATTCTAATAAATTTAGTGAAGCTAGTGAAGAGGGAGAAAATGTGCCAACATAGAGGAAAAATATACTTATGACCATCTCTAAATTAAAAGGAAAGTTTTGTCGAAGATCACTTTAGATCAGTAGCATACGAATTTTTTTTTGTAAAAATGGTAGATAAAATTGGATTAGAAAGGATTGAACATATTACTCCATATAAGGTATCATAATTGTTGAAGGGAAACTAAATACTAGTGAGTGAGAAATGTAAGGTCATATTCAAGAAATACAATATGAGGATGGATTGCTATGTGCCATCATTATAATCAACTATTGCTATGTGTTTTAGGGTGTTGGTTATATGATAGAAGGAAATTTCATGATGGATGAAAATGCATACACCTTATAAAAGGGTGGTCAAAAGTAACAGTTGGTTTCTCTAAATGATATGGCTGTGGAGATGGAAATAAATATGATGATGATATTAGTGGCAAGAAATAACTTCTAGGAGGTAAAGAAAGCGTGTTTGTCTAGTGCTTATGCCAAACCAAGAAAAACTTGATAACATCCCAAGTGTAGAAAGATAGATATTAAATGAGAAAAAGGGTAATGTTTCCAAGGATATGCTTGATGGTTTACCCCACACACATACAAACACACAAACATTCATGTTTTGGATCTAAATCTTAGATCCAAATTGCTAAATAAAGTGGCATATAGAATGGTATTGATAAAGAGAATGAAGATAAGGAGGAAAGTAGATGAGATACTTGTGAAGTGGTTGATCAAAGAGATTTTGAGCCTAAACTGAATTCCTATAATATTAGTGTTAAAGAAGGATGGAGAGTGGAAGATATACACTAATTTTAGGGCCATCAATAGAATCACCAATAAGTATAAATTTTCATTACCATGTATGGATAACTTAATGGATTGCTTGAGTGAACATGCCCTTTGTGATGATAAAAATAAAAATATGATATCACCATATTAGGAAAAAAAGAAAAATTAGTGAAAGACTATGTTCAAGATGAAATAAAGACTATATTTAAGATGACATGTTTAATAAATTTTTAATTATTCTTCCAATAAACATAACAATTAAACTACAATCTAATAATATTTGACAAAACAAAACACAATTAAATAAACTATTAACTATTTTCTAAACCATAAAAACTAATCATTATGCACCTCTTACTAATTAAAGATTTATAACATACTTAATATGTTAATAGTACCAGAATATATCATTCGTTTCACATACACTCATATACTATGCCTAGCGCATAGACTCACACATAGTTGTGTGTAGATATTGCATATCTTTCAATTCCTCGTAGCTGAAAACAACACCCTTAGCAGCATCTGTATCCATCTTGTTGCGCTCTTTTCCTTTTGCTAAGATCTTCAAAATTTAATGGCGAATGCCTTCTTCTACCGTGGGATGAGAGGACAACACTCAGAAGAGCCAATTCAGAGAAGTAGACAATGTATCCCTACCTGTCAACATAAAATTAGCAGTCATACCTTTCAGAAATAGATCGGATTTCTCAATGTGGACAGCTCTCTCTTCATATTCAACCGAATAGTGACTGGTTGTGCCAAAAGCTGGCATGAATCTGGAAAGAAGGTTGTCTCTAAGCGGACCACTTTTCTTCTTTGTATCTCTGCAAACTCTGTAGGAAACAAGGGAGCAGAAAAACAGAATATAAAACAGACATGAAATTTATATTAAACAAACTGAAATATTACATCAACTTCAGAGCTGCTGCTCATCCATCATTCTCATGCCATTACATTCTCACTTACAGGTGGTTTCAGATTACCACAAACTAACATATAGGTGGTTTCAGATAACCACAAACTAACAGCTCTGCTGCCACTTGATGGTGGACAGAGGAAGCAATTTCTATTGCTTGAATAAAATGAATACATCTGCCTCTATTAATAGAGGTCTCAGAGCTTTCTAGAAATCAACATTCAAAGCACATGTGTAGAAGATTGTCTGCAGGTCGGTGGAGGGCGGTGGATGAAGCTTCTGTTTCAAATGCAAGGTTTAATCGGTTGGTCCAGAGACGGCTAGAAGAAACTTCTATAGTTAATGCTCAGTTTGACAAATACGGGAGAAATTAATTACCAACAAACTCCTCCTTCTGGATTGAATAATACCCAATGCTGCCCTCTTAATGACATGGACGACTCCTCTTAAATTGAGTTTGTCTCCTTGGCCTTCTCTCTGTCCTTTTCACCGGGAGATGACAATATGTCAATCTTTGAAGAACTTACATCAAAACAATGTAGAGCAATAGAAATCAATAGAAACAGGAACAGAGAAATCCATAGTGGGGAATCAGGAACCTTATATGCATATAAGTTCATTGTTTTTGAATTGGCCAACCGTCATTGTCATATGACAAATCATCAGGGGTTACCACTCCCCATTGAACAACATCTGTATCAACAATTGATCTTTCTTCGATGTCGTCACTTTTGTTATGCACCTGCATAAAAACAATATTAACAATTAAAGATATTATGACTTTTTGAGAAAAGTTAGTGTGTTTACTTTCATGAAAAAAAAATCATTTCTAACATTCTAAATAAACCGTAGACTTTCAGAAGAAATGACAAATGACAAATCAAAAGTGTATGGTGGAAAAATGTGTAATAGATTTTTTTCAGAATTCATATGTCCGCCTTTGAAGAACTTACATCAGAACAATGGAGAGGTACATTTCCAGTAGCATTGTTGCTTACATGGTCCTCATCATCAGACTCCTGTTACATGTGAGTCGAAAAACGGTTAGCAAATGATCAAATGAATTGTAACATTAATATAGTACCAACCCAACATACCTTAGGAACACTGATTCGAAAGCCTTTTGAAGTTGGTATCCTAGTTGTAGTCATTGCTGTACTTTCAGCAGTATTAGTTAGACCATGAAGAGATAAATTGCTGGCTTTAAGAACATTTTCATATTCTATGATGCTTTGATCCCCACAGCTGGTAGAACTTCTCTCCAAGTTTTTTGTACAGACAACATATGGTGAAACAGGCCCACCAAATACTGGGATGCCCAAGGTAGGTGTCGAAACAGTTGATGTAGAGAGGAGGCCATTTGAACTTGATACAGGGGTCAAGTTTTCTGCCAAACAAACGGTAATCAATTACTGGAAAAAAAATAAAGTATAGTTCTTAAGTGCAGAAAAAAAAATCAGAAGAAAAAGTTCTTGCCTGCTAAGTACGCTTCTCTAGCTGTAACATGCAGCCTTTTTAATATGTGTTGATAATTGTATACACAAAATTTAACTTACACACAACCAAAATATCCCATAGAATTAGATTTAGAGAGAGATGAAGATTGAAGTTACATGCCTGAGAATCCTGAGGCAGATACACTTTTAAATGTCGAAGCCGAAGGTTCTGAGGATTGTGATGAAATTTGAAAGGGCAAAGTAGACACAGCCTCAGCTAGAGCATTATCAGCATTCATGTTTAACCGAGAAGGAGACTCAGTCCTTGCAATTGCAAGTTGTGCTTTGAGAGACTTTTCTTTAGGAAATGGTTCAACCCTCTCCAAATGCTCTAAAGTTTTACGACCTGTTTCTCTGGATTGTCGTGGCACATGCAATTCAAATGTCGACGGAACACTCTGTCCAGATATATTTGCATGTAATGACAAGCTGGTCTTTTGACGGGTGCTCCTTATAGGGCCTCCCAATGTCAGAGCCTCATCTAACATAGAGATGCTCCTCTTTTTAAACATCTGGATAGCAAATCAAGTCATGTAAATAACCAGCGGTTTATCGCTGAAACCAAAAATTAAAAAAATTCATTAAGAACTTGGGAGAAAAGTTATCAAACATGGATTCTCACCTGTCCTCCACTAGTAGGTGGAAACTGTATTGGTGTCCATTGCGATTCTCGGGTGCTTATTCGAGTCCCATCACCTATGTTCTACGAGCACAATAAAAAATAGTCATGAGATGATAGAACATAACAGATTCAACTTTTATAAATTTTAAGACTGAAATAAATGTGCAAAGTAGTTCACCATAGGATGACGAGCCCGGGGACGAGAATTTCTGACATAATGGGTATACTTCAGAGGCTGAATTCTATTTCGAGCTCTTCGATGTTCCAAGCCACTAAGCCTGTTCGACAGGGTATTCGATCTATCTTCAACCTGCCTATTCTCAAACAATCCACCTATTGTTGTTCTTGGTCTTTGTTGTTGAGCAGTGGACACATCTGGGAATAGAGAGTCAGCCGAAACCTACAACATGGGCTATTAGAACAGAACAGATTCAATTTTTATAAATTTTAAGAATGAATTAAATGTGCTACAGTAGTTTACCAGAGGATGACGAGCCTGCTGACGAGAATTTCTGGCATACGGGTTATTCCGTGGCTGAACTTTATTTCGAGCCATATAAGCTTTTGCTATCTCTACTGCATTAGACTCATTCGAAACCTACAACATGTGCTATTATTAGAGCAGCTCGTATGGATCTATATAATGACGAGGTGGCAAACAGATGGAGATCTTTCATCTAGAGCTCAGTTTATTTCCATTCACACAGGTAACTGAAGCAACTGCCCAAGATGAAAGTCAAGTTTATTTGTCAATAACAAATTTCTATGGCTCTTGTTATCTGATAGCGATCTATAATTATTATGATTGTGTATGGCTTTGTATGTCATATGGGACCTTTGTGATGTTGCAAGTATGCTTAAGTCGTTTGATTTCCTTTTTCAATAAGGTTCTGTTATTAAATTTGTTGTTTTGTGAAGGATCCAATGTATGTTTGAAGGTCCGTCCAAATAGGCAGTATTGCCTCTGAACCTATTAAATGTAATATTAATTAAATATAAATATCTTATTTAGACAATTATTGTTATTTTTCCTGAAGACTCTGGCCTAATTCATTTTAGTCAATACATTATGCAGATTTTGATCCATTAGAGATTATAGTTTTTTTTTTCATTCAGCTAAGGATAGTTGAACTGTAAGTGTTTCCTCTTGGAGCTTCATAAAGCTTCATTACTGCTCATTAGCAAGCTTTCAAATGGCTTTTTAATATTTTATTATATTACCTTAGGTTGTATTTTAATGAAAATGTATTTAACTGAATGCAGAGGCCCAAGGTGGGCAAGCGTGAACCTGGGTATCTTCGTGTGCATTCAATGTTCAGGAATACACAGAAGCCTCGGTGTGCACATTTCAAAGGTCTAATTCTTCTACCTTCTTTAGCATTACATTCCCCTTGTTTCCTTCTGCATTTTACGTAATTTACTTTTCATATCTTTGTTGGAAAGTGATTCATTAAATAGAAGCAATCAATATATTTTATACAAATCTAAAATCAGGATGGTCTAAAATTAAAAGCCACTGACATGTTCAATGAATCAATTGTACAAAAAGCCGATATATTTGTTCCAGATGGCAAATATTGAATCGTAAAGTGCAGTGATCATGACCTTGTTCCTAGGGTTTTAGAACCTATACTATATATATATATATATCGGGCTTGCATGTGACCGTAGTTAGGTGTGGATCTATTTGATGTTGCTTTGTCTAATTGAGTCTTACCTACCCATATAGTTGCCAGGTTCAAAAAATTTATTCGTTTGGGAGGTCAAAACATTTCAACAAAATTATATTGAAATTGAAAATTCTTAATCAAATTGGACAAATATATCTGGTGCAAAGAATTCAGGTCTGGATGGATTTGAATGAAATTGATCTAGTAACCATGCTGTTTGCCCAAGGTACCATTATATCTATAGAAGAAGAAGCAATATGTCATACAGGGACAGTTCCTCTGATGTTGCTGATCATGCAAAGATTTTTGGGCAGGAGAAGATCGACCAAGCTCAACAACATACCCAAGTACCACCATTAATGAATATCATTATAATGCATTTGAATTTGTGTTTATACTGTTTTGTGTTTAAAAACTTTCAAGGTGTGAAGGAGAGTGCGGAACAGAAGGTTTCCCAGGTCTGCAGCCAGAGCGAGGAGAAGGCTGGAGGAACTACTGAAATGGTTAAGGAGAAACCTCTCAAGCCTCCCAGACTGCTGCTCAGCAGGGCAAGGAAGAAATTGGCTCTATATTCCAAATAGGTTTGTCAGTTTTTTTTGGTTGGATGATAAACATTTTGCAAATTTTAATTCTTCTCTGGTTTCTCATTGTTGGTGTTTCCATTGTTGTAGTAGTATGAGTATGTTTGTTTCTTGTTTTAATTTGTGGGTATGTTTACAAAGGCTGGGGAGAAGGTGAAGAGAGCAGCAGAGACTGAAGAATTCCTTCTTTGGAGTAAACGAGAGTGAGCAGTGACCATTGTTCACTGTTCACTAGAAGAGTGTGTTTATTGTCTTGTTTTAGTATTGCTCATCAGATTATGCTTGTGTTGTTTTTTGTGTATAATAAAAGTGGGTGGCTGTTGTCTGTGGACAATTCTTAGTCAATATCAATCAATCTTTTTCAATCAGTTTTATGTCATATTATCAGTATCTTGTCTTTGATTCATAGATGGGAGATGTAGATGAGGGACGTATTAAATGATTGGAAAATAAGAATTTGTGGTACTCATTTGATTTGATTCACAATTTTTTGGATTGAGAAATATATTTAAGTTTTTATTACCATATTGAATTTAGTTCATATCTATTTATAGATTGAATAAAAAATTAATAATTTGATGATTATTGTTTTAATCTATGAGGAAAGTAAGTTAATCTGATGAACATTGTTCAGATTGGAGAAAGAAATGACAAGAAGTTCAAATAAATTTCATGCACAACACTGATTTCAATGCAATTCTGAATTTCAAAAGCATTCCCATGGAAAGAAAAGGATGACAAGGTTACATGGGGCCATATCCCCTGGATAAGCATTGGATCGAGAGCAACAAATTTCTACCAGAACTATGTATTTTGAACTCCACTTTTTAATGGCTTCATGTGCTAAAACAGCATCACGCTCAACAAGTCCCAACATTCACATAAGCATAGCTCTCTTTCCAAATATAAAAAATTATGAAATACTATCTTCATACATTATTGACATTAAGTAGTATCCTTAAAAAAATGGCATTAAAAGAAAGTAACAGTAATGAGGACATGAAAAACAGAACCTCAAATTTTCTTCTAAGCTCTGATTCTAGCCACTTTCGAAGATATTCATTGTAAATTTTCTCATATGTTTCCTTTATCAACTTGCGCCTACAAATACCTCTATGAGCCAATATGTTTATGACTACCTTCGCATTAGTTCCAAATCCTTGAAAGAAACCAAAACAATAGTTCAGCACATTACATGCCATTAGGTGAGAAATAAAACCATAGATTCACTTAATACATATGCTCTAGACTTCTTGAGTCTTCATTATCTGTTTAGTAGACCTTTTTTTTAGGTAGTGTCTAGTTTTTCAAGGATGAACCTAAATGATGAGGATGTAATTTCAAAAGCATGAATACCAACCTTTTCTCCTATATCATCTGAGCAATGATTGTAATCACATGCTCATATGCACACATTAATAAATATTGAAACATTTGAAACAAATGTTTGTCATTGGCTGACATAAATTACCTGGTAGAGTTAAATTTATTATTTCCTCAAAATTTATGATGGTTTAAAGTTGCTGAATGTGTTCGAATGTTTTCAGTAGCAAGATACATATAGTTATACAAATCTTATGTTATTTGCTTAAAATTCTTGCACAATGTAAGGAAACAGAAACACTTTCCTTGCTTTAATGATACCTTTCTCTTTATTACTAAAAAATATAAATATGGTGTAAATTTGGCTGCATTGAGTGAAAATTTGAGAATAAGAGCTGATTTTCAATTACAACCAACAAAAAACAATATGTAGAGTTCTGTTAGTCTTCTGATATCTTCTATTAATGTTAGACTGGTATATTTCCTTTTAATGATATGAAAACATGCTTTTGTTTACTTGATTTAAGATTCAGTGGCAATGTGAACATTTTAAAGATTTCCTACTTTATTTCTAAACCTGGAACATTGCAACAGAAATTGAAAATACAATACAAAACCAAATGAGACTAGAACTGTTCTTACACAATAGAAATTGAAAATACAATACAAAACCAAACCAGACTAGAACTGTTCTTACACACTTTGGCAAGAACTTCGCTGCTCCGCAGCTCTTGTTTCATATTACATATATGCTATGAATTTAAATAGAATAATTTACCTTCAAAATGTGTCAACTTACATTTTCAGTAACAGGACAGGTACCATTGTCGAAAAAATGGACACGTTTTTCTGTCCTTGGCTTTTTCCGTTGTTGTTGCTCTGCAGTTTGCAGATTGCTTTGTTCATTTCCACCATCCACAAATTCTTCCTCAACTTCTTGACGAGGGCGCTTCCTGCAGATGGAATTGTACCATTTCTTACTAAGACAAATGGCCAGATCCACAATGATTCTCCGTACCCAGCTTGCCATTGCAATGCGATGCTATGCTACAACTGTCTTTGCTTTTAGTTTGAAATCTAAAGTTTCTGTAAAATAATCTCTCCAGGTCAATGAAGATATGCCCAAGGTAAGTTTCTTAAAATCGGAAAAATCTGCTGCGACGATCCTGTCAAAGGAAGTTAAAAGAAGAATGAAGATATGTTCACGGAAAGTTTCTTTTTTAATTTATCACAAGCTACGAACATTTCTCACTGGACAGTGCAGATGACTTTCGTGGAAAATATTGGAGAATTGAAGTTTATCATCTCTCGATCAAGGATTGAGATTCCTAAACTATGTTGAAGCTTTGAGCGAGTACATTCTTGGAAATTTCAGGGCGTCTTCCTGAGCGCCTTATTCGCCCTGAAAAATTGATAACTCTTTTTCATTTTGGGTTTGAGCTGCAGTTCCTCTTTAGAAATTATCTTATCCAATTGTAGGAGGAAAGTACAAATATATAATAGATAAAAAAGATGGAAACTTTAATAACGTAAAAATAATTCATACTTACAAATGTTGCGTTTATTAATATAATATAATATTTTAATTTTTTAAAATAGTTTTGTCGTTTATATGTTTTATTTTATAAAAATGTATTATATAAATTGAATTATTTTTGTTAATTATCTCTTGAAGAAAATATTTGATAATATTCTGTGTCATATTATTCATATGTTAATTTTTTCATTTATTGAAGTGTGATAATAAATTATAGATCCATGATCAAACCTTGTGAAATAAGTTTAATTTAAAACATTTTTATTCTTATATTTTATCGATTGAAAATTTTGTATTATTAATATTTTTTTGCATCCTACTTAGAAAAATAGAGAAGCTATTTTTCCTTCACAAGATATATTGGCATTTGTGGTAGATTTGGATGGCAATAGATGTGCATTAGATTTGGTCATGGGAGTTGACACTAAAACATATAATGCTGCTACTTATTTGTCAACTACTACTTGGCCCTCCCAAAATTTTAGTGCGCCTTTTCAATCTAAACTTTCATTTCTAGAATGAATTTCGAAGTTCTAAATAAAGTATAGGATCCACATGCTTCAAAAACAACCTCTTACTCCAACTCAAGAAAAAAACACATTGAAATACATGAGCCATGCCTTTCTCTAATTCTACTTCCTTTCCATGTGAGACCTCTCTCGAATTTTTCCAATTATCTCACATTCCCAAAATCTATATTGATGAGGAAGCTATTGAACTCAAGGGATATTTATAGAAGCATGTGGTCATCTACAAATTTTCTAAATTATGGCCCAAGCTATGTAGTCTACATGATTGGATCACAAAGAAATGGAAAAATTTAATGGAGAATAAAAATCACATCCATCCTTGTGTCACAAGTTTCTTTTTTTTCTAGAGTTTGAGTCTCTCAATGACATTGATTATGTGTTAAAACTAGGAATTTTGTTCATGATTTTTTTTTGTCACTAAAGAAAAATTTTCTCCTCTACTCTTGTGTAGGTTCATCTATCCCATTTTATCCTATAGTTTTAGGAGATAAGCATTCTTAAAACCATTGAATATGGCTTGAGGAAGTTCAATGGAGAATTTAATGAGAATGTTGACTATTGTTGCTCCATTTATGCATACGACCATGTGGAAATGGAATTAACTAAGGGGTTATTGTAAAAAAAACTTTGAAGGTGGGGAGTAGGAGATGGAGACAATTAATAAAAGTTGGCCCAAATTTTGTAGTTTAAGAAAAAGGATAATGATAATTTGAATAAAAAGGCTCTATATTATGAGGCATCTCCAAGACCAAAATACATCTACTTCCTCTAATTGATAAAACATAGTAATAGTATTTGATTAGCCTTCATTGACTCAATTAAATCTCCATGTGGCCTTATCCATTTACTCCAAAACAATCTTAGTTCATGGAACCCTTCTTGAAAATGCTATGGAAAATTTAAAATGAGCT
Source organism: Sequoia sempervirens (assembly GCA_007258455.2). NCBI lineage: Eukaryota > Viridiplantae > Streptophyta > Pinopsida > Cupressales > Cupressaceae > Sequoia > Sequoia sempervirens. The sequence goes on along the minus strand of VDFB02058242.1, from coordinate 466,969,658 downwards.
CACATTGTCAAAACATAAGGTCTCACCATGTTGGCTAAAAATACACCAACCAATTGTGGATCTTGAACATATCATACTTCGTTAAGATTTTAGAGTTCCTATTAGAGTCATTGTATTAAAACACACTGAAAGACCTTGAATATCCTATATAGATAATTCACAATTTTTTTCTTGAGAGATTTTCCAACCATATTACCTACAAGATTAGTAAATGATAATGACTGTGTATCTTTTGGTATCATCCCAACATACTAAGCATTTGGTAAATTCCCACCTTTGCACTAATGCAAACATTATGGGAAAACAAACTGAGAATACACAAACACATAATAAAGGGTCCCATAACTAGTGGCATGAAAATTACTAGAAAATGGTGTAATGAAAGTCTAAAATATTTGTATTAAACCAAGAATAATTGCATGGATGAACGCAATTTACTTTATTGTAACAAATCATTTCTCACTTATTATCAATATTATCAAGAATTATAAAATCATCCTAAATTGTGCTTACCACAAAATCATGCACCATATTTAACTAATATTAATTGATTCCATGCAAGACAATCTTTACTATTGTAAGAATAGATTCCAAAGAAAAAAGAGATGCCACCTAGTCACATGCTGACTCAATGCCACCTGTGCACTGCCTAGTCACATGCTGACTCAATGCCACCTGTGCACTGACTGGACCACGGACCGCTGACTCGGATGCCACCTAAGCTGCCACGGAGATGCACACCATCATGTACGGATTGACACATGTCCAAGCCCGATTTTCCTGGACTGTTGATTTGGATGCTGACGTGTCCGATGACTCACTGCCACCTGTCGCTGACTAGACTGCCATGTGGCTGCCACGTAACCTGACATGTCACCTTGTACGGGTATGCTGACGTCATCGTACGGATGACACGTGTCGAGCTCTCACTGGTTCACATCAGATTTCATACGGATTTCTGACGTCATCTTGTACGGATGCTGACGTCATCAATGTACCTTCAAATCCACAAGTCAACTAAGAACTTTGACTGGCCATATCTCGCGCATACGAACCCCGTTTTCGATGAAACGAACGCCATCGGAATCGTCTCGGCGAACACTTCGATTTGACACCAATTTTGACAAATTTTGAGATGATCAATTTTTTGCTTCCTGTCAACCCCTGGTACCCTGTTTGACCAGACCTTTGACCAAGCATAACTCGCACGTACGATATGCTTTTGACGCGATTCAAGTTGCGTTGGAATCCTGTCGCTGTGCTCTATCCACTGATGCCAATTTCAGGAGATTATGAAGCTGTTGGATTTTTGAGGCCTTCAAGATCCACCTGGATCATTAGGAACACTTGGAGTGTGCAAACCAACAACCTCCTGTTGGATGTTGTGGATATGGTTGTTGATGTGTGGTTTTCATTGATGTCAACACTATTAGCATTTGGTGTATTAGATGTTGTATATGTCGAGGATTTTGAGAAAATTGTAAAAGAAAGTATTCTAGGTTCCTAGTGGAACTATGTAGGTCATGAAGGTTTCTTGTTCTGTACGTTGAAGATTAGCTCATGTAGATTAAAGTTTCTTTTGTTGAATGTTTCTAGATCATATGACTAGCACGATAAAAGAAAATTTGTGAGTCTAGAGAAGTATGACGGTGGGGTTGTAAGATTTGGAGATAACAATGCTAGTGTGATTTGTGGTAGAGGATCTATTTGTCTTGGTGGTAAGGATAACATTGATGATGTTCTTTATGTTGAAGGCTTGAAGCACAACTTGTTGAGTGTTGGACAAATGGTGCACAAGGGCTATGATCTTCAGTTCAAAAATTGAAGATGCAAGATATGAGGAAGTTCTAGCAATATGATTGCTACAAGTAAATAGACAAAAGGTAATATCTTTCATTTGACTACTGCTAGTGGGAGTTGTTTAATTGCTCAATTAGATGAAAAATGGTTGTGGCATGTAAATTTTGATAACATTATCAAGATAATTTATACTCAAGCAATAAGAGATCTACCTAAGTTAGTAAATCCTGCTAACACAATCTACAAGGAATGTCAAATGGGTAAACAAACTAGAGTTTTTTTCTGGAGCAAATAGTTTCATTCAAGTAATTTGTTGGTGCTGCTACATACTGACCTTTGTGGTTCCTCTAGAGTCAGAATTATTCATGGAGAAAGGTATTTTATGTTGATTATTTATGATTACTCTAGAATGATATGGGTTTCCTTCTTAAGAGAGAAATGTGAAGCATTTGAAAAGTTCAAAAAATTTAAGGCTGTGACGAAAAATTAGAAAAGACTAAAAATCAAGTGCCTGAGATCTAATAAAGGTGGTGAGTTCACCTCCAGGGAGTTCAAATCTTTTTTTAAGAGCATGGAATTAAAAGACAACTAGCTGCTCCTCGAACCCCTCAACAAAATGGAGTTGCAGAGAGAAAGAATAGAACAATTCTGGATGTTGCCAGAACAATGATGTTGGAAGGAAATGTATCTTAGATGTACTGGAGTGAAGCAGTAAGAACTTCTGTGTATACTTTGAACCGGGTAAATTTTAATGGTAATTCTGGTAAGACCCCTTTTGAGTTATGGTCTGGTTACAAGCCAACTATTAAGTATTTCAAGATCTTTAGAAGTAAGTGTTATATCAAGAGAGATGATGATATAGGTAAGTTTGATGCAAGAAGCGATGAAGGGATTTTTCTAGGTTACTCCACTAAAAGTAAGGCCTACCGGTGCTATAACAAAAGAATAAGAAAAATGGTTGAAAGTGAAAATGTTAGAGTTGATGAGGACTCTGTCAAATCGTCCAGATATTGTGGATATGAATAAGATGAAGACAATACTTGCAAAGGGAGTAATTCTTAGACAAAGAACCTACTTCAGATTATTCCATATGTTTTGGTAAAGAAACCTCAATTAGTTCCAGTAAATCAAGTCATTCAGGAAGCATAGAAAAGTGCAAGTATAGAAGAAAATCAGAAGGTCAAGAATGTCCCAAAACTCCAAGGTATGTAAAGCTAAATCATTCTGAAAATAAAATCATAGGAGATAAGAATAAAGGAGTGCAGACTAGAAGAAATATTGTAGAAGAATATTGTTTGATTTCCAAGATTGAACCTAAAAATGTCACTGAAGCTTATCAAGATGAATACTAGTTGGAAGCTATGAAGGAAGAGCAGAAATAGATTGAAAAGAATGACACATAGATACTAGTTCCCACGCCTCAAGAAATAAATGTGATTGGTACTAAATGGGTGTTTAGGAACAAGCTAAATGAACAAGGTGAAGTGATCTAGAATAAAGCAAGACCAGTATGTAAAGGTTATTCTGAAATGGAAGGTATTGATTTTGAAGAAACCTTTTCCCTTGTTGCTAGAATTGAAGTTGTAAGGTTGTTTCTTGCTTATGTTGTATACATGGATTACAAAGTCTATCAAATGGATGTGAAGTTAGAATTTCTGAATGGAGAGCTAGAAGAATTATATATTGAACAGTCTAATGGATTTCAACTAACTGAGAAAGAAGATATGGTCTGCCGACTAAAGAAAGCTCTATATGGACTTAAGCAAGCCCCAAGAGCCTAGTATGCTAGATTGGAAAAATATTTGTTGAAGCTTGGATTCACTAAAGGTACTGTTGATAGCAACTTATACTTCAAATTAGATCATGATAAGGAGTTAATTATAGAATTTTTTGTTGATGACATCATTTTTGGAGGAGAGGACAATCTATGTATGAAGTTTGTTGATGAGATGAAGAATGAGTTTGAGATGAGTATGATTGGAGAGATGAAATTCTTTCTAGGATTACAAGTTACTTAGCTAGACAAGGGAATTTTCATGTCTCATTCCAAATATGTGAGAGAATTGCTAAAGAAGTTTGGAATGGATGATTCAAATCCTATTGGTACCCCCATGGTGACTAGATGTAAGTTAACACAGAATGATGATTCTCCTAAGGCAAATCAAACTAGATACAGGTCAATGATTGGTGGATTTCTCTATCTAACTCATAATAGACTAGACATTATGAATGTTGTATGTATGGTTGCTAGATTTTAGGCTGATCCAAAACAATCACATGTGACTACTGTGAAGAGAATTTTTAGATATCTGAAAGGAATAGTTGACTTTGGACTTTGGTATCCAAAGGATGATGATCTCACTTTGAGTGCATATACTCATGCGGATTGAGTTAGAGATGTAGATGATAGGAAAAGTGCTAGTGGTGGTGCTTTCTTCCTAGGGAAGAAGTTGATGTCCTAGTTGAGCAAAAATTAGAATTCCATTTCTCTATCTACTGCTAAAGCACAATACATTGTTGTTGCAAATAACTGTACTCAAGTGATATGGATGAAACAGATGTTGAAAGATATCAGGGTGGTATATGAAGAACCTATTTCCATATATTGTGAAAATTCAAGTGCAATAAATATTTCAAAGAATCCAATGTTGCATTCCAATACTAAACATATATCAATCAAGTTTCATTTCCTGAGAGAGAAAGTGAATGAGAAAGAAGTCAGATTGGAATATGTTCCTACCAAAGAATATATTGCAAATATATTTAGTAAGACATTGCCCAAGGATACTTTTGAGTATCTTAGAGGAATGCTAGGGGTGATTACCCCTCTAGATAATAACTAAAGATGCATATTTTGCATGAATCTATGAGCTTCATTGCTATATTCTGATCCAGATTGATATTTTTGTGGCTACTACTCAAGGGGAGTAGTTAGATGTGCATATATTTGGTTCAAAGCTTATATGTGGAAAGGTCATGGTTACCTTTTCCATTGATGTCAAAGGGGATAAGTGTTTGGTGAAAAATATTTCTAAACAGAAGAGCCTTGTGGGGAGAAGTGCAGCTGAGAAGGAGTCAGTGTGTTGGGTTGATGGTATTTTTCACATCATGTGTTGCCATCAATGCCAAAGGGGGAGATTTTTGGATGTTGTGGATATGGTTGTTGATATGTGGTTGCCATTGATGTCAACACTATTAGCATTTGGTGTATTAAAGGTTGTATATGTTGAGGATATTGAGGAAATTGTAAAAGAAAGTATTCTAGGTTCCTAGAGGAACTATGGAGGTCATGAAGGTTTCTTGTTATGTATGTTAAAGATTAGCTCATGTGGATTAAAGGGTTTTTTGATGAATGTTTCTAAATCAACTACCAAAATTTTGAGAGGTCTGTGTGAAGTTTTGATTGTGTTGTGGTCCGACAGTGTTTTTTGTGGTCTTTGTCAATGTTCCTAAATGATTTTGTGTAATTCTAATAATATCAGTTGTTGCAGATGCTTCTATGTTGTTTCTTGGTATTCTTTGATGTCTCTAGATCATTCTCTATCTTTGTGGTATGTCCACATTATTTAGAGAGCTCGTGGTTGAATATCTTTTCTTGTGCATGTTTAGTTTTTCATGTTCACAGTCAACATGTTAGTGGTAGCGTGTTGTGGATCTTCGTGGTGAAATTAATTAAAGTATTTTTGTGATCAAGATATTAATTTGCATCTCCACTATATGTTGTGGCCGACCTTTTGGGATTCACATTGAAAATTTATTTGTAAATTTGGGTTGACATTACAAAAATGTTTTATTTTTTTGGCCGACTAAGTTGCGATGAAATCTCATGTTGTGGATATATAAGAGTGATTGGTTGAGAAAAGTAAGTTTGTGCATAAGTGTGAATGTATGCCAAAGAAAGTGTAAATGTGTGAATAGTTTTTCTATCATTCTATTGCAGAGTAGAGTGTAAAGAAGTTTGAGTGAAGTGTGAAGAAGGTTTTCTAAGCTTAATTGGAACTGTAATCAAGCTTGTGCAGAAGCTATTTTCTTAGTTTGTATTCTTTGGATTTTAATCTTATTATGTATTGTTGGACAGTGAGTCCTCTCTTTTTTATTTGAGTAGTGAGCTCTAGGAAATATGCCTGAATGCATTTGCATTCCCCTTATTATCTCTTATTATACTTTTAATAGGGTATAATATTGTGGACTAACATCCACTGTGGTTTTTCCCCTAACAGGGTTTTGAAGTAAAAAATCTTGGTGTTATTTGTCTCTCTGACATGTTAATTGTTTATGGTTAATTGTTTATTCATTAGATATGAGATTAAGTTAAGTAAGAAAAGTTTAAGTTTCTGTCACAACTAATTCACCCCCCCTCTCAGTTATGTGTCCTTGTTTTCCCAACACCTCCATTTCCAAGTCATCAACCTTGTGTGCCAAGTGTTGAGTGACCTTTGAGGTGAGATGGAAATGCTTCCAACCTCAAAAAGGTAGCTCATAATATTTACCAAATAACTTGGTAACCTCTAGAGGTATCAATGGTTGTACATTTAGTTAGACAAGAAGTTGCCTAACCTCATATTGACCTAAGTGAGCTTAAGTATAGTGTGAATGGTATTTTCACACTAACACACCTGATTTTTACAATATTCTAATTGGAAATTCAATTTTTTTCTAATGGTTTTTTATTTTTTAATTTTTCTTGCCACCAATCAAAGATGAACGGGAGAAACATTTTTAGGAATTTCTAATGTTTTAAGGCTATGGACATGTCTTCACCATGAGAGATCTAGTGGGTAGGTGGCATTCATGAAAGAAACTGATGTGGCTTGTTTTTGTTACCACATTTTTGTATATATGCCTAAGTGTCATTTCAAAGCTAGAAATACTCACTAAATGTTGTTCTAGTAGGCAACCTAGGTAAATTAGTTGTCTCAATCTCCATTGCAAACTGGCTCTAAATCAAGTGCAACAATTGGTTCATCAACTAGCATTGGCTCTCCAATGGGTGGTACTATATCTCAATATCAATTTGCAGGATCTGCTCCAACTCCTTCCCATGCCTTTGTTTCTTCATATGCCTCTGGTTCAAGATCAATTGTTGCTTTATATGCCCTTATAGGTTGTGCTTTCTCCTAGCCTAAAATGAGTGCTTACTATTATGCTTTGATATATTTTTTCCAAGCATTTGTAGCTTGTTCGAAAGGACCTATTTTAGGATTTTAGCCATAGCAGCAAGGCAATGAACTGTTCAAGATAAAATGATTTGGTAGACATGTATGTAAAATGTGGTAGCATAGACAAGGCAGTGAACTATTTGAAAAAATGCTGCAAAAGAGATCTAGTCTTATGGTGATGGAATGCCATCACAATCCATAGCAATTTGATTGTCATGTCATTCCATCACCATGAGAGTTTCAATGGAAACATATGAAAAAAATACTTATTTATCTTTGATATATTTTCGTATTGTGTTCCAAAGCTCTAATTTTGGCGCATGCAGGAAGGATACTAGAAAAGGTTGCAATTAGGTAGGATACATCTACTAATTGAATTTTCTTGTAAGTTTCCAAATCCTCTTTAGAAATCCTTTTGGTGTACATACTATAGTGATGGCATTCCATGAGATCATATTTCTTTAAGATATTGTGTCTAATAGTTTAGTGTATTATCTGTGTTATTAAACACTTCATTGCAGCTACAAACTCCATCTCTACATATACAATTGGATTTAACATTATGTTTTTTATTTCCTTTCATTTCCTTGATTGTATTACATTCAAATATCTTAGAGAAAAGATATTCAAACATAGAGACAATGTTAATTGCTATGTTCTCCTCATAAGTGAAAGAAAATAAAATTTCCCTCATATACTTGAGGTTTGATCCTTTTTTTAATCATGTCTAGCAATAATTAACATTTTTTTATATGTAGTGAATTGTGTTGTGACTACATTACAATTCAAATGGTTCAACATTATTTCTTGGCATAACTAATTCCTCTATAGTGTAACCCATTTTGGTTGTTGAACTATTTTGTTGTATAGGGAGAAAGCAGTTGGAATATACTCTCCTTTACCATATGTTATGTCATAGGTAGGTAATTGAAACTAATGTATTACATTTAGAATGGAAACTAATATCTTGTTTGGTTCAAGCTATGGAGTAGCCTATAGGAAACTAACAATAATAAAAGTAGAATCATATTCATCCAATAAAGTTTTCATAGGACCAATTGTGTCTGATATCTTAACCAGGTTAATAACCACAATGAAACCTAAGTTACATCATTCTATGTTTCAGATTGTCATTGAAATTCCCTACATATTCTTTCAGATAGTGATGTATGCACTAATCACTTACTTCATGATTGGATTTCAATTGTCTATGATCAAAATTTTTTCGTACATATTCACCATGTTTTTCACCTTCTTATACATGCTAGTAAACTATTTGAAAAAATCCTCAAAGAAATGTGGTCTCATGGTGATGGAATGTCATTACAATCTCTTAGGAATCCAAATATTGTTCACTTTAAAGAGGCGAGAATTTAGAAGTTTATGGCACCACACTATTTGTAGGTGTTTTGAATTGAAAACAAATAATATTTAAATGCTAAGCCTAATTAATGGGGCTCAATTTGAGACAATAGGCCAAATCTCTACAAATTTTCACCCATGAACTAAATGATACCTCAAAAAAGTGGAGTCGTGACTCTAAATGGGCCAAATTGGCCAATATATCCTACAAAGTAGGTTGAAAAACTCTACACAATAGGCCAAAATGACAAAAAAGGTTTGCATAATTGTCTCAAATATTTTCATGTTGGTTAGTTGGGAAGTTTAACCTAATGTTTTATTGCTTTTTTCATTATCCAGGTATGCATAAATTATCTTGTTGTATTGTATGGAATTTCCAATCTTATGTATGCATTTCCTCTGTCTTGTTTTGTATTAATTGTTCCTTTTTGTGTACTTGCCTAACCAATAGTTTGCATTTTGATGATTGTTTGCAATGGGTACCATCTGTCTCACTTCCTACTTAAATATCTAATGCTACCTACTCTTGTGATAGTCAACCAATATTTTCCTATTTCTTTGATGGTGTTGTTGACATATTCCATTCTCAAACATTGAAACCTGGACCCTACATTGCTCCATCTACTTATATTCTTTCAAATATTAGGTGAGTTGTTTTGGAATCTCCATAGCAAGGATTGGGTGTATTTTTTAATGTTGATATAATCAAAATTTATAATTGTAGATGATAATTACAATCCATGTACACTATAAACTAATTTCCAGGCATATTGTTTATGTAATAAATTAGGGTTTTAAAGATAGCCTATGTAATGCCCATGGATAATTTCACTTTCTATAGGAAGTAATTATTTGTTTGTTTCAATATTTAGATCTCGTGTCAAGTATTTATATGCTCTACAACTTTGTGCATACCCACTTGTTGTGGTAGCTCACCCTACAGAGCCAAACCAATTTTCCCTTGGATTGTCAAATGGAACTATGTAGGTTTTGGAACCCTTAGTTTCTAAAGTCAATGAAATGAGAACATTGATTTTTGAGCTTTTTGTTGATTGTACCTTTGTATTATGCATGATGCCACATTACTTTTTTTAGAATCTCTCAATATAAATCATGCTTTACATTATTTCTATGACTATCATTCTAACAAATGTTTAGGGAATTAATAAATTGTTATGGTACTTATTGTTTAAATTTTAGCTTCATTTAGTTTTCAATGTTGTTTCAAGTTTTATTTATTTATTTATATTTTTAAATTCAATTTGTGATATCTACTTTAACGCTCATGTTCAATGCATGCCATGTGAATGTATTTTCAACAATCTACATTACTCCACATGCCAAACATGATTCCCTCTACTTGCTATAGTATCTAAAACTAGGACACCGATGAATCTTGTTAAACAAACTAATCAAACTTTGTGTACTTAAATGATAGTAGAAATTCATAAAAAATTCCTACTAAAAAATTAATCATGTTTCTCTTTTGTTATTTTTTTGTTGTATATGTAGGGTCATAATCACCAGATTTGTGGTTGAAAATTTAAGTATAGCCATAAAGAATCCGCTTGCTATAGTATATGAAACTAGGACACTCATGAATCTTGTTAAAGAAACTAATCAAAATTTATGTACTTAAATGATAGGCTTGCAAAAAAACATGCAGAAATTCATAAAAATTTCCTACTAAAAAATTAATGATGTTTCTCTTTTGTTATTTTTTTGTTGTATATCTAGGGTTAGTATCACCAGATTTGTGGTTTGAAATTTAAGTATAGCCACAAAGAATGGTTCCTTGTAGGATATTTGGGCTTGCCACATCCTTGAAGCTCTCTAATAGATTAGATCACATTTAGATTACAAGATATACAAATATTTCCTTCAAATTTTTTGCTTTGTTATGAATTCCAACTTAACCTTCACTCTCATCAATGTCTAATTGTTCAATTTTATAGGCTGTTGAAAATTGCATTATTTTTTCCCTTGAAAGAGAAGGGTGAGTGATCTTGTGGAATGAGAAGGTTGTTGAATTTTCCAAGATATATAAATAAAGAATACTTTATAATTATAGTTTTAGATGTTCTTTTACATATCATAATTTGCATATAGATATGCTATGTCCATAAGTATTTGCACTAGAGTTGTAATCACAAAATAGTTTCCATGTGAATGGAGCATTTTGTTATATTAGAAGGAAAATTGGTTTGTTTCTTCATGTTTGGTTGTTAAGGTCTTATAGGTCTAATGAAAGCATTTATAGCCTCAATGTTTTTAGAATAGATATAAGATGGGAGATTTAATAAAACAAATGGATCATCAATTTTGTGCAAAAGCTTTTTCTTTATGTTTTATGTATTTTATTGAGTGACATACTTGGAAAAAACCAAAACGGGGTCTTGTGGCTTGACTCTTATGTGTCTATCCTCCTTAGCTCAATTATAATATTGTAGTGTTTTATCTCCCAAAACGTACTGGCAATAAAATGCTTCATAAACATGAATACACATAGGAGTCATCTAGGAGAATAAGTTTGTTAGTCATGTTCCATCAGACGGTTTGAAACATAATTTTTGGTGCATTGGTCACAATTCACAATCTGTCAATTGGAAGCTTCCTTATAGTTGGATCCTTGCTTATTCCTTAATTTTATCGTCTTCATTTCCATGGACTTCAGTAGGCATTTTTTTACAAGTTTTCATTCATTTCAATATCCATTGTTCTTAGATTCATTGTAAGGCCATTCATTGAGTGATTCCAATGACTCGTATTCCTTTTGGTAGTTCAACTATGAAAGGAAAGATAACATTTCAATTTTATACATAAAGTGATTTTCTTTAAACATCTGCTTTCAAGAGGAGAAATCTGAAAAATTTGTACAGTTTTGACTCCTGAGCAATTCAGTCACATGACAATTTATATCACTCTATGCATAAGAGTTTAAATTATGTTCAGCCCTACTTTTCCAATTTGGCAGGGACTCCAGCTGCAGCCCAACTCTTGTTTATATATAAAATAGTATATATTAATTTAAAAAATAAGTGGGTGGTATGGTATTATATTTAGGAGAATTAGTATATAAAAGATAAATTTAATTGAAAATGTTTAGATATAGATCTTTCAAGATATAGACAAGTTGAAGTCATAATTTCTATAAAAGAATGCACTGGTAATGATAACTAAAGATCACACAATATGAGTTAATATATGTAATCATATTTCATTTATATCAAAAGTATAATTAAAAAACATTTTGAATGATATCTTGACATATTTCACATAAATTTATGTAATAATGTATGCTATAATTATTTTAAAATCAGATATATTTTAATATAAAGTACAAAATATTTTAATTTCAAAAACTTGAAAAATATAATATCAAAAAGCCTTTTCAAAATTAATTTTCTTTTCTAAGATTATTAAATATGAGTAAATATAAATTTGATCTCTTCTCTTGATTTTACTATAGAATTATCATGTTTACTACATATTTTACTTACATTAGAATTAACATCTTTATATTTTAATTTGATAGTTTTAATTTTTTTAAATATATATTAACCTACCTCTTATTATAATTATGTAATATATTAAAATAATAAAACATAAATATATATTATATATTATATAATTAAGAAACATATAATACAATTTTGAAAGAAATTAGAAAAACTTACATGATTTTTTTTACCTTTAATAACATATCTATAATATATTTTTTCTCCAACCACAATCAGTATTATTATTAATTTTTTCTCTTATATTCCTTCTAAAATTACATATGAAGTTAAATTATTGAAGGCTTACGTATTTTACCTATATTTAAGCGGAGAGGCTTCCTACAGTCACAACAAAGACTTGGTGAAATGGTGGAATGTAAGGAACGGTTAATGTGTGCTCTGAAACGAAGGGTCATAAAAAATGTAACTAACGATAGTGGTAGAGGCTAATGGCTTAACTACGTAAACATGGCCAATTTGGTTGTCTCCACTACTATTTTAAAGAAACCACTTATTGTTGATTTTATGTTAAGTTTTCTTTCTATGCCCATCAGTTTTGCACTCAAACTACTGTATGAATCGAATCCACTAGAAGAGTTGGCTCTGTATACAATGTGTATGATAGCATGGAAAAACTGCCCTCTTAGTTTGTGAGCATGGATAAATCCAGTTGATTCACCCCACATTTATTACGGCCTACTCTAAAAACTCTCTTAGGATTGGAGGTGGAAATTATTATGTTTGTTCTCATCTTTCGCATAATATAAGCATAAAGTTCACAATATCAGCACCACCAGTGCAGTTACATGTGTCTACAGATATCCTATCGACTTGGTGATATTAAGTTGGTTAATTTGCACTAAATTTTTCCATAACGTTTGATCTTTACAAATCTTTGTGCTTGCACATTTTCACTGCCCTTTACCTTACAATGATTATTTCATATTGGGATCACTCACAATCCAACCTATGTTTGGAGCCTGATATGTGGTTGGTGCCACATTCTCTTTAGTTATTCATTACAGAGAACTTACTCATGTGGTACTTCCATCCCGCTTTGCCAAAGTGGGATGCCATTACAACCCTCACAATCTGAGTTTCTCTCAAAACCCACAATAGGAATTGTGTTAAAATGCAGGATTACAACCACACTTTGACTCTACCACTAAATTCACAATATTACTAATGATCTTCATTAAAAATTGAAAGACATAATTTACTAATGTTTGTTGAATTTCATAAAAGGCACAAGGTATCATTCATGTTTTAAGTGCTTTATGATTTCTGAGAAAATGTGCACCTAATTGTCAAATTTAAATGTTTAAAAGTCAAATGTAAGTAACTATTCAAGGATTTTATCCACATTATGGGTTTGATCTGTCAAACAAAAGATTTCTTGAGCTCACAATGATTCAAGAAACATATTTATTTAGAGTGGAAATCATTGTCCATTTAGCGAGTTAATAGGATTAGATTATTTTGCTGAATGTTTCTGGCTTAGATTGTGTTTGTAGCTTTTGAATCAATGTTTCAGATAACACTCTATGATCCATCATTAGGAAATCAAAGAGCATAAGGAGAAAAAATGAATGATTACAAATGAAGAATTGAATAAAAAAAAAGAGAGAGGGGGGAAGAAAAGTGTTGATGCCAAAATTGGCAAGGTAACAACCCTTTGTGGGAAACTCAGTTTATGGGGGACTTATTGTGCTAAACTGAGTGACCTCTAGATTTTTAAAGAAGACATTCTTCTATAATTGGAGTTTTAGAATGGGAAATAGAAGTAGATATAAAAATAAAGAATATAACTAAGGTGATGTGCCAGAATTTAGATAAAAAGCACGATAAACCTATCTTTTGGATATGATCTAAGGATCTGCTTAGCAATTTACCATGTCTTAGAATAACATAAATTAAGGATTGCAGTATGAATAGCTCATTCAATGACATCAAATAATAATCATACCCATTTATTAATAAAGAGTTGAAAGACATTAATCTAAACCAACAAACGTGTGTTCAAATTATAGAACTACAGAAAATAAACCATTCAAACAATAATGACACAATATAAAGTTTATCAATAGCATAAGAAACATAGAGGCCGAACAATGGCATAGTCTATGAGTTAGTGCAATAATCTAAACAATAAAAGGCCTAGTCTCTCCAACAATCTTGTAATTCTAAAACTAGTGAAGCTTGAAAAACATATAGCATGTAATCTTCAAACTCGAAACCTCCAACTTCTAGAACCCTTCTTCAAAAGAAAAGAGCAGTATTTATAGCAAGCCTCCCACCGCTTAGTGATCAACAACCAAAAAGATTCAAAATCTTGAGCAATGATTTTCCTTGCCTATTGTAACAGAAAAGATTTGAGACACAGTATTTGGTCACTCTCCATTCAGGTGTATCCCCTGCGAATGATGGCAGTGGTCCTAGCAAAGTATCATGCAGACAAGTGTCGCATCTTTGGATAGGCAGTAAGAACACATGACAACATATTGTATCCTTTTGTTTGCTTCATTCCTTTTGCTAAAGAAGCTTGTAAGGAAGGGATGCATTGCAGCATATCGCTACTCGCAACCGATTTACCCTTCCTCTATTGAAAGCTTGCATTGAGATGACACATAGCAATAATGTTTGATATAGATGCTGCCTGTGGAGCCCACCAAACCTTTTTGTGATTAGGAGCTACGTGGCACATGAACGGGGACCAACGAGGAAGTCAAAGGAAACAAACAAAATAACTAGCAGTGAAGACACGTGGGAGCATATCGGGGACTCATAGATGGGCAAGGAGAAAAATCCTTTGGAGAGCGATGGGCGAACACGTTGTAGAGGCTGTGGTGACATTAAAAAGGGCCTCAATGGATTTATTTGAAGGCATGGGCCAATACTTAGCCAAAAACCAAAACCCAAAGGGAGCATGGTCGACAATTTCATATTCATAGCTTCTAGCGACTATCAAGGGGGTTTTGCTTTGAGGAACAGGGAACCCAAAAAAATTCTCTGGTTCATAGAACGAAGTGCCATCCATTGGCGATAGAATTAGAGCCTGGAAAGGGCTGCTTGCAGGGGTGGCTAGTTGTCCTTGGATGGTCTTCCTATATTGTGCAAATTATGTTGGGCTCCACCCAAGTCAAGTGTTTCTTTATATGAAGTACCTTAGGTAAACCGACCCGCACCTCACAATGGAAAAGTAGTTGTGCAAGAGGATGAATAACACCTTCAATGTCTACTACGGTAGGAGGATGGCCAAAACTCTAGAAAAAAATTGAGTCTTGCTCCTTTTCTTCAATTCTTTGTGCAATCTACTCGACTATGGCGATTGACCCATCTTCAAGAAATGGGGATGGCAAACCCATCTCGCTCAATTGGGAGAAATTTTCCCACATGTTATTCATCGTCTGGTTCAAAGTAGTTGTAGCCACTTTAGTTCACTAGAAGATCAAGTGGAAATGGATGAACTTTTTTGTCATTTGGGCAGTAATATCCCGATCTTCGATCTCTACTTTGGCCAGGTCTTCATCAGAGACCGAATATAGCTTGCTCAGCAAACTCTTTGCTTTTGGAACTATTGTGCCCTTAGAACACATGCCCCATTTGGAATGGGGACCCTCTTTTCTTTCATTTTACCAGGCTGTTTTTGTCGCCACTTCATTTTGCGTGTGCCATTTTAGTGTCTCAAGTGGTCAATGTACCTCCAAAGCTTCATCTTGAGTTCACCGTGTTGCTCCCTTTTAATTTTGTCAAGTTCTAGCACCTTGCGAGGTCTCTTTGGTAGTTTACCTTTGCTAGCGGCTTTGGGGCCTATCGGGCATGCCGCGCCAGGTTTCCTAGGCTAGGTTTCCCCTTCTTGTCCGTCATCCCAAATGGTGGAAGGCTTCCTCCTTCCCGGGCCCTGGGTCTTAGCCCCTTGTTCTCCATCCATTGAAATTTGCAAGTGTTTTGGCTGCTTTCGTGCCCTCCAAGACTGACCCTCCGGACTTCCATGTTTGAAAGTCCACGAGGGCTTTGCTATTCCCAATGACAGACCTCTGGTGGAACTCCACCCTACGGGCCTCAACTTCCCTTTTGCCCCTGATGATTCCCACACAAGAATTTTAAAATGAAAAACTAGTGGCAGACTTCCACCCTCCAGGTCCCGGGATCCTTTTGGCCATCGGTATGCAAAATGAATCCCAAGCGATCGTCATCCCACATCCTCCCAGACTTTGGGTCCCAGGCCTCCCACCATCATCCGTGAATTTGAATTCACCAACTTATGCTTTGTCGTACTTGCATTTAATGAAGCCATTAATGATGGAGGATCCATGTCTTTGTCAATCGTCACCCTCAAACCCGTTGTCGTCATGTGTCGACCGTTAGTGGATTTCATGCCTTCCCGCATTGGGTGTCCGAGGTAGGTTTACCGTTTACCCTCCTAAGCATTTTTTTCATGATTTTAAAGCTTAAAATGAACAACACGAGTTAAAAGAACATGTGATTGATAAAACACAATGAAACACACAAAATCCATGTTTTTTATTCTTCAATAAACCTCCAAACTTCCCTTGAATTCATGGCTGAAACTTCACCTCATCATGACCATTCATCGGCCAGGGGCGTTCATGCCCTCTAGGCCTAGACCTCCTCTTGGCGGTCGAAAACAGAAAAAACCAGCATTGCCAAAATGACTATTTGACCCCCCAGGCCTAGTTCCTTGGACTTCTATCATCCATTCGTCGTTAATGTTAAAAACTTGAACATCCTTTCCCGGCCACCATTTTCACTATTCGGGCCCAAACCCCAAGACTTTCATGTCCGGAAGTCCTTGAAGATGTCGCCCTTCCAAATGGAGGAGTCACCCCATTCGCCTGAGCTCCGGAGTCCTCCTTTCCTTTTACCATCCATTTCACATGCATACACAACTTTCTGATGATCTCTTGGGACCCGTTCCGTAGAATTTCGTCTACGGAATTCTGTCCCATCTTCATCATTCTAAATAGCGAACCGACAATGACCTTCTAGCTCTAGGGCCCCGAGCATCCATCCACTGCCTCAAGGTTGGCCCTGAACTTTGAATGACTTCGCCCTTTTCGGGCTCTGGCCTCCTGGAGTTCATCCCTCCTCCACCATTCTGAAAGGGAAATTCACACCCGCCCTTTTGAGCTTTGGGCTCCATCTCCCTGATCATTGTGGAAACTCAAAAGGAAAATGCAACGTCCAACCTAAGTGTCGGGTTCAGTCCGCCATGCCGCCCCTTCCGAACTTTCGTCCAATGATCGCCATTATGAATGGCAAAGGCATGAAAACTTCCCGTCTCCTCAAGCCTTAGCACTTTAGTAACTAAAAATTGCCATCCACCCTTTGACCCTCCAGGTTTCATACCCCAGAGTTTTGCGCTCGGAACTCCGTTTCTACTCGATCGTCCCAAATGGCTAACTCTGGATGGCTTTCCGACCTCATACCTCTAGTTACTCCCAAATCGATCCAAATAACCTCAAATTTGAAATGTGATCTTGACCCATGTGATTAATTTTGTTCCTCTTTGCTACAATCCTTTTGAACCATTAAAATTCGGTCGAGAAAAGTCTTCTAGATCGCTCTACCCCGATTTCCCTCTAAAAACAACATTCCTACCAGGGAAGTCTGGCCCTTTGTGCTCGGATTGCCTAAAAGCCCTCAATGAAAAGACTAATGACATCTGAAAGAAAAGGTATGATTTTATGAATGACTAACAACAAGGATCTCATGATTGGTTGTACTAACAATGCCTTTGTTCACAAGATATATGGAATCAGGTGCAAGACCCTTGGAAGGGGCACTGAACAAAGGGAAGGGTGAGCCTCTGTGATTAAAAATCACCATGGACTAGAAGGAAATAACACACACCAATATCGGCCAAGTTGATATTGATGAATTCATACAGAGGGTCAGAATCAACCTGATGACCAAGAATGCAAGGCTGATCAGACAGAGTGGAATCGCAAAAGCTGTGGGCTTTCCCACATCTCTAATTGCTCCTTAGTCATGGCTTGTTGGTAGGCCTATCAAACCGAGCCAAGGACCATCGTCGATAGGGATGTTAATATTCTAGCAGATATGTTAGCTAAAGGCATTACAAAGACCTTCCACATTCCCACTTGTTAGGAAATGGAAACACCCACCATAGAGGAATGTCTGGCAACATGGACTAACAACCCAATAGGCTGCAAAAGATTGATAAACTAGCATTGGCTTAAGGAAAAAAGGGCCAGCACTGCGAAGGTTCCTCACGAACTCTTCTACAGTGATTTTCATGAAGATTACCATGACTTAGTTACCATGTTGAGCTGGGTAATGCGCCTAACTACCGCACCATTCTTTCAAGAGTGGATGGTGTACTTTGTCGAGCAGATCCTCCATGGGAATGAGGACATCACCACAAAATCTGCGTTCTACTGGGGGGCCATAATAAGCGACTGCTTCCATGAGCAGTTCATTAATGTCAAGAAGAGTTCCAAGTTTTACATGACCTTGTATCTCTTCTACTCCCTAGTGGACCAAAGGCAATATAGCGGGTTGTTTGTGGCACCCAATGAAGAGTAGGGTTGAAAATTCAAGGTCTACGACAGGTATTGTCAAATCCAGTAATGAAATTTCAAGGAGTATTGTAGGGTAAATGACGCCTTCATTGGTCACATCGCCTGGATGCTTGGAGGAGATTTTTAGAGAAGAGTCTCTCATAGTGCACGTGCGTTCCTGAAGTAGTACACTTTCCTATTCCTTCAGTTCCCCAAGTTCACATACATTTGCGCCTAGGGCTTCACAGAAATACTAAACAAACTACCCGGTACCCCAACGATCGGATCATCCTATTAGAAATTTCTTGGCAGCTCCAACACATATAGGCAGTCTTCAACAACAAACACGTGGCAGAAATTTCTTATCCCTTGACCCTTGGTTAGGGCATGTATAAACTGCAAACTTCCTAGTGTGCTAGAAATTCAGAAAAAGAGCTAGTGGAATACCACTCCCAACTAGACACTCCTCACCCATGGATGGACCCATATGGGCATGTAAGGAAGGCATTAGGGCCAGAGTACGCCCATTTGCACAATGTCAAAGAATTTTGGGAAAATTTTCAAGATGACAAGGAAGTGCGAGCTAGGAACTATATGAGGATGACTGCATACTTCATAAGGAGGGTGCAACTATTCCCTATACTGAATCAAGTAGAGGACAATGAGGACATTGTAATGGATCCCTGGTATAATGCAGTCTTTAATTTTCCACTACCCACAATAGATTGGGATGAGCAGGAGGTTGACGATCTTGACATCGTGGCTCGAATCGAGGAATGGGTTAAAGGACAGGTGAGCTGGCTGAGGCAACAAGGAATGGTCTTAACATATAAGGGGCTTAAAAGCAAGCCAAGTGCCACAGAGGACACCACTGCCACCATTTCAACAGGCAGGACATCTAAGTCTCCTCCGGTCACCAAATCCAAGAAGAGGAAAGAGATAGAAACATAGCAGTCTCTTGACCGCAAGGTTTATACAAGAAAGGACCAAGGAGGCTCACCTTCCAAGAAATTTAAGCAAACAGGGGGCACCACGGAGCAGCCCATAATCCAAGAGGAAGAAGCAAAAGGTGTGGAACAATTAAAACCTCTTTTGGCTCTCCCTGCTTTAACTGCCCCATTATCTACCTCCCTGGCCATGGTCGCCACATCCCCACCGATAGTGGACATCTTTTTCCATCTTGCCTCTTCACCTTCGACCAAGCCTGTGATAATAATTGACTCTTCCTCTACTATGACTACTCCTTCCTCCGATGCCATGTCACCAACCGCATCGCTCCCTTTAGCTATGGTTACGGCACTAATGCCCGCTTCTGCCTTTCCTGAAGCCTTCTCCAAGCATATGCAGAATCTCCCTTCCGAGCTCTCCTAGATCCTTATGGATCCTACTCTTCAAGTAGCCCTTGCACAGGTCCTCGCCACTGCTAAACCTTCGTAGCCTCTAACCAAGCCACCGACCATGGAAGCCAATATGTTAATTTTTGAGGAATGGCAAAGGCAAGAATAGGAGGCCTCGAAGCCATTTTAAGAGGAGGTCGATGAGTACCATGAGCACCCTGAGTATGAACACCGCATAATCGACAGGGTGGCCTACGAGGAAGAAGGAATAGGCTCTTCGAAGAGCAGGGATGAGGAGGAAGATGTCGGTAGTAGGGTCATCCTGTAGGGTTTCAATGATGACCTTGAGGAAGAAATGGCCTGGCAACTGAAGGGTACTGAAGAAGAGGCAAAAAGGTCACCTCTTGGGGAAGAAGGACAGCAACAAGAAGACAGACCTGAGGATGAGGCTCAAGCTATCAAGAGCCTCGAAATTGAGCAGCCCAAGGAGCACATGCATGAGATTGAGCTGATTGAGGAAATGAAGGGGGAGGAAATGGAGAAGGAAGGAGGTCCCCACAAAAATTGTCTACCAAGCCTCACATTAAGCACCTTGTGTTCATCTAGGACTCTGACAAAGAGGAGGGTGATGTTGCTAAAATGGAAGAAAGGGCTCCTAGGGATAAGGAAATATAAGTCTTGGCCAAGAAGGGCGAGGGTGGTCGTGAACCACCTAAGGAAAAGTTTATCGTGCATGAGTGGTTAGGGAGACAGCTTGAAAAGAAGACCCTCGTGTTGAAGGACCGAAGAGCGAGGCTGGAGTCTATCCTAGCCTGAGCACAAATCACAACTAGGAAAGAGAAGAAGCCTAAGATCATATCCAAAGTAACAATGGATGCTTCTGGGTCTCGAGCTATGCAGATAGCAATGCCCGTGGTGGGCCAGGCTGGTGTGAGTTACAACATCTCAACCATCGACATGGGGACTACTACCAGAGAACAAAAGGTAGGACACCTTGAAGAGTTGGTGGCTACGGTGGTACATCTGATAAAATAGGACAAGATTTCAAAAGATGAGCTCAAAGCATAGGTGTCCGCATTGACAGATTACATCTAACACTGGTCCTCAATTGATGACCTACCCACGACATCTGCAGCTCCTCCCCAACTGCTGTCCAAGGAACAAATTGACAAGTTGGAGAGAAGAAAGAACTTGGACAAGACTATAGAGAGCTGGTTTCAACAGGTCTTGTACGTCGGGAACATGGGAATTAGCTAGGCTGTTCGGATAGCCAATAAGTTCTTGGATCTGTAACAATCTTTGGAAAGCATGAGGAAGCTTTGCACTGACTTCCCTGCAACATATGACTCAACCTTTCCAAAGATCGAGGCTATCCTTTAGTTTCCAAAGGCCACATGGGAAAGGCAGCTTACATTCAAAAGGAATGATCACTAGCTAATGGATGTGTGGAGGTAGGATTTCGACAACAAGAAGGAATGGCTGGAGCAGATAATAAGTAAGGTAGATCCAGATATTAAATGGGTTAAGGAAATTAGGGCGGAATGTGCTCGATACCTCAAGATGATGACGAAGTACGACATGCCCAAAGTACAAATGGATCTGGAAAAGGTAAAACCTTACTTTCAAAAGAAGATGGTGGACAAGATGTCTAGTGAAATAATAGTGGAGTTTATGAGTTTTGTTGCTCGTGCCTTCGATCAATCAGAGCTGTATAGAGATCAAGGCACAAAATATGACGAGGACTAGAAGAAGTTGGAAGATAATGCCAAAGAATGGAGCTACCAAATGCTGCGATATGAGATCATTGAGATAGAAAAGATCCAGCTAGTAATGCTAAATTTCATGGAGTATGCAGCTTCAAAGAAGCAAGAGGACAACCCTGTTATCAATGAGGAGCCTCCAAAGGAGTAGCTATAGTAAAAGAGCAATCAACAAAAGACAAAAAATGCTATAGTATCATCAGTAGGAGACAAAATAGGGAAAGGGATAAGAATGTATTTTAAATTGTAATATATTGGGGGTTGAAGGAACCCTATTTTGTAATGAATCTTGGCCACACAGTGAGAATTAATCTTGGCCATTCATTTAACTTTTTGGGCACTATAAATAGGGCTCTCCTCTCATTTGCACAAGGAGTTCAGTTGTTGTAAAGACATGTTGCAGAAATTTATAATGAAAATACATTGACTTGGTGCATTTTCTAAGTTTTTCACATGTTACTTGATTCAACCTCCATTGTTAGATGCTTTAATTAGATTTGTATTGTTGTTTTAGTTAGCTATATTCTTGCTTTGATATATTTTAGAAATGTTGTTTTGTAGTTGTGAAAATTCCTGCTGTGGAGATGCTTTCTTAGTCCATACTTTTTGTTGTTTGCTATTGGTAGATGGTTGTGTAAAGTTAGTCTGGGCTTAAATTCAAAGCTTCCCCACACTTTCATATTTGTTCATGTATGCATATGGTGAATGAAAGATGAAATATTTGTAGAGCTTAGAAGATAGCACAAATTCCATGAGACTATGAGATTTCTGGTTAAGTGGAATATTGTTTCCAGGAAGCTATCCATTGTAGGAACTCAGTTATTACTATTCATAGTTAGTTGTAGATCCAAGAACCTTCCATCCTCCCCACTCTTTTTTTTTTTTTAAGAAGTAACCTGTACTAAGGTTCATTGTACATTGTAAATCCAAATTTAAAGAAACACCAAAGTTTTAGACTGTTGTTCGAACCTACAACAAAGTGCAACTCAACCTCCATCTCGAAACTTTAGATTTGAAGATCTGCCTCGTATCCAGCTATGTAAGTTTTCCCTCTGATTACCAGCAAAATCACATTAAAATCAACTGAGGAATTCCATGCAAGTCATGCCCTGACACCCGAGAGACCTTGGGGAGATTTTCAATGCCTTGCCATGGGAAATTTCCTTTCAAGAGAGGTAGTACATTCGTGTACTTCCTATGTTGAGAAAGTGTGGAAAACACCCATCAAGAGAATTTGCGCTAGAAGGAGGGCCTTGTGAAGCTAGATCGAATCGGATCATTCTCCCCAGAAAGGTTTCAAAGGGTTCTACGGTCGACACCAAATAAGGGAGAACTCTAAGAGTTGCAGCCTCCTACAAGGGAAAAATGAACCAAGGGAAGTAGTGCTACTTCTTCCTCTTCCTCCACTCCACCCACTTCCATTTCACCTTACCCTCATTCAACTTGCATTCATCTTCCACCCGATCCTCTAAAACTGTAGTTTTACCTCCCATCTTCGGCAGCCAGGGAATTGCTTCTCTCCTAGCCCTTCTAGTCCAAGGTACAACCCGAACAGCCACAACTCAGGTGCAGTCCTAGACTACTGTCCTATTGTAGGCATAAACTCAACTTGTTGTTTCCCAACAACAGATACCGCCTCCACCTCCTGCCATGGCTTGGTTACAACAAAATCCTTCACCGATACATTTTGCCACTTATCATGATATGCCCAAGAGTCTAGAAGTCTTTTGTTCAAAGTTCAATCCTTGTGACCCATAAAAAAAAGTGGAAGAACATATCAAAATATTCAAAACAACGATTACTGAAATGCAGGTTGATCATGAGGATGTTGCATGTCACCTTTTCCACATTCGTCTGGCTTAGAAGCCTTCTATTGGTACATCAATCTACCAAGGGGATCCATTACCTCATAGAACCTAATGAAGAATGCTTTCCTACAAAAATATAAGATCCTGATTAGCCCCTCAGAGTTATATAGGCAGTTTATGTCCATCAGGAGGGAGGTCAACGAACCCATTGGATCCTTTAATGACCATTTTTCATCGTGCCTTCACAAGGCTCCAGGACCCATTCCTCCACAATGATGTTGTAGCCCTGCCAGTCTATTATGCGGTGTTAGACAATCTCACATCGGCCTCGATAAAAAGGATACGTCCACCACCTGCCTCATTAGTAACAGCCTATACAGAGGCTATTATTGCAAGTGCAGATTTGGGGCAGAATATCTCCAGCCTGGAGCCCTCTTTGGGACCAGTAGCTCACCTGATGTAGATTCAAGGGCTTAATCAAGAATTCACTCATCAGACCCCTCTTATGAATCAAATACCTTAGTTTCCCATCATCCCACACATGGGACAACCACTGAATTATGTACCTCTTGTTCCTTCCTATTTGCAGCCTCAACCATAACACAACTATTCTCAGGCTGCCCAACAACAGCAAGTGTGTTCTCAGCAGCCCCAAGCGCTATTATATCTACTAGGGCTAGAATTTCCTCCAACCCATTAGAATCAGTTGGTGACCCTACCCGTCTTTCTCCATAATATGACACTGCAGTCAAGCAGCACTACGAAGAAAGACAAACTCGAGGAGTTGACTGAGATGATAAAGAAAATGTCCACTAAGATGACGCACTTGAGGATTCAAAATAATCAGTTACAAGCGTCCCAATGTAACTTCTAGGCCAATCTTAATCGGGATAACTGAGATAATAGTGATAGTAGGGACAACCAGGAAGCAAGCACCTCCTCTGGGAAAAATTATGATAGAGGACAAAATACTAATCAAAATTTAGTAAGGAGACCTTCTCAGAGGTAGAATCTCACATGGAATACAAGGCCCAATAATTGAGGTGTCCCTACTCCTTTTGACCAACCGACAAGCAACAAAAAGATGACTAGTGGAGTATACCTTGTCAAGGAAGCTTTGTCCAGATGGTGCCAGATTCACAAAACTAGCAGACACTCCGAGTTGGATTGCCTTGAATTCCAGACAACTGCTGAAATATTCTGAGTAGAAGTGCAAAATGTAGCTGATAGTGTCAGTTGTAGGGACATCATCCAATCTGAGCCATATGATTCCTCCTATCTCATGGTCAACCAAGCACCATTTCTACGAAGTGACTGCAATGAGCCCGAAGTCAAGCATGCTCCCATGAGGAGTGAAGAAGTGTAGGAGGTAAGTAACGAACAAACTTTAGCTCAATTTTTTTATTCAATAGATAATGGTCCACTAGATGAAGAAGAACCATACGTAGATAAGGTCCACAGGTTCCATCAAAGATCAACTCCCTACTTCCTCAAAAATAGGCAGGCAGGTGGACCCTTTACAACCTCTACTCCACTGAACAATTTTGCTACCCCGCTTAACTCTAATGCCAACAACAACCCTGGAATTCCCCATGTACCCACCCAATATGTTAACAAGAATGGGCCTCAAAATTAGTCGCAGAATTAGCCTCAAGGCCAACCCCAAAGCTCATCAAGCCAAACCAAAGTCCAACTTCCCAACTCTGCAATAGGTCAAGCCTATGGCTCTAAGATTGAGCAAATGGGTGAATACGTGGAAGAAGAGATTGGAAAGGTGAAAATCAATTTGTCTACCTTTGAACTACTCAAGGTCCCCGCCATGAGGCATGCTTTCTTTAGGGTATTCAATGGAACCCCATCCTCCAGCACAATGCAGGAAAACATTAGCTAAGAGAGTTTCCTTTGAAGAGCATAGGCAAGAACCGGTGATACATGATAATACCGGGAAAAGGAAGGATGTTCCCATAAATCAGTCTATAGGTAAGCAAATGGAAAAGGAACCAAATCTGAACAATAGGCAGAGTTCTAAAGATCAGCTATCTAGGCAGATCAAGGATAAGGTTGGTGACAAAAATAGAGGTTAGATAGCTCACATAGACACGCCTATGGGCATCTTCCAAGGAAGGTTGGAAACTCCCCCTTTCCTTACCACCATTCAGATATTTGGGAAGAACTTGCATAACTGTCTACTTGATTCAGGGGCGTCTGTCAATGTCATGCCTTTGGCAGTGTGTAAGGCTCTTGGGATCACCCCCATGCCTTCAAGAAGGAAAGTTACCTAACTGGACAAAACATAGATTAACATTGTGGGAGAAATAAATCAGATCCCGATGCAAATTGCTATAGACCCAAGGAAATAGCAAGTCATTGATATTCAAGTGGCTGATATCCCCGATGCATATGGGATCATCTTGGGGATTGAATTCACCAAGGAACTGAATGGATATACTACCACATACCTTTCTCACATGTGGCTACCTTGGAAGGGGCTATCAAACCAAATCCGTATTGACCGTGAACCCCATATGAAATATATGATCACAGAATACAACAATCTCAATGAAGTGTTGTTTGTTGAAATAGAACTGGGAAATTATTGTCCCTTTGTCTACCAAAATGAATCTGAGCCTCAGGAAAAATGTATTTCCAAAGTACTCTTAGTGTTGTGCAGTCCTTCGACCGATTTTATTCAAATGCCCTAGAGTACGGAGATTCCAATAGAGGCAGGTGACAAACACGATGAAGGAAACAATTGGGGCCTACTTAGTGGTTTCTAGGAGTTTATAGAAAAATGTGCAAGGGATTAGCTCAGCTTGGGCACCCAAATGAATTTCCAAGATCTCTTATTGCCGAATTGGTGCAGGATTCACAATGCTGCCCACTTTTAATTTGATTACTGCTTATGTCAAATAATAGTGGAGCATGTTAAGAAATCAGCTACCCCTTAGATGGAAATGCCAAAGGAGATACTGATAGAACCACCCTCTGTTCAGCACACTGGGATAGAAGATTCCCCTAAGGTTACGAAGGTAGCCTCCCAGCGAAAGGGAAGAAAAAGTTTAGTTGGAGCTAGAGTCAAAGAACTTTCCAAATTTTGGACCCTCCGATTTCATGGGTCCATGTCAAAGCAAGGAGCTGCTGTTGGGATCGAACTCATCAGCCCAACAAGTAAGACCTTTTCTACCGCCCATAGATTGTAGTTTTATTGCACCAATAACGTAGCGGAATATGAGGCATTAGTCCATGGTCTTCTTATGGCCTTGAAGAAAAATGTCAAAATGTTGCAAGTTTTTGGGGATTCTGAACTCGTAGTTAAGCAAGTTAGGAAATTGTACTCCTACCATGATAGAAGACTTGCAGACTATAGGCATAGGGTTTGAGATCTCTTAGAGGGTTTAGATGCATTCAATATACAATTGATTGCTTGTGCTCAAAATCATATAGTTGATGCTCTGGCTCAAGCAACCACCACTTTGCAACCCCTCTCTTTGTCCGGGCTTAAGAAATTCATAGTTGAGTTGACATCTATGCCATCTGTCCTGGATAATGTTACTCACTTTTATTTCTTCAATGATGGAAAACATATCCTAGAATTCATCACGAGTTCTGATGTCTTCGTAACCCAAATAATTGATGAAGCAGATCTGCGGGAGGCCGAGTTGGATATAGAGGGGGTTATTAACCTAAAAACTAACATGATTCCTAGGGGCATGGTTCAGCTGGAATCTATATTTGATTTGGATCAGATCAGAGACTAGAACTAGCAAACTAAGAAGGAATCCATAAGCAACCAGTGCGATGCTCACAACCTCGGGATAGCCGAGGAGGTCAAGAATGTTTTTATTGACAAAGTATGCACGCCTGAGGAAAATGAGGGAATCATTGGTGCTTTGCAAACGTATCTTGACATGGTGGCATGGAGCTACGAGGATTTAAAGACTTATGATACCTCCATCATCACGTACACCATCCCTCTCAAGACAGAAGTGAGACCATTCCATCAGCGGCAACATCCTATCAATGCCTTATTGGAGCCCATCATCTACAAAGAGGTGCAAAAGTTGCTTTCAACAAGAATTATCTTCCCAGTCAGGCATTCTACGTGGGTGGCCAACTTGGTCCCGGCCAGGAAAAAGAATGGGGAAATTAGATTGTGTGGAGAATTCTGTAATTTGAACTGAGCTTCGAAGAAGGACATCTATCCAGTGCCTTCATTGGATGAGGTGCTGTAGATCATCAACTGCTCCCAAATGATGTCTTTCCTTGATGGGTACTTTGGGTACAACTAGGTAATGGTACAGTACGAAGATCATCATAAAACAACGTTCACGACTAAGTGGAGAACATTCACTTATAGGAGAATTCCTTTTGGGCTCATCAAAGTTGGCACCACTTTCCAACACGCCATGGATATCACCTTCAAAGATCTGATTGGCAAGTGCATAATCATCTACATAGATGATTTAACTGTGTTTTCTAAAAGGCAGAGTGATCATGTTTCTGACCTATGCAAAGTGTTTCAGAGGTGCAAGGAGTTTGGAGTTTCCTTTAACCCCAAGAAGCGCATTTTTGGCGTGACTGAGGGTAGATTACTTGGACACATTATTTCAGAACAAGGAATCTCCATTGACCTTGAACATATCCAATCCTTGCTGAGAATCCCACCCCCAGGTAGCAAGAAAGAATTAAAGTCTTTCTTTGAAAAGATCAACTTTGTTAGAAAATTCATCATGGGTTTCGCATAGATTGTTAAGCCCCTCAATGCTATGTTAAAACAAGATGCCAATGTTGAATGGACTCCCAAAGCCAAACAAGCCTTTGAAGAAATCAAACAGGCCATTGTTGAAGCACCCGTGTTAGTCTCGATTATCTGAAACCATTCTATATCTACTCATTTGCTTCAGAGCATTCTTGTGCTAGCATTTTGACTTAGAAAGACAATGAAGGAAATGAGCACCCGATCACCTTCATGAGTGCTCCCCTAAAGGATGTTGAATTGTGATATCATAATGTAGAAAAGAAAGCGTATGCCCTCATCAAAGGGGTGAAGAAATTTTTGCACTATATCCTACGCAATAAAGTTTCTACCATTGTCCCTGACCTGACAGTAAAAATGTTGCTTATGCAAAATGAATTAGATGAACGAAGAGCTAAGTGGGTCACCTTGCTCCAGAATATGATATGGAAATCCAACCGATGAAATTGGTGAGAGGACAAGCACTTACCTGCACAATTGCTGAAGCAGCAGCTGAGGCTAGACCCAAACTCACTGTGCAACAATACCAGCTCGAGGATGTTTCCCTAGGAGAATGGTACGAGAATGTAGTTTATTATTTGTTGAACCAAAAGTGTCTGCCGCACCTGTGGGGAGTCCAAAAGAATGCTCTTAGGTTGAAAAGAAATGGTTACATGCTACAAGGGTCCATCCTATACAAGAGAAATCATGAAGGAATTTACTTAAGGTGCTTGGGCAAGGAAGAAGCAGACCGAGTTTTAAACAAGTTTCATGACAAATTTGGCACTGGCCATGGTTCTGGTCCTTCCACTGCACATCAAATATTGAGAGTGGGATATTATTGGCCAACTCTCTTCAAAGATGCTCATTGTCATGTCTACTCATGTCACACATGTCAAAAAGTCACTACCAAGGAGAAGAATGTCGTTGTCCCACTGCAACCTATGCTAGAGGTAAGGCTATTCACGCAATGGGGTCTCAATTTCATCAATCTGGTAAGCCCTTCATCATTTGTAAGACACAGGTACATTCTTACCGCAACTGATTACTACACTAGATGGACAGAAACAATCATTTGTAAGCAATGCACAACTGAAGTAGTTACTAATTTTTTGGAAAATCTCAAGTTTTAAATCACTTTGGTTGTCCTTATGCTTTTGTGTTTGACAATGGACCTGCATTCACTTCATTAAAATTTGCTAGTTGGACGTTTGATTAGAGGATTGCTCTTAAGTTTTTCTCTAATTACTACCCCTAAGGAAATGGCCTAGTTGAATCTACAAAAAAGAACCTGGTCACAATAATCAAGAAGCTATTAGATAGGAACCCCAAGGACTAACAAACTCAGCTTCATTTCTCCCTTTGGCCTGACCGCACTCACCATAAGGCTGCCCTTGGCAATTCCCCATTCCATCTAGTCTATGCCCTAGAGCCCGTATTTCCTATCCATCTAAAGATTCCCACTCTACAATTTATCAATGAATTTTATGAGGGAGGAGATCGTAGAGAAGCTCGGCTAGTTGAGCTCTTGCATTTAGAGGAAGTTTGAAACCATGCAATAAATTTTTTTTAAACATCAGGGCATGGTTAAGAGATGGTTCGATCGTCGAGCCAAAATCAAGGCCTTTAGAATTACATATTTGGTCCTGTATTGGGATAAGGCCCATGAAAAGAAAGGCGGACACAACAAATTCGACAAGCTTTGGCTTGGCCCCTTTCAAATAGCTAAAATTTTTGGAGACAATGCCTTCTACCTAAAGACCTTAATTGGTGAAAACATCATGTTGCCAGTCAATGGGCAGCACCTAAAGCATTACTTCCAGGCCTGAGCTCTTCCGAGCTCTCCCTTGTAAATATTTGTATATAGGTTAGAGTAGGTTGCCCTTCTGGTTTGTTTGCATCTTCATGTTTTGCTTTTATTTTTTTTGCTTGTCTCCCTGGCTATTTTGTTTCGAAAGGATGTTCTCTGTTCCCTTGTGGTGGCCATGCTCACCCAATAGACGGTTCGCTCTGCTATCTGTCCTTGGTGTTCTTCGGCTAAGCATTCACTCTCAACCATTGGTCTCTAAAGGCTGATTAGGAATGATTTCCTCATTTGAACTCTACCTTAGGACTCGACCCTTGGTTGGACCTCTTTACATACATCTCAGATCTCACACAAAACACATAATAATCATTTCTAAAGGACTATACCGTGGTTTCCATGACACCCTAGTGAGTGAAAAATCTTAAGTCTACTCTAGTGACCACTGTGGTCCCAAACCCATGGTAGGCTTCATTGCTTACTTGGTCGAGCAAAAGATATATGAGAAAATATGCATTAAAAGAAATATCAAAGCAAAAGAGAAAAATAGTTTTAAAAACTAAGTGATCGCATGGGTGTGCGGATAACTCTACCGAGGCTATAGACGCCCAGCTGGCAGTAGAACAATATCCATGGGATTGCAGCGACAACTCCATTGGGGCTATGGATGCCTGACTGGTAGTGGAGCAATGTTTGGGTTACTTTTGGTGTTGGGTGATCTGCGTAGCTTACTTGGTTGGATTGGTAGCCACTAGTCATCATCTCGCGTAAAGGAATGAATGCACTACACACACTTCTAAGATGTCCCGTAGACTGACCTAACTACGGATCCCGTTCTCCTAGTTCACCTTTGGAAGTCTACTCCTGGTCTGCGAAACTAGAGATTCTGGGTTCTGGATGAATATTTATCTTTAGAATGTTCGAGAGCGTTCCCTAGTGAAGTCGCCATTTTGTGTGCCCTCAGCACACATGCCCCGTTTGGAATAGGGACCCTCTTTTCTTTCATCTTGTCAGGTTGTTTTTGTTGCCGCCTCATTTTGAATGCCTTGTTTTAGTGTCCTGAGTGGTCAGCGTACCTCCAAAGCCTCATCTTGAGTTCACCGTGTTGCTCCCTTTTAATTTTTTCAAGTTTTGGCACCTTGCAGGGTCTCTTTGGCAGTTTCCTAGGCCAGGTTTCCCCTTCATGTCCACCGTCCCAAATGGGGGGAGGCTTCTGCCTTACTGGGCCCTAGGTCCAAGCCCCTTATTCTCCATCCATTGAAATCTCTAAACATGTTGGCTGCTTTCGTGCCCTTCAAGCCTAACCTTCTAGATTTCTATGTCTGGAAGTCTGTGAGGGCTTTGTCATTCCCGACAACGGACCTCTGGCAAAACTTTGCCCTCCGGGCCCCAACTTCCCTTTCGCCGCCGATGATTTTCGAACAAGAATTTGACAACAAAAAACTCATGGTGGACTTCTACCCTCTAGGTCTGGGGATCCTTTTGGTTGTCAGTATGCAAAATGAATCCCAAACAGCTATCATCCTGCATCCTCCTGGACTGTGGGTCCCAGGCCTCCCGCCGCTGTCCATGAATTTGAATTCACCAACCTTATGCTTTGTCGTACTTGCATTTAATGAAGCCATTAATTGTGGTGGGGGTATAAATATCTTTCCTAAACCTATCATTCTCACTTGTTAGGTTTGCAGAGAGAGGTCAAAGAAATTTCCAGAGAGGATCCCTATCTTCGTTGATCATCACCCTCACACCCGTTGCCATCACGTGCCAACTATTAGTGGATTTCATGCCTTCCTACATCGGGTGTCTGAGGTAGGTTTACCGTTTTCCCTCCTGAGCATTTTTTTCATGATTTTAAAGCTTCAAATGAACAACATGGGTTAAAAAAACATGTGATTGATAAAATACGATGAAACGCATAAAACCCATGTTTTTGATTCTTCAATAAACCTCCAAACTGCCCTCGAATAAGTGGTTGGAACTTCACCTCATTGCGTTTATTCATCGGCCAGGGGAGTTCATGCCCTCCGGGCCTAGACCTCCTCTTGGTGGTCGAAAACATAAACAACCAGCATTGCCAAAATGACTATTTGACCCCCCGAGCCTGGCTCCTCGGAATTCCATCATCCCTTCGCTGTCAACGATAAAAAGAACATCCTTTCTGGGCCACCATTTTCTCTCTTCGGGCTTCAACCCCCAGACTTCTGTGTCTAGAAGTCTGTGAAGATGCCACTGTTCCAAATGGTAGAGTCACCCTGTCCACCTGAGCTTAGGAGTCTTCCTTTCCTTCCACCATCTATTTTGCATGCATACACAAATTTTTGACGATCTCTCAGGTCTCGGTCCATGAACTTCCATCTGTGGACTTCCATCCCATCTTCACCATTCTGAATAATGAATTGACGATGACCTTCCAACTCCCCAGCCCCGAGCATCCATCTGCTACGTCAAGGTTGGCCCTGAACTTTGAACGACCTCGCCCTTTTCGAGCTCTGGCCTCTGGGACTCTATCCCTCCTCTACCATTCTGAAAGATAAATTTGTACCCACCCTTTCGAGCTGAGGGCTACATCTCCCTAATCACCATGGAAACTCAAAAGGAAAATGTGATGTCGAACCTAAGTGTCAGGTCCATTTTGAATGGCGAAGGAATGACAACTTCCCGTCTCCTCAGGCCCGAGCGCTTTAGTAACTAAAAATTTCCATCAGCCCTTTGACCCTTTAGGTCCCGGACCCCGAGGTTCTGCCCTCGGAACTCTGTTTCTGCTTGGCCATCCCAAATGGCTAGCTCTGGATGACTTTCTGGCCTCGTACCTCTGGTTACTCTGAAATCGATCCAAATGACCTCAAATTTGAATCTGATCTTGACCCACGTGCTTAATTTTGTTCCTCTTTGCTAGGATCCTTTTGAACCATTAAAATTCGATTGGGAAAATTCTCCTAGATCACTCTACCTCGATTTCCCTCTCAAAACAACATTCCTGCCAGGGAAGTCTAGCCCTTTGGGCCCAAATTGCCCGAAAGCCCACAATTAAAAGACTAATGACATCTAGAAGAAAAGGTATGATTTTATGAATGATGAAATGTATAAATCTAATCTCATCTATGAGATTTTGATTAACAACAAGGCTCTCATGATTGGTTGTATTGATAATGCCTTTGTTCATAGGATATATGAAATCAGTTGCAGGAACCTCGAAAGGGGCACTGGACAAAGGGAAGAAGTTAGGAAAGACTCCTCAGGGAAAGGAGGATAAAGACTAGATGAAGTTCTAGTTCCAAGGTGAGCCTCTATGATCAAAAATCACCACAGAATGAAAGGAAATAATAGACACCAATATTGGCCAAGTTGATATTGATGATTTCATACAGAAGGTCAGAATCAACTCGATGACCAAGAATGCAAGGTTGATCAGATAGAGTGGAATCACAAAAGTTGTGGGCTTCCCCCAATCTTTCATTGCTCCTGAGTTAGTCATGGCTTGTCGACAGGCCTATCAAATTGAGACAAGGAACATCATCGATAGGGATGGTAATATTCTAGCAAATATGTTAGCTGAAGGCATTACAAAGACCTTCAACATTCCCACTTTTCACGAAATGGAAACAACCACCATAGAGGAATGTCAGGTAGCATGGAATGAAAAACTGACAAGCTGCAAAAGATTGATAAACCAGCATTGGTTGAAGGAAAAAAGGGGTAGTGCTGCGAAGGTTCCTCATGAACTCTTTTGTAGTGATTTTAATGAAGATTACCACAACTTAGTCACCATGCTGAGCCGTGTAATGGGCTTGCCTACCGCAACATTCTTTCAAGAGTGGATGGTGTACTTTGTCAACCAGATCCTCTGTGGGAATGAGGACTTCACCACCAAATCTGTGTTCTATTGTGGGGCATAATAAGCAACTACTTCCATGAGAAGTTCATCAATGTCAAGAAGAGTTCCAAGTTTTACATGGCCTCATATCTCGTCTACTCTCTGGCAGACCAAAGGCAATATAGTGGGTTGTTTCTGGCACCCAATGAAGAGTAGGGTCAAAAATTGAAGGTCTACAATAGGTACTCTCAGCTCCAGTACCAAAATTTATAGGAATATTGTAGGGTAAATGACACCTTCATTGGTCATGTCGTCCAGCTGCTTGTTGGAGATTTTGAGAGAAGAGTCTCTCATAGTGCGCAAGCATTTCTGAAGTAGTACGCTTTCCTATTCCTTTAGTTCCTCAATTTTACATACATTCACAGCCAGGGATTCACAGAAAGACCAAATAGACTACCCCAGTACCCCAACGATCAGATCATCGTATTAGAACTTTCCTAGTAGCTCCAACACATATAGGCAGTCTTCAGTGGAAAACACATGGCGGCAATTTCTTATCCCTTGAGCCTTGGTCGGGGCATGTATAAACTGCAAACTTCCTAGTGCGCTAGAAATTCAGAAAAAGAGCTAGTGGAATACCACTTCCAACTACACACTCCTCACCCATGGATGGACCCATATGGGCATGTAAGGAAGGCATTAGGGCTGGAGTATGCCCATTTGCACAATGTCAAATACTTTTGGGAAAATTGTCAGGGCAACAAGGAAGTGCGGGCTAGGCACTATATGAGGATGACTGCATACTTCGTAAGGAGGGTGCAACTGTTCCCTATATCGGATCAAGTAGAGGAGGATGAGAACACTATCATGGATCCCCGATATAATGCAGTCACTAATTTTTTGCTACCTATAATTGATTGGAATGAGCAGGAGGTCAATGATCTTAACATCGTGACCAAACCCATCGTGGCCCAAGCCGAGGAATGGGTTAAAGGAAAAGTGAGCTGGCTAAGGCAACAAGGAATGGTCTTAACATACGAGGGGCTTAAAATTGAGCCAAGGGCCATAGAGGATGCCACTACCACCACTTCAATGGTCGGGACATCTAAGTCTCCTCCGATCACCAGATCCAAGAAGAGAAAAGAGATAGAAACGAAACAGTCTCTTGACCCCAAGGTTTATATAAGAAAGGACCTAGGAGGCTCACCTTCCAAGAAACTTAAGAAAACAGGGGACACCACAGAGCAGCCCATAATCCAAGAGGAAGAAGCAAAAAGTGCAGAACAGTTAAAACATATTTTGGATCTCCCTACTTTGACTACCCCATTATCTACCTCCCTGGCCATGGTCACCACATCCCCATCGGCAGTGGACATCTCTGTCCATCTTTCCTCTTCACCTCCAACTGAGCCTGTGATAATAATTGACTCTTCCTCCACTGTGACTACTCCTCCTTCCTTCGTTGTCATGTCACTAACCAAATCACTCCCTTTAGCTATAGTGATGGCACCAATGCCCACTTTCGCCTTTCCTGAAGCATTCTCCAAGCATATGTAGAATCTCCCTTCCAATCTCTCCCAGATCCTTATGGA
Source organism: Sequoia sempervirens (assembly GCA_007258455.2). NCBI lineage: Eukaryota > Viridiplantae > Streptophyta > Pinopsida > Cupressales > Cupressaceae > Sequoia > Sequoia sempervirens. The sequence continues at coordinate 466,934,442 of VDFB02058242.1, read as the reverse complement.
TCCCACTCTTCAAGTAGCCCTTGCACGGGTCCTCGCCACTGCTAAACCTTCGTAGCCTCTGACCAGGCCACTGGCCATGGAAGCCACTAGGTTAATTTCCAATGAATGGCAAAGGCGAGAACAGGAGGCCTTAAAGCCATTTGAAGAGGAGGCCAATGAGTACCATGAGCACCCTGAGTATGAACAATGCATAATCGTCAGGGTGGCCTATGAGGAAGAAGGAACAAGCTCTTCTAAGAGTGGGGATGAGGAGGAAGATGCTGGTGGTAGGGTCATTGTGCAGGCTTTCAATGATGACCTTGAGGAAGAAATGGCCTGGCAGGCGAAGGGTACTAAAGAAGAGGAAAAAAGGTCACCTCTTGGGGAAGAAGGACAACAACAAGAAGACAAACTTGAGGATGAGGCTCAAGCTATCAAGAGCCTTGAAATTGAGTAGTGCAAGGAGCACATGCACAACATTTAGCCGACTGAGGAAAAGAATGGGGAGGAAATGGAGAAGGAAGGAGGTCCCTAAAAGCAATTGTCTACCAAGCCTCCTATTAAGTTCCTAGTTTTCATCTAGGACTGTGATGAAGAGGGCGAAGATGTTGCTAAAATGGAAGAAAGGGCCCCTGGGGATAAGGAAATAGAAGTCTTTGCCAAAAAGGGCGAGGGTGGACGTGAATCACCTAAGGAAAAGTCTATCTTGCCTGAGTGGTTAGGGAGACAACCTAAAAAGAATACCCCCATGTTGAAGGACCCAAGAGCGTGGCTGGAGGCTATCTTAGCCCGAGCAAAAATCACAACTAGGAAAGAGAAGAAGCCTAAGATCAGGTCCAAAGTAACAATGGATGCTTCTGGGTCTTGAGCTGTACAGATAGCAACACCCGTGGTGGGCCAGGCTGGTGTGAGTTACAATATCTCCACCATGACTTGGGGACCACTACCAAAGAACAAAAGGTAGGACACCTTGAAGAGTCGGTGGCTACGGTGGTACATCTGATAAAATAGGACAAGAGTTCGAAAGATGAGCTCAAAGCATAGGTGGCCACCTTGATGGATTACATCTAATAGTGGTCCTCAATTGATGACCTACCCACCACATCCACGGCTCCTCCCCAACTGCTATCCAAGGAACAAATAGACAACTTGGAGAGAAGAAAGAACTTGGACAAGACTACAGAGAGTTGGTTTCGATAGGTCTTGTATGTCAGGAACATGGGAATTAGTTGGGCTATTCAGACAGCCAATAAGTTCTTGGATCTATAGCAATCTTTGGAAAACATGAGGAAGCTTTGCATTGACTTTCCTACAACATACAACTGCACCTTTCCAAAGATCGAGGCTATCCTTCAATTGGAAAAGGCCACATGGGAAAAGGAGCTTACATTCAAAAGGGATGATCACTAGCTTATGGATGTGTGGAGGAGAGATTTTGACAATAGGAAGGAATGGTTGGAGTAGATAATGAGTAAGGTGAATCCAAATATTGAATGGGTTAAGGAAATTAGGGTGGAACATGCTCGATACCTCAAGATGATGACGGATTATGACATGCCCACAGTACAGATGGATCTAGAAAAGGTAAAACCTTACTTTCAAAAGAAGATGGAGGATGGGATTTCTAGTGAAATAATAGTGGAGTTTATGAGTTTTGTTGCTCATGCCTTCGATCAATTAGAGTTGTTCAAAGATCAGGGCACAAAATATGATGAGGACTAGAAGAAGCTGGAAGATAATGCCAAAGAATGGAACTACCAAATGCTGCGATACGAGATCATTGAGACAAAAAAGCTCCAGCCAGTCATTATAAAGTTCATGTAGTATGTAGCTTCAAAGAAGCAAGAGGAAAGCCCTGTTATCAATGAGGAGCCTCCAAAGGAGTAGCTACAATAAAAGAGCAATCAGCAAAAGACATAAATGCTATAGTGTCATCACTAGGAGACAAAATAGGGAAAGGGACAAGAATGTATTTTAAATTGTAATATATTGGGGGTTGGTGGAACCCTATTTTGTAATGATTCTTGGCCACAAAATGAGAATTAATCTTGGTCATTCATTTAACTTTTTGGGCACTATAAATAGAGCTCTCCTCTCATTTGCAAAAGGAGTTGAGTTGTAAAGACATGTTGCAGAAATTTATAATAAAAATACATTGACTTGGTGCATTTTCTGAGTTTTTCACATGTTACTTGATTCAACCTCCATTCTTAGATGATTTAATTAGATTTGTATTGTTTTTTTCGTTAGTTGTATTCTTTCTTTGATAGATTTTAGAAATTTTGTTCCGTAGTTGTGAAAATTCCTATTGTTTAGATGCCTTCTTAGTCCATACTTTTTGTTGTTTGTTGCTGGTAGATGGCTGTGTAAAGTTCTTCTAGGCTTAAATTCAAAGCTTCCCCACACTTTCATATTTGTTCATGTATGCATATGGTGAATGAAAGATGAAATATTTGCAGAGCTTAGAAGATAGCACAAATTCCATAAGATTGTGAGATTTCTGGTTAAGTGGAATATTTTTTCCAGGAAGTTATCCAATGCAGGAACTCCATGATTACTGTTCATAGTTAGTTGTAGATCCAGGAACCTTCCATCCTCCCTCCTCCTTTTTTTTTAAGTAACTGTACTAAGGTTCATTTCACATTGTAAAGCCAAATTTAAAAAAACACCGAAGTTTTAGACCAATGTCCGAACCTACAACAAAGTGCAACTCGACCTCCATCTCGAAACTTTGGATTTGAAGATCTACCTCGTATCTAGCTACGTAAGTATGCCCTATGATTACCGAAAAAATAACATTAAAATCAACTGAGGAATTCCATGCAAGTCATGACCTGACACCCGAGAGACCTTGGGGAGATTTTCAACACCTTGTTGTAGGAGATTTTCTTTCAAGAGAAGTAGTACATTCGTGTACTACTTGTGTTGAGAAAGTGTGTAAAGCACCCATCAATATGAACCTTCTCTAAGATGAACCATGGGAATTGCTCAATTATTTCATGAACCTTCTAGATCAGTTTTATTACCTTTGAGATGAACTAGAGCATTGGTTGTAGTGTTAGGAAGAAAGTTTTAACCTTTTACCAATAAGAAATATATAATTGTCAAGCCAATGGGGTGAGGTCTAGTTGTGTAGAGGAGGCTTGGAGAGAGATCTTTAGAGAGGTTATCTTTGTATCCTTTGAGTTGATAACCTCTATTAGTTATGAATTTCTCTTTTTTGTGGATGCTAGTTACTCCCTAAAGCTACTTATCTCTTTATACCAATTCTCCTCGGCTCAAGACTGGTTTTCCAATTCCATGTCAATAAAGGACTTTATCTCATGAAGTTCCATTTCTAACTTGGCCTTTTGGCCTTCAAAGTCCATACGATTCTTTTCTAATTCCTAATCATATAGAGCACATCAAGAGCTGCTAACTCTTTATCCTTTTGTTGCAAATTTTGCTCGATTGAGGTCAATTGGATTTGATATTTATGGTTCCTCGCTTGTAGCTCATTGAGTAGTGTGGAGTCAATGGATTGGGACATATTGATTTTCACTTGGAGTTTGCTCCACTCCAACTCTTCTTCTCACTTTCTTAGAAAAGTGCACAACTTCTACTTCTAGTGATTTCTCCTTTGTTTCCAAAAAAATAATTGTATCCTTCACAAGCTTTAGCTACTCCTTTTTCTTCAATTGATGGCCAGACTTCAAGAAGTTAGTCGTCACCACCCACTGCATTTCCTCCATGAGTTCCACCTTATCATATGGTCGCGTTGTGGCCGGATCAAGCCCCATGGCATACATATGGTAATCACTCAGCAACATCTAGCCTTGTGGTTTGACAACATTCAGGTACATGGAGGTGAAATTCAACATTTTTTACACTTCATTGTAAACTGTATATACCTTAGACTCTGCCTCCTTTTTATCATCTATCACTTTTCACTTTTGGATACTGAGGGCTTGCATTTGCTTTGTGGCTTCTCCCTAGGATATGAATTTGGATGGTGACTAAACTAGTCCTCCAGCAATAGGTGTATCGAGAGGAAGGGAAAAAGGGAATACAAGTTTAGAAGGCCTGTGTGTTTTCTTTTGTGGGAGATTGACAATTTTTATGGAGAAAAAGGTGTAAATAAAGCTAGATGTGAAAATAACTCTCCTAACATCAAAACCTTAGGGAAGAATGTAGAGACACTTTTAAACTTTACAATTACAGTCAAATTAAGATGTACTTGAAAGAAATAATAGAAACAGAGTATTTGACAAACACATATGAACACCAGATATACGTGGGAAAACCCTTATGGTAGAAAAACCCACCACACCAAGAGAAGTCACTTTGTATTAAAGTAATAAAGATTACAAACATAGTTCTAACTTATCTTTCTGATGTCAGTTTACAAAGCATTCACCATGAACAACCTTGTTATAGAAAATTCGCGTTATAGTCTTCACAGAATAGAATTCATCCACTAATCATACAATCACACAGCAATCCGTCGATCCATCCAACCCTTGAACCAGACATCATCTGCTACTCTAGACTATATTCATGTTGTCCCTATCTATTGAGATTCCTCTCAGAACTGCCACAATGAACTGTCTTCCAACGGTTCCCATTCGGCTCCTCTAAGTGGCCATTGATTCACCACGTAGGATGGTCTTCTCTCGGTCAAAGTGATCAACCTATGTTGGCATGTTGGTGAGACACAAGAAGTGTCTCTCGAATGCCCAAAGGCTTCACCATCGATGTCACCAAGAGTCATCCTTATCACCAAGATGTTACATTAAGTCTAGAGAGCTATCGCTAAGACTTCCATGTCGCCAAGACCTCATATTGAAGTTCTTCACATGTATCACAATCGCCAAGACTCATCGCTATCTGTGAGATATCATACAGAATCTCCATAAGTCACATAGACATGACACTTTACATCGACGAGACTATTGTCTTTTGCCACGACATTACACTGAGCTCTAAGACTTTCTTTGAAGTGATCAGCAGTCGGAAAGACTATCGTCCTTCGCTGAGAGATCATACCAAGTCATTAAGGGTTATACTGAAGCATTCAACATTCGAAAAGACATACCACTATCGCTGAGACATCAATCCGAAAGCTCACAAGTCATACCGAGCACTAAACAACAGTCGGCAAGAATTTTTTCTATCGCTAAGAATTCTTAGTGAACCCTTAGTGTTACCCTGATGCCTCCAAGTGTGTCCCCATTAGCTAGACCTTCATTGTTTACTGGGACTCCTTCCCGAGACCTTTGAGTTACCTCGAGTGAATATGGCCGGTGAGACATTCCTATCGGTAAGAATTCTTACCGAACACCCAAGACTCTCCCTGAAGGCTTCAACATAAAAGGCTATCGGTGAGACTTTAACTATTGTTGGGACTTCAAACCAAACTAAGCGTTTCGGCCAAGGGTCTCCCCAATATATGATATGAATGGCCTATCGGCCATAGATCTCCATTCAGTAAGAGGTCACACCGAACACAACATGTCATAGCGATAGGATCATTCAATGAGATATAAGCAAGGTCGCAACAACCTAAACTATTCAACAAGATTCAAACTACTAGTCAGAAAGACACAAAATATATCACACCAACTTGGCCCTTTTAGAGGTTTTATCCTATGGGATTGAGGAACACATTTCTAACAAAAGGAAACCTCCCATAATTCAGCTTGTGAATCAGCAGAAGGTCTGATTAGTTGTTGTGGTGATGGGGTAGTCATAATTGAGTCCATTTGTTGGGAATATTGGGTCAATCCCGAGGTAGCAAAGATAATAGGGTTTCCAATGGTTGCTGAGATTTCATAAAGAGAGGCAAGGAGAAATTGAGCAATGGTGACTAGTGTTAAGGTTTGCAAAGGCGTTAAGATAGATGGCCTAGTTTGGGTGAATTGGGAGAAACCTCCCACAAACATTGTGGTAGGGGCATAGAAAGTAGGGCCGACACTCGTTGGAAGGGGCATTGCAAAAATGAAAGAGGATATCAAAGATTGGGAAGTATGAAAAGTTGAAGCAAAAATTACCTATTGACTAAATGATTGTGGTGGTTTGCTTAGTGTTGGCTCCTTACTTACTTCGAGATCCTAGCTCATTGCAAGAACTTGGCTTGTGGCGGCTCCTTGTGATCTTTCTCCTGGAATAGCTTCTGCACATTGTCACTTAGTGAGTGGGGTGTCTCCCACTTCTATAGTCTTCGATTGTTGTTGTTAGGGAACTCTTGTTGTTTTCGAGGCCCAAGTGAGTTTTTGTAAGGCTCATGACATATTCAATCACACATTTGAAGTGACATAGGCAAGATGCCATGTAGACTTCCTCCTTTGCTATGTGCAAGATGCTGATGTGTCAAGTTCTTCCTCCCCTTTTCCTTCTCCTTCATCAGGGTAATTTCCTCCACTAGCACTTGAGTCAGAAGCGATGTGCTCATCATCCCAAAGCTCGTCAAACCATTTATCCTCCTTTATGCTTTCAGAAGGATCATCAAGTTGTTTTGTTTCGTAGTGATATATCCAAAAGGATCTGATCCTTTCATTAGTCCATTTATTCTCATTTCTCAGCTTGTTGTACAGAGTTTTTCCCATTTTGTGGTTCTCATCATAATCTACCACAATGAAATAGAACCTATGCCACAATGGCCTGTTGTCTTCCATGGGGATATGAATTAGGTCAACTAAAAAATTCATCTTCATCCTCAAGCAAGTTGTGCCTCCACTCCTAGTAAGGCCAAGGGATGTGAGTTACCTTGAGATGCTCATATGATAGATCATTAAAAGGGTTGTAATCCCCCTTGTCATAGATCATTACCAATCCTAAATGAGCTAGTTTATCCTACAATAGCAGGTGTGTCTGCTTCTTTTTCATGGCCATTGTTTTGAAACTTTGTGGATAGGTGAAGAATTCCTTCCTCTTGACATGTTGGAAGGCAGAATGGTTCCCCAGTGAAGCCTCACATTTGGATGAATGTAAAATACACTCTAAAAAACCAATCACATTTTGGGGTGAAATTCTTTATAAACTCTATTTGTGTCAAGGTGATCCGATTAATACACTCCTCCCCTTGTAAATCTTGCAAAATCAGATTCAAGAAATAATCTAAAAATGTGTAATAATCAAAGGTAGAAGAGAGGAGAGGGGTCCAGACAAAAACTGACTTTTCCTCTTCTTTTTGTCAAAGATAGACAACTTTACCCACTTATCAAAGAAATCAAGGTTTTGATATAAACACATATGAGCAAGATAAGAGACAAATTTGAAATTTCATTCAACTTGGTACTTGTTAAATGGATCTATCATCTTCATTGAGAGGAATTATGCAAAATCATACTAGTAGTAAGATTTTTTCCTATGGAATTAGAAAGTCAAGCCCAATTGAAAAGATTGCACCTCTTGGTCAGTGTCCAGACTGAAACAAATGCCATCATTAAAAAGGCATCTTGCATGTCTTCTTTGAAAGCACCATGTGGTTCAGGAAGTTTTGGTGGCTTCCCTTGTTCTACTTCAATCCGTTGGGTTTCTTTGTCATAAAATTCCAGAGCCTTATCCTTGGTGCTCCATATATGATCTCCCTATCTATGAGTAAATGTCTCCACTTCCATCCCTCTTTGCATAGGGTTTGGAATGTACATCATATTCCAAATGGTAGTCAGGCTAATGTTAACTAACAAATTACAACCCTCAATAGTGTTGGTACTTGGATTGAAATGCTTAATGGCTGCATTGACCAATTCTGGGAAGTAGTGCACAGATGGGACTGTATATTGAGGAAACCCGCTAAACTGTACTTTTTCAATAGTTGATAGCGCCCTTATAGAAACCTTCATTCTTTCACAAGACACTTCCCTCAATCCTTTAGGGTTCTTTGTGAGAAATGGATCATGAGTATTATTCCAATCTTCCTGAGCTAAGCTCTAGTCTTTGTAGTTTTTGGGCTTGTCTAGCTGCCTTGTGTTTTCCCATTTTGCTTGTCATAAATACCTGATGTAGCATAAGAAATATTCTCAAAGACATTAACAACTGGTGCTCCTTGCAAATCTTTAGCTAAGATTTACGTCGTTACTTGCCTAACTTCTTGGCTTGAACTTTCTGCCATTGTTAATTTGCAGGAAGCTTTTTGCTTTAGCTTGAATTTTTTTGAAAATTTACTTTGGCTCTGGTTGTGCACTAGGAATTTCCTTTTCTCTAGGTAGCATATTTGAAAAGACCTTTTGAGTGCCAAAAAAAAAATTGCATGCAATACTTAGCTATTTTCTCTCAAGGTGGTAGACAAGAGTCACCTTCTTTTGCATTTAATGTGGCATGTACCACCAACCATTGTCTTGTGCGAGATGAATTACTTTCCATTTTGATTTGAAAAGAATTCATAAATATAATTAGCAATAGTATGTAGAATGTGATTTTCTTGGAACTTGAGGCAACACTTTGCAAGCAGCCTAAGAATTCGTATGCATTGGTAATTAATATCCTAAAAGGAATGATTAGGCCAAAGATGTAGTCAACATTTGAAAAGATATGAAGTCTACCTTGGAATAAGAAAAATACCTAAATAATGACACCTTATTCTATGGTCGTGCATAATACTATTGATTGCTACCACCAACTTAGGCTAATTAATTATCCCTTATTAGTTTTGTATGCAACAACCGTACTTGGCAGACACAACTGGGTGGGAAATTCAAGCAGGCCTGGGCACAACTTTCAAGTTGGCACTTGATTAACTTCACATTTATGGCAAGTAGATTACCACACCTTTCCTCAAATTTTCTATAAATAGGCATCTAAGTAGTAGAAAAATCACACTTAGCGATTTGAGCAGAATTGGTATTCGGTAATTGGTTTAGCAGTTTATCATTTGTAGTTGTGTAGTGTTCTCATAGGCTAGATTTAGGTGCTTTACAGGGATAGTTTTAAGGTATTTGCAGAGAGTCTGACAAGATGAACACCCCAATTAGGCTAGTGTCATGTAAATCACAGACTTTCTTCTTAGGTGATATTTCTACAAGGTGCTTAAAAAGGATGATGAAGAACAAGCACTCACTATCCATCATATCCATAAAATGGGTCTTGGGATGGGACTGCCTTGAGTATGAGGACAGATATAGAGTTAACACTGACGTGTGCTCACACTTTGTCGCCTCCATGCTAGATATAGGAGTTCCCAAGCCTTTCATCTTACATCTGGTAAACAAAATTTTCCTCAAGAAGTAGTTGAACGGCTTCAGGGAGGTTGTTGCAAATGCTGCACATGGTGGGGGAATTCTGACTACAAGTGACCTTCGAAGGTTCATAGAAGAGGAGGTTTTCATGTCATGGCTGCCATTTCTGAGTAGCTTTTGCTTCCAGTCACAAGATGGACATCGCTAGAGGGTCACTTGAGCCTGCTACATCCTATTTCATATCTACAACGTGGTGACATTCTATGACATTGACTGACCTACATGAACTTCAGGAATTTGGTGTTCCCTCTGCCTACTTTTGCTCCATTGGATGATGTTGTTTTTGATAATGCCCTTGTGGATGAGAATATTGTGGATGTTTCCATTGATGTGTCTATTGCTGCTGTTCAATCCATGAACTAAAGACTCACATTTTTTCTTTTTTGCTTTCCAAAAATATCATAGTGATTAGTCTGTTTTTGTATACATGCTTGAAAAAGGCTTTTGTAAAATATATAAAAGAAGTAGAATAGATATATATACTTTTGGAAGTGTGTCCTTATGATCCACTTTTAAAATGCAAATATCAAAGCATATATAATGAAAATATATCTTTATATAATCATCTCATTTCCTTCTATTGGATTCTACAACTAGGTCATCTTTTCTTTTTAGCATGCATGTTTGAATTTAGTTTGGCATGTGTGGGTGTTTTAATCTTTTTGTTTTGTTTAGTTGTGATTTTATTTCCCTTACTCTCTGCAATAATGGATCACTTGTTCTTTTCAACCTTGAACCATAGAATAAATAAAAAGACCAGCCAACAAAGCAAAAGGGAAAGAATGGAAAAGTGTATAAATATATTTACATGGGTATGGTAAGAAAGCTTAATTGAATAATTTCAAATGAATTATGTTGATCAGTATTCCAAGCACTTCTTTTTCAATAGTTTCTAACTCATATGCATTGTGCTCTTTGCGTTGAATTATTCTAAATGGGCCTTCCCAAAGGCTATTAAATATTCCATGTTGACCTGGCTTTGCAGCCCTTTCATTAAATTTTAGCACTAAGTCTCTGCACTTTAGACCTTGGTTGAACACTTTCTTGTTGAACCACCTTTTAACCACTTGTTGGTAGTTAGTCATGGCTGTTAGGGACTTTTCTCTTTTTTTTCTTGTACTTCTAGCAACTTGGCTAACTACAACTCCATTGTGTCATTTTTCTCCACCTCAAGATATTTTAGCAATTGCAGCACTAGAATCTCCATAGAGATAGGAAATAACACCTCCATTCCATAAACTAGCTCATACAGTGAATTCTTGAGGACTTTCTTTGGAGTTATGTGGTCCGCCCAGAGTGTTGCTTGAAGGTTTTTGTGCCACTCCTTTTGATATTTCAACCCATTTCTTTTGAGGAGTCAGACCAAATTCTTGTTTGTTGATTCGACTAAGTTGTTCCCCTGCGGGTAGTAATTTGATGTTTTTTTAAGGAATATGTTGTGGGTAAGTGAAAATTGACTTACCTTGGAGCTGAGGAAAGCTTTAGCATTATCAGAGATGATAGTTTTAGGTGGGCCAAATCTTGGCACCAATTCCTTTAGGAAATCCACTATCTCTTCCTCCATCACATTCTTTAGTAGTATAGCTTCGGTCCATCTCATGAAGTAGTCAATGGCCATTAAGATCCATTTATGTCCTATGATGGAGGCTGGATTGATCATTCTGATGAAGTCTTAACCCCATTGCACGAATGGCTCATCAACCACTATTGGATTGAAAGGTATTGTGGAATTCTTTCTTCTTCCAGTAAAGAACTGACATTCCTTGCAAGTTTTCACCAAGGAGTAGGAATCATTGAATAGTGTTAGCCAAAAGTACCCCACACACATGATTTTGATAACGATTGTCTTTTCAAAGAAATTTCCGCCCATGGAACTATTGTGGTAAGTGTCGAGGATCCTTTTTGCTTGTTTTGTGGTAACACATCGCAACAAAATTACATTATAATTTCTCTTGAAAAGGATGCCTTCAATGAGTGCAAATCCACTATTTTGTAGTCAATAGAACCTCCTCTTCTGAGAAGGAAGGCCTAGAGAATATTTTCCACTATGCATAAATTTCATTCTATCCATCAGCCAACAACCTTCATACTCTAACTCGTTCACTAGGACTAGTTTTGATTGCTCTTCCTCGGTGGGTATTTATTCATCATGCACAAGATATTCACATAGTCCTCTTCTCGAAACAGTTTTTGTAGGCTTAACCTCAATGTCATAGTCAAGGATCTTGGTGATCCAATTATCTCTTTTCTCAGTAATTTCTCCTTCCATGATGTGTTTGTGCACACTAGAATGTGCAACATACACAATCACCTTATTGCAAGAGATTAGGTGTCAGAACACCTTGAGGCCCTTAACTATTGCAAATTCCTACCTCTCTACAAAGTTGTAGTTTGTTTTATATTATTTCAAGGTCTGGGAGTGAAATGCTATCAGATTTTCTCCCTTACCCTCATTATGTTTCTTAGTTAAGATAGTTGCAATGCTTTACTTTCTACTGAATACATGTTCTCACCCCTCAGTTGTTTTTCCTTGATGACAAAGTCACAAATGGTGCTATGGTATTTATAGGTGTAGGTTTAGGTTGATGGTATCTCAGATTTGTTGACATGCCTCATATAATTGCATTGAATTATTTTTTCCTATTATGCTTCAGAGTTTACAAGGTTGGATAGGTATTCAGTTTGGTTCATTTACAAGATCTTCATGCTTGTTCCCATTTAGTATGATCATGATATTCACGTGTAGATGGTTATGGCTATATTGGACTAATAGTGCTTTTCAATTTGACAAATGGTTTCATTATGTTAGGATGGTTCTTTATTACTATATACCACAGGTATATTTAGCATATTTACAAGTCTCTGTGTCATTGATTTTGGCAGAATCATTTTGAGCATTGAATTCATATTGGTTTAGGAAACATTATTTGTTTGATGGTATTATTGATACATTTGGCATATGAAATTTTTCTAAGGCTTCGGGCATTATGGCATTACCACTATGACCTTTATTAATAAAAGCCTTTATCAAAGTTCATCTCTTATAAAGGCATAAATGAGTCAGCATTTAAAATTAAGTAAACCCTATCAGGTTTCCTTAAGCATTTGATAGAAATGATAAAACTCCTATCGGGCCTTATTTCATTGGTAAATGACTTTGAATAAATTAATATTGTTTTTTGGATCGGCCACAATATTTCATCATTTTACATAACCCTATGTCGGCGTCTAAAAGGGTATCAAAGCCTATTGGGTTTGGTTAAGCTTTCATTGGTGGTAATATGTATTGATGACATTCTTGATAAAAGATTTATGACATCAATCTTAAATTAATTATGATTTTTTATTAAATAATGACTTAAGTCATTCTAGACGTAAAAATTCATTGTGTTTTGGTATAGTAATCAAATTTCTTCATTCGAATGCATGTTAGGGAAATCATTTTTTGATCATTCATTTTGATAAGGGTTGAAACTGTTGCTTTAGCCACCACCATGGTAATCTGTATTTCTGCTAATGGTTGACTCTAGTGGTGTTGTGTGTTTGATGTAAGTCTAGTATAAGATGTAAGAGCCAATGCAAGCATCACAAAGGTAAAAGGAGTTATGAATCTGGGAAACTATGATGACAAGCATTGAATCTCTTTGGTTTTTATATGATTTTCTTGTAGCATGAACAAGTATTATTATTCTTTGCTTGAAGAAAGTTTTTAAATTCAAAAAAGGAAAGGAAATTATTGGTTTTTGTTTGATTATGAAAATGCATAAGTTGATTATTGTTTATCTCTGTTAGAATGGCATGATATGATTTCAGTTATATTCTTTTCCCCTATAATGGGCATTCTGAAATAATAATTTATTTTGGATATTGAGTTCATGATAATATGGGTTCGGTTACAAATCTTTGTCAGGCCCTTGCAGTGATATTCTTTTGCATTTATTACTTTGAAAAATGTGTGATTAGAAAAGAAAAGACGCTCTGATAAATATCCTTCCTATTTGTCATTGTAATGAAGGTTTTTTGTCATTATGTTTTATTTTTCTCAGATCTGGCATATGGGTAATCTTGTATTTTGGAAAAATGCATTTCTTATGTTTGGTTTAAAAAATGGATATCTCCTCTTTAGCTACAAACAAAAGATGCTCTAGTGAATTTTCGTTTCCATTTGTCAATAATCATTATGGGTTTTTGAAAAATGGATCATTAAGGGTATTATTGTTCCATCAAAAACATTTTGAAAAAGGAAAGTGATATTATTGGTGCATACGTTATTGTATTCTAGTATTCCTAGAAGAAATGATTTTCTTGATGCAGATTTTGTTGATTCTAGGGTTCTGGGAACAAAATCATTATTACATTTTTTTTATCTGAAAAAACTCTTTGAAGTTTTAAAAAGGAGAGAGTGCAATTTGTAAAATATATATAGACACAGTGATTGATCACTAGTTTTGAAGGGTTGTTGATTCATCTTGAAAAACACATGTGAAATGTTCTAAAATTGTAAATCTGAAAACATAATGTAGAGAGATAGCTTTCTTGATTAATATGTCTAGTATTTTAAAGGTTTGATTGAGAACCTTGAGGATATTAGGGGTATGTTATTGAGAGGCTCTTGTGAGTTGAAATGTAAATAGAGAAATCCTCTGATATATGATTGTATTGAAACTAAAGAGGAGTTGGTGCTCCTTGAAATGGGTAGTTCTAAATGAGCGGTTGGTGCTCCATGAAATGGGTGTTTCTAAATGAGGGGTTTGTGCTCCTTGAGTGGGTGCTCAAAAATTAGCCTATAAGGAATTGTATGTAGTGATTTAAAAATATAAGCTAGAATGGCAGCAGTTTAGGAGTGGTTTTTCTAACCCAAGAGGGTTTTCCACTTGGAATTTTTTTTGTCTCTTTGTCTCATTTGTGGTATCTTTACTTCATTGTGATAATATTGTAATTTCCATTTATTTTTTGTGATACTTCTCATTTCAGTTCTTAATGGTTGCATTCAATTCATGAATGGTTTAATCATTGAAATATTGAGATCATGTTTTAGTTTTGTTTCATTTTATGATAATTTTAAAATCAGTTCAAGAAACTTATCCACCCCCCTCTTAGTGTCATTTTCACTCCAACAATTGGTATCAAAGCCTAGGGTCCTCATATAGGTCTAAACCACCTTGGATTGATTCTAGTTTTGGAGTTTATCAAAATGTCACAAGTTTAAGAAAGTACTTCTATTTGAATGATACAGACTATGTTTTATGAAGACATATGGTTTCAATTGGTGTTGGTGTATAGAGCCATACCCATGTATAAGTCTTAACATCTTAGGGTTTATTGATCATGGTGTAGTCTTTATGGCTAAGTACAAAAGAAAGAAAGGTCAAAAGAAAATTACTAGTGTCAAGCAAAAAGTTGATCAATCAATCCCTATCAAGTCTAGTGAAGTCTTGTCTCAAGAAATACCCCTCATTTGATACTAAAAGTAACCCTATAGTTGGTAAAGAAGAAGATCACTTAGTAAGTGACTTTGAACAAGAATTTGGTGAAAAATAATATGAAGGTGATGAGTATGAGGTTGAATTGGAAGGAGAAATGCTTGTTGCATTAGATGAACTTAAAAGGATTAAACAAGAAAATCAAGAACTTAAGGTACAACTTCAAAAGAGTATTGATACTAATTAGGAATTAAACCAAAACTATGATAAATCTGAAAAGATTATTGAATTTCTGAAAGGTCAAATGGTTGATAGAATAATGACTAAAGAGGAATTGGAAGTCAAGTTAAAATACAAGGATGAAGTGTCCAATAAACTAAAAAATGAGATTGCTTCTTTAAAGAAATGTTCAAATAATGATTCCTTGTTAAAAGAACTAACTCTTAAAGATGATATGATTATAAGTCAGAAAATTGAAATTGAAGAATGTGAGAGGGTAGTATATGTTCTAAGGTTTGATTTGGAGGTTAAAAATATTGAATGTCTAAAACTTGAAGGAGAAGTAGTTTCATTAAGAAAAGAGCTTGAAAGTGTCAAGGTTCAATCAGGTAAAATTCAGAAATTTGATCATAGTACTAATATATTGAATGAGATGTTGGGTAGACAAAATCATTCTAAAGATCCTAGAAGAGTTGGATATGAGGTTGGACAAATCTCTGTAGAAGAATCTAAACATGAGACAATGTTTGCTACTGCAGATGGAGAGAGGTTTATAGCCAAGAAAACACCAAGAATGAAGGTTGATCTTGGTTACCATATTGTTGCACTGAAGGATAACATTGATGCTAGAAGACAATATAAAGGTATTTATAGAGAAAGGAGAAATGTCTTCAGATCTTCACATCCTTGGCATGATCATTCATTTAGGTATACTCATTCTTTTCAAGGATATTGTTATGTTTGCAATGACTTTGGTCATAAGGAAATTGATTGCATGAGATGGTCAGATAAGAATCATTCTAATGTCTCTAGAAATGAAAATGTGGTGTGTTACAATTGTAACAACTTTGGTCATTTTAGAAAAGATTTTAGAATGAATACAAGTGATAATTATGAATGGAACAAAGTTGGAAATGTCTATAGGAAGTATTTTGTTCCTCAAAATAGTCATAAGATCATTTTTTTTAGATGTAATAACATTAGGCATAAAGTATAGCATTGCAGGTTTAATAGAAATACAAGTACTTTAAGCAAACAAGTGAAAAAGTTGCACTAGTGTGGAGAAGAAAGAGAAATCAAGATGAAAATAAGAGCAATAAAGATGAATGTGTGAAAACTCCTTGTGCACTATTTGCACATGTGATACCATCTAGGTATTGAGAAGAAGAAATGACTTAGGGGGAGTCTATTATGGTAAAACATTTTACCCCTATGAAGTCAAGAATGAGGTATGACAATATGCATTTTCTTGGTGGTATAAGAAGTAAGTAAAAGGTTTGTAAATGTCAATATTTCACTATGATTATTCTGATTGAATTGATTATGAAGGTCTAATTATGATATTGGAGGTTTATGTTAAATAAGAGTTCTCAAATATTGACAACCTTGGATATAACAAAGATTATCATGATTATTGTACTATGCATAACAGATCAGCTATTATAGGTTGTTAAGGAATTGAATTTTTAAGTACATTGATAGTCCTTTGGTAAGTTTGATGCTTTGATGGATCAATTCATAAGGTGGAGGTTGACTACATACAATAGGTGTTTAAGTTGCTTATATTTGATGTCTTGAAATCATTCATTAAGATTGGTATTGGTGTATCCTGGTTTAACCATTAAGAAGTTTTAAATGTCATATGGGGTCATGCATATTTGACATCTACATAGGAAGTTGAAATTTGGTTAAATCTTCCTTTGATCCTAACATACTGGCTCTTTTTATGAAAAACTTGATGATAGGCTATCTGAAATTCTTCTTGACTGCATTTAAAGGATTACTATTTTTATGTTAAGATTGTTATTAATCAAACCTTGAATACATCTTGATAAATCATTGTCTCTAAGAAGAATTGATTGAGTATCAGAGATAAATGTTTGTCATTGGTTTGCACTCATGCTCTTGGAAGATTGTAGATTAATGATTGAAGTTAAGTGTTCTTATTCAAATATCAGATGGTAAAGATTCTAGAGGACATGTTGAAAATGTGACTTGTAGATATAAGTTCTAATAATGTTGTGATAATCTCTATGTTATATTTGAGCTATATATATCTTGGATTCTTTTAGCCAGCATACTATGATGGTTTATGTTGATAGAGAAGGTTCAACTATATGGTGTGTAGTAGAAGGACAAGGAACATTGCTTAAACCAATTAGAGAGTGAAAGCAATAACAATGAACATAAATGATAAGATCTTTCAAGAATTTCAATACTTTGTAGCAGTTATGAAGAGTTATGGAAATTAACTCAAAGACATTATATTGGTAAGAGGATCTTGATATTTGCTTGTGTAAGTGCTTGTGACATTGTGATAGTATCATGTTTTATGATAGTACTATGCTTGAAAAAAATTTCTAGTGAGAATCTTGTTTGGGGGAGAAGCTCATAATATCTTTAATGTTGTCATAGTTGATGCCCTGGTACATGGTTATTCATGTTGGTAACATTGTGTTTACAGTTGGTAAGTTGATGCAATGTGCATTGGTAATACATTGTCATGGTGCATTGGTTTTCTTTGGCAGCTTGTTTATCCACTTTTGGTGCTCTGGATCATTATATGCTATTGGTTTTTGTTGCTTTATGTACAGTGATATATTTTGGATAGTAAACTACTTTGTTGCTCTATTATATTTCCAATGATTTTCATAGTGGTTACTTATACTGCTTGAACTAGTGGTTGACTGGATTAAGAAGTTTGTAACATGACAGTGCACTTTGTTTTAAATGAGCTTATTTTGGATACTTGAGTTTTGGATGTAATGGTTTGTCTTGGAAGCATCTTGGTGAAAATCCTCTTAGATGTTCTTGTGATTCAATGTATCAGTGCTAATCAAAGCATTTTTTCCTATGAGGTAACAATGGAGGATGGAGTTTAAAATGACAAAGAAGGTGGTATGTTCAAGGTAACAAGTCTTCAATCTTCAGGTATCTTTTGACAATTGGGTTTGTTGCATTATAATATTATGTTTTCTTTTCTTTGGTGTTGATGATATGGACTGAGATTATTGGAAAGGACATATTGTTATTCTTGCTATAATATCAACATGTTCATATGTTACATATATTGGTATATACATCTACTTGAGGTATTACACATTTTTTCTACCCTTTGTCTTTGATACAAAAAGGTGGAGAGAGATTTGTGTTTTTCCATCAAGGACAAAGAGGGAGTTTGTTGTTCTCACCCCTCAGTTGTTTGTCCTTGATGAAAAAATCACAAATAGTGCTATGGTATTTACAGGTGTAGATTCAGGTTGATGGTATCTTGGATTGGTTGGCATGTCCCCATATACTTGCATTGAATTATTGTTGCCTATTATGCTTCAGAGTTTACAGGGTTGGATTGGTATTTAGTTTGGTTCATTTACAGGATCTTCATGCTTCTTCTCATTCAGGATGATGATGATATTCATTTGCAGATGGTTATGACTATATTGGAATGACATTGCTTTTCAGTTTGACAGATGGCTTCATTATGTCAGGATGGTTCTTTATTACTGGATGCCATAGGTATATTCAAGATATTTACAAGTCTTTGTGTCATACATTATGGCAGAATCATTTTTAGCATTGAATTCATATTGGTTTAGGCAATGTTATTTGTTTGATGGTATTATTGATACATTTGGCATATGCAATTTGTCTAAGGCTTTAGGCATTATGGTATTACCACTATGACCTTTATTAATAAAAGCCTTTATCAAAGTTCATCTCTTATAAAGGCATAAAGGAGTCGACATTTAAAATTAAGTAAACCCTATCAGGTTTCCTTAAGCATTTGATAGAAATGATAACACTCCTATCGAGCCTTATTGCATTGGTAAATGACTTTGAATAAAGTCATATTGTTTTGTAGATTAGCCACAATATTTCATTATTTTACATAACTCTATGTCGGCATCTAAAAAGGTATCAAATCCTATTGGGTTTGGTTAAGCTTTCATTGGTGGTAATATGTATCAACAACATTCTTGATAAAATATTTATGACATCGATCTTAAATTCATTATGAATTTTTATTAAATCATGACTTAAGTCATTCCAGGGTATGTGCAGGATCATGATGGGCCAAAAAGTGGCAATATGATGGGTATGTGGCTGACGACTTTTTTTTAACCCAAAATTGATGAAACGAAAAAGGTTTTTTAAAAGAGATTCTCAGCTTTCCACCAATATAAATTATGCTTTAATTTGAATTTAATAAGTAATTATTATTCATTTTCTATTAAAATTATGACTAAAGTTTTGATTGATAGGCTGATTGAAAAAAATCTATATCTTTCAAATGGTATCACATTTTTTGAATCCAAAACATGCGTCACATTCTATGCTTCACATACTATAGGATTAAAAAAATAAAAATTGAATTTCATGAAGTTTTGACCAAGTTAAGGTGGTCAGACATACGAGGCTTTTATATTTTATAAAACCTGTAATAAAAAATTCATAATTAATTATTTACTTGGAAAAAAAATTACAAAAAAATATGCATCACATTGGGACATGAGTCCTCTACTTATAGCTAAAAACTTATAAGTTTTTTTTAATCATTTATTGTGGTTAGGGTGGTCAGACAAACACCTACTTATTTTTTCCCTGAAATTTAAGTACTATTGCATTGAAATTTCAAATTTTCACCAAATAGATTTATTTTCATTTTAAACAAACCTAGTAGTTTAGAAACTACATTCAATTTTCTACAGATTCTATTCTTACATATTTTTAAATAATATAGATAACTTATTCAAATTTTTACGTCAAGTTGCCTAACTCTAATTTTTCTAAATTTTTTGCCACTTAAGGGCTTCTTTTTTCCATAATAATCCTGCACATACCCTCGAGACTTAAAACTTCATTGTGTTTTGGTATAGTAATCGAATGTCTTCATTCAAATGGATGTTAGGGAAATTTTTTTCTGATCATTCATTCTGCTAAGGGTTGAAACCCTTGCTTCAACCGCTGCCATGGTAATAAGTATTTATGCTAATGGTTGACTCCAGTGGTGTTGTGTATTCGATGTAAGTATGATCTAAGATGTAAGAGCCAATGCAAGCACAAAAAAGGTAAAAGGAGTTACGAATCTGGGCAACTATGATGATAGGCATTGAATCTCTCTGGTTTTTATATGATTTTCTTGCAGCATGAATAGGTATTATTATTCTTCTCTTGAAGAAAGTTTTTAAATTCAAAAAGGGAAAGGAAATTACTGGTTTTTATTTGATTATGAAAATGCATAAGTGGATTATTGTTTATCTTTGTCAGAATGGCATGATATGATTTTGGTTATATTCTTTTCCCCTATTATGAGCATTCTGAAAGAATTTTTTATTTTGGATATTGATTTCATGATGATATGGGTTTGGTTACAAATATTTGTCAGGCCCTTGCAATGATATTCTTTTGGGTTTATCAATTTGAAAAATGTGTGAAGAGAAAAGAAAAGATGCTCTGATAAATATCCTTCCTATTTGTCATTGCACTGAAGGTTTTTGTCATTATGTTGGATTTTTCTCAGATCTGGCATATGGGTAATCCTGCATTTTGGAAAAATGCATTTCTTATGTTTTGTTTCAAAAATGGCTATCCGTGCTTCAGTTACAAACAAAAGATGCCCTGATGATTTTTTGTTTCCATTTGTCACTAATCATTATGGGTTTTTGAAAAACAGATCATTAAGGGTATTATTGTTCCATCAAAAACATTTTGCAAAAGGAAAGTGATATTATTGGTGCATACATTATTGTATTTTGGTATTCCTGGAATAGATGATTTTATTGATGTAGATTTTGTTGATTCTAGGGTTTTGAGAACAAAATCATTTTTACATTATGTTTTATCTAAAAAAACTCTTTGAAGGTTCAAAAAGGAGAGAGTGCACTTTGTAAAATATATATATACACAGTTATTGATCACTTGTTTTGAAGGGTTGTTGATTCTTCTTGAAAAACACATGTTAAATGTTATAAAATTGTAAATCTGCAAACATAATGTAGAGAGATAGCTTTCTTGATTAATATGTCTAGTATTTTAATGGTTCAATTGAGAACCTTGAGGATATTAAGGGTATGTGGTTGAGAGGCTCTTGTGAGTTGAAATGTAAATATAGAAATCCTCTAATATATGATTGTATTAAAACTAAAGAGGGGTTGGTGATCCTTGAAATGGGTGTTTCTAAATGAGTGGTTGGTGCTCCTTGAGTGGGTGCTCAGAAATTAGTCTGTAAGGCATTGTATGTAGTGATTTGAAAATATAAGCTAGAATGGAAACAGTTTAGGAGTGGCTTTTATACCCAGGAGGGTTTTCCACTTGGAAAATTTTTTGTCTCTTGGTCTCATTTGTGGTATCTTTACTTCATTGTGATAATGTTATAATGTTAATTGTTTTATAGTCATGATACTTCTCATTTCAGTTCTTAATGGTTGCATTCAATTCATGAATGGTTTAATCATTGAAATATTGAGATCATGTTTTAGTTTTGTTTCATTTTATGAGAATTTTAAAATTGGTTCAAGACACTGATTCACCCCCCCACTTAGTGTCATTTTCACTCCAACAATACATACATTATGATGTCCTTTGATAAGTCTGGGTTGAATAGAATAGGAGTGGAAGAGATAGCATCCTTGAACTTCTCAAAGGCTTCTCTAGCTTCTTTTGTCCATTTAAATATTTGATCCTTTTTTAGCATTAAAGTAATTGGCCTAATTATTCCTGCAAAATCATAAATAAATTTTCTAATGAAGTTTACCTTCCCCATGAAGGTTTGAACACCTTTCTTCTTGACTGGGAGAGGAAGCTCTTTGATTGCTTTCACCCACTCAGGATCAATTGAAATTCTTTCTTTGGACACTATGTACCTATGTAGTTTTCCTTGCAGTAATCTAAAGACACATTTTTTTGGGTTCAAGGATATCCCAAACTCTTGGAATGTCTTGAACACCATCTCAAGATGATAAAAATAATCATCCTTGGACTTGGAGAACACTGTCAGATCATCCAAATAGATTAGGATAATATTGTTGATTAGTTCACTGAAAGCGATATCCATTGTTCGATGGAAGGTAGCTCCTGCATTTGAGAGGCCAAATGGCATCTTAATGTATGTGAATGTTCCCCACTTGGTAATGAACATTGTCTTATGTTGATCCTCTTCTTTGACTCGGATCTTATTGTAACCAGAGAAGCCATCTAATAGGGAAAACATCTATGACCCTGCCACCGTTTGCAAGATTAACTCCATTGACGGTAACTAGTAATGATCTTTCAAGGATGCTCTATTGAGGTCACAAAATTCCACACATAGGAGAATATCTCCATTTTTCTTTCAGATCGGGACCAAATTGGATACCCATGTGCTATCCTTGATTGAGAAGACAATTTGTGACTGTATTAGCTTTGTTAATTCTTGTGCAATTAGTGCTTCAATGTTGGGAATTGACTGGCCTTTGTTTTTGGAAGATAGGCTTTGCACCTTCTGCAAACTCTATTATGTATTGAATTATATCGGGATCATATCCCCTAAGTTCATCATATGACCAAGCGACCACTCCTTCATATTTATCACAAAATTCAATAATCCTTTCTTTATCATGATGCGAGATATCCTTCCCAAGTTTGAGGTTTCTTCCATCTCTGACCTGATGGTCCACATAGTCACCTTTTTCTGCTACAAACTTTTATTTGTCATTTCTTGCATCATCACAATCAAAAAGGTTTTTGAGAGTGACCAATCCTTTTGGAAGCTTGTTGGATTTTAGTTGGATGATATGTCCTTCATAGGCTTTGACAATCTTTGGTTGGAGTTGGTCAGCAAATTCTCTTGACAGTTGGATTAACGAGGCAATGTGTTCATCACTGTCAAACACTTGCTAGCTTTGGTCATTTTCTGGAATCACCAGTCAGAATATTACTCATACAAAGTGTTTGTTGTGAATGAGATCGGAGGTAGGATCAAACTAAGATCTGATTGATGCCATGTGATCCACATCTATATTTTTTTCTTGAGGAACCATCTGAATGTTGAAGGCTTCAAATCCCTTAATCAAGTACCAAACTTGGTGTCTATAGGATTGCATGTGGATATTCTTAGCCATAGAAATTCCTTGGACTTGATTGAATACTAGTTCAAAATATTTGAACACCATTAGTTGCTTTATACCCATCCATTCTGCAAGGTTGATACCTTACACTAGTCCTTTGTATTAAGCTTCATTGTTCAACTAGGTGAACTAGAAGTGGAAAGACCTCAGTGTCTTTTCATTTTGTGGGGATATTAAACATATTTTGGCTCCTACGCCATTCTTGCATCTCACTCCGTCGAAGTGAAATGTCCATACTTATGAGGCTTTATTGCCTTCAGATTCTTTGACAACCTTCAGGAGCACTTGATCTTCATCATAGATGACATAGGTTCCTAGTCCAATAGAATGATAGTTTCCAAAAGGGTCGATGTCTATATGTTCGCTCAAGAGAACATCTTCCTAATCATTTTGGTCTCTGGTCACGTTTCATCTTCTAGTAGCTCAACACAATACATTTCTCGCATGGTGATTGAGGTATGCATGGATTCAAAATAGATCATGGCCTCATCAGCTACATGTTTTGAGTGTAAAGCTTCAGATTCTATCTTCATCTTCACACCATGCTTGGTTGTAAGGATCAAATGCAACCAATCTAGGGACAGATAGCCACCCACTTTTGAAGTAATTTCTTTGGATAGGCAAAGGCTGAACATGGAGGGAACATATATGATCATAATTTATTGTGGTACTGTGATACTAGGAAAAGAAAATAGGGTCAAGGGGAGTTCTTTGATGATGCTTACAGTTTTAACTCTATTTCCATCAAGTTACATCACTCCTCTTTTTAAGGGTTCATAGCTGAGTCCTAAAGCTTTAGCTATTTGTTTAGGCATAATTGTGGTGCTAGCACTGGAATCAATCATGACATTGTGTAATAATTTATCCCCTATAATGAGAGTTAAGAAGGGTTGAGGCTTCGGCTTATCTCTTACTTCGGTAGGGGCTTTTGTTGTGCTATTTGTAAGAACTTTGGCAAAAGATGGTTGATCAAAAGCCCTTGCTTTGGGAAACTTCTCCATTCATGTTGTGCTTACGTCTTCCCATAGAGTCTTTTGTAGTAGCATCTTCTATTATGAGGTGGCTAGAATATCCCACAAAGACACATTAGCAGATGATTTCTTTAATTGTTCCACCACATTGAATGGTGGTAGATTCAGATATTTCTGCTCCTCTGCTCTTGTTATAACAACTTCCCTTCATGGCTGATATTGTGGTGCCACTACGAAGGTAATAGGTGTCTAGTCAAAAGCACTTTTAGGTTGTGGACTGACTAGTTAAGGGACAACTGGTTCGCCCGTAAATCTCCTCTTTGAGTGAGTGTTGTAGTCAGATTGTACTTGTGGTGTTTTAGATGCAAATGTATCATTGGTACAAAATTGCTTCTTGTTCTTCCATCCATGAGAAGAGTGTGTGGTTAGGAGTGATGTCCACTTCTTGCTCTAGTGACATCCCTTGCATTTGCATGGTGAGCACCACATTGTCCATTTGCGAAGAGGTATACACAACTTCTAGGGTCTGACGTTGTGGCTTGGCTACATTGCTATGCCACCTATTGTTGTAGGTTGCCACATGGGCAGTTTCAGGGCATGTGTGAATCACCGCAAGGGAAGCACTAGGGGTTGTTGTCATCCACTAAATTGTTTTGCTCTGCAGTTAGCTCTTTGCTTGAACTTAGGTTGGTGCTTTGCAGCAGAGTGGGTACCGATTATATCTAATTTATTGTTTGCACCTACAGATTTGTGCAGGTGCCTCCTTGGAATTGGTTTTATTGGTAAGAGGACCTTTCACCTTGATAATTCTAGTAGGTTGGCTTTGGAGGTATGGCCTAATTGTGCTTGATAATGGTTATCTCATTGACAATAGTCTACGACATTTCTTTGAACTCGCTCATTTCCTCCTTTGAAGAGTCAGATGTAGAGGCAATATTTTGTTGGATGCTCAGAAATGTGTACAATGATTGAGGGGGAGCCAGTGCACTGGTAGAAGGAATCTCCTGAGCATGAACCAATATATTAGGGAATATAGGAATGATGGGCTGAGGTGGAAATTTCTCGGCATCTATCAAATTGTTCTCTGCTTTAACTATGGTACTATATGTTCCCAGTAGTGTGGTTCCACTAGGAGACTGGATCATCATTGAAATGTCAAGATTGATAGAATTCAAGTAGAACATGAAGGCTAGATCGGGTGGCGGGTGGATATCAACTTGAATCCTTTGCCAACTTTTATGGAACTGAGCATTGAAGTTAGCCATGGCTTCATGCAGGGCCTGGTTTATGACTGAGAGCTAATAATATAGCAATGATTAGCCTCCTTCATTCAAAAATCTCTTATAGAAAGGCTCCCGAGCTCATCCTAGGTACTGATAGTGTTTTCTTGCAATGTGCAGTACCAATCTAGTGCCTTGCCCCTGAAGGAGGTTACAAACACCCTTAACGCCACATTTTGGGTTGTAACCCCATGTACCAGACATACATTTGCAACATCTTGCAAATGTTCTGATGATGTTCTTGAGCTATCTCTAGTGAATTTAGGTATAGCCTTTAGGGTAGAAACCAAGATAGTAGCCCACATGACAGGAGCTACTGGTGCAACAAGAGGACTTCTAGAGTCCCATGCCACATAATTTCTATTAGCGAAAGACAACATGGGTAGCGAAAAGGGAGGAGGAAATAGAATGTTCACTAATTGGGTCACGGATTGTACTATCCCTAATGGTGGTACTAATAAACCATCATTTTTTTTTGGGGACCTAGTAATAGGTCGATGCCTCATACACCCTTCTAAAGATTGGATTCATCTAAGCCATTGGGTGTGCTACGAAAAAGAAAAACTTTTGATGCCAAAATTGGAAAGGTAATAGCCCTTTATGGGAAACTCAATTTATGGGGGACTTATTTTCCTAAACTGAGTGACCTCCAAATTTTTAAAGAAGTCAGCTTCTTCTATAATAGGGGTTTTGGAATAGAAAACAAAACCAGATATAAAAATAAAGAATCTAACTAAGGCGATGTGCTAGAATTTAGATAAAGGCATGATAAACCTATCTTTTGGATATGATCTAAGGGACCACTTAGCAATTTTCCATGTCTTAGAATAACAAAATTAAGGATTGTAGCATGAACAACTCATTCAATGACATAAAATAATAATCATACCCATTTATTAAAAAGAAGAGTCAAAAGACATTGATCTAAACCAACAAACATGTATTCAAATTATAAAAGTACGACAAATAAACCATTTAAACAATAATAGCATAAGAAACAAAGAGGCTAAACAATGGTACAGTCTATGATTTCTTGCAATAATCTAAATAATAAAAGGCCTGGTCTCTCCAAAAATCTTGTAATTCTAAAACTAGTGAAGCTTGAAAAGCGTATAGCATGTAATCTTCAAACTCAGAACCTCCAACTTCTGGAACCCTTCTTTAGAAGCAAAGAGTAGTATTTATAGCAAGCCTCCCACTGCTTGGTGAGCAACATCTAAAAAGATTCAAAATCCTGAGCAATGATGTTGAGGCAATGTTTCCCCTAGCCATTGTAATAGAAAAGATTCAAGACAAATCATTTGGTCACCCTCCATTTAGGTGCATCCCCTACGAATGATGGAAGTGGTTCCAGCAAAGTTCCACATAGACAAGTGTTGCCTCTTTGGATAGGGAGTTAGAGAACATGGTAGCATACCACATCCTTTGTTTGATTCATTCCTTTTGTTGAAGAAGCTTGCCCTGAGGGGATGCATGGTAGCATATCACTGCCCACAGATGATTTACGCTTCCTTTATTGAAAGCTTATGCTAAGATGGAACGTAGCAATAATGTTTGATATAGACACTGCTTGTGGGGCCTATCAAATATTTTTGTGAATGGGAGCTACATGGCACGCAAGCAGGGACTAACAAGGAAGTGAAAGGAAGCAAAAAAAATAACCCATGGTGAAGAAACATGGGAGCATATCAAGGGAAAATAGATGAACAAGGAGAAAAATCCTTTAGAGAGCGATGAGCAGACATGTGGCAGAGGCCACAGTGACAATCAAAAGGGGGCTGATGAATTTATTTGAAGGCATAGGCCGATACTTAGCCAAAAACCAAAACCTAAAGGGAGCATGGTGAATTTCATATTTACAAAAGGCACAATAACCAAGTAAATGAGAGAAAGAATTACACAATTAAAAACACATGAGAATAAGAAATAAAGAAAATTAAAAGACAAAGCAAAATTAATAATAATACAAGCAACCAAGTAAAATATATACTAACATACATATATTAAATATTAATAAATATCAAATATCCTGAGATTTATCATTATGGAAACATCTATTGCATTGAGAAAAATGATGAAAATAGGAGTTGTATATTATTTTTACATTAAAATAAAAATATAAATTTTATAATTTGAATGTTCAATTTTAAAAAATCAACTATAATTTTAAGTGGAAAGACATTTAAAATTATGCAATCATTTTTTACAATACTACAAAATTATCATATAATTATTAAAAATAATAATTATAACTTTGTTAACATTATTGATTATTATTAAAATTAAATAACTATACGATACCTGTTTTAAATGTGAAACATTTGTGCAAATTTTCCCATCTTAAAATGTTGCTCATATTCAAAATACAATATAAATAATATTTACTTATAAAATAGGACACAAAGCAATTTTAATCTTCTTAAAAAAGTTTTATTTAGAAGATAATGGGAAAAAATCTCTGGATAAATATTTCCATATTATTATTTTTTAATAGGTGGCATGGTAAAAAAATAAATGGGATTGAAAATATAGAATGTTACTTATGATAAAAATTAGAAAGATTTGCTCCACAATATCTGAGCCAAGAAAATATAGATAAAGCAAGTAATAATGAAAACACAATATCTTGTTTATGTTATTTTTTAATTTATTTTAAAAAATGTTTTATCTACTCAATACGAAAAAGAAATTTTAGGCTGATTTTTTTTCAATTGGGGGTTTGCATTCAACAATATTTTATCTAGAATCATTCAAAACCATTCAACTTTATTAAAAGATTGAAAATCCAATAATATTTATATCATTTAAATGCATATATATTATGCTAAATTAAACAATAAACATAATACTTTATATATTATGCTAAACTGAATATTAAACATAATTTTTTTTTTGAAATTTCAATTTATTTTTTCCAATCGAATTCTTTTGAGATAATTAAGATTCAAACTCCAAATCTATATCATTTCACTTAAAATAATTATGGATTTGGTCTTGCAGATCACTATGTAGTTTTTAGTTCAAAAAAAGGCTTAATTAGTTTTACTATAACTAGAAAAACAAAGCGAGATCTTAACCATAAACAATGCAAACCCTGTGAAGAGAAAAAAAAAACCATCTGAAAAAAATAATAACCCAAAATAAAATGAGTACAGGAAAGAGTCTAGAATCTCATTTTATTGGTGAAAATTATGTCCAAATTCAACTAAAAACGGAGTACTTCTATGCAACGTGTTTATCTATTTATAAAGAAAAGTTGTTGGTTTAAAGAGGAATACTAAGAATTTGAGGATTAGAAAGCAACAGATGGCCACAATGTTGTCCAAATGATTTATCACAAAAAACCTTGCATAGTGAAAATCTAAAATCTTGAAGCAAAAAATTGATTTGAACAAAGTTTCCAAATGAAAAAGGTTTTCCAAAAATAGAGATGAGACAAGAAAAAATATAAAATCTCTAAAAAGAATGTTGATTTAAATAGAATTTGTAGTTGAAAAAGTTTTTTTAGAGAAAATTAGCTCTATTTATATAAAAAAACAAAGCCAAGATACCCGTGGAGCTGCTATTATAGGAAAAGAAGTCATCAAGGATGTGTACATTGAGGCAAAAGATAGTACTGAATTTGATCCTCCTACCTTGGAACCTCAAATCATCACTATACTGATAGTCCTGAATTTGATACTCCTACCTTGGAACCTCAAATCATCACTATACTGAGCTGACCAACATACTTCACTCCACTAGATCTGAAACTTCACTATAATTGCCTCAATTTTCTGAATACTTTTGGATACCCCTGCACCAGACTCTCAAGGTTATTTGAAAAGTGAGTCTCTTCACTTTGGTTTGTACTATGTCAAATCCAATATTATCTCTTGGTTCGATGATTTGTCCACCAGCACTTGCAACTGCCTCAAGGTCGGTGTTCTATTCAAGTCCACCTTGCAAAACTCCCTCAAGTTCTTCTCTTTGAATTGGTCCAGAGATCTATCTATAGGTACTTGTAACTACCTGAAGGTCAACGTTCTATTCAAGTCCACCCTATAAAACTACCTCAAGTTCTCTTCTCTGAATTTGGTTTGGTGTTCTACTTGCAAACCTTGCACTACCTCACTGGTTGGCGGTCTGAGCAGGCCCACCCTACAAGTTTCCTCAAGTTCTTCATCTTGTCATGGTTGAGGTTCGGTGGTCTACTTGCAAGTCTTGCACTACCTCACTAGTCGACGGTCTGAGCAAGCCTTCTCCACAATTTTCCTCAAGCTCATTATATGTTTCTATTCCTTCATTCACATTTACCTCGCTCTGGTACACAAAATTTCTCCTTAAGATCAATGCTTCACCTTCTTTTGGTTCTATGAAAACTGATACCTCCAAAGGTTCCCCTTCCTCTGCATAAACTAATTTAGGCTCTTCTTCATCTACACAAACTATCTCTGCATCATTTACTACTTATCCTCCACTAGCCTCTTCGGTATCAGGTTCTTGATGACCTTTAGTGCTTGATTCTTTCTTCCTCCAAACTTGAAAATAGGTTCCTCCTTTAGGAAATCCTCTTTCACTCCTCTGGTACCCTTCATTATCATAAGTATCATTACTCTTGTCACCACTCCATCTATAACTATCCTTGTTCTTCTTTGCTTAGGGTTTTGTCTCTCGACATCTTGATCCATCTTTTCCTCCAACATATGAGTTTTTCCATCTGTACAATCTTCTAATCATACAAGTAACATGTTTCCATTTTTCTCCATCAATCCATCCATGATTCATCCACTTACAATATGTCATAGGATTTTTCCTTCTCATTTTATCCCAACACATCTTCTCAAAATGATTCCTTAATCCACATAGTTTACAATGATATAGATCCTAACACAATTCCTTTTCATGTCCATGCCTATTACAATGTGAACAATACATACTTTTTCTTCTCTAATTCAAACTTGCAATAACATTCTTACCTCTATCATATCCAAGGCCTTCACTTTTGGATCTCACTATTGGTTTATTAGGTTCTGTAATTCCTTATTGATGCTTTCCCAATCCTTTTCCTTCATATCTCATTCTCTGCATGATTTTGAAACCAATACCATGACCAACAATTGTAGGCTTCATTACATTGTTATCTTCAACTTCACCTTTTAAAGAAACTTTTGCAACATCACACAAATCATTAGTATCATAGGAAACATCACAAAATTCAGGCTTAGATCTCAGATTCTCATTCTCCTTTGGCATGCTATAAGTGATTGCTCCAAATGATTAACTTGTTCCTTCAAGCCAGATATTTCCTTCTTCTATGAACTATTCCGCTTGTTCAACTCTTTTAAAATTTCCTCCAAATCTTTGTTCTTCTTTTCCACCTTTATAGACAACTTGAATTCTTCCGCAACATCCTCAAACATATCCAGCTCTACTTCGAGTTCTTCATTTCTCCTTCTTACATTTTTCAGTTCTTCTTCAAGAGAATCATACTTGTCTACTCCTAGTTCTTTCATTCTCTCTATCAATTCTAAATTACACTTCTTGAGCTCACACAATTCTTCCTCCAAAGTATCCCTTTCGCATATCAGGGCTTCATTTTCCTTCTTCATCCTCTTCCCAATCTTCCCCATTGAAAAAAATTAGATAAACCACTAAATCTGAATGCTTACTCAAAGCTTTCTTGCCTAAATCTATCTTCTATGATAACACTTAGGATTTTTCACTTCTTTCAACACTATCTTCCTTTCCAACAGATTCACAACCAGCTAACATAATCGCAACCAACTTTGATACCATTTAATGCAGTCAAGGTAGGAGGATCCAATTAAGGATAGTCCAGCCTTGTAGCCTTAGTTAATAACTCCATGATCACAATAGATATGCAATGGAAATTAATAGCTAGTCCAAAAAAAGATAAAATATATTCTTGAACACTAGAGTCCACAAGATATATCCTAGGAAAACCCTAGCATGGAAAAACTCAGCCTTCAAACTCATTCCTCATTATATTCTAACACTGTCTTCCTTTCCAACAGATTCACAACAAGCTAACAAACTCACAACCAGCTATGATACCATTTAATGCAGTCAAGGTAGGAGGATATAATTAAGGAATATCTATCCTTATAGCCTAAATTACTAACTCCATGCTCAGAAAAAATATGCAACGAAAATTAATAGCTAATCAACTAAAGGATAAAACATATTTTTGAACACCGAACACAAGATATATCTTGGGAAAACCCTAATAGGGAAAAACCCAAGCTTCAATTTCATTCCTCATTATATTATAATCTCAAAAAAAATTACATGTGCCCCTCAAGCTTAACAGATTTTAGGCCACAACCCAAAGATTACAAATAACTCAAATAATAGCAATCTTCCATTGACTCTCTCTTTTTCCACACTCACTCTACTCAAGGATTCTTTTGGATCAAAATGCTTCATCGTTGTGCTTCATAATTCATACCACTGAGCACCTTATTGATCCATCCCCCTTCTATCTCCCGTAACAAACCCTCTCTCTTCTAGTTATATCATCCACCAGCCTTCTAACTCTTAACAAGTCAGCCTAAATACAATGACTAATAAGATAACGTATATACACAAACAGCTTGGCCCCAAATCATAAAAAATTCACAATGTGAACTAACCAATGTTGACCACAACAAGGTAAGGACTCACAAAAATATCCTCAAACATGAAACACCTTAAACAATTACTCCTCGAAGATCCACAACATGGTACAAACACCCTATTGGCCAAGAACATGAAAACATGAACTGACAAAGGAAAATCACCAATCATTTGCACAAAGATCAATTTTGACCAACACATGATCTATAAACATCCAAAAGCCTCATGAATCACCATGGAAACATCCAAAACAACTCAAGCTACCAAAATCACATCATCTTTCTTCAAGAATACCAACTAGAACAACTAAACAACTGTCAGAACACAAATATTCATAGCTTATATGAATAGTAGTTTCTGGATTCGATTGTGTAAGACTTTTTGAATCAACATTTTGAATCACACTCCATGATCCATCATCAGGATAGAGAGCTTAAGGATATGAAAAAATGGTTTGTTGCAGACCCAATAGGTATAAAAAGAGGTAGAAGGATGTTAGAGGGATAGGGGGCACAAGGCCCAAGGGATGGCAAGAAAGAAAATTAATAATATTGAAAATAAAATTAAAAATAAAGGAGTCAATTGACCAATAAAAGAACAAATGACCATATAAAGAGATGCAAACAAATGAGAAAGAAGAAGCACCAAAAGACCAACTATATATTCTATATTAATATATCTTTATTAGTGTAAAGATATATTAATAAAGATGGAGGATAAAAATCAAACTTGTTACAATAAAGAAATTGATAAATATGGAATATATTAATATAGTAAATATATTAATATTAAAATAATTTAATAAAGATGGAGGATAAAAAAATAATATAAGTATAACAATAAAAATATATCAATAAAGATGGAGAAAAAATCAAACTTGTAATAATAAAGAAATTGATAAAGATGGAATATATTAATAAAGATGGAATATATTCATAACTTGATCAAATCTTCATGCGGATCCTTGAAACTTAACGTGAAGAAACTAGATCTACTCGACAAAAAACCCTTTGATCCACAACCTAAAATCATCACTATATTGAGTTGACCAATATATTGCACTCCACTACATCTTCAACTTCACTGTAACTGCCTCAATTTTTTAAATACTTCTGGATGCCCCTGCATCAGAAACTTGGGGTTATTTAAAAAGTGATCCTCTTCACTTTGATCTATACTATGTCAAATCCAATTTTGTCTCTTGGTTCAGTGATCTATCCATAGGAACTTGCAACTACCTCAAGGTCGGCATTATGTTCAAGTCCACCCTACAAAAATACCTCAAGTTCTTCTCTTTGAATTGGTTTGGTGATCTGTTTATAGGTACTTGCAACTACCTCAAGGTAAACATATTGTTCAAGTCCACCCTGCAAAACTATCTCAAGTTCTCTTCTCTAAATTTGATTCGGTGTTCTACTTGCAAGCCTTGCACTACCTCACTAGTTGGTGGTCTGAGCAATCCCACCCTTCAAGTTTCCTCAAATTCTTTATCTTTTCATGGTTGAGGTATAGCATTCTACTTGCAAGCCTTACATTTCCTCACTAGTCAGTAGTCTGAGCAAGCCTTCTCTTCAATTTTCCTCAAGTTCATTGTTTATTTCTACTCCTTCATTCACATTTACCTCACTCTGGTACACAAAATTTCTCCTTAAGATCAATGCTTCACCTTCTTCTGATTCTATGAAATCTAATACCTCCAAAGGTTCCCTTTACTCTTCATAAACTAATTTAGTCTCTTCTTCATTTGGAAAAACTATCTCTGCATCCTTTACTACTTCTCCTCTACCAGCCTCTCTGGTATTAGGTTCTTGATGACCTTTAGTGCTTGATTCTTTCTTCCTCCAAACTTGAAAATAGGTTCCTCCTCTAGGAAATCCTCTTTCACTCCTTTGGTACCCTTCATTGTGATAAGTATCATGACTCTTGTCACTACTCCCTCTATAACTATCCTTGTTCTACTCTACCTAAGGTTTTCTCTCTTAGCATCTTAATCCCTCTTTTCCTCCAGCATATGAGTTCTTCTATCTTGTGCCATAGAAAAAAGGAACCTTTTCCTGACATGGGATTAAGTAGAATTAATGAGGCCTTAATCTAGAGTTGTGAGGAATTTTTTTCATCCACACTAGGTCTTGGACCCTTGCAAATTGAATAACATGCTTTTAATGATGTCTTGTAAAGGTGTTGTAAAGTGTTGTAAGATGCTTTCACAATTTTCTATACTTAATTAACCTATTTCTTTCTAATTCAACATTGAAAAATATGTTTAATATAACATTATCACATCAATCTATAAGGCTTATAACTTAAAATTAATGATAAACTAGTGTTGTAATGTGTCTTGCACATTCACATTGGTCCTCGTTCCCTCCTAGGCTATGTGGACCATATTTTAGTGTTGTAAAGTGTATTTAATCACACTTTCACATTTATTTTTATGTTTCAAGCCCTATTTGAAATTTACATCATCACTAATAGGCCCCTATTAACCCATATTATGCATCTTGAGGTATAATT
The DNA here is from genome assembly GCA_007258455.2 of Sequoia sempervirens. Taxonomy (NCBI): domain Eukaryota; kingdom Viridiplantae; phylum Streptophyta; class Pinopsida; order Cupressales; family Cupressaceae; genus Sequoia; species Sequoia sempervirens. Next base: position 466,900,118 of record VDFB02058242.1, on the reverse strand, counting down.
TGATTAAATAACTAACACAGTCATCATACAAGCCTAATTTTCTTACTTCTCGGCATTCCAACTAGCAAAATTGGCCCTTGTGGGACCCATTCACCATTAGTGGTGAATTAGTCCCATCTAGGTGGGACCCATTTGCTATTAGTGGTGAATGAGTCCCATTTGAGTCATTTTCAAGGTTTTGAGTGAGAAAAAATAGGTTTTAAGTTTAATTTTTCTCCATGTCAGCCTTTGGGATCAAATTAATGAGAAAATAAGGTGAATTTACTATAAAATAACCTCTCTTAACTCATTTTTACATTCATTCACATATATTATCACCATTCATTCATCAATCTTCTCTCTTAAGCAACTTAGGGTTTAATCATTTCAAGGCATTAAGGCATCAATTTTTAGACATTCAAGGGTAAATCCTCCATGTTTTGCTATACAATTTCAAGATCAATCATCATGGAAAGGTATTGTATTCCATTATTGCATGTTTCATTCTATTCTTTAATCATTTTGGTTTAATTACCTAAATGGGGTTTGACCAAGGAAAACCCCCATGCCCTAACATCCAATATTTCTTCTTCTCTTCTTGTGTGTTTGTAGATTTTGGTCATTTGCAAGCTTGAAAATAATTGAATATCAAGTTTCATGGTTTTTAAAGTCCTCTCTCCATTCAACAAGTCAGATAATCGACAAGAACTCATTTTTAGACCCATAAATTAGAATTTCAAAAGCAGATACTTATAGAATTCTGAAGTGTAGATCGGAAGCTTCAAAATCCACCTTTGAAAATACAAAACTTGAAAAGTGGACTCATTCACCATGAGTGGAAAATGAGTCCCACCATAGGGACAATTTTATTTTTCTGCATTTTTTAATACCCTTTTTGTCAGAAATGGGTTTCGACACAGTTTGGCAGAATTGGGACTGATTCACCCAAAATGGCGAATGAGTCCCTCCAGGCTTGAAAAAAGAATCAACAACATTTCAAATGTAATTTATAGTCTACATAAAGCCTTTAGGTGCACACATTCAATCTAATTCATTTTTTTTGCAATTTACTATTCATTCTTAGGTTGTTTTGCATTACACGTGTTTTCCAACATAGCATACTTCTTAGATTTTGAATTCATAATCAATGAATTTCTTAGTTTAGTTGCACTTATATCATCTCATTTAGTTCAAATAAAATTATTCAATACATAATTTGAATGAAACCTTAGTATTTTTGGTTCCTATCTCTCTCCTTTTAGGTGAAAAACCCTAGAAGAGTTAGAGAAGTCTATAGGAAACCCAAAAATCTACATTTCATTTTGGTGAACCTATTTTTTGAATAATTTATTTTCTGATTTTGAGTCCATCTATATTTCATTGATCTTGCATTATGGTTTCCATGAATTCATTTGCATGATAGGTTTCAAAATTTGAATTCATAAAAAGTGCATTTAGGTTGCATTATTAGCACCTAAATTCATTTAGATTTTCTAAAATTATGCATTTTTCAATTAGGCCAACATCATAACATTCTGAAACCATCAAAATTAGTCAAAATTTTTGAAATTTCAAAAAAAAAGTCTAGACTAGGACTCATTTGTCACCTTGGGCGAATCAGTCCCTTCTGACCCCTGAAACAACATTTTACATAACTCAGAACTATGTTTTTCAGCTTCTCTTTGGTTCCTTAGCCTACCTATATTAGTTAGGTGCATTTCTATAGCATGCATTTCATATAATCTAGTCTAAATTAGCTCATTTCATGCATCGTTTCCATTTCAAGTTTGCATTCTCATCTTGTTACATATCATAATTAGTCAATTGTTATCTTTGAAATTTGAAAAATTATTCTTCATTTACATCTTTTCTTTAGCATTGTTACTTTTCACATTCTAGATTAATCATTCCATCATTTTTTCATTACAAAATTATATAGTTCTCATCTTGCATGTTCTCTTTGTAGATATTATTGCATGTTGTAAGTAATTTTTGTTAAAAGCATATGAATATGAGGTCATTTCCCCTCTCTTTTTGTTCATCATAGATCCCTCTCCTAGTTCCCCTTTTGTGGATGAGGTTGGTTTAGTGAAAGAAACCTTGGATATTCATAACACTGACATTTGTTCTTCTCCTATTATCTCTCATACTTGTGAAGTAGATATTTTAGTGCTAGAAGAACCAATTAATGAGAGTTGTGACAATCTGAATTGTTTCTCTCCTCTTAACTCTCCTATTATACATAACATTACTAAAGAAGAGGACATCACACTAAGTAATCATGATGATCACACAACACAACACGATGATGAGACCATAGATTCATCTCCCAACTCCTTCTCTATTTGTGAGTAATCATGGAAATCACATTATTTGTGAGGAGGATATGTTGACATTAGATGCTCAAACCTTTAAGACCTATGAAATCCTCTTTATTTTTCTTCCCCTATTTTGGAAGAAATTATTGGAAAAAGGGAGGTAATCAAAGATAATCATGAGAATCTTCTTTCTCCCTTTCCTAATGTTTCCCACATCCAACAATACATACTTAATCAAAAGGATCCAATCATTGAAAAAGAAGAATGTGATGCTTTTTCTTCTCTTGATGCCTCTCCCACTTGTGATGAAGCTACTTTGTACATTTCGACCTTCGATGAACATGTTATAAGCTATCCTAGTATGGTAGATAATATGGAACAAGAGAATGAGAAATTACACAACACTGAATGATTGCATAAAGTCTTCCCCTAATCTCCCCATTATCAATAATTAGACACATTCAACCATTAATAACTCCCTTGGTTGTGATGAAGTTATTTTGCATGAACTGAACCTTAATTGTCATGAACATGTGGTTTGTTTTTCTCCTATGAACTATCCTTCTAGGGAGGATATTATGACCCAAGACAAAGATAACATACCCTTCAAAGAAAATGAAGACTCTCACTTGTTACAGGATGTTAACAATATTCAAACTCACTATACCCTTTACGCACCCTCGCATAAACTTCATCCTTCCAATAAACCTAACAACACACTTTACCCATGTTTGAGTCTGATTCATCCTTCCAATAAACCTCACTACACCCTCCACCCATGTCAAACAAATGTATCATAGAAACTGAGTTATAATACCATTGCTTATACATATAACACTTGAAATAATCTGAAACCACCACAACCAACATCATCACAACTATAAACCACAATTGACAATTATCCTAAACTACAATTGAAACTATTGTAAACCACAATTAACAAATTTGAGCTGCAACTGCCAATTCTATAAACCACAATTTACTGTCTTGAACCAAAATTGCTTGAGACAAAAATATAAGACCAAAATTGAAACAACACCTCTCTTTGATGATAAAACCTCAAGCCAAAGAGAGAAAACCCACATTCAAGAAGCAATAAGGGAGCATTATGGAATTTTTATTGCAAGCGAGAGGAAGATGGTTTTGGGGTCATTCCTACAAGACCCAATCTCAGTAAAATGGCCATAACTTTCTCATACATTAAAAAAAAATTGAGAACTTCAAAATGATCCAAAAAGCTGAGAACGAGGCACACAAAACCCATGTTGGAATTTTAAATATTCATGATAATTAGGGAGTAGTGATAGACAAAATATGACAGGTTTTTAGAAGTTTTGTGCAAAGAAAAGGAGAAGGCAATGTGGATTTGAAGAGAAAAGGTGCAGAAATTTTGGAGAACTGAAATGAGAAGTTTTGGGGCAGCAAAAGGAAGCTACAAGAAGAGCATGTGGAGCAGATTTGAAATTTTTTTCTTTAAAAAAAAATTATGTAATTGTTTCAATTTGATTGAATGCAATAAAAACTTGAATGTGTTTCCATTTCTTTTTATTTTATGAGTATTCCTTATTTGCAATAGAGACTACATTGCATTGTGAGTTTATGAGCAGTTTTTTGTGCTTGCATCAAATGGTATCTAAGCCAGTGATCTTGAGTGCATAAGAAAATTTCCAAATATGAAGTAGCTTATGCCAAGACTGGTGGGTGGATAGAGGAAGCACATTAGAGTTTTTTGAGAAGCTCAAGATAATTCTTGCAGGTGTGCAAGGAGTCCTGAGAAATTGAGAGCCAAGAGGGACAAGTTGTGGAAGCATGTGAGTTTTAAGCTAAGATTGTAGTAGACAAGATGGGATGGGTTGTGAGAAGACCTGCAAGAATATTGTTCTATAAACAATATTGGGAGAAGGTAGAAAATGAGAAGTTTGAGAAGATGGAACAAATGGTTTGTGAGGAAGTGAGAAACATCAAGATGGGCATAGATAAATTGAAGAAGAATATTGGTAAAGATGAGAGGATATTGGTGAAGAAAAGTGAGAAGAAGAAAGATGGCAATGAGAAGAAAAGAACAGGAAATGAGTGTTGCATACCAAGAGAGAAGGATGATAATATAAAGATTTGTGGATCTCCTATGTTTGTTAAAGAACCTAATGAATAAGATTCATTGCTTGTAGAGGAGATCATGAAGAAACAAAAGATGTTCATATCAAATAAGAAACTTGAGAATAATGGAAGTGTAGACTCAGTGAAAGAAATTGTAGCAGATGATGATGAGATAGAAGTTGCAGTAGAAAAGAAAGAGAATAATGAGGACATGTGGGTGGACATGGAGCATCAAATTGATGAATAGGTAATTTTTTATTTTTCTACATTTTGTGATGAAGAAATTGATTTGGATGTTTTGGAGAGAAGTGAGAAGTTAGTGGATATGAAGAAGGAATTTGCATTAATAGGTTGGCATTCAGGGGTTGCAAATTTATATGTAGAAGCTTTAGGGGTAGATTTGTGAGTGTAGGTTGCTGGTGTTGATGTGTATTGATGATGGAATTTTGTGGAGGTGTTCTGATTTTGGTGGGTCAAGACCCATGGAAGAGGAGAAGAATGGTAAGCAAAGTTATTGGAGGAGAGCGAAGCTAGTTTTAGGAAGATGTTGGAAGAAGAGAAAGAAGAAAAGACTTTATGTGCACTTTGGACAGAAATGGAGTTCACATAGTATATTTCTTGAAATCTAAAAGAATGTTTCTACCATTCAAATCCACTTATTTGAGCGTATGCTCACAAACTTTCAACCCTGGGTGTTTGATGCAGGAGCATCTAGGGGTACCTAGCAATCCTACACAACCAAAAATATTTTAAAATTTTATGCTTGTGTGTTTGTTTTGATTTTTGGTTGCAAGCACTATTATTTTATTGCTCAACTCCTCCAACATAGTAAGGCTTGATGTAGGTATTGTGAATAATCAATTAATTAATTGATTCACTTTGTAATTGTTTAAAAAAATGTTTGAAAAGTGTTAATTTTTCAAAAAATGAAAAAATTCTATGTCCAAGCTTTGTGGACATTTATTGTAATATTATAATTGCATTTAGAGAATTTGAAATTACATCTTGCTCGAAGATTGGAATGATGGGCATTAATGGAATGGAGAAAGTGGGTGTAAAGTGGGAAGATTTTTTTTGAATACCATTGAATTCTCAAACCCAAAAGAGAAAACCCATATTCAAGAAAGAATAAGAGAGAATTATGGAAGTTTGACTGTAGGGGAGAGGAAGATGGTTTTGGGGTCCTGTCTGTGAGACCCAGTCTCAGTAAAACGATCATAACTTTCTCATACACATACGAAATCTAGAATTTAAAAATGATCCAGAAAGTTTAGAACATAGCACAAAGCCCATGTTGGAGTTTTAAAAGATTCATGATAATTAGGGATCAGTGATGCAGATAATATGATGTGTTTTTAGAAGCTTTGTGCATTGAAAATAAGGAGATGGAAATGTGGAGTTGAGAGAAAAGGTGCAAAATTTTTGGAGAAATGAAATGAGAAGTTTTGGGGCAGTGAAAGGAAGCGACAGGAAAGCATGTGGAGTAGATTTGAAACCTTTTTCTTTAAAAAAAAATGTAATTGTCTCAATTTGATTGAATGCAATAAAAATTTTAAGGTGTTTCCATTTCTTTGGGTTTTATGAGTTATTCTTATGGGTATGTGTAGGATCATGATGGGCCAACAAGTAGCAATATGATGGGTATGTGGCTGACAACTTTTTTTTACCCAAAATTGATGAAACGAAAAGGGTTTTTAAATGAGATTCTTAGCTTTCCACTAATATAAATTATGCTTTAATTTGAATTTAATAAGTAATTATTATTCATTTTCTATTCAAATTATGACTAAAGTCTTGATTGATAGGCTAATTGAAAAACATCTATAGCTTTCAAACAGTATCACAGTTTTTGAATCCAAAACATGCATCACATTCTATGCTTCTAATACTATAGGATTAAAAAATAAAATTTAATTTCATGAAGTTTTGACCAAGTTAAGGTGGTCAGACATATGAGTTTTTTTAAAAAGTTGTAATAAAAAATTCATAATTAATTATTTACTTGGAAAAAACTTACAAAAAAATTTGCATCACATCAGGGCATGAGTCATCTACTTATATCTATAACCTTATAAAAAAATATTATCATTTTATTGTGGTTGGGGTGGTTAGACAAACACCTACTTCTGATTTTTTCCCTTAAATTTAAGTACCATTGCATTGAAATTTCAAATTTTCACCAAATAGATTTTTCTTTTTTTAAAAAAACTAGTATTTTAGAAACTACATTCAATTTTTCTAAAAATTCTATTCTTACATATTTTTAAAATAATATAGATAACTTATTCAAATTTTTACGTCAAGTTTCCTAACTCTGATTTTTCTGATTTTTTTGCTTCTTAAGGGCCTTTTTTTTCCATGATGATCTTGCACATACCCTTATTTGTAATAGAGACTATGTCGCATTGTGATTTTATGAGTAGTTCTTTGTGCTTGCATCAACTTGTAATTCTTTCATCGTCTGTACAACCTATCCAATTTGCATCTATATAAGCACTCAAAGAGAAATCAATATCCTTAGAATACTATAGACCATAGTCCAAATTGCTCTTCAAATATTTAAATATCCTTTTTACAATTGTCATATGTGATTCTCTAGGATCTTCTTGAAATCTTTCCATAAGATATGGGTATGTGCAGGATCATCATGGAAAAAGCAGGCCCTTAAGTGGCAAAAAATTCAGAAAACTTAGAGTTAGGCAACTTGACATAAAAATTTGAATAAGTTATATTTATTATTTCAAAAATATGTAAGAATAGAATCTATATCAAATTGAATGTAGTTTCTAAACTACTATGTTTGTTTAAAAAAAAATCTATTTGGTGAAAATTTGAAATTTTAATGCAGTAGTAATTAAATTTCAGGGAAAAAATAAGAAGTAGGTGTCTGTCTGACCACCCTAACAATAAAAAATAATAATATTTTAATATTAGAGTACTCATGTCGATGTGATGCATATTTTTGTAATTTTTTCCATGTAAATAATTAATTATGAATTTTTTATTACAAATTTTAAAAAATATAAAAATACTTGTATGTCTGACCACCTTAACTTGGTCAAAACTTCATGAAATTCTTTTTTTAATCCTATATTATGTGAAGCATAGAATGTGACACATGTTTTGGATTCAAAAAATGTGATATTGTTTAAAAGCTATAGATTTTATTCAATCAGCCTATCAATCAGGACTTTAGTCGTAATTCAAATAGGAAATGAATAACAATTACTTATTAAATTCAAAGTAAAGCATAATTTATATTGGTGGAAAGCTGAGAATCTCCTTTAAAAACCCTTTTTGTATCATCAATTTTGAGTAAAAAAAAATTCGTCAGCCAAATACACATCATATTGCCACTTTTTGGCCGATCATGATCCTGCACATACCCATATACTACATGAATGATATCCAGTCTAGTAGTAGTTAGATATAGCAATCCACCAATCATGGATCTATACTACATCTAATTTTTCTTAGGTGATTCATTATTTTTTCTCAACTTACAACTAGTAACCATATGGGTACATACTATTTTAGAGTCCTCCATTCCAAACTTCTTTAACATTTCCTTGACATATTTTGATTGTGAAATGAATATTCCTTTTTTTATTGACTAATTTTTATCCCAATGAAGAAATTCATCTCCCCAAGCATTGAAATTTAAAACTATCTTTTCATCTCTTTTGCAAATCTCCTACACATTGCTTCATTTCCTCCAAAGATTATGTCATCAACATACCCAACCACAATCAATATTTGATCTCTCTCAACTTTGAAGTAAAAATTTCTATCCGCAATACCCTTTTTGAATCCCTATTGTAATAAGTACTTTTCCAATCATGCATACCAAGATATAGGAGCTTGCTTGATTCTATACAATGCCTTCTTTAATTTATAGACCACATCAAGATCTTCTAATAACTGAAAAACTTTTTGGTTGTTCAATGTATACCTCTTCTTCTAACTCACCATTCAAAAATGTAGACTTAACATCCATCTGATATACCTTGAAGTCATTATGTGTTGCAAAAGCCAAAAATATACTAATATCTTCAATTCATGCTACTGGGGAAAAATTCTCTTTAAAATCCATTCCTTCCACATGTGAGTAGCCTTTACCCACAAGCCTAGTTGTGTTCTTAATAACTTCTCCATTATCATTCAACTTGTTACTGAAAACCCATTTAGTTCCTATCACATTTTTGTTTGTTGGCCTTGAAACCAATTCCCAATTTTGATTCTTCTCAATCTACCTCAACTCTTCTTCCATAGCTTTGATTTATTTTCATCCTTGCATGCCTCAATAACAATTTGAGGTTCTACCTCAAAAAGTAAACAAAATTTTACTTGTTCCTCTGCCATAGTATCTTTCCTTCTTGTCAGCACACATTTGTTCTTATCTCCAATGATTTTATCTTCAAAATAATTTCTCTACACATACTTAGGAGTCTTAGGATTCTTTTCTGGAGCTTCTTCCTCTTCCAATATCATATCTTTCTCTTTCTCTTCTTTTTCTTCTTCACTGCAAGGGGGTTCATCCAATTCATATCCTTTTATCAACACTGAGCTCTAATGTGATTCTTCATCCACTTTGACAATTGCACTTTCAACAATCTTCTTTAGCCTTTTGTTTTAGCACCTATATACCTTGCTCTTTGTAGAGTACCCAAGGAAGATTCATTCATTTGAACATGCATCAAACTTTCCTAAGTTTTCATCATCTCTCCTGATGTAACATTTACTTCCAAGCACTCTAAAATATTTCACAATAGGAATTTTTCCATACCAAATCTCCTAAGAGGTTTTTGAACTATTTACTCGTGCTTGTCTTCTATTGAGAATGTACACGGTGGTATGAATAGATTCTCTACAATAGACATATGGTATATTTTCTTCCTTCATCATGGTTCTTACTACCTCTTGAACTATTATATTCTTCATCTCCACTACTCCATTCTACTACAGAGTCTTGGGAATTGATAAATGTCTCTGTATCCCATGTTCTTCACAATAACTGTTAAACTCATTGGAAGTGAACTTACCACCTCTGTTAGACCTCAAACACTTGATTTTCAAATCCATTTCATTCTCAACCATAGAATTAAATGCTTTAAACTTATCTAGAGCTTCTAATTTATCTTTGAGAAAGGTCACCCAAGTCATTCTAGAGTAAACATCTATTAACAACATAAAATACCTATCACTTTGAGAGCTTCTTGTTCTGGTAGGTCCACATAGGTCTATATACACAAACTCCAAAGATATTGCAGTAGAATATTCCTTAGTTTTTAACATTTTCTTTGTCTATTTTCCAAACTAATATTCTTTGCAAATTATAAATTGATAGGCTCTGTGATTCTTGGTAGATCTCTCATAGCTTGAGTAGAGTTGATCCTCACTAGGCTATCAAAATTGATGTGACCCATTCCTCTATTCTATAGCCAACTTTCCTTGATTTGTGACATAAAGCACTTAAAACCACCACCTTTGAGTAGATAAAAATTTCCTTCTATCCTTGCTCCTACTACAACAAGATTTTTGGAGCTTCCTTTTCTGATTTCACAACCATCATCTTGAAACACCAAATTGTATCCTTTGCTACATATTTTTCCTACACTGAGAAGATTATGTCAAAGATTCTTGACATTAAGAAAATCATATATCTTATTCTTTCCATCAAAACTAATTGAACCTTTTTCATAGATCTTAGTAGATGTAGATCATCACCAAACTTTAAAAAACCACCATCATACTTCAAACGTTTAAAAAAATTACTCTTATCACCTATCATATGATTTGAGAATCCACTATCAATTATCCAGTAGTTTCCCTACTCTCTTACATGAAAGATAGTTAACATAGTTCCTTCAATATTATGACCTATTTCTGAAGCAATATCCTTCACACATCTTTCAGGATTGGTAGAATTAGTTTCAACATTTAAAGCCATGAACAAGAATTCATCACTTCTATCATTTGGATAGTCTGGTTCCTCATCATCAAATATCCCACTATCTTCTTTAACATAATAACTCTTCTTGAAATATTTACCTTTGTGATCTTTATGTTTGTCATTTGAAACTTTGATTGGAAATTTTGAAGCATAATGACTTATCTTTCCACAATTGAAAAATTTGAAGGGTAACTTACCTCTATATTTTCCAGTGCCCTTTTTTAGTCTTCTTACCAAATTTTATTCCACCTCATTAAGATCATCTAGATCATATTCAAAATTCTTCTCTTTCTTGCTAAGTTTAAAAGTACTTTCTTTCTTTGTAGAATATTTTTCAAATTCTCTTAATCCAAAAGTATTTAAAGCACCAAACATTTGATCTCTAGTATGTTGATCAAATTCTGAGCTTTCTCAATAGAAGAAACTTTAGCACTATAATATTTAGGAAGAGTTCTTAATACCTTTTTCACAGTTTCACTTTCCTCCAGTTTTCCACCAATATCGTTGATGTCATTGACAATTTCATCCACCCTGAGCATGTAGCTTTCAATATCTTAATTTTCTAACATCCTCATCGTTTCAAATTTGGCTTTTAAGTTCTACATATTTTCTTGATTGACTTTAGCATATCCTTTGTAAATGGTCTATGACTTTGTCCATATCTCTTTTGTAGTTTTGTAGCTTGTCACCTTCACAAGTTTTGAATCAAAAATCCCACTCAAGATAGCATTCCTTTTTTTTCCATTATTCTCATAATCTTTGATATCATCTTCACTTTTCAAAGAAATAGCAAGTATAGTATATCCATCTTCAATTGATTTTTAGACACCAAACCCTATTGAGACAAGAAAGGCTTCCATCTTGTCTTTCTAGAAAGCATAATTTATTCCATCAAACATAGGGACCTTGACACCATTCCTATGTGCCATCTTGATCTACCTCAAGAAATTAAACATTTTCCAAGGAACCTATGCTCTGATACCCATTGTTAGACACACAAGACAACTAATAGGGGGTGAATCAATTGTACATTAAAACCTTCAAACCCTCACTAATCCTTAAACCCTTATTAAGCATCAAAATGAATGTAAACACATGAAACATATAAAAACATTCACAACCATACACAATAGAACACTAAATTTTATGTGGAAAGCCCTAATCAAGGAAAAACCAAAATGAGGATTAACTCACATATATATGAATAACACTAAATATAATAGGCTCACTACTAGAAGGGATCACTACCCAATGGACTCACAAGGGGGTTCAATACCTCAAAGCAATAAGAGAATCTACCACAAAAAATCTACACCATCTACGACCTTTGACTCACTACCTTTAGCAACTTCAAGAATACTAAAATTTAGACACCTTTTGATCACTACTTCTAGTAGTCATAGGTATTTATGCTCACACTCAGAACTCAAAAATTGATCACATCCAAATATTTTCACATTACTCAAAATACCATGCTCTTCTCAAATAAATAACCTCGATTATATATCATATGTGACATTGAAAACCTTCTTTAGGTCAACCACAATGAAATGTATGCACCTAAAATGTGCAACCACCAAATAGGTCAACACCAAACACTTTCACAGTGGGAAGAAGTGAGGGAGGACCACACCAAGGGTTAACCGGGACCAAAATCTACACTAACACTCAACACCACACTTCCAAAAATAATGAAGCACCTCCACAAATAGCACTAGCATGCTAGGTTAGCGAATCTTGGATTAATACTATCAAATAATCACATTCACAATTCACTAGGTCCGGAAACACCCTACGGACCATGTAGGAACCACCTAAAACTGAGAATACTATCAGCTTGTGCAACTAGCTACAATGCCACCTAGCTACAAGTCATGAACCAAGCTTGTAGAACAAGTAAATACCAAACCATCCAAGGGGAGATAGATACAAGAATCATTAGCATATTCCCAAATTTGCAAGACAAGAAACTTCAACGTGAAGAAATATGGAGCAATTCCATTTCTCCTAGATAGCCTTCTTCACAAGCTAAACATTGTCAAACATAACTTCCATTGTCGCATGATCTAGAACCTGAAACTCTAGATATAGCACCTCTGAACATCACATACAAACCACATAAGCATATGGGTGATCCCACAATAGTGGTTTACAATTTTTGGCCAAACTAGACATTGAAATATTTTTTTAACTAAATCTTCACTTTCGAGTACCTATAGCAGCTAAACCGTGAGGAATTTGAAAATGATGAAAACTAGAGTTTCATGACATTTTTTCTAAAGATTCTAAATATATTTTTTCAAAAATTTTGGAATCAGATTGTACTTGTTTTTCCATCTCCCTTGAAAACTAGTTTTTTTTCTTTCAGAAAACAACATTTTAAAAAAGTGGCGTTCACCGTATAATGCATAAATTTTTTTCCATGAAGGATAAAATTATAATTCTTTTGAATTTATATTTTTAACTCTGATATCTAGTGCTTCCACTTGGTTAGATATTTTTTTATTGATTATTTTTTCTTTAATCAAGTTTCGAAGTCAAACCAATTACAATTCAGACATAGCACGACCTCATAACGCGTAACTTTTTTGGAATGTATCAAAATTCACTTTTTATTTTTTTGTTGGATCAAGGACTTCAATATCTAGTGCAATCATATTTTTCAAAAAAAAAAATTGATAATTTTGTATTTTTCCACATGTGCAAAAAAAAGAGTTTGATTTTTTGTGAAAAACCTACATTTACAAGAAATTAAAAAAAATAATAATAATCAAATTAAATTTTATTAAAATTATACCTTTTTGGAATCTTATAATAAGGAATACAAACTTTAGAAAAAAAACAAATTTTAAATGAATTCATTTGATCCCCCAAAAGGTAAATCAAAAGTGGTTTTTTATCAATATTTTGATAGGTGTAAAGGAGACTCTGTTATAAGTATGGTTTAAAACTAGCGGGTTATATCCAAGGGGCTTGGTCTAAGGTAGTTTGATCAAACCCTATTCAATTGGAATCCTTTAAGTGTAACATTTCAAGGCTTAAATCATTATATTTTCTAAAATTATGTGATTTTAGCAAAAATCAGGATCTCCTAGAAATTGAAAACTACTATTATGGTAGCACCCATATCTTCAAGACTAAAGAAATATGGAACACAATACAAAACACACCTCTGTCACCATGTACACTTTTTATTCAAATTTTCTCAAAAAGTACTTGGAAACAAAATGACTTGTTACATTTGGAACACCTGCTTCACAACAAATAACTTCTCAACAAAAATACACTAGAGGTTGACATCATTGACAACACTAATAACAACATAGTGCAACATAAATTACATTGAACACTTTTATAAGTATGGATATATTACATAGAAATGTCTTAAATCTTAGAATAAATGTTTCATGTGTGTTACCTTATGTCCTTACTTTCAAAAGCATGGATATATGAAACTATGGATATATTAAGCTCTCCACAATTAAGTTCATTCTAACCATGGTACTTAGGGATTTAATAGTTCTTTCATTTCATTTTTTCTTTCTTATGCTAGCCTAGATCTAGATCTAGTCCTTGCTTCTTGTTTGAAATGAACTTGTGAGGTTGGTAGATGGATATTGTTAATTTTTTGTGCATTTGTATCAATCTAATATACTTTTATCATGAAATTTGTATTATTCTAGTGTAAATTTGAACACTTTTGATATTGAAAGAAATTCACACATATTGAAAATACCTATCAAATCTAAGCTCACATGTGTTCCACTTCATGCACCTTGTGGTGATCCACTTCTTTAAAAAATTACACAATAATTATGATGATTCAAATGTGTGACACTCTATAATGTGTTATTTTATATGGTACAGGTTTAATTTGTTTATAAGAATTAATACATCCTTATATATCTAGGGATCTCATCAAGTATCTTATGCCAAACTAAGATAACAAAGATGGAGAAAAATGTTGAATATATGCATAGAATTAAAGAAATTGAACACACAAATCACCATTTGTAAGCATGCTAGATACCAAATGATTAGACTAATGTTATTTGTGCTATATTTGGTGAATCCTAATAAGAGATTATATGAAGAATTTATTTGGTGAAAAAAATAGATTGTTAAGGCACCTATGTAATCATTTTTTTTCTAGTAAGAAGGAATAAATTTTTATTGCACATAAGAAATGAGGAGCATGAATTATCATGTACCACCATTGGAAAGGCCACCCCTTGAGGAAAAAGGACATGTGATTGATGTTTGAGTATAGTCAATCTCATTTGCATTAAGGTGATTTGATTGACTGAACTCATTTTAATGATTCACATGCACATAAGTAGTGGTGATATATACAATCCTTGAATTGAGATGACATGGGATTTCATTTCAATTAATGCAAATAGAAAGTTACAAGGAGGAATGATTTTCCAAAATACTTGGTACTATGATTGAGGAATATTTATTAAGGATGTATTTAATACCCCTTTACTTGACTAAGTATATATAACTAGGTAATATTTACTTTATGTTTACCAACATGGTATTCACAATGAACTCTACCAAAATTTACCTAGAATTTACCGATATTAGGGTATGTGCAGGATCATCATGGAAAAAATAGGCCCTTAAGTGGCAAAAAATTTAGAAAAATCAGAGTTAGCTTACTTGATGTAAAAATTTAAATAATTTATCTATATTATTTCAAAAATATGTAAGAATAAAATTTGTAGCAAATTGAATGAAGTTTCTAAACTACTAGGTTTATTTAAAAAAAAAATCTATTTGGTGAAAAATTGAAATTTCAATGCAGTAGTACTTAAATTTTAGGGAAAAAATAAGTAGGTGTATGTATGACCACCCTAACCACAATAAAATGATAATATTTTTTTATAATATTTTAGATATAAGTAGAGAACTCATGTCCCGATGTGATGCATATTTTTTTTCAATTTTTTTTCAAGTAAATAATTAATTATGATTTTTTTATTACAACTTTTAAAAAATATAAAAACTAGTATGTCTGACCACCTTAACTTGGTCAAAACTTCATGAAATTCAACTCTCTTTTTTTAATCCTATAGTATGCAAAGCATAGAATGTGACACATGTTTTGGATTAAAAAAATGTGATACCATTTGAAAGATATAGATGTTTTTGAATTAGCCTATCAATTAGGACTTTAGTCGTAATTCAAATAGAAAATGAATAATAATTATTTATTAAATTCAAAGTAAAGCATAATTTATATTGGTGGAAAGATGAGAATCTCCTTTAAAAACCCTATTCATTTCATCAATTTTGGGTAAACAAAAAGCCATCAGCCACATGGGCCATCATATCACTTACATATCGCCACTTTTTGGCCCATCATGATCCTACACATACCCATTAATAAGATAATAGTTCAAGTTTGAATTTGAATATGATCATTATAGTAAAATTGATGGTAGCTATGTCTATAGAAGTGAGAATAGTATTTGGGTGACAATAATTTTTTTCAAGGTTATTGTATTACAATGTTTGTAGCCAACCATTTGAATTTCCAAAAGTATTTATACCTCACAACAACGGCAAAGAAAAAATTCCACTAGGAAAAAGCCTCATCCAATACAAGAGGATGTTGGTGAAAGTGTTGAAGCTACCACAACACAAGTTAATCTTAGATTCAACAAACTTGCAAATTAGTAGGCACAAACTACATTGTGGATAAAAACTAATAATGATCACAAAGCCTCTCAAGAAGGAATTGGGTGACCCCAAAAATGATGATGTTAGTGAGTAATGGAATGAACATGGTAAATTGCTAAGTGAAACTATGGTGTTGCACCGAAGAAGGTTTCCATGTTTTGGTACAACAATTAAATTGGTGAACTTCATATTGAGTTGATATTATTATTGAACATTATTCTTGAATGTTTTGATTAAGATAAATTTGGAAGGGCTTGAACCCATTACAAAACAACCATTAAGGAAGAGTAGAGGAGTCTCAAAAGAGGTGAGATGGAAGGAAAGCTAAGGAAAAGTAGAAAAAAAACTAAAAACCAGCAACAACAAAAAAGGAAATAGGACTAGCCAAGGACTAGCAACCAAACAGGGCCAATTATTGTTCTCCAAGAAGATGGAGGCCTTTTATGGCCTACCACTCCTTGGTAAGAACTTGACTTTTTTCTTTAAAAGATAAGGCTTTCAGATTCTTCTTGTCAATTTTGTTCTTGGAATTAGGCAGAGCTATCTCAATAGTTTTTCCTTTTCCTAGAGCTGATAGGGGAATTCCAAATGTTCCTCCCTAACATGTTAAGTGTGACATCTTTTAAGGTCTTGTTGAAACACCTATTTAGTGGCTGCCATGTATTTCACCATTTCCTTGTTGTATTCAATAATCTATTAAAAAATGAAGAGGATCTTGTCTTGATTGCAATGGATTTTGGCTTTCTCAAGCTCACACACTCCCTAGGGGAATCTAATAGCATTTTTCATTTCTACAACCTCTTTTCCTGGATTGGGTCAATTATCAAAAGCTTTAGCCATGCCTCTTAGCAACTCCCAGTGGTCCACATCCTTTGTTGCAAGTATGAAGGTGTTTTCATTGATGTCAATTGTGTACTTGGTTGAGAGATATTGTTTCTTTTATTAGTTAAATTATGTTGTCATAAGTTAAGTTACTAGTGTTAACCTATGGTGTTGCGTTGATAAGCTTTTGGTTATGGTTGTGGTAGTGATAAAGATGTTGAGGATATTGAGAAATTTGATAAAAAAGAGGAAACAGGGTATTGCAGAGGTGTTCTAGTTTTGCTTTGTATTTATTTTGGGATGAAGATATTCTTTTGTGGTCTAGATATGTTGGTTAGAGGTGTTCAAATTTTTTATATCCAAAATTTGGGCTTCTAGATCAATGTGTAGAAGAATTTATGTTCACCAGTGTGTCAATTGGATTTGCAGTGTTGCCTAAAGAGGTGTTTGTGAGAAATGTTTTTGCTTTGTGTTTCTCTGTAGTTGTGCTTCAAGTCTTGTGATTTTGAAGGTAGTTGATGGTGTTATTCTCTTGTTTGTGTTCACCAGTGTGTCAATTGGATTTGCAGTGTTGCCTAAAGAGGTGTTTGTGAGAAATGTTTTTGCTTTGTGTTTCTCTGTAGTTGTGCTTCAAGTCTTGTGATTTTGAAGGTAGCTGATGGTGTTATTCTAGATCAATGTGTAGAAGAATTTATGTTCACCAGTGTGTCAATTGGATTTGCAGTGTTTCCTAAAGAGGTGTTTGTGAGAAATGTTTTTGCTTTGTGTTTCTCTGTAGTTGTGCTTCAAGTCTTGTGATTTTGAAGGTAGCTGATGGTGTTATTCTGAAGGTAGCTGAGGATTTGAGGTGTTATGCTCTAGAAGATGGTTTTTATAGTTGTAGTGTTTGGAAGAGCAATTTGAGTGTACTGGGATTGTACATTCTGAAGGTGTAAGTTGGTGCAAAGAATTTTTTGGATCTCAGGTGGTTTTTGGATTATTATAGATTGTCTAAAAGTGTGGTGTGTGGTTCTCATTTCATCTTTCGATTTGAGGAAGTATGTACTTCAAACTTTAATGGTGTTTGCACGGGTAACGACTGACCTAGTGTTTACACTACATTCAAATATTTTTAAGTATTGATGAAGGTTTAACATGGCATGTGAGTGTTGATTTGGGTTCCAATTAAGTTTTGTATTGGTTCACTTTCATTCCTATCCACCATGGGAATGCTTAGTGCTGACCTATTTTTAATTTGTAAAGTGTAAGGTGTGTGTAGCTGACTTAAAGATGATTTTCAAGTTGTGGATGGTATAGATGCAAGGTAAGTCTATGTGAGATGAAGTGTGGAATAGACTTGAATGTTGTGATGTGAAATTAAGTGTAGATATACGAAATTCAGTGTGAGCTATAATGAAATATTTTTGAATGCAATGAGTTGAAGGTATATTGATATCTTGAGAGCTACAATTGTCATTAGAGATATTGTGCTAGATTCTCTATTGCATAGAGATCATGTTCTTTGTGTAACATTATATCTTCTTTCTTATTTCTATTTCGGAAGTGAGCTTGGGTTGTGAGGTCTTTTGGAAAATGTGTCCTATTCTGGCAGTGAGCCTTTGTACTAATTTTACAATTACTTATATTGTGAGCTGATCCTCATCATGGTTTTTTCCTCCTAGGGTTTTCCACATAAATTTGGTGTTCTTGTTTCTATGGTGTTGTTGTTTCCATTCAGTTGTCTACATTTCATGTTTAAACATTATAACATATTAAGGGTTTAATGAATGGATGTGGATCTAATTATTGTTGAGGGTTTTGATGTTTTAATTGGATACAAATGATTCAACACCCCCTCTCATTTTTATTGTTCATTCAATAATTGGTATTAGAGAAAGGTTCCTTGGAGAAAATATTGACCACTTGAGGTGGATCTAAGATGGCAAACAAGAAGGAGATCCCTATGTTTGATGGCACAAACTTTGCATTCTAGAAGGTTAAGATGGGAGGCTATTTGGCTTACCTTGGATTTGATGTTGCATAGGTAGTGAAGACTACATACACTATACCTACAAATGGACCAAGAACAAGTGACGAGATCAAGGCCTATGAAACAAATGGTAAAGCAAGGTTTGTTCTTTTGAGTAGTCTTGCAAACATTGAATTAGTGAAAGTAATGGATTTGAATGTTGCTAAAGAAGTTTGGGATAAGCTAGAAAGTATTTATGAAGGAGATGGTAAGGTTAAAAAAGCTAAGACGCATAATCTAAAGACACAATTTGAGAACTTGCAAATGTCTAGAGATGAAACAATTACAAGTTATATAAAAAGGGTTGATGAACTTGTTAGTGCAATGAGGGGTCTTGGTGAAAAATACAAAGAACCTAAAGTGGTAAAGAAAATTCTTAGAACTCTTCTTGATTCTTATAGTGAAAAGGCTTCTAATATTGAGGAAGTTGAAAATTTTAACACTTGCACTAGAAATTAGTTGTATGGCACACTAACTACATTTGAAATGAGAAAAATTGGTTTGAATAAAGGTGCAAAAGTGGAGACTGCTTTCAAGTTTGGAAAATAATTTTTTTTTGAAGATTTAGATGGAGATGATCTTGATGGTGTAGAAGCTTTGTAAGAGGGATGGAAAAGGGAGCAAGTAAGTACAAAGGTATATTACCTTTCAAATGTTTCAGTTGTGGACAAATAGGTCACTATGCTTCAAGATGTCCAAACAGAGTTGTGAATAGTAAGAACAAGGAAAATAAAGAAAAGATGATCATGAAAAGCTATTATGATAGAGAAGATGTTGGTATTTCTGATTAATCTAATTATGGAGATGATGATAATGAATATTTGTTCTTTCTTTAAAAGATGAATTTTTTTCTACTAAATCTGAAAGTTGTGTGAAGGAAAGTGCTTTGGAGAAAAAGGATAAGATTGGGGGTACTTTGGTATCTTCTTTACATGTTAGACAGGATGAGAACTATTGGTTTATTGATAGTGATTTCTCAAATCATATGACCAGAGACAAGAGTAAGCTTCTTAAAATTGAAAAATATGATGGAGGACATGTTAAATTTGGAGATGAGTCAGGTGCTAAGATTTGTGGAATAGGTTCAATTATTTTTTATGGAAAGCATAATACTGAAGATGTTTACTATGTTAAAGATTTAAGGAATAATATCTTGAGTGTTGGGAAAAAGTGTAGAAAAGGGTACTATAGACATCCAAATTTGGACACTTAATTTATCCAAATTTATCACTTTTCATCTAAACATCCTCTTATCCTAGTTAATTAAGTAATATTGCTATTATTTAATTAATATCCTTAATTCTACCAAATCCCTAATGTATTTAATTAATAATTAAATACCTTACCCTCCTTAATCCCCTTTTCATCAAATGAATTAAATAAATATTATATTTATTTAATTCCTCACATGTCATTTTCATCTAATCCTAATCCATTTCCTAATCTATTAATTAAGGATGTGCACATGCCTAATCCTTGATTAGGATGTGTCACATCCTCCAAAATTTTCAAGCTGGCTTCTAATCCTCATTAACCCCTAATTATCCTCTAATTACTGATTAGTTAAACCTAATCTATACGTTGGTCAACTCTCCCCATCCCCCAAGAAACTTTTGATTCCTTTTTATTCATCCAAGGCTCCTCTCTTCCCCATGTGAATTTTTAATTCACTTTTACTCCTATAATCCTCTTTTCCCATTCTTCTAGAATTTTTGACTTGTCACATCAAGTCACATGTGACAAACTCCCAACTTTTTGGAGACCCTCTCTTATCCACTAGATTCTCCCAAGCATGCAAATTTTTAATTCACATTTATTCCTCGAAGGAATCTTCTCATCTCCCAATGTACTTCAAAGGTACATATCCTTCTTACACATCATGTACCTCCCTTCCACATCACCTACACATCATCTCACCCTTAGCCACTTCACAATCCACATGTCAAAATATGAGGGCTTGTGAGTCCCTAACTCACCTTATCCCTTCATCTTGGCCTTGTTGGATAAATCTCAACCATTGAATTCTATAGATAATTCAAGTTTATCTATAAATACCCCCTCATCTAAGGCATTTGAAAACACTTAGTCATTGGAGAAACCTTATGCTATCATTTTGTGCACTCATTTTTCTCTCATCTAGCCATTCATTTTAGCCATTTGCATTTGCATCCTACCATATAGTTAATCTTGCATTTAGCTACATCAATAGCCATCTAAGGAGCATACAAAGAAATCCAAAATCAAGGGCCAACCAAGGAGTTTCAACTACAAAGAGAAGGTATAATCATTTGCAATCCTCTTTCATTTTATCTCTTTGTATTAACAATTCCTTAGGCTAATATTGAGGTGTTTCTTTTGTGTTTTGCCATTGCATTTTAGTTGTTTAGAATAGGTCAAACTCAAGTATATCACATTTCTAGCATGCTTCATGGGACCCACAAGTAGGTTGCTCTATTTAACATTTGTTGTTGTTGATATTATTTGCAGGAATAGGTAGTAGAGGGGCGACTATGCCATTCCGGTTACTACAAAGGGGTGACTACACCCTCCTGGTCACTGTAGAGGAGTGACTACACCCTCTTGGTTACTACAGAGGGGAAACTACGCCCTCCTGGTCACTACAGAGGGGCGCCTACACCCTCTAGTGAATGCAAAAGGGTGATTACGCCCTCTGTTTCACTACAGAAAGGCGATTATGCCCTCTTGGTCACTACAGAACGATGATTACACCCTCCCAGTCACTGTAGAAAGGTAATTACGCCCTCTGTTTCACTATAGAAAGGAAATTATGCCCTCTGTTTCACTACAGAAAGGTGATTATGCCCTTTGTTTCACTACAGAAAGGAAATTACGCCCTCTTGTTCACTACAAAAGTGCAATTATGCCCTCTGGTTCACTACAAAAGTGCAATTACACCCTCTTGTTCATTGCAGAAGTGCAATTACACCCTCATATTCACTGTAGAAGTGTGATTACGCCTTCCTGTTCACTACAATGGGGTGAATTCTCCCTCTTGGTTACTGTAGAGGGGAGGATATGCCCTAGAACAACACATTTTGAGAGGTAAAATGACCATTTTAGCTTCAGCTTTTGCTCCCATTTTTTGTTGTTTTTATATCTAACCCCCTAACATTATTTTTTGCAAGAATATTTGTGTTTTTTCTAACACTTTGCAGCATATTCTTATGTAATTGATGAAGAATGAAAGATAAAACAACTAACATTTGCTTGTAGGGCTATTCGTTTGCTCAAATTTTAAAATTTATCCTTGTTGTTTTTGTTAATCTAAGAACATAGTTTAATTAGGGGAAGTAATATTCATTGCTTGTTGTTTCTATCTTTTTATGTCACCCAAGGGGGCATTAGTTTGTTTTCACTTTCCCCTTGCACTTTGTGTGATCCTAGGGAGTAGTTGGAAACAATTAGTGTATTTTTTCTAGTGGGACCTATTTGGGGATTTCATCACCCCAAGGGATGATCCCAACCATGTGTACCAGCAGGGTATACAAAGGGGGGAGAGTGAAATTTGTACCTCAATCCAATCACATCAAAGCTAAGGTGATTCCTAGATAGATGTGAAGAGTTGGTCCGATCATTTCAGTATCTTGTTGTGGTTCCTAACTCACCCTTGTGATACGCTAGTGTTCATAGTTGTGCCTCATGTACCGAGAGTATATCAAAGACTCCCTAGACACCTTGTGCATCCTAGATTAAGACTTTTATTGGCCATACCCTTAAAACTAATCATAGGATTGTGCTTATTTCAAAGTGTTCTCTTGTGAGAAACTAGTAATTTTTTTGACAAATTGGCCTTATTGTCCTTTCCATAGTAATTTTCATCGAAACTAAGTCCTTATTTACTATAGTGGGGAAAATTTCCCCTCCTGTTTACTATAATGGGGTGAATTTTCCCTCCTATTTGCTGCAGTGGGACGAATTTTCCCTCTTGAACAGTCAAAATCACCACATTTAACTTCGTTTAGCCTCTAAACCATCATTTAATCATTCCAAACCTTTATATAATCATTCCAAACCTCTATTTTGTCATTATAAACCTTTGAAACCTCTATTTAGCCATTCCAAACAAACCTCTATTTGACCATTCCAAACATATGTTTGACCAAGTAGTCTTTCATCCCTTTTGATCCTCTGTTTACTCATTTCGAGTAATCTTTCATCCATTCCAAGCATCCATCTCCTCATTATGAGAGTTTTTCATCCTTTCTAATCAATCGTTTACTCATTTCAAGCTTTCATCTCTATGAATTGGGATTCGTTCATCCATTCTAATTAATCGTTTACCAGTTCTAAGTGCTTGTTCATCCACTCCTATCCTTCATTTTCCCAATCCAATCATCTATTTCCTCAATCTGATTATCTAACAGTCTATCCCAATCACCCATCTCTTCATTCTAATAGAATTTTTACCCACTCAGAAATTCTAAAAGTAGTGGGGTGAATTTTCCTTATAATGGGGTGAATCTACCCTACAGTGGGGCAAATCTGCCCTATAGTGGGGTGAATCTGCCCTGCAATGGGGTGAATTTTCCCTACAGAAGGGAAAATTTTCTCCTCTGTGAGGGAAGATTCACCCCAGAAGGGAAATTTCACCCCTATATGAGGGAAGATTCACCCTAGAATGGAAAATTCAATGCTCTATAGCAAAAATTTGGAAAATACACAATAAACAGATCTAGTTCCCAAAATTGGTGCAGGAGCACCTAGTCTCCTAGTTGCAAAATTTCACTTTTTGAATCTTGATAGGTGATAAATGGGTTAGATCAATATGTTTTAGGTTTATTTATGCTAAATAAGGTCAATCAAGACCATTTAAGGTGTATTAGGTTGATTTTTTTTTAGTCTTGGTAGTCAAATGTGCAAACAATGCATTCTTGCTACAAAATTGTTAATGTTTGAATTTGTAGCCTTTTGAAGGAAAATCCTTGAATTTGGTGTAAATGGGAAAGAATAAGGTCTAATATGTTGTAATAGGGTGAATTAGAGGTTTTAGAGTGATTTAGGAGTTTTTGGGTGTCAAAATTAAAAAGTTGCAAAGTTTATGTAATATTGTCATATGCAATTTGTCACAAAATGCAACTTAATGAAGATTAGGTCTTAATGATTAAAAATCAGTTACAGTTGTTGGAAGAAGTTGGAATAAAACCAAAAAATTTATAATAACCTTCAATGTCTTGGAGGAGGGGTTGGTTGGAGATTGGTGAGCCTTTTTTTAATCAATAAAAACACTATTTTTTAGAAAATTACTAATTTTTCTCTACTTTTGTCATTGTACGGATATGTACAGACTCCAAATTCTCTAAAAATTTTTTGGAAGTTGTAGGCCTATGAATTAGCTTTAATTTTATTTAAATTTGAGGGTCTAACTCCTTGTTTTGTGAAAGTTATTCAATTTTTATTGTTGCTACCTATTTTTTCTAGATTTGTGGGTTGAGGGTCTTCAAAAAAATGATAAAATGACCCATTCCACTTTTTTTGTTTACTGTATCTTGTGGAATGGGTCCTATAACATGTAAATTAGATGTTTAACATGTTCAAGATGCTGTGAGATTGAATTGCTAGTGAATGGGTGGAGCCCTAGGACTGGAAAATGTGTGTTTCCTCTTGGAAAAGGGTGGTTCAAACGTATGAAATGATAAAGAAACGATGAAAAAGGCCAAGTGAGTGATTTTTGAGCATGGGGGGACAATATTTGATGTGTATGAGAAGTTTGGTTTGGCTGGGAGTGACTGGGAGTGTGAACTTTTAATAAGGGTACCCTAAAACCCTTGGTTTCTACATGTTTTTTGGAGGATTTGAGTTTAAGAGTGTATAAGAACAAATGAGGTCTTAGGACCTGGTAAATATGTGGTTTTGTACCATTTATAAAGACTTTTTTTTTGTTTTTTTGGTCTAGTGATAAGATTAAAGAGGGGTCTCTTTGTAAAAATGGCCTAATTGGAGGCCTAAAACTGTGAAATTCTTGATTTTGAAACCTTTGATCCAAAAGAGTGATATCTGAGTCTTTGATATGTTATATGAACTGAAATTGGTGCTTAATTCTATGTTTTATTTCTTTTTTATTTTGGAAGGGTTTGGTCTAAAGACTAAAAAAATAGTTTTCATGTACTACAAAGAATGCAAGTGGTAGAAGGTGAGTTTTTGAAGGTTGTGAAGAATTAAATTTGAGATTGCATTTAAATGGCTAAATTGTCATCATTGGAATGCTGAGAAACTTTTTTAGGGCCTTGGTGGAGGGTTGGTGTTTTTTTGCAAATTTGAAGGGTTGAGACCCTTGAGGGTGAGTTGATGCTTGGAAGATTGAAGGTGTTTTCAAGAAGAGTTCATTGTTTCTGAGATTGACATTAGTTTTGTTTTGAGTTAATCTTCACCTTGGCTCTACATCAAAATCCAACCAATGGAACCAATCCCATCATATCCTTCAATCTAATACTAATCTAAGCTTTAATCTAATCCCAATCTAAGATTTGGTCCATCTACATTCTGCCAAGCTCATTCATTCATCATCTGAATCGTATCGATACATCATCCTCAAGAATCTCTAAGTTACACATCCCTTATCATTTCCCTATCCAAATCCCTTGAACTTTGTTTCAGGTTATTATCCAAATTGACCTAAGTTTCTAAAATTGATTGTTATCAACATATGCTTGGGATTGCCATCTGTCCTAAGTCAGTCAATCATCATCGTCGGCCCAATCAATTCACTTTCAATCTCAAGGTGGATTCGGTGCCATAATCATCCATTTATCCTTTAATATGATTGATCAGTATCCCAAGTCACTTAGGGTAATCTCTCAACTTGGTTTAGAATCCCTTCCATCATCCTATCAATCACTCATCGATCGATTTTATCCAATCTAATCCAATCACATCCCTATCCAATCACCTTTGACCCAATCAATCTACTTCCATCTTGAGGTAGATTTGGTGTCGTAATCATCCTTTGATAATCGATCATATCATCAGAATCAATCCCATCACATCATCCAATCATCCTAATTTGAGCTTTAATCCAATCCCAATTTGAGATTTAGTCTGTTTCCATTCAAAATATTTGATCCATCCAATTTATCCTTTCATCATCATGAATCATTATCCTCCATCAATTGTAATCGAGGGAAACCCTTATTATGTTGATGATGATAATGAAAGTCTTGTTGATCAAGAAGAATATGACATAGATCCCCTTGACGCTATCATCACTAGTAAGTTTTCTCCATCCAGTTCCCACAATCCAATCACCCCTTCAAGCCATCCCGTTATGTCTTCATCCCTATCTAATCATGCTCCTTATGCTACCTTTGACAAGGGATGATAATATCTTCCTCATACGGATATCCATCATATCCTTCATCTACACCTTCCTCTTATTTGACACCCACATCTTGTTATCCTAATCTACCATCCCATTACTCTTATCATAATCCTCCACCCATGTCACACTATCCTAATCCTCCATACTAATCAACCCCATCAATTTACCCTAATCCAATATTCACATCTCTCTATCTTGATCCAACATCCATGTCTTCACATCTTAATTTTCCATCTAAATACCCTTACTACAATCTACCAGTTGCATCCTCTTGTCTTAATCCACCATCCACATATCTAAATTCACCATACCAATATCCCTACTTGAACCCTCCATCTAATCCTAATCCCCCATCAACTCCTAGTCTTACATCCAATCCCATTCCTCCATCTCACCCTAGGCCACTAATCCATAATCCTAGTCCTCCACCAATCCCTAATCCTCCATCTATTCCTATCATGCTATCTCAACCTAGAGTATGAAAGTTTATCACTCCAGAAGTTCTCCAAGGACTCATGACAAAGAAGACATCTCCAACTCCACCACTTGAAATTGTGGAACCATGACATCCCAATCCATCCTCCATGGTCACTAATGATGAGACCCCTCTCCATCCCACAACTATCATTGATGCTATCACCCCTAACCCCACTCAAATTGTCAAAACCATCACATCCTCTGAACCCACTAAGCCCCCATCTCCTACTCCAAGATCGGTTGATCCCATCAAAAATAACCAAATCCAATCCACTCCTACACCTAGATCCTCCCAACCCATCACAAATTTGCAAATCCAATCCACTCCTCCTACTCCTAGTATCACTGAAATCCCCTCTCATGAACTTCATGAATCCTTCATCCTTCCACCTCACATACTTGAAGAGCCCATCCAACATGCCTCCATTTTCATGCCTCCTACACATGATGAGTCATTCCAAGAGTTTGGTCCAAAGCATATCATATCCCCTCTTCTACATCAAGAACCGGCCATCCTAGCTATTCCACCTCAAGATCATAATCCCTCATACACTATAGTCCATAATCTCCTTGTCACTCAAGATTCCACCACTCCATCTCATGAGCCCTTATCTCCATCTCCATCGCATGGGCCCTTATCACTCACTACCACAAATCTAGATCCTATCATGTCACCTAATCCCTCTCTTGATCTCTCACCAACTCCCTATCCTGATCAAGAAGCTGCTACTCCCTCATCTCCATATAATGATCCTCCACCATCGCCTGAATCTATTATCCCCACACAACTTGTATATTCCCTTGGTACTCTCACATTCTTCCATGGTGGTCTCCTTGCAAAAGAAGAACAAAAAATATACACCACCTATCCTCCTCCACCTAATAATGGACTCACATCATTCTTCCAGAATAACAAAAATCTTGTCCTAGATCGAATGCTCAAGAGAATGAACTATCAAGGAAAAGGTTTAGGCCTTCATGAGAAAGGTGATCCCATCCAAGCTAAAGAAAAAATCTGTATGTGAGGTCTTGTACCTATTTCCCAAGACTCATAATCTAATGATGTTGGTACAACCTCTAGATATCCTCAACGAGCCTCTTCCAAAAGAAATATAGGCTCTTCCTATCACTCCACCATATCATATGTTTTGATTTCTCCTCCTCCATTGTATCACCTCAAAACAACCATCCATATTCCTCCATCATCCTCTCCATCCATTTTGGGTCCTTACATCCCTCCATCCACCATCTCCCATCCTTCATCTACTCCATCCATCTTGGGTCCTTATGTCTCTCCACCCACTACATCTGTTTTGGGCCCTTATATCCCAAAATCACCTTTTCCATCTCATCCTATTCATCCTTTTACCCATCCACCACCTATCCATGTTTCCCATCATAAACATCCCACTCTCATGTCCCCTAATCAGGATCAACAAAGGAATGTACCCGCATATCCTCCCTCTACACGCAATTCCCATAATCCTACCTCCATCACTCCACATCATCCATCTCCTTGCACCCATCTCATTGCTATTAAAAGCACTTTAGATGTTAAAGTAAAAATGCATAAACCTAAACATCCACATGAATCAAAAAGCTCCTCATGTCCCCTCTAAAAGACATGTTGACAAAAATAAAAATCTAATCCAAATTCCAAATTCAATCCAAGATCAAATCCAAAAGTAGAATCATATCCATTGGCCACAAAGGCCCACCAAAGAAAAGATCAAAACCATGTGGATCCCAAAGAAAAAAGATGCAATACCTTCAAATGAAAAATTTGTAACAACATCCAAAGCTGCTAATCCAAAAGCTAATCATACACTCCCATCATCTCCTCAATTTTTTTTGGGGCCTTATGTCCCAAAATTCACTATCCCATCACCTCCATTATCCCCACATTCTCCATCCATTAATCCTCCTATCATTTCACATCCACCACCCTATATGTCGATGTTGGTCCTAAACTCATCACCCCATCACACAACTATGCCATCATTCCATCCATACAATTTCTAGCATCCCATCCATTATCCCCCATATCTCCCTCACCCAATCCCTTTAATCCATTCTCTTGCATAATCCATTTATCACAATAGGGTCGTACCAACCTCCAATAGTCACCTCACACATGGGCTCTTAATACCTTGTATGGAACTTGATGCTGGAGTCCTTCATCCATATCCTTCTCATGTATCCACTTATCCATATCCCTACCCTTATCCACCTCCTTCTGTGTGCTATCCAAAAATTCAAAAAAATCTAAAAAATTAGAAAAAGTAAAAAAAAAATCCAAAAACAAAATAAAAAAGGTAAAGAGAAATAATTCATCCAATGGTGAAAACTTGGAAAAAAAAGCACCTTGGATAAGTACAGTGATGAAAACCTAGCAAAAAGGTGTCATGCGTAAATCCCCATCCATCCTTTTCCACACTTGGGGGTAGTTTCCTAATATGCATTACCTTCATCTACTATGCTTCCTGCTATGCTTCCAACTATGCACCCATCTTCCTACTATGCGTCCTCTTCATTCATCCCCTCCATCCCACCTATCTTCTACATCCTACCATCATATCCCATTTATCTCCCATCCCTCCATCCTTCTTGTGATCTTGATCAAAATAGGGGAACCTATGTATGCATGCTTTGGACACCTCTTGGTATACATTCCCTTCATTCATGCTCTATCATATTCCTTAGTCACCCATCCTATCCTCCTCAAGTTATCTCTTTTA
Source organism: Sequoia sempervirens (assembly GCA_007258455.2). Taxonomy (NCBI): domain Eukaryota; kingdom Viridiplantae; phylum Streptophyta; class Pinopsida; order Cupressales; family Cupressaceae; genus Sequoia; species Sequoia sempervirens. The sequence continues at coordinate 466,870,702 of VDFB02058242.1, read as the reverse complement.
TCTTCTCATCCACTTGTCTTCCATCCCTCATGCCTCATCATACATGACATATCTAGAATGGGGGCATCTACTTCCTTTGTAACATAGTCCTTGGAGACATCATTTATCATAACATCCCTTCATCTCCCTATCCATCTATCACAACATCCCTTCCATCTCCCCATCCTTATCTTCCTATCCATCTATCCTAGCATCCCTTTCATCTCCTAATCCTTATCTTCCTATCCATCCAAACAATCCCTTTGATCTCCCATCCCTATCTCTCTATCCATTCTTTCATCTTTATCCCCATCCCATCTCACAATCTCTTGTCATCGGTATCTGGCTATAGGCCTCCCTCCATGCAACCTAGTGTCATATATCTTATCATCATCACTTTTTATTCTTTTTCACATCTTTTCAATCTCCTCTCCTTTCTCCTCATTCATCTCTCCATCATATCATCCTCCCAATTCATTTTTTTGAACTATCCCATCCCTAAGCTTAGTGTACTTGCCATCATCAATCCTCTCCAATCCAACAAATCTATCTTATTTCATCATATCAGTCCCATCATTTTAATATTTTGTCAAACTACGTTGCCCCTATGCTTTCATATAATCCTAATCCATCTCCTTATCTCTTCATTAAGGATGTGCACATGCCTAATCCTTGATTAGGATGTGTCACATCCTCCAACTTTTGCAAGTTGGCTTCTAATCCTCAGTAACCCCCAATTATCCTCTAATTACTAATTAGTTAAACCTAATCAGTACCTTGATAAACTCTCCCCATACCCCAATGAATTTTTAATTCCTTTTTATTCATCCAAGGCTCCTCTCTTCCCCATGTGAATTTTTAATTCACTTTTATTCCTCCTAGAATCCCCTTTTCACATGCATCTTCTAGAATTTTTGACTTGTCACATTAAGTCACATGTGACAAACTCCCACCTTTTTGGAGACCCTCTCTTATCCATTAGATTCTCCCAAGCATGCGAATTTTTAATTCACATTTATTCCTCCAAGGAATCTTCTCATCCCCCAATGTAATTCCAATGTACATGTCCTTCTTACATGTCATGTACGTCCCTTCCACATCACCTACACATCATCTCACCCTTAGCCACTTCACAATCCACATGTCAAAATGTGAGGGCTTGTGAGGCCCCAACTCACCTTAGCCCTTCATCTTGGACTTGTTGGATAAATCTCAACCATTGAATTCTCTAGAGAATTCCAATTTCTCTATAAATACCCCCTCCTCTAAGGCATTTGAAAACACTTAGTCATTGGAGAAACCTTATGCTATCATTTTGTGCACTATTTTTTCTCTCATCTAGCCATTCATTTTAGCCATTTTCATTTGCATCCTACCATATAGTTAATCTTGCATTTAGCTACATCAATAGCCATCTAAGGAGCATACAAAGCAATACAAAATCAAGGGCCAACCAAGGAGTTTCAGCTACAAAGAGAAGGTATAATCATTTGCAATCCTCTTTCATTTTATCTCTTTGTATTAACAATTCCTTAGGCTAATCTTGAGGTGTTTATTTGTGTTTTTCCATTGCATTTTAGTTGTTTAGAATAGGTAAAACTCAACGATATCATAGGTACAATAGTATGTTTTATGGTGACGGATGTGAGATCACAAAAGGGTTTGGAATTTTGATTGATGCTAGAAAGAGGAAAAATGGAAATATCTATCATCTCAAGGGTGCTAATGGTCACTATTTTTGTGACTCAAATTAATGATAGTTTGTTATGGTACAGAAGGATGTTTCTCATCAATTTTGATAACTTTGTTAGAATTAGTTTAGTTCAAGTAGTGAGAGATCTTCCAAAGATTACAAAGCATATCAATGGTGTTTGCAGAGATTGTCAATTTGGAAAAAAAAGAAGTAGTTTCAAAAGAAAAGAACAATCTTCTACCAAATTTTTGGAATTGGTGCATACAGAGCTTTATGGTCCTACAAGAGTGAGAAGTCTTCAAGGGGACAAGTATTTCATTATTTTGATTGATGATTATTCTAGAATGACACTAGTTACTTTGCTTAGAGAGAAATCCAAATCCCTAGATAGATTCAAAACATTTAAAGTTATGGTTGATAATGAAATGGATTTGAAGATTAAATTTTTGAAGCTTGACAAAGGTGGAGAGTTCACCTCTAATTAATTTAACATGTTTCATGAGAATCGTTGCATAAAAAGGCACTTGTCTACCTCTAGGATCCTCCACAAAATGGATTGATTGAATGGAAAAATAGGACTATTCAAGAAGCTAGAAGGACTATGATGAAAGAAGATAACCTATCAGAAGTCTACTAGAGAGAAGCAATTCATAATTTTGTTTACATACTTAACAGATTTCAAGAAAAAGCTAACACCACAAAGACTCCCTATGAGTTTTGGTATGGAAGGATCCCTATTGTCAAGTAATTTAGAGTGTTTGGAAGTAAATGTTATATCAAAAGAGATGATGAAAGCTTAGGAAATTTTGATATAAGGTCTGATGAAGGTACATTCCTTGGATATTCTACTAAAAGAAATTTTTATAGATGTTACAACAAAAGGCTAAGAAGAATTTTTGAAAGTGCAAGTGTTAAGGTTGATGAAGAATTAAGGAATTTAGTGGTGATAGATGGATATGAATCAGATGAACCTGATTGCAAAAGAAAAGAAGAAAAAGATAAGGAAAAGAAAGTGAGAATGAAGAGTCTGAATCTCTAGAAAAGACCCATAATACCCCTATGTATGTGTAGAGAAATCATTCTAAAGAGTAGATTATTGGAGACAAAAGAAAAGTTGTGTTGAAAAGAAGAAGAGTTGTTGAAGCAGAGATAAATTTGTCTTTAATTTCTAAAGTTGAACCTAAAAAATTGAGTGAGGCATGCAAAGATAAATATTGGATAAAGGAAGTTGAAGAAGAACTTATGTAGATTTAAAAGAATTAGACTTGGGAACATGTTCCTAGACCTGAAAACAAGAACATAATTGGTACTAAGTGGGTATTTAGAAACAAGCTAAATGAGAATGGAGAAGTGGTAAGAAACAAGGCAAGGCTTTTGTGTAAGGGTTAATCACAAGTTGAAAGAATATACTTTGAGGATACATTTGCTCTAGTGGCTAGAATGGAAGAAATCAAGAATTTTTTCTCATTTGCAATACATAAGGACTTTAAAGTTTATCAGATGGATGTGAAGTATACTTTCTTGAATGGAGAGTTGGAAGAAGAAGTTTACATAGAACAAGTGGAAGGATTTTAGTTATCAGATAAACCTAATAAGGTTTAAAAATTGAAGAATGCATTGTATGGGTTCAAACAAGCTCCTAGAGTTTTATATGCAAGGTTGGACAAGTATTTGATACAACAAGGATTCAATAAAGGCACCATAGATAGTAATCTTTAATTTAAGGTTGAGAAAGATCAAATCTTGATAGTGGTTGTGTATGTTGATGACATAATTTTTGGAGGAAATGAAGCTATTTGCAAGAAGTTTACAGAAAGTGTTTTAAATGTCTATGTTTGTGGAGATGAATTTCTTCCTTGGGATACAAATCAATCAAACAGATAAAGGCATGTTCATTTCACAATCAAAATATGTTAAAATGTTGAAGAAGTTTGGAATGGAAGACTCCAAATTGATATGTACTCCTATGGTTATTGGTTGCATATTGAGTAAGGATGATGGATCCCTTAAGGCTGATCAAAGAAAGCATAGATCTATGATTGGTGGACTTCTATAGCTAACTACTATTAGATCAGATATCATACTTGTAGTTTATCTTGTCGCTATATTTCAAGAAGATCCTAAAGAGACACATATTTCAACAATGAAGAGGATATTCAAATATTTGAAGGATATCAGAGTGGTGTATGATGAGCCTATTTCTATCTTTTGTGATAATACAAGTGCAATCAATATTTCAAAGAACTCAATGATGCATTCAAGGACAAAGCATATTTCAATCAAATATCATTTTCTAGTAGAGAAGGTTGTGGAGAATGAAGTGAAGATTGAATATGTACCTACAAAGGATTATTTTGTTGATATATTCACTAAGGCTCTTCCCAAGGATACATTTGAGTATCTCTAAGAGAATTTGGGGGTTATTTCCCATCCTTCTTTGAACTATATGCATATGGAGATGCATTAGTCCAATGGATCTATGGATTCATTCTCTTTCTAGATTGATGTTGGTGGCTACCTCTCATGGGAAGTAGGTAGTGACATTATTGTAGTATGGAGTGAGTTTTTCATAGGTTTCTGATTTGGTTAGGTTATACTCCTAAGGGGGAGTATCCAGGGTAGTAGCAAGTATTTTGGTTCAATGTCAAAGGGAGAGAATAATGAAAAAAATATATCCTTTTCCATTGATTTCAAAGAGGGAGGGAGATTCACGTGAAAAATTCTATATCTATATAGGGGTAGAGTGAAGCATGTGAAAAAGAAAAAGTTGAAAGGATGAGAGATAGGGAGAGAGAATCATGTAAGGAGGAGAGTGTAAAAATTTTGTGTACGTTGTCTAATACAAAAAAATGGAGAGTGTGTATGTTGTCTTTTATGTTTTTTCACATCTTGTGTTGTCATCAATGACAAAGGGGGAGATTTTTACAAGTATGAAGGTGTTTTCATTGATGTCAACAAGCTTGTGTTGTCATTTATATTAATTGTATGGTGGTTGAGAGATATTGTTGCTTTGATTAGTTGCATTATGTTGTCATCAATTAATTTACTGGTGTTAACCTTTGGTGTTGCTTTGATAAGCTTCTGGTTATGGTTGTGGTAGTGATAGAGATGTTGAGGATATTGAGAAAATTGATAAAAAGAGGAAATAGGGTGTTGCAGAGGTGTTTTGGTGTTGTAGAGGTGTTTTGGTTTTGCTCTGCATTTCTTCTAGCTTAAATATCTACTTGTGTGGTATGGATATGTTGGTTAGAGGTTTTCAAAGTTTCTATATATGAACTTTGGGCTTTTGGATCGATATGCAAAAGAAGTTATGTTTACCAGTGTGTGGACTGGATTTGCAGTGTTGCTTATGGTGGTGTCTGGAAGAATTTTTTTGCTCCACTTTTCTCCATAGTTTTTCTTTAGGTCTTTCAATTCTAAAGGTATGTTGATGGTTTTATTCTCTTTCCTATGTCAAGAGTATTTGAGGTGTTATGCTCTATAAGATGGTTTTTAGAGTTGTAGTGTTTGGTAGTGCAGTTTGAGTGTACTAGGCTTGTACATTTTGAGGGTGTGAGTTGGTGTGAAGAATTTGTTGTATCTCAAGTAGTTTATGGATTATTCTAGATTTTTTAGAAGTGTGGTGTGTGGTTCTCATGACGTCCTACGATTTGAGGAAATGTGTACTTCAAATTTCAATGGTGTTTGCACAGGTAACAATCAACCTAGTGTTTACACTACATTTGAAGATGTTTAAGTATTGATGAAGGTGTAGTGTGGCATGTGAGCTTTGATTTGGGTCCCAGTTAAGTTTTGTATTGGTACAATTTCATTCCTATCCACCACGAGAATTCTTAGTGTCGACCTATTTTTTAATTTGTAAAGTGTAAGGTGTGTGTAGCTGACTTGAAGATGCTTTTCAAGTTGTGGATGGTATAAATTCAAGGTGAGTTGATGCAATATGAAGTGTGGAATAGAGTTGAGTTTTGTGATGCAAAATTAAGTGTAGAAATATGGAAAGCAATGCGAGCTATAATGCAAGATCATTGAATGTAGTGAGTTGAAGGTATATTGATCTCTTGGGAATTGTGATTTTCATTGGACCTATTATGATGGAATCTTTGTTGCATTGAGATTGTGTTCTATGTGTAACACTCTATCTTCTTTCTTCTTTCTATTTCGGTAGTGAGTCTGGGCTATGAGCCCTTTTGGATAGTGTGTCCTATTCTTGTAGTGAGCCTTTTGTACTAGTTTTACAATTACTTATATTGTTCGATAATCCTCACTATGGTTTTTCCCTGCTAGGGTTTTCCATATAAATCAAGTGTTCTCTTGTGTATGGTGTTGTTCTTTAAATTTTTGTTGTCTGTATTTCATGTTTAAATATTATAATAGATTAAGGGTTTAATGAATGCATGTGGATCTAATTACTATTGAGGGTTTTGATATTTTAATTGGATACAACTAATTCACCCCCTCTCATTTATCTTGTTCATTCAACATCATCCTCTTCAACCAACCAATCTTCAATATTTTTGAGCACAATAGTCTCTATGTTTTGAATTTTATCCTTTACCATAAGCAACTGGGTCAACAACCACTTAAGGATGTCATTTTGAATGCAAGTGGCTTTGTAGAGCTCATCGAATATCTCCCTCATGGAGGCACAATTCAAATAATACTTAGGGGTGTCCATAGGAGTTTCCTCTAGCTCCTAAGCCTAACCAACATCTAGCTTAGGGGAAAAAGGGGGATTAGGAAAAACAAATTATAGTTGAGGAGAACTAGGAGGGGAATCTTTAGGGATGGCACCTAGAGAAGGGGACCAGGAGGAGCCTGAATTTTCATCTGAAATAGAAATTTGGGGAGGTTCCTCCAATGACACATTTTTCCTATCTGATGTAGAGCAGGGGCATAAGTTACATGATTGATACCATATTTCACAACAAATGGTTTCATTCATCTTTCAAAGTTCAAGACTTCCAAAATGGAACATGCTCCTCAAAGGCCACAAAAACCAAATAAGGCATCAATGACCCAAACCATATCCTCAATAATTGAAGTTCCTCAGACAAGGTGGAAACAACATATGTAGGCCAACAATGGCTCTCAAGAAACTTTGACTCTCAACCTACTTAGTATTCCTTCACAAACTACCCATTTTCCTTAGTAGCCTTTCAAAACTGGATTTTCAAGCATAGATTTCAAGGAAGGAATGACCTTCAAAATGTAAGCATAGTTATAGATACCCTTTTGTCCATTTAAAAACATACCTCAAAATCAGATAGGGTTCCTTTGTATGAAATCCTTCAAAACTTGATTGTCCTACTTCTCCACTAGGCCTAATTAGAAAAGTATGTTGGGTGCATATACGTTTTATCCTTCAATGGTACTCAGCCCTAGTTCCAAACCCTCCAAGATGTCACACCTGACCCTAATAACTTTTCTCCATCATATAATTCACTTTTCCAAAGGCTTTTCAACAAATACCCTAAGTCCTTAGGGTTTGAATGCTAAAACATGACTTGGTGTAACAATCTATCCTTTTGTTTCTCCTCCTCACATGTGAGTCAAGTCCCCAACCCTTGTAGAACATTATAACACCTTGAAATATAATTATGTGCAAGATTTCATGGTCCTATCATGGAGGTTTTGATGGTGTTTTCTGCACAACAACAACTCAGACAAGATACAAATATCCTATCTCTTGAAAGGTAAATCTCTATCAGCAAGCCTCAAGAAATAAACTCAAGGTCTCTAATGTCAGGTCTTGATAATGCAGTGAAACAACTTAGAGATAATGTGAAAATGTTGGTAATCACAAAGGGACCTTAAAAAACAAATGCTGGAACTCTCAAACTTATTAGATCTTGCAATTTGTTGATACTTGAGATTCTAAATCTAACTCAAATATTAAAATAAATAACAAAATATAAAGGTTTAGAGAGATTCTAAGATTAAAATGATTCCTAAGACCAACAATGTAAATGAAAAAACACCCAAAGTGGACCAATCCTTCAAAACTAATTCCTGTTTAACCCAGATCTAATATGCAATCTCACAAAATAGTGCAATCTCCTAAGGAATTAAAGATTTTCAAATCATGAAGCATCCACCCAATTCAACCCTATTTTTCAATTGAAATAAATAAATACCCACAATTGAACTCAACACACAAATTTAAGGCCCATGCTAACTTTACACAACAACTTAGAATCAACAAGTTGCTAAAAGTATGGACCAAGGATTGCTCAAACACTTCCAATATCAAATCATAAACACCATTGCATCACATCTAAATCTAAATATAACATATATCTAATTATCTCAAATAAATCTCAAAGAGATGGAATAATAAGAACCATGCAAGATGAAACAACACATGAAAGAGAATGAAAGAACAATGCCTTTACTTATATTGAAACACCTAATGTTGCAACAATTCCAGTATTTTGTGTACAAACACTTGCTCTCAGAAATGCTAACTCCTAACTCTAGCTCTTGCAACTATCACTTAGCTTTCTCTAATTTCTAACCCTTATAGATGAGGTAAAATTCCCAATTTATAGAAATCTCTCATTAGGTCAGCCCAATTAGGGTTACATGAAAGGTTAGCCAAAAATAGGTTGGCTTAGAAGGTTCTTTTAATAAAATAATATTTCTTGCATTTAATATTTGAGACTTCATCCAAGCCAGCCTGGATACTCCAATAACATTTTTGTGTGGCACAAAATTCAAGGTCGCCCATCCTACATGGCTAGGGTCACATGTCTGGGACAAATAACTATGCAACTAGTTGTTGATTATTTTCCTTCTCTCCCTCTTGATTGGCTTTCAATTTATCAAATAATTATTTTGACTTCTCCAATATTTCTCTCATATCTTCTAGATCTGGAACTAGAATAAACTTCACCCTAGTTTTATGATTTTTGAATTCCTCCAAATATTGTGGCATAACTTTATTCCATTATATTTGTAGCTCATGATATTTATCCAATTTTGAAATGTAAATAGCTGCATCTTCTAGATTGTCCTTAGCAATTGGAGCACCATCATATGGAGCATAAACTTCATGCCACCATGCCTGCAATCTACCAACATTCATATTCTTTTGTCCAAATTTCTTTATGCCAGTGACTATCTCTAGGAAAGTGATGCAACAGTTATATATTTCTATCATTTCTGCCTAAATCTTCATTATTTTCTTCAATGCCTTAGTGAGAAGCTCCTTCTTGTACTTCCATACTTCTACTGATTCTTTTATCTTGTCAATTTCATCCCAGGAGAAGATTTCCAACTTAGCCATTTCTTCCTTTGGTACTTGAATCTTTTCTAGTTCACCTACAGTTGATTCATCAGTCATATTACAGTCAGCAAAAAATTGAGAAGTATGCTCAAGAAAATCAGAGGCATTGGTATATATCTTGAGAATTTGTTCAATTGCCTCATCTCCTCTATTGCTCACATCCAAGCCAGTTGTGTGTGTAATGCACAAAAGACTTCAATCTTTCAATTTCATTGATTGCCTCCTTAGGAAAACATCCTTCATGCACAACTTCCTCACTACCCATAGTCTACAAGGGCTTCATTAAATGTTGCACATATTTATACACATCATTAAGTAGCTTCTGCAATCTTTCCTTTTCCTCTATTTCTTTATCTAATCTTCTCAAGATCGCCTAAGAGGACTCCTAGAATTCTTCATTTTCTTGATCTTTGGTTGTAGGCCCTAGGTTGATTTTTTGTACTTTGTAATCTGAAGACCTAAACACATCCTTGAACTTATCTGATAGAGGGAAAACAACATGAATGACCCTAATATTAAATTTGTCTCTTGCACCCCTAGAAATTTTTTTAGCTCTTTTTCTCTGTTTTGGTTGCCCAAATTGTTCAAGTAACTTATCCCAACTTGGGATCTCTTCCTGCAAAATAATTGTATTTTTCCTAAGCCTCTTGTCCATCCATTCCAAATTTGTAGATGTTTTAGTTGTCACCTCCCTATCAGGACTATCAAACACATTTACTTCAACATCCTTCTCAACTTTTGGTTGATTCTCTTGACCTTCCTTGTCCTAATTAGGACTATCCACAACATCCTCTTCTTTATCAACTTTCTCCTTAGGATTATTTTGTGGCTCATCCACTACTACCTTCTCAGGAGAATTTTTCATTTCACCTTGGACAAATTCTAATTCAATATTCTTTCTTTTAGCTCCTGAGGTTGATTGCTTCATTTATTGCACAAATCTCCTCCATTCTCCACTGCCAAGAGTAGAAATGTTGTCATCTTCCTTATTTAATTGCTCAAGAATGTTAGATATATTTCCTTCCTCAAGAAGTGTCTCCTCATGACTTTGTATGTTTTGATATAAGGAAGGTGGAGAAGAAATGGGAGAATTATTTCATGTAGCTGCTCTCTTCTCCACATCATCCATAGGTGCCTCTTCATCTGTTATATTAACTTCTTCTATCTGAGTAACTTTCTTCTTGGGGTAATTTCTCCTCACATAAACTTGGGGATTTTCCCCTAAACTTTCCAATTCTACCACCTTCACAACAGAGGGAGCATCTATAGCAACCTCATTCTTCCTAGTTTTTGCAACCTTCTACCTCTCAGTAATTATTCTTCTTTTCCTCACTAGTTGTGAGGTATCCCCTTCTTCAACATGGGTGATGGCCTGAGGAACCCTCTTGGTTTGTACTTGGCTCCTAGTTCTTCTCTTGATGGATACTATTTCTTGAAGGGCCTCCTCATCACGAGGTGTAGTGACCTCATCTCGCTTGTTGGTCTCAGTCATTTCCTCATCATGAGACTCAAGGTCTCCCATTAGATCATAGGTGAATTTAACACCTTTAGCTTCTAAGTCCAGTACTTGATGTTTGACCCACAACCTAGAATATTTCTTAACTGGATCAGTGATTTGATTTAAATTAGTTATCTCCTCTTCAGACTGATTTATTGGAGGAAATGTCCTATTTCTATAAGGTTCATAATCATGGTGTTGAAGAAGATCTGCTTTATCATCTTCCACCTAATCTAGTACCTCCACAACTCTGTATAGTCTGATTAATCTCAAAGGCAATATAGAGAACCTTCTTCTAATGACCTTCCATTCATATTAATAGTTGGCCCAATAGTCCTCAATGTTGTCTTTGTGCCTGAAAGTCCTATTGGCCTATTCCACAGCTTTTCCATAGGGATCAAAATTTTCTCTATTAGTGTGAGAGTATAACTCAAATTGAGTCATCTCCTTCTCAGAATGTTGAGCACTCTGAATAGAAGGGAAAGCCTCTAATGCTCCTAATCTTAATGGGAATTCTGATCCCAACCCTTTCTTCTTTATGTTTCCTCTTTGTAATATTTCCTCAAAACCAACCATATGCTTTGTCAGTTCCAATAGGACAAGCTTGTTAGTGGGATACTGAGGTGGTCTGAGAGGGAAAACTAGTGATCCTTGTAGTTAGATTTATGTGAACTTTTGGAATAGAATAAACCATTGGCCATAACTCTTTATCAAATCCATTGCATCTATAGAGATCCTCATGTGAAGGGAATCTTGCAACAATCTAGGAATGTGCATGAAAAAATCATCATTAGCCCTATTATAATTAGATGTTTTATATTGCAATTGAGGATATACCTCCCATATCCTATCTTGCCCCAAAACTCCTTTACAACTAAGACCTTTGTATTTGTTCTTATGTGTTATCATATATACTAAATATGAAGTCATTGTAAACTTGTTGGTCTCCTGCACACTCCTTAATTGGGCATCTATATTGTTGTTGATGATCCTTTCCCAATGGTAATGCTTGTTGGCTATGATATGAGTAATGGGGTGGAACATCCAAGGTTGGAATATATGTGCCTCCTCCACTCCCATAACTTTTCCTAGGAGGGTTATGATATCACAGTACTCTACTAGCTTCAAATCACTTTTGTGCAGTTGCTTAGGAAATTTTAAATAGTGGGGCTTTGGATTTAGTATCCAAGCATTATTCATTATCTTCAGGGCTCTATTAGGATCTTCCTCAAAGAATTTAGTAAAATCCCCAATGTTTATCTCTTCAATCAACTTATGATGAGAGACAATGTTGAATACCTCTACAATTGATTCCTCTATTAGATTTTCCATCACTCTTCCTTGAGGCCTAGTGATGGTCCTTGTCCTGGAATCATAGTGCTTTGCACACTCAAAAAATAGCCTTGGGCATAATTGTGTGGGTGGAAATCCTACTACTTGTGCTAGTCTTGTGTGGGTGATCTTTTGAGCAAGCTCGGTGAGTGCCTTTCCAAACATTCTCTAATGGAATTAATCATATTCAATATGACCCATGTCAACTAGTGTCTATGATCCTTGACCATGTAGAAGAAATCTTTGTTTCAAGCCAAATTCCTTTAAAATCATACTTCATTCTCTCTTTCCTCTTTCTAACTTCCTCTTGTGCTATAGCAGCCTTGGTTTTTGTTGTCTTATCTAGAATTTATTCTGCCTACATCTATTAAAACAAGACTATAATCACCAGAAAGAAAGTACCAATGTAACACATTGCAATTTCAATCAGATAATTCTTCCTAAATGATAATTTTCCTCATCACTGAAGCACATAAAAGAAATAAAGTAATCAAGATGATCATATAATAACCTTTGTATTGAATTTGAGATCAAAATAGAGAACTCAAAAAATTCAGGCTTGCTAGGATTTTCTGACCGGATTAGGATTTAGATAATCTGGGTGAGCTAGGATTAATAGAATTCAACCCTCTAAAGGTAAATTGATCACTTCTAACCATGAGATATTAAATGTTAAATAATCAATGTATAAGTTCACTCAATCACCCAAAATCAACATGAAATTCAAATGAAATCATTAAGCATGAAATTTAGAGATCAGAGATTCCAACCTACCTCAGATTTTTTCAAAGTTTAGAAAATTCTCGATAGCTAGAATTTTCTAAGCCAGGGTCAAAACCAAGACTCATCACATTCATCACACCAAGATATGAGAATTTCAGATAATTCAGTCAACCTTGGATTATCCAGGCAGATTAAGGATCAGATAATTCAAGCCTACTCAAATTTTTTGAGATTCCACCAGAATAATGAAGAAAATGCTAATTATTGAAAATGTGTGCATCAAAACATCAAAGACTATCAATTTGCATCAAAGGATCAATTAATCACTCCATTTCATGGTATTACCAGGTGATTTCATATGATGTTTCAAACCATTCAAATCCAAGTCTTGGTTTTCATAATTAGAGGTAAGGAACTCCTCAAACTAGGGTTTGAGTAGGATTAGAGGCTTCAATGGGACTCATCCTCCTTCAAATTCTACACTCAAAATTTCAAATGAGGGAACCCTAAAAATGCATTCCAAAATGAAATTACTCAATGAAAACTTTGGTTCATCAAATTTACCATGCCCTAAAAAGCTCATCACACACCAATGAAACCCTAAGACACACTAGAAAGCTTGAAATCATACCAATCCAACCAAACTAAGGAAGGATATAATCAAAATATCAATCATAAAATCAAAATCTAGGGTGAAAATACTCAAAATATACCTTAATGTGCGCAAAACCTAGAGAGCACACCTCAAGTTGGTTGAAGAAAACACCAAATCAACCAATGATTACTTTCAAGAAGATGGATTTTTGAAATGGAGTAGAATTGGATTACTCAAGGAAGAGTTCCCTACCACTTTCATACCTATTCGAATGCAAAATGGCCCAAATGGAGAGAAAACTGAAATATAATACCGTTTTAATGCAATAAATGACCCTAATAAATTCCCAATGGTATGTTCAATTTTTTTGAAAATGTGACCCATGGAAGGATTTCGGATAATCTGACTGGACTAAGGTTTAAATAATTCGAGCCTACTCAAATTTTTCGGAAATCCTCCATACTTTGTGATTTTTGCTAAATTTTCACAACTTTGACCCAAAGTGAATTCGTAAGGGTTGAATAATGACCTCAAGTTGCAAGAGGTCCTCTCAAATATAATTTTTTCATTAGGCACATGGGTGAATCAAGACCAAAACCAAGGGACTTATCCCTTAAGGGGATGAAGTCGAGACCCTATGAAAAGAAAACATGAAATCCAAAACAAAAAGAGGGTCCTTGCTTTCAATGGGGCGTGTGTGCCAAAACCGAACAACAAGAGGGAACTCTAGAGAATGAATTTTGTTTTCCCACAAGAACCCTGGGTAGGGTTTCAAACCAACTTCATTAAAATGCTAATACATTTTCAAAAAATCCATAAAAATTGATCACCTGAAAACCAAAATGAATTTAAGAGTTTCCTTTACATGTTTCAAACAAATTTCATACCGTACAGTGCACTGGCAGTCCATACAATTCACCGTAGAGCAAAGCACATTTAGAAAACTATAGAAAAAAAGGTTTTTTATTGCTAAAACTTCAAATCTCCAAAAACTCAACCACGAGGTCGATGATACAAGGCCTTTTAAGGAATTTACAACCACCCCCGATGGTTACAAAGAAACTTTCAAATTAAAGAATACCAAACATCATTATGTTCACTTTTATTGACAAAATTGCAAAAGTTGCATTTGATAACAATTGGCAACATTGCAATATTGTGCATCTACACCCTAAATCACAACTATTGACCCAAAACTAACTCAAAAACATATGAAATGGTCTTTTGAGACCTTATTACATGAAAATAACTTAACTAACACAAAATACCAACTTATGACCCCCTTTTGGGGCATGAAAACCTATGGTGCCCCTGCACCACTATCCAAAAGACTATGGGAATTAGACATAGAGGCTTTACCATTTGAAGCTTGAGGGGGGTTAGACCTAGTGACTTTGGGGTGATGTAGGGGGTGGAATATATTTCCAAAATAGGGGTTATGTAAGGTTACCCTCTGAAATAAGATTAACACCCTTGTGAACAAGGGAAGGGTTAACAAAAGGAGGGAGGGAAGATAAGGCTAGTGAAAGAGCCACATTATACCAATTTATTCTGTAGATCAAACCCTGATGTAGGGGTAATATTTTCCCATTTTCTTGCACAACTTTAATAGATTGTTCCAATGAGGAGTGGATCCAAAAATAAAAATCCATTTCCATGTTATGGCGAACACAATTTAGCATAGGAAACAAATGAGAATGAAATATTTTAAAATGACCAATAAGGATAATGTACCTCATCATACCTTGGAAATCTTCTTCCACATACCAAGAAAATCCTATCTATTATAACTATTCTGCAACCTGTTGACTTTATCACCTTTCTTTAAGAGTTTTTCCATATCTCTTTAATAGTTCCCTTTAGGTTTTTTTGGAAAGTTAGTGTCCTCAAGTGGGAGGCTCGTAGCTTCTAAAATAATTTCCACAAAAATAAAGGAGAGGCCACAAACCTTCACAAGGTCTCCCTTCTAAGAATTCACAAACTCTATGAAAAGGTTAGAGTCATGACCCTTCAAGGGCTCAATGGATGAGGAGAGCTTCCCTTTTTACAAGATAGGCCATATTTTAGGGTCATTTCTCATAGATTCACAACTATTGGGTTATTCTTCAACTATTTCCCCATCCATAGCGGTTGACAAGGGAGCAATGGAATAGTTGTTTAAAACTAGTCGATGATGACTCCAAAAGCTTTTAGTAACCACAAACAAGGGAAATGACCCAACTCACCTAGGGTTCTTATACTCAACACAGCCAAGGGGCTTGGAACCACTTAGGAAATGTTTAAAAAGGCTATTCAAAAACATAACACCCTACCTTTCACTTAGGAAACTCCATTTCTTTATCCCTCTAACCTTTAGGCCTCTTTACCCTTATAAGCCTTGTAGCCCTGCCCAAGAGGATAGTCAATATAAAATCCACATACAAGCCTATATCAGGCCTAAACCACTGAACTTAGATAGGTATTATATGCCCCTACAAGGGCCCAAAACCTCCCTTTGTGACAGTGAGTAGAAAAGGTGCAATGGACCAAAACAATGCTACTCCAAGAGGCCTAATTGGTTGGCTAGCTACAATAGGATTTTTGATTATCTAGGCTCTCCCCTTCACCCCAAAGCCTTGAAACAAATTCTTATATGTTAGTCACATATGTTTCTATCATCCCTAAGTTCCTTCATTGTTAAAATCACTCTAAACAAGCAAAATTCAACTTTTTACCTCAACCATGAGAGGCTTATTTCAACCTCCAACAACCATGCCCAATGTCCTCCAACTGAAATTTGAATTAGTTGGATGTTGGAACTAATAAAAAATCATTTTAGACACCAAATTTCCTCATTAAGGAAAGTTACACAACTACCACAAACCCAACTACAAGGAGTCTTCAAGAGGTGTCAAAGGAATCAAAAAACACTTCAAAACACCAAGGCAACTCCCCTCAAGCACCTAGTTGAATCATGGCATTTTGGTTCTTTAATTTTCCAAGGTGCACCAAGCTTACAAATTGAGGAATTATTCATTTAACCTAAGGTTTTCTCATATAATGCCATCATTGGAAAAGTATGATCCAATTCTTCTATTATGAATAATTGGTCTATGTGCCTCTAGTAATCACTATAAATGTTTGTAAGGATAAAATGAGTAATTGCATCAAGTAGGAGAGAATCAACTTTGAGTTCTTCAAATATTATATTCCCCTATTCATAATTTTTAAGGGTTGTGTGTGGAGGAGGTTATCACTACCAAGAAGGGAGGAGAACTTTCCTTGCATATGTTTGTGGTGGAGGTATCAAAGAAGAATTGTATGCCTTTATTTCCATTCATTAGATCTGGTTTATCCAAGCATATACTTGGGATCCTTTTCCCCTATAAACTTCCATTTTTTTGAGTTTATGTTATGTAATCATAATTCCATGCTATGTTGAAATATAAGAGGTGGAGGAGGCCAAAAGGAAATAACCCATTTTTAGTTGTACCTTCAATTTTTTTCTTATTGTTTTATGTTTTTAGCAGCTTTGTGGACATAAGATTTGAGGTAGGTCATACAAAAAAGAATAACATGTTCCCAACAACAAACTGAACCTCAAAAGTTAGTGGGACTTAATTATGAGTTCTAGATGAGAATGATGACAATGTCAGTCTTTTTGGAGGAGGTGGAAGGAATAAAGCTTAACGTGGAGGATGTTGGGGGTAACTAGGTGGTCAACTAGCTAGATTGGCATGAGCACATGAAGGATCAATAAGAAAAGGAAACTATAAGTTCAAGTTGTGCAAGATGATTGAAAGGGGAGGGACAAACATAAAGATTGGAGGAAAAATAAAGATAAAGTGGTAAAATTCACTAAGCTTGTAGAGAGGGCTAAGTCTACAATTGCTTCAAACTCATGCGATGAAGGATATGTGTGATGAAATCCTAGACCTCAACCAATATGTGAGTAGATTATGGGAGTTTTTCCAACACCTGAGGCTGGTCGATAAAAATTTGAAAGACTAAGCTATTTTATTTTTTCTGCCTTATCTTATACCATTTTACAAGAATGGTAGTGCCAATGTACGAGAAGATCTTTGGAAACTAGGCATGAAAATTGCAGGTTAAAGAGAATGAGGTTTCCAAACTTACAGTACTTTTTGTCCCTTGGTCTTTTATTTTCTCAACCTCATCCTCGGTGTTGGTATTGACCATGTTTTCACTCTTCCAAACTCTATCTTGACATTGGTATTGACCTTGTTTTCATTCCAAACTCTTCGTTGGTGTTGGTATTGACCTTGTTTTAAATCCAAACAATTCCTCATCATTGGTATTGACCTTTATTTCACTCCTTCAAAATCTTCCTTGGCACTAGTATTGACCTTTCACTTTTCCAAGTTGACAAGCTACAACCTGGTTTTGTTAGGCTTTAGAGTATGTTAATTAAATTTAAAATTATGGTGCCATTTAGCTAGGTTTTAATATTCTACAATATATTTAAGTATATATTAGCTATATTTTACATAATGAATAATATAATTATTCAGCTTATTATAATTATATATTATATTCTTTAACAAAATAATTAAATACATATAAAATTACTATAATTAAAAATTAATAATAAGTATATTTTTATATAATAAAAAATATAATTAATATAATATATATTTAATATAATAGTAATATTAAATTAAATTATATATAATATAATTATATTTATTATTATATAATAGTATATATAGTCTTTTACCTGATATTTTAGAGGATTTTACCATTACACAATAGTGGTTTCCAGGCATGAGATTTGTTTCAAGCTCAAATCTCACAATATATGTAGCCTATTATCTAATACAAAGAGAGATAGAAACTAAAAAGATAGGGAATGAGAGAAAGAGATGAACTTATATAGATAGGGAGAGAGGAGAAATATAAGAGATATAAAGGAAAAGAGAGAGGGAAAAGAGAAACTAAATTTTGATTAGTTATTTCTTTTTAACAATCCAATGATGGTATGTGTCCTTAGGGAGTTATGCTCAAGGTAGCATTCCATTTGATTAAATATATGATAATTGTCCTTTATGACCTCTTCAATGTACCCATTGAACACTTAAGAAGACAAAGATAAATATAGGGAAGAAAATATAGAGAGAAAGGGAGATAATGAGAAACATACAAATAGAAAGGGAGACAAAGAGATAGAGATATGACCTCTATCTTTTGAGCTATATCTCCCTCTCCCCCTTTCTCTCTCATTCACTCCATCTCTACTACTCTATATCTCTATCTCTATTTCTTGTTTTATCTCCCTCTCATTCCTCTCTCTATCTCTTTCTATCCATATCTTTATCTACCTCTATCATGATCTCTCTATCTCTTTCACCATCCCCCTCTATGTCTCTACATCACCCCCTTTCTATGCCTCTCCCTCTCCCTCTCCCCTATATTCTTCTCTCTCACCCTTTCTACATATCTCTCTTCCTCTCTCCCTCTTCTTTTTCTCCCTTTTCTACCTATCTATCTCCCTCGCTTCTCTCTCTTCCTCTTCAACCTATCTCTCCCTCTCTTCTCTCTCTTCCTCTTCAACCTATCTATCCCTCTCTCCCCCTCTTCTTTATCTCTCCCCCTCTACCTATCTATATCCTTTCTCTCCTTCCCCTCTCTATCTCCCCCTCTCTATCTCTCACCATCTCTCCCTCCCTATCCCCCCTATCCATCAACTCTCTATCTACACCTCTCTTACTTTATCTTCCCATATATCTCCATCTCTTTTTCTCTTCCCATATATCTATATCTCTCTCTTTCTCTCCCCATCTATCTCTATCTCCCCATATATTAACTAAGACGCCATTCAAGCATACAATCTAGTATATGTTGGTAAAGCTATACTAGTGTTTTATTAAACTATAATTAACACTTATCTTTCTAATGTCAAGCCTTCTTATAAAAATAGTGTTTTATTAAACTATAAGTAGATTATTATCACCACTCTTCATTCCACATTAAATTCCAAATGTAGCAATTTTTTTGTTGCTTTTGTCAAGTTTCATTAACCAAGCCATTTAGTGGGTTGAATAAAGTTGCATTATGACCCTTGGTTTCTTTAAAATAATTAGACAATATTAGGGAGATCAGGAAGGGGAGAAAACTAAACTCCTTCAAAATAGGGGTAGTTGTGGGTTTGTTGGTTTTCTTTGTATACTATATACTTAGTTCCTCTAGGATAAATAAGTCACTATAGAAATGAAAGATGTTTTATTATCTACCTAATATTTTTTTGTGTTTTTGAAATGGAAGAGATCTACAACTCTATAGATATTGCTATATGCTAATGGTCAAATTATTAGAATATTTAGATCATTTTCTTAGTTGTATATTCTAACTAATATAGAGTTAGCTTTTTCATTTTAATTGACTACTACACAATAGTTTATGTATTGAAAGAATTGTTTCCATTCTTTCTAGTTTTTACATTAGAATACAAATCATATTTAATTTCATGCCAATATACTTCTTTCATAAAGATATTTTTTTGATTTTTCCTTGCTATTTTCATCTTAAAATTTAAAAAAATGTATTCTATAATATAGAATTATTTTCAAATTGGGACAAAAATGATTCTAAGAGATATATTTAATCATAAATTTTACAACCTGCCTTTAAGAGGCTTCCAACAAGTTTAGAATGACCAATTTAAACAATCCAAACAACTCTCAAAGCCTAGAAAACAACAGAAGTCAAATTTAACACTTTGACTCCTTGATTAGGTTGATTAGGCCTATTTTACAAATCAACTAGCCTTTAAACTTTTTATATTCCCATGAAACCTTGGGGAAACAATTTTTATGCCTCTGTTGGAACTCTAAAATTTTGAAAATTTTACAGTGAGTTTTCACTTGTTGATTCCCTAAAGAAAACCTTATCTTGAGTATAATCCATCATAGTCACATATGATCACGTCATTCTTGACCATTTGATATCATGAAAAACCTCCAAAATCTAGTATTCAAATAACCCATATTGGCAAGAATTTGTCTAGGTCTATTTGATTCATAAATCATTATATTCTCATTTTCAACATATCAGAAAAAGAACAGAAATGTCACATAGATTTGATTACATAAGAAGATACACATCGAGATGACATGGTCCATGGTCTCACCAATAAAGAGATTCATTGGTAAGACAAGTTACATCGGGGTGAAATGAAAAGGTCATACCAAGCATATAGGTATCACTAATGAAGTTCCATCAACAAGAAACCTATCTTGTCTCACCGGTCAAAGCAAAAGGAGTTGCATTGGCCAAACCAACGCCATTGGAGTAAGATCCCTGAGTCAACCCAAGCACATTTGTCTCGTTGATGAAATATCATTGGTGAAACACTCATCTTGTCTTGCCAACAAAACAAAGAAACATATTATTGCTAAGATAAATGTTATCAGAATGAGTTCAAAATATCCCCTCGACTCTCTATGTCACACCGATAGGATTGTATCAGTAAGTATCTTGGAAATGTGCTTAAAATAAAAGGAAGTGATCATTAGAGAGACTTATAACATCAGGAAAACTACTGAATGTCTTAGCGATACACGATGTCTTGCCAATGAAGACACAAATAGATCAAGAAGGTCATAGCGAGCATATATGTCTCACTGATGAAGTTCTATCAAGTAAGAACCCTATTATGTCTCACCAATCAAGGCACAAGGAGTTATATGGGCAAGACCGAAGCCATCATTTGTGAAGCACTCATCATTTCTTGCCAAAAAAACAAAGAAACATACTATTGCCAAGACAAATGCTATTGGGATAAGTTTTGAATGTCTACCCAACCCATTATGCCATACTGAGAAGATTACATTGGCATGAATTTTGGAAAAATACTTGATATCTAAGTAACAATCATTGGGGAGACTCACAACATCAGGGAAACTGTAGAATATCCTAGTGATACATAATCTCTTTCCGATGAAGATACACATGAATCAAAATAATTGTTGGGGTGACTCTGGGTGATATCTATATAAACTAAATGGATGAATTTTGTATTGGTGAAAAGGATGAGATGTCTTTTTGATCAATAGGAGGATCAGTGAATGTTGGTTAAGCCAAAAATAAAAGGATTGCCCAAGGTTTGAAATGTCTTGTCGATATGATCACATGATGTGATAGTTAGAAATTTGAAAAATCTGCTTCACTCGTGCTTAACCTAAGACATTAATGGTGCCATGAAGCATAAGTAATTTCATGAATTGAAGGGAATTAATCGAAGATGTTGTTGCAAAATTTGTAATAGAGGAAGCAAAGGGGAAAAATGAAGGGCTAGGTTATTTCTTCAGCTCAAAGATTTTAAGCGAAATACAGTAAGTTCCTTGTACTATAAACTTTGCAATTTTGAGAAGATAAAATGGAAGCTACCAGCTCAGGAAAATTAAAGGGTAGGAAAGATTGAGAAAGTAGTCATCCTAAAGGAAAAAGATAGAAAATTGAGTTTGAAGTTGAGCTAGAGGGCACTACGAGAAAATTAAATCAAGATCTTATTGATCAATTACCTAGTTCTGGACTTGAATCTAAATGTTATGCATAGCTTAGGGTAGAAGTAGATAAATTGGATGATAAATGTATGAACATAGGTGATATTTTGACCCCAATAAGAGGTTATGATCTGTTTAGTTTTCATTATCATCAAAGGAATCTTTTTGAACATGTATGTAATCTATGAAATCTTAACCTGGGGAAGCTTGTTTTCCCTAACGTGTTCATTAATGTAGAATTGGTGAAGTTGTTAGCTACCCATTATAATGCAAAGCTTAAAGCCATTTGTGACCCATCCAAGAAACCATGTGTGCATGTATCAGAAGATGCAATAGGTGATGTTTTCAAATTGGAAGGGGTATGTAATGAAAAAAATGTATGTGAAGAATTAGAGAAGGAATTTTGGAGGATGGACACAATTTATAAGGGTTGGAGGCTACAATTACACAAAACTAAACATGGTGGAAAACCAGTTCCGCTAGAAGATAGTGATGGACCCCCATTCCATGTTTACTTATTTGTGCCCTATATGAGATACACCTATTTTTCGGTAGGTCGGGTGTTGGGAATGGAAGTCCCTGAATACAAGTCAATTGTGCCCATGGTGGTTTCAGCAGATATTCAATGTCACAACTCTAGGCCTTTTGACTATGCCTCATAAATTTTCAAAGGTCTTGATTCAGGATTTATGGGAATAAAAAATGGAGCCCTTGTTTTACATCTTAAGTTATTTTGGACAAGAGTTAGGGATGTGGCCTAAGGAACCGAGGGTTTCACAGTTCAACAAGGAGGGAAAGTTATTTCCCATTCAGTTATGGACTGCTATCTAGAATAGCAGGTTTGCTAATTCCTATTTTGTGCATTTTAAGGAATATTTTTTAAAACCATCGTATAAATTATACAATCATCCATGTGCCTATTCTTTGTCTAAAGAAATAAAGAGGTTTCTTAGACGTAAGGATTTTAATGGGCCAATTAATCACAACTGGGGGGATTGGTACTATTTGGAGGATGCTACTATGATTAGAGTGTATGGATTTGAGGATACCCCATTTATTTTTTCCAAAATAGTTCCAGATAGGATTGGCTATTTAGAAATTGTTAGGAAAATAGACTTTTCTAGTATTATGAACTTGAGCTCTCTTGGAAAGAAATATTTTATGCCTAATACACTATGCTTTGGTGATTTTACTATGTTGGAAAAGGAAGGATATGATCTGATTCTTGACAAGTTATTTCAATACAACATGAAAAAAGGACCACCAAGAAAGAACTTTGACCTAGAAGGATACATTAATTTTGCTAAACAAAACATAAAAATTTTAGGGTATAATCATGTACCCTATCATTTTGATGATATGATCAGGAACTTAGAAGTTGAAGAAGCAGATAGAGTGATTGAAGAATATAACCAAGGACTACAAGATACAAAATTGCTATCTTCTAGATAGGAGGCATTTGGAGATGATATGACACAAAGCCCGCCCAAAAATATTTCTAGATTGAGGACCTAAGACTACAAATCCCCTACCAGATAATTGGGTACTAAAGAGAGCCTAGACACAGACACAAGACAAATGGAATAGAAATCATCTATGGAAGATAGTGAATTTGTAAATTCTCTAGAGTTTAGGGCTTTCTTGTATAAATAGAAATGAAAAGCAATAAGAGAAACAGTTGATAATATCACACCAAGTAATGGGGAGCAGTCGTTAAATGATCTAAACTTGAGTACATGGAAAGAGAGATGGCGGGTATGACCCTTAAGAAAGGAAGGAAAATGTTAGAAGATGTTGGTGTTATGATCTTTCCAAGGTTGGATCTCACTTCTGCATTAGTTTTTGACATTTTTCTGAAGAATAATAATGCCACACATAAACTCAGCTCTAAGGGAGTGATAGAAGTATATGTAGGGTCTAAATATAATCTAGATGAAGGTTCATTAGTGATTTGGGCCTTGTATCCACCTCACAGAAAATTAGTTGTTATTGATACTGAGAAAGGATTTGGGCCTTGGTTTTTGACATTTTTCTGAAGAATAATAATGCCACACATAATCTCAGCTCTAAGGGAGTGATAGAAGTATATGTAGGGTCTAAATATAATCTAGATGAAGGTTCATTAGTGATTTGGGCCTTGTATCCACCTCACAGAAAATTAGTTGTTATTGATACTGTTAGAGATTAGAGAGGTTGATCATGTGGCAACAACATAAATTGGGATAAATATAAAAAACTAAGCAAGGCCTAGATACAAGTGTTGATCAAAGAAAAAGAAATGTACAAGATGAACAATGAGAGAATGTTGAGAGAAAATTCTAGGAGTCACAATGGGATCAACTAAGATATTAACTCATGGTGAAAGCTCATAAACAAAGGATCAATGGGAAGGATCAAGTGCTTATTCTTGAGGGAAATATGATGCACTTGTAGTAGTAATTAGAAAGAGACAAGCCAACATAATGGCTTGGTTGAGTAAGCTCAGGGGAACACATTCACACAATTTTACTGCAATATGGGAACATAAGAGGATAGATGGTAGGATCCAAGAGAAGCTCCAGGAAATAAACCAAAGAGATGATCTTGATAGCATGGAAATCGACACTACAAATCATCTTATAAGAAAACACAAAGATTTTCTTGAAGAATTACAGGGGGATGCATAGGGACTAATCAATACTTCCAAAAATGGATTCACTGCATTCTTTAATGATGGAGGGAGATTGAATGAAGAAACCAAGTGGAATGGTGAATTTGAATCAATATTGTAGGAGATCCTGAAGAAGGTTACTGAGAAAGATACAACATTGGATGAAGCATGCGAACAAAATGAGAAGATGGTGAAAATGGAGATCAAAATTCATAACGCGTTAGGAGACGCAGATACACATGAATGTCAGGAATACTTGAATCACTTATCAAAGATTCACTTGTGGCTAAAAAAATCTTAATCATAGTTTGTTTTAAGTTATTGTTGTTAAACAAAAGACATTTTTGAAAGGATGTGTCATTTCAAACATTTGATGTATAAGTATCCATTTTTTGATATCAAAAGGACATAGGATGAATAGGAGAAATATATGATAGATATTTTTCAATGATGTTCACATTACACGAGACTTGGATGCATGTTTGAAACTCTAAAGGAATCAATGGAAGTTATTTTATTTTGTGGCACATTTCTGGTATCAATTTTTTCTTGGATTAATTGAAAACATTATTAAGTTGTCTCTAGGGTTGATTATTTTATACTATTTAAATTGATATATCAAGTATATGTTTAATTTATCTATGCACATTTTTTGCATGTGTGGTGTGATTTTCTGGTTCTTTCATGTAAAGATTAAATCCTTCAAGTCAATCACATTAGTTTAGAAATATCATCTGGATTATTAAGAAGAACTTAGTAATTATATTTTTCCATTTATAGCTTAATAGAGCATAATTTCTAGTTTGTTATTGTTGCTAAGCAAAAGACATTTCTAAAAGGATGTGTCCTTTCATAATTTTGATATATTTATATCCTTTTCATAATGTAAAACAAATATAGGTGGATAGGAGGAAGATAAAATAGATAGTTTGCAATGAAACTTTCCTTTAAAAGATTCAGATGCATGTATGAATTTTGATGAAGTTAATGAAGATGTCTAAACATGTGGCTTAATATTGGTATTAGTTGTTTGTGGAATTATATAGTTATTTGGTTGTCTCCATTTTGATGCTTTTTTATTATTTAAATTGACATATCAAGCATATATTTAGTTTACTGATACACATTTGTTGTATTTGTGTGATGTGATTATTTGGTTCTTTCAATTAAAGATTAAACCCTTCTAGTCAATCATAGTAACTAAAGAGTATTAATTAAATCAATAGGAAGAATCACATAACTAGGATTTTCATTCTATCTCAAGTAGAGTTTTTCAGTCATTTACTTGCACATTTATACAAGTTATAAAATACATTTGTGTGTCAAACAATTTGAATTATTTCCATCATAGATTACACTTTTCTAGATCTTCATTAGACTCCATACACCCAACAAGGCACTGGTCTCATACATTTCATCTTTTAGTAACTTATCCATTTTATTTTTTTGCGTCTATTAACTAAACATATTCTAATATTACGCATGCAATTTATTAAGATTATATCTATTCACTATAAGATTACCATTGTGAATATATTTTTGTAAACAAAATCACATCACTTAAGTTTGCTCAGTTCACAAAGGTAGACCCACCTAGGTTTGGCAGCACCTGAAGAGAAGAAGGTTCAAATCATTTGGCCTTGTTTGTTACCCTAAAATTGGTTTCAAATCAAAGCTAACACATATCTTCATGACATGGAATTGATTTCACATCAAAATATGGTTGTATGTGACCATATAGTGTTGTAAAACAAGAAAAATATAGAAATTTTGAAGAAAAACATAGATTTTTGAATGTTAAGAGCTCGTATTTTAAATACTCAACCATAAAAAACCTTTAAAATGATCACTCTATGCCTTTTAAATGAATTTACACCTCATCCACCAAACAACCACCTCTACAGCTAACTTTTTAATCTTTTATGATCACATGGAAACATAAAACACACTAATTTCAAGGTTGTTAACATCACTATTGAAATGTTTTAATTTTTTGACCTTTCAAATGTATTGAAACTCCTAGGAAACCTATAAGACCATGCTAGTCACTTGATAATAGCCTTATTATTGACGTGACACTAACCTTACACCCTTTTACATGCAAAATCTCCAATTTTTCTTAAAAAGGCTACAAAACTCTTTAGTGCAAGACTCAAACTCATAACTCAAAACTTTACCTAGAACATGACTAATGGTCTTGAGTGACCTTATTCACAATAAAACATTCTTGAAATGCCTAAACCAACCTATTGGACTGCCTAAAATTGTCATCACATGACTAAGCATAGAAGATGAGGTGTAGGTGCTCCTGTAGCACTACCCCATCCAAAATTTTCTCACATTACACAAAGCTACAATGTTCCTCCAAGATAATCCAATAATATCCTACCTTATGTGTCCTAGTAATAAAATTGGAGATGATCCTAAAAATGACATTGCAAAGGGTGATTGATCTGAAAAATCTAAATGAATTTGAAATTAATTCACTACTACGATCAATGTGTCATCTTTCATGAAATTTCCCAAAACACTATTCATTATGATCATATGGAAATTTCTAGGAGAGATACAATAGTTGTAACATCATGAATTAATTATGTAATGACATAAAAATTAAAAACATCATGAATTAATTATGTAACCACATAAGTCAAATATAATTCTCTCAAGAAATTAATATGAAATAGATAATATAATCGAATAACTCATACATTTCATTGTCATTGATCTTCTTCTTCATCCAACTCTTTGTCTATATCATCCAATCCAGATTCAACATTGTAAGGACTGGTCATATCATCATCATCATCATTGATATTATTTTTGATAATGTCATCATCCACATGGATATCATCTTCATGAACATTGACTCCTACATCATCATGATCTAGTTCCTCCTCTTCGACATCTTCATTAGGCACATCATCAACTAACTATTGATCTTGATCATCATCTACATTATCTTCTAGTTCTTCAGTATCTCTTTCTTCCACCACATTATAATTTATCGGCCTTCCTCTTGGATCATGTCTAACAACAAATGACCAACCCGGTTTACCTAGAACCTCTGAGTAAAATACCTACTCACATTGGCTTGGAAGAACATAAGGCTCATTTCTAGCTCACTCAATCATCCTTGTATTAACCATGGTAAATCCATTACCATGTTCAATAACAATTCTCTTAGGATCATTTTCATTCAATCGTAGCCTGTACCATAGGATGACGAACATAACTAATTTGAAGGACTTAAAGTCACACTCATGTATATCATCCAAAATCCCATAGTATCAATTTTCTAATACTTTTGGATGTATGTTGCTTCTAGATAAAACATTAGTCACCTAAAAGACAGTAGTTATCCTAGAATCATAAGTTTTCTTTGTGTCATCTAGCTTTGTGGTGTTTCACCAACAATATGTCAAACATGTAAAAATTATTGCAATATCAGCAGTTGATAAACATATTTATTCTTGGCTAAATGTATGCAAAGAAAAAAATCTCAACATATATATACATCAATATAATTGAAAAGAATTAAATAATATAGGTGATTAATATATTTATACGTACTTTTTTATCTCTTAAACCATATGCTAATTCAATTTCCCTTGGTGTAACATTGGAATCTCCATTACAATGAGCTTCTTTAACCATGAATCCACACCTTCCCATGTTAATGTGTGAGTAGATTGTTGACATCATTCAATCCATACCGTCATCCAATCAAGATTGTTTGCTATGTACAAATGTAGTACATCCCACTCTCAACCAACTATATTAAAAAAAAAAAGAAATTCACAAACGACATATAATTAGTTGATTACCATAGTATACAACCTTAATTTATAATTAATGTATATTGAAGATTAATAATTAAATAAGTACAATATACATAAAAAACAAATGTAAAATGTATTCTAATTAATCACCATGACCATCTTATAATTATCTCTCACTTTCCTCAATCTACCTTTCCCCATCAGGTACTCCCCTTCGATTTTGTTAATGGAGTTGGGATCCCAAATGCAATCTACATGGATCTTTGTTGCAAACTTAGAAAGATATTCAGTAATGTACACCATGGTCTATTATACCATATATCCCTCCACCATAGAACCCTTAGGATGTGCTCTTTGTCTAATCAAAGCCTTCAAAATTTTCAAGTGCCTCTCAACCATCCACATTGACCTTGTGTGTACAAGTCCACACAATTCAATCTCCTCAACTTGGTGTATGAGGTAGTGTTCTTGTGCATTGAAAAATGTCAAAGGTAGACACTTTTTCATTTCACACAATAGAAAAGGAATTTTTCTCTTCCAATAATTTATATTTTCTTTATGGATTTCTTTAGATGACAACCATCTACAAGTGATTCAAGGTACAAATGTATTAATGAGATTTAACAAAAATATACAATATATTACATAACAAGTAAAACAAATGGAAATTATAAGATCTATACAACTCTTTGAACAAATATCACTACTTACCTCATGTATTTTCCAAGATCATATATAACTTGCTTGACATTGTTGTCAAAGTTGTCTAGGAGAGATAGATGTAGAACATACTACAACCATTATAAAATGATCTTTTCATTATTTTTCCAAAAGTATAAACATAATACACTGAAAAGTACATGAATTATACAAATATATATAATATACTAAAATAATTACCTTAATGAAGGTACGAAAATCATGCATTTTCATCCCTAACCCAAATTCACCTTTCTTTGTTATGATATTGTTTATGTTCACAACAAATCCTGTGGGAAATCAATTTTTTCATATGACTTCTTTTATAGCATTGCTTTGTTGCTCCATTAATAACCAAGGAAGGGAACTTATATTAATTTGGTCTACATCATGATTTAATTGAATGACACTTTTCATTGGGGTAAGTGCACCAAGATGGTTTCCAAAAAGGGGGCTTATGTGGCCACTTTTTTTTTCTGAAATCAGGAAATGCTGACCTTGGACATGAAATTGAGGATAGTTACACTCAAAATTTTGAGATGGAACAAAAGCAAGGATCAAAGCTCTCTGAGTCTACTTTCTAAAATACTAATTTATTTTGAAAATATTTGAGATTAAGGGGTTCAACAGAGGGAGGTACACAAATTGTTGTTGTTTTTGTCAAAAAAACATAACATAGCAACTCTTGTATGACCTGAGCACGGTGAACTTTTTTTTAGTATTTTTAAAATTGCTATGGTCAGAAGTTAGCTAACAACATCTAGTTGATGCACAATTTTTTTGATAATTTTTTAATGAATATTTTATTTTTTACTAATTTTCTAAGTGGGCACTTCCTAAAACGCAAAATTTTGGCCGTGCTCCCCCTACAAATTTTGGAAAGTAATAGATTTTTTTTATTTTTTTATTTTTTTCAATTTGTAGAATGGAGTCTAGTTTCTAATAATGTAATTTATTTGAAATTTTGATGAATGGTTAATTTATAATGAAAAAAAAACCAAACACTACTTTTTGACAAAAAACTGACATACAAACAAAAGAAATTATGGATGAAAGGCCTAACATTGTCAGAAAGTGAAAAAATTATATCGTTTGAAAGCTAAGAGAGAACTTAGCATTACCCATGTGTTTGATTTTGTCGATATTGAACCAAATGCAATCCTAACGGTGAGCACGAACCTGATTATGTGAAAAAATGTAGAATTTGCAAAACACACATCTTTGGTCGTTGGGAATGCCCTCCAAGCCTTTGGGTTGGTATTCCAAGGAAAATACCAAAGTTAAGGCTTAGGGATTCCCAAAGAAAAATATAATACGAGCGCGTTATAACGCACTCGCGTTATTTATTAGTTTTCACTTTTTCCTTCTCCGTAGAACATATCTAACAACACATAACGTGCTTGCATTATTTATTCCTTTAGTTAAATGCCAGTTTTTTGAATGTTTGTTCATATGTTTGTATGTATATGTATGTTGGTGTGTCATGTATGTATGTATGTATGTATGTATTCCTATATGTATGTATTTATGCTTATGGGAGAGAGGGCGAGAGAGGGTGAGAGTGGGAGAGAGGGTGGGAGTGGGAGAGAGTGTGGGAGGTTGGGAGAGTGAGAGAGGGTGGGAGAGTGTGAGAGAGGGTAGGAGAGTGGGAGAGGGTGGTATGGAGTGGGAGAGAGTGGGAGAGAGTGTGGGAGAGTGGGAGAGAGTGTGGGAGAGTGTGGGAGAGTGGGAGAGAGTGTGGAAGGGAGGGAGGAGAGAGTGGGAGAGAGTTGGAGAGTGTGGAAGAGGGTGGGAGAGGGTGGTTGATAGTGAGAAAGTGGGAGAGGGTTTAGGGTGTGAGGGCATGGGAGAGAGTGGGAGAGAGAGGGAGGAAGAAAATGTGAGAGAGTGTGGTAGAGTGGAAGATAGGGAGAGAGAGATTGGGAGGTCGAGAAGAGTGGGGGAAGTGGGAGGTGGGAGGAGAAGATAGTAGGAGAGGGAGGAGAGAGAGTGGGAGAGGTTGGAGAGTTGGAGAGTGGGATAGAGGTGGGAGAGGTGGCCGTGGAAAACTGGGGTGGGAGAGGTGAAATGTGAGAGAGGGTGGGAAAGGGTGAGAGAGGTGGGGAGAGTGGGGTAGGGTGGGAGAGAGTGGGAGAGGGAGGAAGATAGTAGGAGAGAGGGAGGGAGAGAGTGGGGAGGGTTGAGAGAGTTCGAGAGTGGGAGAGAGAGGGTGTGAGAGAGTGAGCGGTGGTGGGGCATGGTGGGAG
Organism: Sequoia sempervirens; assembly: GCA_007258455.2. Classification (NCBI taxonomy): domain Eukaryota; kingdom Viridiplantae; phylum Streptophyta; class Pinopsida; order Cupressales; family Cupressaceae; genus Sequoia; species Sequoia sempervirens. Next base: position 466,839,719 of record VDFB02058242.1, on the reverse strand, counting down.
AGTGGGAGAGGTGGGTAGAGAGTGAGTGAGTGAGAGGCACGGGTTGGGAGAGAGTGGGAGAGTGTGAGAGAGAGGGTGGGAGGGTGAGAGAGAGTGGGGAGAGAGTGGGGTGGGGGTGGGAGAGGGTGGGAGAGGTAGGAAGTGGGAGGGTGGGAGAGAGTGGGAGAGGGAGGGAGAGAGTGGAAAAGGTGGGAGGGTGGGAGGTGTGCAAAGGAGTGGGAGAGTCATAGAGCATGGGATGGGTGGGAGAGAGGTAGGAGAAAGGTGGGAGAGTGGGACGAGAGGGTGGGAGATGGTGGGAGAATGGGAGAGAGTGGGAGAGATTGAGAGAGAGTTGGAGAGAGTGGGAGAGTTGGAGAGAGTGGCTAAGTTGGAGATAGGGTTGGATAGGGTGGGAGTGGGTTGGAGAGGGTGGGAGAGAGTTAGAGAGAGGGAGAGAGGGTGGGAGAGGGTGGAAGAAAGTGGGAAAGAGGGTGGGAGATGGTGGGAAGAGTGGGAGAGGGTGGGAGAGTGGGAGGGTGGGAGAGAGGGTGGGAGAGGGTGTGGAAGGTAGGAGAGTGGAGAGAGTGGGAGAGATTCGAGAGGTGTGGGAGAGGGTGGGAGAGAGTTGGAGAGGGGAGGGAGGTGGGAGAGTGGGAGAGAATTCAAGGGAGATGGTAGGAGAGGGTGGGAGAGTGTGTGGGATAGGGTGGTAGAGGTTGGGGAGGTGGTTTGAGGAGGTGGAAGAGGCGTGGGAAGAGTGTAGAGTGTGGGAGGGGCTGGAGGCGTAGGAGAGGTGGAGAGGTTGGAGGGTTGGAGGGAGGCAGGAGGTGGGAAAGAGGTGGGAGGTGGTGGGAGAGGGAGTGAGAGTGTGGGAGGGTGGGAGAGGGTGGGAGAGGGTAGGAGAGAGTAGGAGAGTGGGAGAGTGGGTGGGAGAGGTGGGAGGGTGGAGGAGGGTGGGAAGGGTTTGGAGAGTGGGGAGAGGGTGGGAAAGGGTGAGAGGGGTGGGGAGAGGTGTAAGAGGTTGGAGAGAGTGGAAGAGGGTGGAAGAGGGTGGAAGAGTTGACTGGTGGGAGATGGTGGGAGAGGGCAGAGAGTGGGAGATAGTGGAGAGAGGGTGGGAGAGGGTGAGGTGTGGGAGAGGTGGGAGAGAGTGGGAGAGGTGGAAGAGTCGGAGTGTGGGAGGGTGGGGAGAGTTGGAGAGGGTGGGAGGGTGGAAGAGTGGGAGATGAGTAGGAGGGAAGGTGGAAGAGTTATTTGAGTGGGAGAACATGGGAGAGAGAGTGGGGGAACATGGGAGAGAGTGGGAGAGAGCGTGGGAGAGAGTGGGCAAGTGTGGGAGAGAGTTAGAGAGCATGGGAGAGGGTGGGAGAGGGTGCGAGCATTAGAGAGCATGAGAGGATGGGAGAGAGTTGGAGAGAGTGGATGAGTGGGAGATAGGGTGGGAGAGAGTGGGATAGGGTGGGAGAAAGGGTGGGAGAGAGGGTGGGAGAGTCATATAGAGTTGAAGAGCATGGGGAAGTTAGGGAGAGTGTTGGAGAGACTGGGAGAGTGGGAGAGAGGTTGGGAGAGAGTGGGAGAGTGGGAGAGAGGATGGGAGATGGTGGGAGAGAGTGGGAGAGGCTAGGAGAGGCTGGGAAAGTTTTAGAGAGCACTAGAGAGTGTGGGAGAGAGTTGGAGAGAGTGGGAGAGAGTTTGGAAGAGTGGGTGAGTGGGAGATAGGGTGGGGGAGAGTGCGAGAGGGTGGGAGAGGGTGGGAGAGGGTGGGAGAGTGGGAGAGAGGGTGGGAGATGGTGGGAGAGAGAGGGAGAGAGGTGGGGAGTGGGGCGAGAGAGTGGAAGGAATTGGAGAGTTATTTGGGGTGGGAAGGGTGGGAGAGGTTGGAGAGATATAGGTTGGGAGAGGGTGGAAGAGGTTTGGAGAGGGTGGGACAAGGTTGGAGACAGTGGGAGGGAGAGGTAGAGAGAGTGGAAGAGGGTGGGAGATGGTGGGAGAGAGTGGGAGAGGGTTAGACAAAGTGTGAGGGTGGGAGAGAGGGTGGGAGAGTCAGAGAGAGTTGGAGATTATAGGAGAGGGTGGGAGGGCCGAGAGAGGTGGAGAGTGGGAGAGAGGGTGGGAGAGTGAGAGAGAGGGTGGGAGATGGTTGGAAGTGCGAGAGAGTGTGGGAGGTGGGAGAGGGTGGGAGTGAGTTGGAGAAAGGCTGGGAGAGGTGTGGGAGGTGGGTGAGTGGTACGCATGAGGTGGGGGCAGCATGTGATGGGGTGGGGAGAGTGTGAGGTGTGGGAGTGTGGGAGAGGTGTGGGAGAGGAGGCGGAGGTGGGAGAGGGTGGGAGGTGGGAGAGTGTGGGAGAGAGAGTCGAGAGAGGTTCAGAAGGGTTGGGATAGGGTGGGAGAGTAGGAGGGTGGGAGAGGGTGGGAGAGGGGTGGCGGAGGGTGGGAGGTGGGAGAGCATGGAAGAGGTGGGAGGGTGGGAGGAGTCGGGAGAGGTCAGGAGAGCATTGGATAGGATGGGAGATGGTGGGAGGTGGGAGAAGGTGGGAGGTTCGGAGAGCATGAGAGGGGTGGGAGAGAGTGGTTCAGTGGGAGATAGTGTGGGAGAGGGTGAAAGAGTGTGGGAGATAGGGTGGGAGTGGGAGAGAGTGTGGGAGAGTGGGTGAGTGGGAGATGGGGTAGTGGAGGGTGTGAGAGGGTGGGAGAGAGTGGGAGAGAGGGTGGGAGAGGGTGTGAGAGAGGGTGGGAGAGGGTGAGAGAGGGTGGGAGTGGGTGGAAGAGAGTGGGATAGAGTGGGAGAGGGTGGGAGAGAGGGTGGTAGAGGGTAGGAGTGGGTTAGTGGGTGTACACTATAAATCTTTAAAAAAAACTAACTTTATTATAACACGAGGGCATTATAAATAAATAGAGAGATGGCCATGGGAGAGAGGGTGAGAGAGTTGTAGAGCCCGGGAGAGGGTGGGAGAGGGTGAGAGAGGGTAAGAGTGGGGAAGAGGGTGGGAGAGAGTGGTAGAGAGGGTGGGAGAGAGGGAGTGGGAGGCGATAGAGAGGGTGGGAGAGAGGGTGGGAGAGTCGGAAGGAGTGGGAGAGCATGGGATGGTGGGAGAGTTGGAGAGATTGGGAGAGTGGGAGATGGGGTGGGATGTGAGAGGGTTGGAGAGGGTGGGAGAGTATCAGAGAGTGTCAGGGAGGTTGGGAGAGCATTGGAGAGAGTGGGAGAGGGAGGTAGAGGGTTTGATAGAGTGGGAGAGGGTGGGAGAGCATGTGAGAGTGTTGGAGAGGGTGTGAGAGAGTGGGAGAGAGTGGAAGAGAGTTAGAGAGTGTTGCAGATAGGATGGGAGAGGTTGAAAGAGTGTGGGAAGAGAGTTGGAGAGGAAGTAGAGAGTATCGAGATAGGATGGGAGAGGGAGGTGGGAGAGGGTGGGAGGAGAATTTTGTGAGAGAGTGGGAGAAAGCGTTGAGAGGAGGTGGAGGGTGAGAGAGAGGTGGGATTAGGTGGAAGAGGGTGGGAAGGCGGGAGGGGTGGGAGGGTGGGAGAGGGTGGGAGTGGGATTTGGGTGGGTGTACACCTAAAAATATTTAAAAAAAACTAAACACTAAAACATTTAAAAAACTAACTTTTAGTATTTATAGCATAGGCATTATGAATGACGAAATTCCCATAGAATGGGTTGGGAGAGTCCTTAGATCCTAGGAGGGTGGGAGAGGGTGGAAAGAGGGTGGTAGAGAGGTGGGAGGAGAGAGGTGGGAGGTGGTGAGGAGGATGGGAGGTGTGGGAGAGTTGGAGATTCAAAGAGAATGAGAGGGTGGAAAAGGGTGGGAGAGAGGTGGGAGGAGTCGGGCCAGAGTGAGAGGAGCATGAGAGGTGGGAGAGAGTTGGAGGCGGGAGAGTGGGAGAGAGGTGTGAGAGAGGGTGGGAGAGTGTGGGAGAGTTGGAGAGAGTTAGAAAGCATGGAGAGGGTGGGAGAGAGATGGAGAGAGGGTGGAAAAGGGTGGGAGAGAGGTTGGGAGAGGGTGTGAGAGTGTGGGAGAGTTGGAGAGAGTCAGAGAGCATGGGAGAGGGTGGGAGATAGAGGGAGAGAGGGTCTGCACAGACCCTCCAAACCTTTCTACACTCAGTCTCTTCACAAATTCACCAATACAAAACCTATAGCCTTCATTTTCTCTAAGAAAACTCACATAACCAACCTAGGGCATCACTAGAACTCAATTTTCTTGACTCCCAACATTGTAGTAACTTATTAGAAAATTATGCAAAGTGCATTCTAAAGACCATTTTCATACATTTACAAGGGAAAAACTGACCTAGAGCATCAAATAACTTTTTCAAACCTCCATATTTCACTCTAAAACAAATTGCAACATGAAGAGGACCCCTAAATCCATCATTCCACAAGGTTTCAGAATTTTTCCACATGCGGAATCGCTCTGAGCTATGTTCAACTGGATCGATCCCTTAAGGGTCCAAAGGGAAAAATGGCTGCAAAATTCAGCATCAGGTTACTCGGACACTGTGATTCTAAGAAAATTCTCATATGATCATATGGGATCATGTTGGGACCCTCTACAATAACCTCTCCCAGTTTTCATTATCTTGGAGTGGTTTTCATGTGGTGTCCAGTTTTCAGTTGATTGAAAAAGTGTCAAATGCAAGCAATGGAAAGTTGCAAAGTAATGCAAATTTTGTTATCCAACTCATCTGACCAAATGGATTATTCTAATGCATCTGAATAGGATTTTTTATGCTAGGCATGGTCCTCTTTCGTATCCAAACACGCGGAATCACTTTGAGCTACATTCAACCGGATCGATCTCTTAAGGGTCTAAAGGGAAAAATGGCTGAAAACATAAGCATGAAGTTACTCGGACACTGTGATGCTTAGAAAATTCTCATCTAATAATATGAGATCACATTTGGACCCTATACAATAACCTCTCTCAGTTTTTGTTACCTCATAGCGGTTTTCCTGTGGTGTCCAATTTTCAGTTGATGGAAAAAGTGTTAAATGCAAGCAGTGGAAAGTTTCAAGGTGGTGCAATTTTCGTTCTGCAACTCATGAGACCAAATGGATTGTTTCAACACATCCGAATAGGAATTTTTACACTAGGAATGGTCCTCTTTTGTACCCAAACATGCGGAATCGCTCTGAGCTATGTTCAACTAGATCGATTCCTTAAGGGTCCAAAGGGAAAAATGGCTGCAAACTTTAGCATGAGGTTACTCAGACACCATGATTCTTAGAAACTTATATTATAATCCTATAGGATTGCATTGGGCCCCTATACAATAACCTCTCTCATTTTTGTTATTGTGGAGTAGTTTTCCTGTAGTGTCCAGTTTTCAATTGATAGAAAAAGTGTCAAATGGAAGCAGTGGAAAGTTGCAAAGTGGTGCAACTTCCATTTTGCAACTCGTGTGACCAAACAAACTATTCCAACATATTTGAATAGGAATTTTTATGCTAGGCATGGTCCTCTTTCACACCCAAACATGCGGAAACGCTCTGAGCTACGTTCAACCAGATCGATTCCTTAAGGGTCAAAAGGGAAAAATAGCTGCAAACTTCAGCATGAGGTTACTCAAAAACCATGATTCTTAGAAACTTCTCATATGATCTTATGAGATCTTGTTGGGCCCCTCTACAATAACCTCTCTCAATTTTCATTATCTCAGAGTGGTTTTCCTGTAGTGTCCAGTTTTCAGTTGATGAAAAAAGTGTCAAATGGAAGCAGTGGAAAGTTACAAAGTGGTGCAACTTTCATTCTGCAACTCATGTGACCAAAAGGAATATTTGAATGCATTTGAATAGGAATGTTTATGCTAGGAACAGTCCTCTTTCACACCCAAACATGCAGAATTGCTCTGAGCTACGTTCAACCGGATCAATCCCTTAAGCGTCCAAAAGGAAAAATAGTTGCAAACTTCAGCATGAGGTTACCCAAACACTATGATGCTTAGAAACTTCTTGTCTAATCCTATGAGATCATGTTGGGTGCCTCTACAATAAACTCTCTCATTTTTCATTATCTTGGAGTGGTTTTCCCGTGGTATCTAGTTTTCAATTGATGGAAAAAGTGTCAAATGCAAGCAATGGAAAGTTGCAAAGTCATGCAACTTTCGTCCTCCAACTCCTGTGACCAAACAGACTATTCCAATGCATTTGAAAAGGAATTTTTACACTAGGAATGGTCCTCTTTCACTCCCAAACACGTGGAATCACTCCGAACTATGTCCAACCGGATCGATCCCTTAAGGGTCCAAAGGGAAAAATGGCTGCAAACTTCAACATGAGGTTACTTAGACACCGTGATGCTTATAAAATTCTAATTTGATCCTATGGGATCATGTTGGGCTTCTCTACAATGACCTCTCTCAGTTTTTGTTATCTCGGAGTGGTTTTCCCGTGGTGTCCAGTTTTCAGTTGATGGAAAAAGTGTTAAATCCAAGCAGTGGAAAGTTGCAAGGTGGCGCAATTTTTGTTCTACAACTCATGTGACCAAACAGACTATTCCAACACACCCAAGTAGGAATTTTTATGCTAGGTATGGTCCTCTTTCACACCAAAACATGCAGAATCGCTCTGAGCTACGTTGAATCAGATCAATCCCTTAAGGGTTTGAGTGTAGTATGTTGAAATAAGCCATTCCTCCTATTGTTCAGGTTGTGTCTTGGTGATATGGGCCTAATGTAACTTGAATTATGGTAGCTTGATATATAAAGTTTATTGATGCTAGGGTTCAATTTATATGATTTTGAAAAAAGAAACCAACTGAGTAGAGTTATCAACATTATTAGTAAATCATAAGAATTTGTTTAGTACACTAGCCATTTTGATGCCTTCTTGTAGTACCAAACATTATTTTGTATCATTGTTACATTGGTCTTCAGAGTGGCAATTTAATATAGCTCCATAATACAAAATATGGTTCACGTTAATTTTCACGTGAAAAAAATGTGAATAAAATCATGTTGATTTTCATGTGAAAAAAAACCATGAGACCATAACTTTTTTCTTACTATTATGCTTTGATATATTTTTTCCAAGCATCCATAGCTTGTTCAAAAGCACCTATTTTATGCTTTTAGCCATAGCAGCAAGGCAATGGACTGTTTGATAAAATGCTCTGATAGACATGTATGAAAAATGTGTTAGCATAGACAAGGTAGTGAACTCTTTGAAAAAATTCCTCAAGGAAATGTGGTTTCATGGTGATGGAATGGCATGACGAATTCCATGAAAATAAAATTGCTATGGATTGTCATGGAATTCCATCACCATTGAGACCACATTTCTTTCAGGCTTTTTTTCAAACAGTTTGTTGTCTTTTCTATGCTATCGCTTATTAGTATGCTTTGAAAGATTTTTTCCAAGCATACATAGCAACAAGGAAGTGAAATGTTTGATAAAATTCTTTGGTAAACATGTATGATAAATGTAGTATCATAGACAAGGCAGCAAATTGTTTGAAAAAAATCCTCAAAGAAATGTGGTCTCATGGTGATGGAATGCCATGAAAATCCACAACAATTTGCTTTTCATTGCATTCCACCACCATGAGACCTCATTTCTTTGGGGCATTTTATTCAAACAGTTAATTCCCTTGTCTATACTATTGCTTACTATTATGCTATGATGGATTTTTTCTAAGCATCCATAGCTTGCTCGAAAGCACCTGTTTTAGGCTTTTAGCCATAGTAGCAAGGCAAAGAACTATTTGATAAAATGCTTTGATAGACATGTATGAAAAATGTGTTAGCATAGACAAGGCAGTGAACTCTTTGAAAAAATGCCTCGAAGAAATGATGTCTCATGGTGATGGAATGCCATGACAATCAAATGCTTTTGATTGTCATGGCATTCCATCAGGTCATGAGACCTCATTTCTTTGAGGTATTTTTTCAAAGAGTTCACTGCCTTGTCTATGATATTTCTTACTATTATGTTTTTGATAGATTTTTTCCAAGCATCCATAGCTTGTTCAAAAGAACTTCTTTTAGGATTTCAACCATAGCAACAAGGAAACACTTGAACTATTTGACAAAATGCTTTGGTAGACATGTATCAAAAATGTGGTAGTATAGACAAGGCAGTGAACTGTTTGAAAAAATACCTCAAAGAAATGTGGTCTCATAGAATACCATGACAAGCAAATGCAATTGGAAGCTACCGATAGTTATTAGTTATGCAATGTGAAGTAATTGCATAACTGCTTAGGTTGACTTTGTAAAAACTATATTGTAATTGAAATCTTGTCATCTATCAACATCTAGTTATTAGTTATGCAATGTGAAGCAATGCTTTGAGTTTGAAATATGTGCAATGAAATGTAAACAACGTTATGAATATAAACTACAAAAATCTATTTTTTACTAAGTTACTTGTTCATTTTTGGGTTCAGGTTCGGGTTCGGGTTCGAGAACCTGATTCGCCGGTTCAAGAATTTTTTTTTGGGGGGTTGGGTTTGTTTTGGGTTCGGTAATACAAAAACATAAAAAAATCATAAATATATGCATATTTGCAGCAATAATTAAGTTCAGAATACACCACCATATTAATATTCAAATAACATAGCAAAAATACACCACCACTTTCATAGTCAAATATTCAAATATTAGTGATACTCGAATGTCATGATACAAAATTATAAATTAAAGTTTAGACATAAAAATGTCAACTGTTTACAATCAGCCATTATCAATCATTGATCAATCTAAAAAGTGTGAACATTTTTCTATGTGGAAGGAAAACAAGAAAACAGTGTTACATAATTATTTACATTGCGAAAGAGCCAAAACCTTTTCTTGCAGATCGTAGAAGAATCTCAATGATTTTTTGGGTGTCCTTGCCTTAGAACAAAACTATCCGGAGCCATGAATGATTGACTAGGAACTATGAGAAAGAAATAAGATAAATCACACAACTTGTTGCAATTTCTTTCCTTGGGAAAAAGGGTAAAGTTTTCTTTTCAGGGAGAATCTCCTTTAGAGTTTGAACACATTGATAATTTTCAAGATAGACTTAGCCAAATATGTCATCTAGGTTTGAAGCTTTTAGGTAAAATGTTTGCTTCTTAAAAATTTGTTCAAAATTCAAGATGTAGGCTCTCCTCCCTTAGGGAACAAAAGGCCTATCAAACCTAACACTCTTATGGAACACTTCTTAAGTTCTTGTTGATGCAGTATTAGATGTGAAGTTTCAAAATAGGCATGGTTATATAAATTCTCATCCCAGGACTATCATTGTATCAAATTAAGAATTTTCAATCCTTTATGGTCTAGAAAAGAGAAGTATGGAGTAGTGTTCCAATGCTAAAGTATTATTTTGAATCTCTTTACTATGAGTGGTTGAAAAATGAGGAATTTGTCTCCGACACCAACTGAGAAATATTCACAATATGTGCTAGGAAGGAATAAGTCCATAAGATTGAGTATGCAAGAACTGAGAATTGCAAAATTGGCATACATTTGACTTCCACACACAAAAATTTTCACACTTTTCGATGTTCACATGTAATTCAAAAAGTATATGTGCATAAATTGTAAAGTATACACTTGAATACATGTAACTCATATCTATTGAACCATGTATTTATAATGCAAATATGGACATCAACAATAAAAAAAATTGTATTAAGCAAATAGCCATGTACACATACATCAATATATGTCGATATAAGTATAAAATATAGCTACAAAATAGTCATATAGGCTTAAGAGAATTCCATATAGGCATACAATGTCAAATATATCCAATACAAAATATGTAAAAAATTGCCATGTAGGCATACAACAAAGGGCTCTGCATTCAAAAATCATTTCTCTCCATGCTCTGGTTCAAAAACAATTTTCTTTCCCTTTGCTTGGCAATCCGATGGCGATAAGTCTATCACCCATTTTTACTGTGCTCGAGGAGTGCTCATGCTACTCCTCTTAGGGTTTAGCTCCTGGTGAAATTTTAACTATTACAATAAGAAGTAAAGACATTAATATATAGAAATTACAATATAAAAATTGATATATTTAACAAAATAATCACTTACGGCCATCTCGCGATCACTCTTCTCGATGGAAATATTTTCATGTCAATGTTGAGGCATGCTCAAGCCCTATATAAACCATCCAAATAGGAATTAAACTATGAATCGATAATAGTTTTATTTTTCACTAGAACTAGTTCATCTATAACAATGAATGTAAATTGAAATTTAGTAATTTGCCTCATACCTCCCCTATCAGAGCCATCGAGGATTGTATAGCGGAGGAAACACCAATATCCATTTCCCTTGTAATGTTTGGTGGTGTTTCTATCACCAACATCTGAAAATAAAACAACAAATTATTCAATCATAAAAAAGTTACAATAGCGATCCACGTGATGATTTATAATGTATGAGATCTAATGAACAAAATTTTGAGTACAAGTATTAAACTATATATATTTTATTATTAGTTATCAAATTTGAAGTAATTCTTTGAGTTTGAATGATGTGTAATGCAATGTAACCAACAATATGAATATAAACTACACAAATCTATTAAACTTAGAATTCATTAGTTAAGTTCTCTTTATTCTATATTACCTATGTGAATGTTTGAGCAAATCTACTATCACTAGGAAGTGTTTCCTTGAAACCTCCAACATTACCTTGTTCAACATCCAAAATCACATATTAAAATACCATTCATAAAACAATGCTATTAACATGAAATAAATTTATAATTGTTTACTAGTTACATACCCCACTGATAGGTGTACTACAAAAATAAGTAGGGGGAGGACTGGTGTATCCAGTCTCAACACTGTGAGCCTAAAATTTTATTAAAATAATAAAAAGTTAAATTAGTTAATCTTGCATTTCACAATTGAAATTTAATAAATCAAATTCAATGAACATGTTGAATTTTACCTGAGTGTCAATGTCATATGCATCATTTAAAATGTCAGTCATCCTCTCCATCCCATAAATGCATACAGATCAGGCTGCGTATTAACATATGGATCCTATGTAGCACCCTTCTGAGTGTTGGTAGGGCCATACAAACAAGTCACCTTGCAAGATTGACACACATGGGTTTTAAGGCCACCACCTAAAGACTCCCCTGGATGGTGCTATACAATAGGGCTAGTGTGATGGATGACACTCTAGGTCAAAATTGTGATTGATTGCAATGTCTCTACATCAACACTCTCCTTCACAATGACAGGCATCACGATGTGCTCACAAGGTGGCCTAGTGAGAGGTCGTCTCCCTTGCCACGCAAGATCCGACTGTGCACTATGCCTATCCCGAGCTAACCCCCCACCTCTCCCCTGGAACTCCCTCATATAAAAATAATTTGGGATTTGGTTCGATACAAACTCATTGTATAGTTTCCTAAGAAAATATTGGGGGAGTTCACAATTATTGCATGATGGGTAATCAAAGACCAAATACCATCTATCATAAAAATGGTTCATAATCTCTTGATGGTTACACCAATGAATAGGAAACTTCTTTGCATTGAGGGTAAGATTTTGATTTGTTTTAGGGTTAGTGAATAGAGAGCACAAATCACCTTTAGTAATTTTTAAATTTTTTACTTGTTTATATGATAATTTGTCTATATAATATTCCATGGTTGTCTACCTCCTATCTTGTCATCTAGATATTTGTTGGGTAAATGCATCTACATTTTTTAACATATCTTTCAATGAATTTGCTAGAAGCATCCTTTCTATGGTTGAATCATTTTGATCACTCAACCTACTGATAACATCCTCAAGTTGTTTTCTATTGTTCTCAATTTCACTCCTTAAATTTTCTTGAGTGCCAGGAGGGTATTGAGTGATTAGTAGGGGAGGTTGATTTTTTTGTTGAGGTTGATTTTGTTGAGGATTTTGTTGAGGATTTTGTTGAGGATTTTGTTAAGGATTTTACTATTGAGGATTTTCCTCCTCTTCTTGTTGAGAATTTGCAGGATTTCCTACAAATTTAAAAAAAAAAAATCAAATCTAACCTAAAACAAAAAAAATCAATTTCAAAATAAGAAATTCAAAACAAATAGAAAACAATACTTACCTCCCACACCTTTTTGTCATCGTGGCACCATATTTGCAAAGAAAATCCAACTGTTGTTGATGAAATTCATAGAAATCCTTCCTCCTAGAACACAAGTGTGAAAGTGAGGGTTTTTGGCCACGAGCAGAGCTGAGAAATAGTAAATAGGAAATGATATAGTTTTTTTTTTTAAATTCTTTTAAACCACATAATGCAAGCACATTATAACATGCTCGTGCTATCTATTTTCAAAACAAAATTTCCATTTTTCCACAAAAGTGCGACCAAATTCATGCACCCATCCATTGCGTGATTGGCTTTTTGAATGTCACTACAAATTTTGAAAAAAATTCTTTGTCATACCTTCTATCCAATATTTTCCATAATGTTTCTGTTATATTATTTCTGATATGCATTATATCAAACAAATGCATAATTTATAGCTGCTCATAGTAGGGCAACCTACTAAATTGTCTAGGATAAATTCTCAGTCCATGTGGAATTCATTCATTAATGCCTTAATGACCTTCATGAAGCATATAAGTTAAACAAATTAACAATAGAAAACATTGTCAATTATAGCATGAGTAAACACAACACAATATAAAAATATAAATTCCAAACATATCATATATGATAGATAAACAATTTGATCTGATGTATAGCCTTGATGATTAATTCTATTATATTCCAACTTCCATAGGCGAGGTGTCATTCTTCATGGTTTTGATGTAGTCTCTTCTTTCCCATTGAAAAGATGTTTTTAGTAGTTTGATACTTATGATTTCTATGGAGGAAGTGCCTATACTCATCAAACACATGCTTTCTTAAACTTGTTGAACGACGAGATTTCATATTTGGACCACAAATTGGACATGCAAATTTTCCCTTTGTTCGAAGACCTGCAAGATCATATCTAATTGGATTAAATATTTAATTTTTTATAATTATATATAATGAATAGATTATTTTAAAAATATGCATGATATCTACTTCATAAAATTAAATATCATTAAAGTGTAGTCGAATGTTATAACACACCACAAAAATGTGTTATCCCTAGGGCATCATGAATTGTCCATACAAGCATTGCATGGAATTGAAATTTTCTTTATCCTATTGGTCTAGAGATGTCATACATAGTGATGCCATTCCATAACTTTAGTAACTTTTCGAGAAGAGGCTTGATATATACATTCATATCTTTAACTCGGTACTTACGTAGTTGAATGAACATAAACATTACATAATTATTATGACCATTTTATTGCAATATATATAAATTAATGTACATGACTATTAAATGAAAAAAATATAAGTCATTATGCAACAAATAAGACAAATGAGATGCTGCTACATTAAAGAAAATTCATGTAAAAAAATACCTGGAATAATCATTTCCAACATTATGTGCTCCCTCTTTATTGACATCCATTGAGGAATGTTATTATTGATAACAAAAACAGGTCACACCAAGTAAATAGATCTTAGCTCTCCAAATGGATTGACACCATCCACTACCAATGAAATCTTGAGATTACGAGGTTCTTCTTTAAAGTGTGGCCATTTTTCATCCATGTCCCTAAATGCAGAACCATCCATAGGCATTTGAATAATGCCATCTCCACTTCTATTCCATGCATGGTGATCCATAAATTGTGCTAAGCTTTCAAACCTAAATAATCATTGCATATGTGGAATAATGGGAATTAAACAAAGAACCTTGCAAGGCACCTTTTCTATTAGTTGGGTATGTGCAGGATCATCATGGAAAAAATAGGCCCTTAAGTGGCAAAAAAATCAGAAAAATCAAAGTTAGGCAACTTGATGCAAATTTTTGAATAAGTTATCTATATCATTTCAAAAATATGTAAGAAGAGAATCGTAGAAAATTGAATGTATTTTCTAAACTACTAGCTTTTAATATATATATATATATATATATATATATATATATATATATATATATATATATATATATATATATATATATATATATATATATATATTTGAAAATTTGAAATTTCAATGCAATAGTACTTAAATTTCAAGGAAAAATAAGTAGGTGTCTCATGACCACCCTAACCACAATAAAATGATAATATTTTTTAATAAGATTTTAGATATAAGTAGAGGACTCATGTCCCAATGTGATGCATATGTTTTTGTAATTTTTTTCCAAGTAAATAATTAATTATGATTTTTTAAAATATTACAACTTTTTAAAAATATAAAAAATTCGTATGTCTGACCACCTTAACTTTGTCAAAACTTTATGAAATTTAATTTTTCTTTTTTTAATCCTATAGTATGTGAAGCATAGAATGTGATGCATGTTTTGGATTCAAAAAATGTGATACTATTTAGAAGCTATAGATGTTTTTCAATCAGTCTATCAATAAGGACTTTAGTCATAATTTGAGTAGAAAATGAATAATAATTACTTATTAAATTCAAAGTAAAACATAATTTATATTGGTGGAAAGCTGAGAATATCCTTTAAAAACACTTTTTGTTTCATTAATTTTGGATTTTAAAAAAGTCGTCAGCCACATACCCATCATATTGCCACTTTTTGGCCCATCATGATCCTGCACATACCCAGTTTATCTATTTGATATCTACTAATATGATCATTCGGACATGCATCTATTTCTTGATACTCCATTCCAATATCTTTCATAATGGAAAATAAATCTTGGTATGAGCAAGGTAAAATATTAAACGGTGGTAACAAAAATTCACCTATCAATCTACAATGAAAAAATAATTTGTTAATATAAAGAATATTAATGGTACATATTTCATCATTTATTTACTAGTGATGAACTAACAACAATTAAAATAGATGAAAAAAGATGACATATATGACATACCTTAACATCCGTGAGATTGCTATGTTGGATGAACCATCCATAACCTTCAAGTTCACCAACAACAATACAATAGAGAGAAAAGTTGTTTTGGAACCTTCATAAAGGGGCTTGTGTGCCTTCTCAAGTACAGGTAAATCATGAACATCATCAAAGTCATCTCGATCATCATGATCAGCTATGCCACTAAATGTGTCATGGATCAATTTATTTGAACCATCATCTTCAACTATTTTTTCTAGTGCATGATCATCTTCTTCCATAGGATCATTAACTTCATCTTCAATATTCATAGCTCCATGTTCCTCCACTTGCAAAACCAAATTCTCTAGGGTGTGATAATCCATATCTTGTGCCCTAGGGTGCCCCAACTTTATAATAATGATCGACACAAATAAGCAATGATCATGATCAAGTGATTTCATATATATATATATTAAAAATGTTAAAATGATATGAAAATATACAAATTCAATCAATATAAAGACATATAATGAACAACTTACCAATGGACGATAATCATGGCCCCCTTCAACATGACCATGTTTCCTACAATTTTTCTCAGTTTTTGTGATTAAAAGTCTTCTCATCTTTAAGCCCTTGCAATTATTGCAAGGACAATAACATTTCCCATCACTCTTTCTTTTCAATCTAGCCCACAATCTAGCAAGTGTTTGTTCATTTTCCTCTACACTAATATTATCTGACATGATTTTTCTTTACCAAGCTTGAATATTTAGATCTTCAAAAAATATCAAACTAAAACTCCAGTAATTTAAATAATCATAGACAAGTAACATAATCTAATAATTTTGATATTTTGCACCAAAAAAATTTGACATGCAACCACCCCTACAAAAGAGAAGAAAGTCTGAAGTTAATGAACCCAAGAAACACTTTAAAATGATAATTCTAAAACTTATTAAATTCTAATTTTACTATGGTTTCCAACCGTTAGACTCCTAAAATCATAATATTGAACTTGCACAACAAAATATGGAAATGAAATTCTAAAAATAGACAAGTCTAAAAATGAAATCTGATGAGATGTTGCTTTAAAATATGATTTTCAAACCTAGAAGTACAAATATGACTTCACAAATGAATTCGAGAGAAAGACAATGACTACCCTCAACCTAGCAATATCTTCTTGAATTTTTTTTCTGATTTTTCCTAAGAAAATCATCCTTAGTTCTCCAAAAATTGTCGCAAGTATAGCAAAACACTGTCACAATAAATAGGAAAACTTACTTTTATTTATGTTGGCCACAATTTTTTATTTATTTTTTCTGATTTTGCATATTCGTCAAAATTTCAATGAAATATCTTCATCAAAATTTTGACGAACGTCGGGGATAGAATTTAAAAAAAATGAAAATTACACATTAAATATCACAAGTACCCGACAATACATCAAATTATACATCTTTTGTCACAAATTTTTGTCAAATTTTGTAATCAAATGAGTTAGTGCATCTCAACATGGAGTTTCAACAATTGGAGGAGACACCATAGCTCAACGTCCACTCTCAGAGAAACCTATTAAGGAGATACCTAATGGAAGCCTTCATAAGGAGGTTGAATCTTTAAAAGGGAAGGAACTAGAGGTTGAGATCCATGAAATTGATACTAATTCAGAAGCTACCCAATTAGATAAGGAAACTCTTGTGACTAGACCCAATGAAGAGACTGAACATGTGGGGATTGAACATATCCTCACCCTAGAGGGACAATGGAAACTATTTGAGGATTCCAAGGCACAAACTGAGGCACTTGCTAGGCAACAAGAATCTGAAGCAAGATCTAAATCAGAAGAGCTAGCAAGAAAACAAAAGGAAAAGGAAGATTTGCTATAGCAACAAAAGGAACAACAATTGAAGACTAAGGAAGAAAGAGATAAGTTAGCTATGTTGCAGAAGATTCATGAGCATGAGGAAGAGAAGGATCAACAAAGGAGAGAAAGAGAGGCCCTTGAGGCCAAATTTAAAGCAGTTGAGGAGGCTCAAAAGAGGAGGGAAGAAGATGAACACCTATTGAGAGAAAAGGAGATTGAACCACTGGCTAAATATTAACAAGAGGCCAAGGAAGTGTTGGATAGATTTAGAGACCTTGAAAGGAAAAGGGATCAAATTTTAGAAGAGAAGAGGTTAGAAGAACTTTTACAAAAGGATCATCATGGAAAACATAGGCCCTTAAATGGCAAAAAATTCAGAAAAATCAGAGTTGGGCAACTTGACATAAAAATTTGAATAAATTATCTATATTATTTAAAAAATATGTAAGAATAGAATCTGTAGCAAATTGAACATGTAGTTTCTAAACTACAAGTTTTTTTTTCTTTTAAATCTATTTGGTGAAAAATTGAAATTTCAATGCAATAGTACTTAAATTTCAGGGAAAAAATAAGTAGGTGTATGTCTAACCACCCTAACCACAATAAAATGATAATATTTTTTTATAAGATTTTATATATAAGTAAAAGACTCATGTCCTGATGTGATGCATTTTTTTTTAATTTTTTTCCAAGTAAATAATTAATTTTGATTTTTTTAATTACAACTTTTAAAAAATATAAAAACTCATGTGTCTGACCACCTTAACTTGGTCAAAACTTCACAAAATTCATTTTTTTTAATCCTATAGTATGCAAAGCATAGAATGTGACGAATGTTTCAGATTCAAAAAAATGTGATACCATTTGAGAGCTATAGATGTTTTTCAATCAATCTATCAATCAAGACTTTAGTCGCAATTCAAATAGAAAATTAATAATAATTATTTATTAAATTTAAATTAAAGCATAATTTATATTGGTGGAAAGTTGAGAATCTTCTTTAAAAACCCTTTTTGTTTCATAAATTTTGGGTAAAAAAAGTTCATTAGCCACATGGGCCATCATATCAGTTACATATTACTACTTTTTGGTCGATCATGATCCTGCACATTCCCGCGTAAGAAAAAAAAGAGAAAGTTGAGGCTGAAAGATTAGTCAAGGAAAGGGTGGAAAAAGAGAAGTAACAAGATGTTGATTCTCAACCTAGGGTCATAGTTTGGAAACCTCTTTCTCCTACCACTTCTTCTTCTACACAAGTGATAACTCCTCCTGCTACTCCAACATGGTTGAAGCTAAATTTAGAAAGGAAGCAAATAGTTCAACCTCAGCCCTTGAATTGGGATGAAATGATGAAAGAGACAGAGAAGGAGAAACCCAAGAAAAAGGCTAGGGTTCTCCATTCCACAATGCTAACATATACTGGTGAGATCATAGTTGAATGTGCAATCCCTATGGTGGATAAGGACAAATAGGATATGCAATTAACTAATTATCAATTGGGCATTCTTAATTTGGGTAGGCCCACAAGGAACCAATAGATGGACCTCATTGATATTGTGGAATCCTCCACCAAATCCAAAATGATAAATGAAAAGCAAAGAAAGGATGAGCTCAAGGCACAATTAGACCATTTACATAATTTCTTAAAGGATGTATCTACCCATGTTTCTTTGCATTCTGCTACTCCAGAGAAACCAATCTTATTGTGCAAGAAAGAGGCTGATGACTTGGTACTAATGAGAAGCAAGGTTGGAATGTTGGACAAGTGGGTTGATCGGTTAAATCAAGAGGTTGATGAGTTGCCTATTGATAGTTATAATCATGAAGGTGCATTAGAACTGGTGAATGATATGAATTCACATGCTGAAGACTTGGGGAAATAGGAAGAAGAATATAGAGAGAATACAAAGAAGTTGAAGGACATCAACAAGTTGTCAAAACAAACTATGTTAGAGTAGTCTATTCTTGATGAGGATAATGTAGATTTCATTGAAAAGACACTGAGCATTATTAGATTCAGGTCTACAATTATGTATGAACATAGGAATGTTTAAAAAGCTGGTAAGGATTTGAGTGAACAAATTGATGAGTTGGAAGTATTAATTTCTATAGTTGTAAACTTAGATATCCCTATGAAAGAAGGCCTTCCTCTTGCAAAACTAAAGGAAAAATGGAGTGGTAGGTTTGAGGAGGTGATGCAGAAAGAGGATGATGGTGATGAATTTTTGCTTGATAGACTCATGGACATCAAGGCTAAAGTAAAGGTTATTAGAAGGGAGTTAATTAAATTGAAAGATATGCAAGAGTTTGTCTCTACCAAATTGAAGAGGATAAAATTTGAAGATGATTGGGTAGATGGGCTTGATGCAAATATACTTCAACAAGTGTCTACCAGCTATGATGAGTACCTCCTTGAGTGGAGAACATAGGAATGAGGTGGCAGTAAAATGTTCTTTCTAGTTGGGCGTTTAATGTCATGTTCATCCAAATAACTTCCTTTCCTATTCTTCAGCATTCAAATGACAATTTCAACCTTGGATCCCTTCAAACTTGTTCTTCTTCTACCAGTAGATTTTGGATAGAGATATAGCCCTAGTCAATTGCAGAAAATCATGGAAAATTGTTTTATGTTGCTTGGTCGCTCCCATGGGTTGTGGATCTCATTTTCTTGCCTTGATCAAAACTTCATGAAATTCAATTCTTATTTTTTTAATCTTATATTATGCGAAGCATAGAATGTGATGCATGTTTTGGATTCAAAAAATGTGGTACGGTTTGAAAGTTATAGATGTTTTTCAATCAGCCTATCAATCAGGACTTTAGTTGTAATTTGAATAGAAAATGAATGATAATTAATTTTTAAATTCAAAGTAAAGCATAATTTATATCGGTGAAAATTTGAGAATATCTTTTAAAAACCCTTTTTGTTTCATCAATTTTGGGTAAAAAAATAGTCGTCAGCCACATACCCATCATATTGCCACTTTTTGGCCCATCATGATCCTGCACATACCCTTTGATGAATGGTTATGGTTATTGAATTTGCACTATGAATGTATGCAATAGTATAAATCATGCTATGGATTGCATCATTTTATGATTTTGGTTGATTAACGAAACACTCATTGTTAAGATGCATGTCTAGATGTAAAGACATTTATATTCATAATTTACTATTCTAAAGCCTTGTTCTATCTTTTTATGTTTATTTACACCCCCCCTCCAATGTTAGATTTCTTCATAAGATTAATTTTTATTTTTTTTACCAGTAGGTGTCATGCCCATAATTTTGCATGAAGAGAAAAAACACAACTATCATTTTTTTAAAAAAAACATTATAAAACACTATCAGAGTTAACCTGACACATGTATCGAACTATACTCTACCCATTGCATGATGATGTATGATAGTCATCATTAGTGATACATCATCCAAAAGAGGAGTGTTGGGTTAGACTACAAGAGGGTGTACAGAGTCCGTTGTGCACACCCTCTAGAGATGACAAGGAGGACCAAATTTAAATATCAACATAAGAGTACCAGACATTATCTTACTAGGGGCTTATTTTTATTGATGTTAAATCACTAAAAATACTTTCAATTATCCCCAAACTATAGTTTCTATTATAATTCTCGGCTAAGGTACTAATTCCATGTGTTATTAATGTTCATACCGATTTCCCATATAAATTTAAGATTCGTCAATAATACTAATGTTACTTATAGAACCTTTCTTTCTTTTTCCTTTTTATAATATTAATTGAGACTAATAGTAATGTGATCATTAATATCATTATTGATATAAATATTACTATATGTATTTACGATTATGAACTCATTAAATCTAATATCCAAGTAGAATCTTGCATCTTTTTTTTTTGCTCATTAACCATATTACCGCTTTGACTTTGTATTAATATTACTCTTAGTGATGATGCCAAGATACCGTATTAATATTAGTAGTAATAATAATAATAATAATTTTAAAATCTAGTTCATATTAATATTATAAATATTCTTATCAACACTTATTATTAATATTAATTTTACTATTAATATCAATGTTGAATTAACAAATATCACTATTAACATTAATACTAAAATAACTTATCTTATAATTTCAAATAATGACCCATGTAAAATATAAAATATTTAATAAGTGGTCCCACTTCATTTCAATAACTAACTCCCTTATAATACTACTCAATTAACTTTCTTATGCATATAGCATATTAGGTAATTATTTGTATTTCTTACATCTATTCTTTTTTTTTAAAAGTCTTATACTTGAAGAACTTTACTATTCCATATATACTAAGCCCTGTCTCCTTGAAACCTAGATTCTCCCCATCCTATTTTCTTTTCCTTCATGTAAGAAGACTATTTTAATAGATAAGAATAGGTAGGTATTTTATTAAGGCCAAAACCATGCCCATATTTTCTATGATGTGGGCATTGAATAAGAAAGTAATATATACTTGTTACATGGTCCCTAACCAATTTAAACACCCTATGATAGAAATCTAGGTTTCTTTTCAATTTTTATTACTGTATTTTTTTTTTCAACGCAACTTTCATTAACTTTAGCTAGTTTGTTCATTTATTTTGTTTTTTTGGAAAGAAGCAACAAAGTTAATTTATTATTAGTAAAATAGTATGTCCAAGTTTGTCCATATATATATATGTGTGAATACCGAGACCCAATGCATAATAAATTTGCTACCATTATGAACACTTTCCTGGAGACTTTAATGATGGTTATTGATTATTAAATTCTGAATTTGACTATTTTGCTTAACTTCTGCTCCCAGCGAAAAGACATAAATCTTCCATCACTCACCTTGATATACCTATTACTACCTTTCTGTATACCCTACATCTGACACAGCTACCTTGAGATTTTAAACTTTAGATCTGCCCTTGAATATTTAATTCCAGTTTGTCATAAATAGTTATGTGTCATTATTATTAAAATTACATTAAAATACTTCATCAATTCTCTAGCAAGGAATTATTAAGTGTGAAGGTATTGTAAACCACAATACAACATTTTATATTCAGCCATCACTTGGGTTTTCTTGTTTCAATGTTCGCCCATCTGTTATCATCAAACTGATTTTCTTATAATAATCCAAAGCATAGTAAATTCTACAAGAAAAATCTTTGGATACTTTTCTTAGTTATCTTTATATTATTTTTTTAATGATCAAGTTGAGGAAAACCACAAACAGATAACAGCCATTAAAACCAGTTTAAATAGCCTTAAATTATGAGGTTGGTTAGCATTTACTTCTCTGCATTTAGCAGTTAATTCCCATGCCATCAATTTATTCATTCCTCCGGAAGATAGCTGTCAAAACTGACATAGCCAGGTGAGAGTAGAGGTAGGCGGCGTATTTTCTACCCATGAAAATTTTACTCATTGATTTGGTATGCAGGTGAAAGATATAGCACACCAGTCAACACCAATTTGCCTTAAATATTAGATCAATCTATAATATTATTTTTTTTCTTTAATCATTTAGTCTCCAAACCAAGTCCTCATTTTTCTTTTGGTTTAAATTATTATAGGGGAGAGGGCCCAATAGTTGTACAGGGTCAAATAGTCATGCACCCAATCGTAAATATAATACCCAATAGTCATTTATATAATGTCCAATAGTTGTGATTTGACTACCCCTAATTAAACAAAATGTATGCTTTTGATCTAAAAATCAACCAATCATGTGATACCACATAAGCATTCAACTACTCATGATGTAATGCACGAGAATTGGTCTCACTATTTTTTGGGGCCTTTTTGGACACCTTGACAAAAACGCATGCTGATGTGGCATCATATTTGATGATGTGGCCCTGAAACCTTAGTTATAAGCAGAGAACTTGCCAAGTAAGCTGCTGTAAAAAATTGGGAGTGATTTGAAATTTCGAAGTAGGATAATTAGAAGTGCCAACTTAGGGTGCACGACTATTGGGCACTCTCCCCTAGTAGGATTAAATTTATATTGCTTATGGTAAATGTTGGTGGAAAGCCCAAAGTAATAAAAGAAACATACATGTAAGGCTGAAGGTTTGACACCATCATACATCTGTCATAATAGCACTTCCCTTACTGGCAACTATGTTGAATCTAAAACTCTTGAGAAATATTTTTCCTTGGTTTACCTTTCCATAAGTCTGTTGTGGAATTAAAACACACCATAATTTACCATTCTTGGCAAGGGAGAAGGACAAAACAATGACACCATGAAAGAGAAATTTTAGGCACCTCCCAGAGTACTACAGGAGGGCGACAGAAGTGGGAAAGAGCAGAAGGTTTTACACGTCAGGCGTACAAGGGGGACTTGACTCTTAAATATCATTTAGTCTTCATTTCTTATTTTTATTTTTACTTTCCTCTGGTTTTCTATTCAAGATACATTAATCTACTCTTTCCAAGTTGTACCCCTCAAATGATGCCCTGATTATTCTATATCCAAATAAACTGGTTTCTAGGTATGATATGGTCAATTGGTTTGGCCTGTTCTAAATTTTTTTTGTTTCATTTCATCTTCTAATATAAATATAAGTAATAAAAGGAAATAACACTCGTGACTAGCCAAGAAACAAAAATCCAATAACAACCAGCAAGGTGATGTTGTAGATTTACCAATGGCAAAATTTACGTTTATAGCAAGTGCATAAATGACAAAATACATCATGTTTATCAAACAAATCAAGGTGATTTTCTTGCTTACCCAGCTTCCTTGAACAAATCCTAAATCCAACATTGTACTAATAGCAACATAAATGAACCTTGTCTTTATGATTCAGGCAAGAGAAACAAAAACTGAGATGAGTAAGCACTTTGTACTATAACATATTTACAGCAAGTCAACCATTTTTCCCGAGTAGTATTGTTGCACCAGTTTTGCTATTTTGGAGATCCCACGTCCATAAGGACAGAGTTATTAGGGTTGTTCTATTCTACCATAAATATTTCTACCTACATATTTATAACTATAAATAGTATTTTTGTATAATAGAAAGAAGTTAGATAGAGCAAGAGAAAACAAGGAAAAAAAATAGTATTTAACTCCAATTTTTTTACTAGCAAGTCTATTTCTACTGTATTATCATAAACACAACTGACTTATAGAGGAACTCTAAATTTCTCTACAACATTTATCTTACAAAAGCATAACAATTTATTCAAATGCATAAAATCATAAATTCACATAACTGTCTCATAATGCAATTAGCTTGGAGTTTTCAGCTGCATCTTGTTTCCTT
The DNA here is from genome assembly GCA_007258455.2 of Sequoia sempervirens. NCBI lineage: Eukaryota > Viridiplantae > Streptophyta > Pinopsida > Cupressales > Cupressaceae > Sequoia > Sequoia sempervirens. The sequence continues at coordinate 466,815,731 of VDFB02058242.1, read as the reverse complement.
GAAATCAATCAGTCATAGGGAGATAGCTCTCCTCCCAACCAAAATGGGTCCTCAAGCCTTAGAAGGCTCTCACCATTCGCCCGAGCTACGAGACCAACCAAGAACAGGGTATACACACAAGAACAAGAACATGTATACACACAGGAGAGTTTAAGGCCATCAAACATGTATTTAGCCATAGAAATTCCAGTTGGGACTAAGGAAAGAAGATAACACACCCATTCCTTCATTACATAAGGAGGCCTAACTCTTCACTAGTTTGCATTTTAATGGAAGCCCTCCTACCCATCACTCCTTCACCTTCTGCATCATAACACTTTCCTTCCAGCCCCCCCTAAAGCATGTACTCAACCCTATATAAAGTTACCTAAGCTGCTAGGATGAGGGATTTACTTTTTTTTAAAGTAAAACTAGAAGGATGTATTTTATCCCTCCTTAAATTCCCCTACAAAGGAGAATATGAGTTTCTACAATTAGATGTAATAAATAAAGGGTTTGGTAGGACAGGAAATTAAATTAACATTTCTTCACCAGGTATACAAAAGGGAATGGTTAACATTCTTGGTTGGTCTCTTGTTCTCCCTTTGACTATCTCTCTTTAATATCCCTGCACACTTAAACACACACATCAAATACATCCAAATAGATAATCAAAATGAAATGAAAAAAGATTTAATTATTGAATATAAATATCATCTCAACCAAAATTGGGGCATCTACTAACATCATAATCCAGTTACCTCATTTACTATTTTCCATAAAAATGATAACAATGTGAATGATTTCTCTTTTACTTAATTACATGTTTATGGAAATAAATATAATATTAAATTAATCTCCCTATAAAATAGTCATTGAATAATTAAATTTGAAGATGACACCCTCTAATATTAATTCACTAAAATGAGTTTGTCTAATAAAATACTATACAAACACTAACTTAAATAATTCCACTTACCTTGTAATTAATAGTACTATCTATTTGAAAGAGGTTCTATTAATCCTTGAAACACTATATTGATTGTAATATTAACCCAAAAATAATTTTCAATTAACTACCCTTTAACAATCATCTAAAAAGAAGAACTAATTCACCATAACTAGAGCATCCCTCTTAAAGGAAAATAATCTTAGTCATAGCCTATTTTCAATTAGAGATTGCTCATAATAATATCAAAAGCTTATAAGGGGTTAGAAACCAACTTACCTTCATTTTAAGGTTTAAATCATCTTACTCGTATTGATACCTTAGTCTTCAATAGCCTATGGGATTCAGTATTCTATGCACCAAAATCAACTAATACAAGGTAATGCATGCAACACTTACATATCCAAGCTTAAGAAGGTCAACCGATTATTTCAAAGTAAATGAAACTAGAACCATCACAAAGTACTTATAACATTATTTAAGTTACTAATATAGTTGGGCCTTACATTCCCATCCCCTTAGAACAAACTTCCTCCTGGAAGTTAATACATTTTGAGAACACGATCACATCATGATACCTACCAAATTGTTAAAGGTGAACACTTATTCACTAATTTTATAAAATAGTCTACCTCAAGGAATATACAGATATGAAGGAATTTTCTTTAAAAAAAATAGACACCCATAATTCTAATTTAAAACAATTCATACAATATGACATTCTATTCATCTCAAGGCATAATTTAAGGTGTCAATTTGTAACCATATAGGTCTTATTTAGCATGGTCACCCATGTGTAGGGTTATACATGAATTACAAGAATTTACTCGAACGATTTTATCATAATCACAATTTCAATCAAATTATGCAAGGATTCTTCATACCAATTAATATCCTTTGACACATCACAAAATCACTTTACACCTTAAACATCACTCATGATGTTTAGAAAAAAATTTTTTTTTTTATAATTTCCAATTATGTTTCACAAAATATTAACTTTGCATCATTTTTTACTTTCACACATAGTTCACGGGTATGCCACATCACATTTACTTGCAATTTCACATGTACACAAAACAATAGCAAGGATACTCTTCCCAATGGGTGTGCCTGTCCTCATACAATCACATAATTTACAACATAAGGCTCACACAATGGGGTTTACAAGGATGGATATTCCTAGATACCATAGCAAATCAAAAAGATGATCTTGAGGTCCTTGTCTAAGGATTCCTCCATATAGATATGAACAATCATAGAACAAGAGGAAGAATGGATCAATGACCGTCCCATACCAGTCCCATTTATAACCCTTTTTTAAGATGATTCCCCAATGCATCTACTCCACTATATGACCTACCAGGGAACCCCCTAGGATATGGTAGTTTACATATTTCACATTACACCACACACGCCAACAATTTGCAAACAAGGAGAAAGCCTCAAACTAAGTAACATAAAATCACAACTGAAGTTTCAATAAAACTCCCAAAGAGGAAACTATAATTTCAAGAAATAAAAAATAAAAAAATAAAGATCAATTGTAGCTACATTGCAACATTTCAAACTTAATTCAAAAATGAAATTTAAACAAGTCCTTGAGGCAAATCGAACTATAACAACCTTCAAATGGCTAAGTAGCCTAATAAAATAACTGTAAAACTCCACATTGTTGGTGCATAATAAACTAAAACATCAATCAAGAATTATGAACAATTCATATTTCAACAATAAAATTTTCACATCACGAGCACCATGTGACTTGACAAGCCACCTAAGGGGAGGAGGGGAATGGTGGTTCTCTAACCACATAAGTATAATAGCATACAATAACTAGTGGTCCTTGGCCACATGAATCTGAATAACTGGTGGTCCCTGACCACATAAATATGTATCACTGGTGGTCCCTGACCACATAAGTATGTATCACTGGTGGTCCCTAGCCACATGAATATGAATAGATGGTGATCCATGTAATTCCATCCTTTACCCATGGGTTATAAACATCAAGGAATAGGTTTACACTATGAACCAACAAGTGTGGCTCTCATATGTGGGGGAGCAGGCCACAATCAACGTCCATGGGAGGATTACAATGACTCGACATAGATCCTTTATCAGGATTAGGGATGATGCCCTGAGCTTGTAATTTCCTGATGGGTGAACATGTGCCTCTCAACCCCTATTTACACTAGCTTCCATCTCACTCCCGTAAGGGGGGAACCATACACTAGGGGTACACATATAACATAAATAAGACTAACACAAAGGAATGCATCACATTTCATTTAATGGGCACACTTACACACTTAATACATTTACATAAACTCACAATTAGCTAGCTTACATTCATGCCATCACAAAGGGTACACATAGGGGATCGCACTAGACGTCCACCATCCTTATCCCAAGTTGGATACCATGTATCACACACTTGAGGGAAAAACACAACATTTACTATTTTTTTTCACAAGTCACAACACATATATTCTCCAAAACAATCACCTTATACATACACACATTTCTCTTACTCAACAAATATCTTCTCAATTTATTCATTTGCATTTGTTAACTCTCTTAATAGTATACAATCAAAGTTTTGACAATCATATACCCCTAAACTCAAAACTTAAAATTTAACACATATGAAACATCGACTTCTTTTTTACCTTGTTTTTACTGGGTGTTAGACATCTTATTCATCATTACTATTACTTGTTAAACAATACAATGAAATATTGATTATTTTTTATGTCAACTCCTAGTTTCCATTTCCTCTTCCTAGTATAACTAGGTTTATTATGTGCCAAGTTTCAAGCTTCATTCTCATATAACTCTAAATTTCTTTAATCACATTGCAAGGGTTCTCAATTTTGAGGTAAATGATTAAATGTTTCAAGGTGATTATCTCTATAGTATCCACAATAGTACAATTACAACTTAATCACCACTATATTAAATATTAACTTGAACATTACACTTATCCTTGAAAAGCATAAATTATTTATTTATTTATTTATTTATTTACCTTCCCATGTTTTGAGTTTATATTGTATAGAACCTTTTATGTTTATCTATTCACATCCCCACCTTTTCCAAATGTTAAACACAACAATTGCTCATAAAGATAAAAATTCCAATTTTAAGTTTAACCCAATCAATCGTTATACCCAAAAGGTTTTCCACCTCTTCAATGTAAGCAAGGGAGGTAGTTAAATACATCCCCAATGTTACTCCATTTGAGGAGCATACAATTGAATTTCTATATTTTCCCTTTCTCTACTAAAATTTCAATTTCACTTTAATTTCGTAACTCCTAACTTATATCTCACATCAAACTATATAATTGAAACTAGTATCCTTGTTTGTTGATAGCAACAATGTAGTATAATGGATGGAATATAAAGTATATACATATATAGGGGAAAAAAAAGGTTTCATACATCTAGATATCATCCAAAACATAAATAAATGAATAATTTAATAAATAAATAAATCATTTCATTTACTTATCTTATTACATTGTAAGAGCATAACGTTGTATTTATTTTCTACATTTTAAACCTACACTACCCTTTATACACAAAAGTACACACACCCAATGCTCACAGCATGAGTTAAAATCCTAATTGAAATCGACTAACAAAAAAAAATCATTCCCAAGAAGTTTCCTACATTTACATGCTAAAAATAAAAATAAAAATAAATAAAAAATAAAAAATAAAAGATTAAGGTGCCATTTCAATTATTTTCAACATCTTGTATTTAATTCTTACTTTCCAACTTGGCCCTAACCTTATACACTTACCTTTATAAAATTCATCAATTGATTTTCCTTCCTAAGATTTTATGTATGCTCATATTAATATCCACTCACTTTCTAGATGAAAGTGAATTACACTATTTTATTTCTTTCTTATCTTTTATAGACAATCTATGTCTCTTATATTCCTAGTTTACTTTAATATTGTATTTTTTTTTTCATCTAGATAAAATGGCTAGTCATGCTAATAAAGTTACCTAGGTGATGTATCCAACTAAGACAAAATCGAAGCAATGCTAAATTCCAAGTCCACTCAGTAGAGAGGCGGAGTTACAGTTTCCCAAATGATCATACAATATTTAAGGTTATGTTCTAGAATGAAATTATCTTTTAATATCATGTTTAATCATGCCATGCTTTAAAATGGACCGCCATAGTGCAAAATGCTTATGTTTATGATTAGTGAAGTGTGCATAATGTAATCAACACAAAAGTGAGAAACCTAGATGAAAAATTTCACAAATTAACTCTTCCCATCATTATATAAACAATCATGTTGGTTCCAAGGATTACAACACCACCACCAAAATCTTAGAAATGGAGTTTCAGCCTACCCAAGTAAAAATTATATCTATTTGAAGTGATTACACATACATAAGATGTATTTATAACATTTCATTATCCACCCATTTATTTTTATAAATGCTCTTCCTTTTCTAGCACTCCTTAAGATTTATCATGAGAAGGGCAAGGTAGCATTGATAAAGACCATAAAAAGCGATTTGGCCCAATCATTTAATTCCACTAAATTCATTTGTCCTCCTTAAAGGATTTTCTTAAGCGATAGAATTGGAAACTATAATTAGATTCTAATTGAATGATACGATCCATAAAACTGTAAATGGACTTTCAAGCAACAAGCTACTAACAACCATATAAGGTGTATTTGAAAATCCTAGAGTTCCCAGAGTTTGTAAACCTGGCTCTAATACCAAATGTCATGCCCATAATTTTGCACGAAGAGCGAAAACACAACTATCATTTTTTTTTTTAAAACATTATAAAACACTATCAGAGTTAACTCGACACATGTATGGAACCATACTCTACCCATTGCATGATGACATATGATAGTCATCATTAGAGATACATCAGCCAAAAGAGGAGTGTTGGGTTAGACTGCAAGAGGGTGTGCAGAGTCCGTTGTGCATACCCTCTAGAGATGACAAGAAGGACCAAATTTAAATATCAACATAAGAGTACCAGACATTATCTTACTAGGGGCTTATTTTTATCAATGTTAAATCACTAAAAATACTTTCAATTATCCCCAAACTATTGTTTCTATTATAATTCTTGGCTAAGGTACTAATTCCATGTGTTATTAATGTTCATATCGATTTCCCATATAAATTTGAGATTGGTCAATAATACTAATGTTACTTATAGAGCCTTTCTTTCTTTTTCCTTTTTATAATATTAATTGAGACTAATAGTAATGTGATCATTAATATCATTATCAATATAAATATTACTATATATATTTACGATTATGAACTCATTAAATCCAATATTCAAGTAGAATCTTGCATCTTTTTTTTTTCTTTTTTTTTTGCCCATTAACCATATTACCGCTTTGAATTTGTATTAATATTACTCTTAGTGATGATGCCAAGATATCGTATTAATATTAGTAGTAATAATAATAATAATAATTTTAAAATCCAGTTCATATTAATATTATAAATATTCTTATCAACACTTATTATTAATATTAATCTTACTACTAATATCAATGTTGAATTAACAAATATCACTATTAACATTAATACTAAAAATAACTTATCTAATAATTTCAAATAATGACCCATGTAAAATATAAAATATTTAATAAGTGATCCCACTTCATTTCAATAACTAACTCCCTTATAATACTACTCAATTAACTTTATTATGCATATAGCATATTAGGTAATTATTTGTATTTCTTACATCTTTTTTTTTTTTTTAAGTCTTATACTTGAAGAACTTTACTATTCCATACATACTAAGCCCTATCTCCTTGAAACCTAGATTCTCCCCATCCTATTTTCTTTTCCTTCATGTAAGAAGACTATTTTAATAGATAAGAATAGGTAGGTATTTTATTAAGGCCAAAACCATGCCCATATTTTCTATGACGTGGGCATTGAATAAGAAAGTAATATATACTTGTTACATGGTCCCTAACCAATTTAAACACCCTATGATAGAAATCTAGGTTTCTTTTCAATTTTTATTACTGTATATTTTTTTTCAACGCAACTTTCATTAACTTTAGCTACTTTGTTCATTTATTTATTTTTTCGGAAAGAAGCAACAAAGCTAATTTATTATTAGTAAAATAGTTTGTCCAAGTTTTTCCACACACACACACACATATATATATATATTTGTGAATACCAAAACCCAACGCATAATAAATTTGTTACCATTATGAACACTTTCCTGGAGACTTTAATGATGGTTATTGATTATTAAATTCTGAATTTGACTATTTTGCTTAACTTCTACTCCCAGCGAAAAGACATAAATCTTCCATCACTCACCTTGATATACCTATTACTACCTTTCTGTATACCCTACATCTGACACAGCTACCTTGAGATTTTAAACTTTAGATCTTCCCTTGAATATTTAATTCTAGTTTGGCATAAATAGTTATGTGTCATTATTATTAAAATTACATTAAAATACTTCACCAGTTCTCTAGCAAGGAAATATTAAGTACGAAGGTATTGTAAACCACAATACAACATTTTATATTCAACCATCACGTGGGTTTTCTTGTTTCAATGTTCGCCCATCTGTTATCATCAAACTGATTTTCTTAGAATAATCCAAAGCATAGTAAATTCTACAAGAAAAATATTTAGATACTTTTCTTAGTCATCTTTATATATTTTTTTTAATGATCTAGTTGAGGAAAACCATAAACAGATAACGGCCATTAAAACTAGTTTAAATAGCCTTAAATTATGAGGTTGGTTAGCATTTACTTCTCTGCATTCAGCAGTTAATTCCCATCCCATCAATTTATTCATTCCTCCGGAAGATAGCTGTCAAAACTGACATAGCCAGGTGAGAGTAGAGGTAGGCGGTGTATTTTCTACCCATGAAACTTTTACTCATTGATTTGGTATGCAGGTGAAAGATATAGCACACCAGTCAACACCAATTTGCCTTAAATATTAGATCAATCTATAATATTTTTTTTTTCTTTAATCATTTAGTCTCCAAACCAAGTCCTCATTTTTTTTTTATATTGAGGGAATGCAATTACAAATACAAGTGCAGTTATAAAACTGCAAGAGAAGAATAAAATGAAAGACAAACCATCACAGCGAAAGAGTTGTACGAGCAGTTCTCAAGAACTCAACAATAGCAAAAGACGAAGAGATTCAGTAGAGAGGAACCAATACAAGTCAAAGAGCTACAAGAACAGCAATAGAAATAGTTGCAACAAGACCAGAAGACCTAACAGCATTATACATCATGTAAAATAGCATGTAAGCCTTGACTAATACAAAGTTTTTTCTTGCTCACTAACTATTCAACTTGTAGCTTGATTTGCCGAATCTGGAAACTCAAAGTTGGATTCTTCAAAACGTCCTTCTGAAGTAAAGGAAACAAGGTAGCAAGACAAAACAATATATCAGAGTAAATCCTTAAAAACATAACTTCTTGATGATCATGACTGAGAGTAAAAACAACTTTGCATCTATTCCTCCATATATGAAACAAAATTATATGTCTCACACCATCAACAATTCAGTTATCATACAAACCAACTCCAAGAAGAGCTTCTTTCCAGCTAAGTTTATGAGTGAAGATCGTAGAAAAATCATTGAACATAGAATTCCATAGCTTTTTAACCAACCAACAGTTCCAAAAAATATGCTTCATGTTTTCATGATTGTGACAAAAAGGACAATTAGGTGGCTGGATCATAATACACTTTAGCCTGTCCTCAATAGGTAGTTTAAAATGTATTATCTTCTAGGCAAGTAACTGAGTCTCAGAATTAACTTTAGATTTCCAAATTTGAGCTGATAATTTTAACCAAAACCTCTCATTGAACCTCCACTTCCATTTAGCATTTAAGCGTGACTTCAAGGGAAAATCAAGAAGCAACTTCAAGTAATTTTTTTTAAGGGGAAGGCCAAAAAGGGATTTGATGACATCCATGTCCAATCCTTAAAAAAATTGCAATGGATTGGAGTACACAGCTTCATAGATAGCTCCTCTGACACCAAAGATTGCAAAAAAATCATGAAAGCTTCATATTTGTTATTCAAACCAAACAGGGTTTTAACCACATTCCATGAAGACTAGCACATTGATTGAAAATCCCACAAATTTCCAACATTACAGACCCCTTTTTTGAAAAAATAATGGGAATGCTTTGGGAAGCTTAATGCAAGGGGTTGGCCATGGTAGAGGATATGTTTGTTCCACCAGATAGAGGAGGTGGAAAAGCTGAAATCGAGTTGAAGGGATTCTCCTCCTCTCCACCTCAAGAAGTGAAAAACATATTGCCAAGCCTTCCAAATGGATTGAAGGGGGAAAGAAGCCTTGATGTTAAAAAAGGAAGCATGAAGAACTTTATCTAGCCAGCCCACTTGTTGCCATTTTCCTTTAACTGAAGCATTATTAATCCGATGTCTCAATTGCAACAATGGAGGTTTGGATTCTGATATTGTTAGGATCAACATTAAGCAATTTTTTGTCATGCACAAGTTTTCCTTGGAGAGATAATTCTTTCCTCTTGTGTTTTCGAGCCATTTGTTTGTCAAATGAACACATAAAATTGATACATTTATTAATAGCAGCACACCACCAAAAAATCCAAGACTCTCCTTCATCAGGTTTGGGGATAGAGTTCCAAAGTCCTTCAAGGGCAGCTAGACAAGAAAGATTCTTTAAGTGAGATAAATTAAGTTTGAAAGGAAGAGAGCTGTCTATTTTTGACTTATGGGACATACCTAAATTGCAAATGATGGGATAATGGTCAAAAAGGGTGGTGGATAATTCCACTTGAACAAACAGCTCCAAAGGGTCCTGAGTGAGAGGCAAAGAGGGGGATATAAAAAACCTATCCAACCTACTAAGTTTCCTAGCACTTCCTAATCCGCAATTGGACCAAGTATACCAGTTGTGAGAGTGGCTAGAAAGTTTATCATGAATAGGATCAACCACCCCCAAGGAATTTCGACAAAACAACTAGCTATCAAATTCTTCTCTACTGAGATTAAAATCTCTGGTCCAGCTGCGATCATAAGGATGCTCAACCATATTAAAATCACCCCCAATTATCCACTTAGCATTAGGTAATTTATTTGCTAACCAGTTTCATAACATAATACGGTCTTTAGAAGAATTAGGGGCATAAATAGAACAAAATCCAATGAGTTGTTCATTGATAAAAGTAAGGACCCAAACGCAGCTATGGGAGGGGTCTTCACCTTTATCAATAATATGCTTGGCAATCCATGGTGCAATCCCAATCATAGCCCCACCTTTTCCATCAGTGTGAGAAGTAAATAAAAACTTAGCGTCACCCCAAACCTTACTTAAAGCGGTTGCAAGCTTTATTCCCCCAATTTTTACTTCTTGAAGGAAAAGAACATCTAGTCTCCATTTCAAAACAGCTTCTTTAACTTTATATTTGTGAGGAGGGAGGGAAATCCCTCTCATGTTCCAAGAGAGGATCTTATAATTCATGATGAAGGGAAGAGTCATCTTCCTGAGTCAACACATTGAACTTATTATCAAGATTCAAATCTGAATTCTTTGGCTCACAATCATGGGTAGTGGAGGAAGGAGATCTGGAACAATGACAGGAATGGGGGGAAGAAAAGGTGGTATCATAAGGGCGAGGTGGAGGAGAAGAGTGACATGGAGACGTGGTATGATCTTGAGTAGTGGTATTAGGAGAAGAGGAGGTTGAACGGGGATAATCATGAGAAGAAGAGCGAGGGATTGAGGAGGATGGATCTTTCCTCTTCCTAACCATTCTCCAACTATCTGACATAAGAGCATCTTTGAAGGATGGGATTGACTCATGTTGTTCAGCAGAAGGACTACCAACATTGGAGACTAAAGTAGATTTAGTGACAGATGATGGACGAGGAGGGGGTTGTGAGACAAGAGGCGAGTGACTAGGAGAGGACAAATGATCACTTGATGGAGTAGAACCCAATGATGGTTGAACAAATTTGTTCCTTCTTATAGGGCACTCACGAATCAGATGACCTTCCTTTCGGCAATAAAAGCATGCATTTGGATTATTTAAGTACACAACTGGCTGAATTAGTTCGAACCCAGGACCTGCCAATTTAAATTTTTATGGCAGAGGTTTGTTTAAATCTACTTCCACACAGGCCCTAGGGTGAACCCTTAGACTTGAAAATTTGTCAGAACTGTGTTTGCACCAGATTACTCTTCCCAATTGAGCAACAATGTCCTTCAAGAAGGGTCTAAAAGCTAGGTTAAGATAAGGCAGCTCAACCCACATGGGATAGTGCGACCGAGATGGCCCTTCAGGGTGGAATTGAAAGTTCCAGGCTTGTAAATAACATATTTTTCCATAGATAAACTAGGTGCCATACTGTGAAACTGCTTGAGCATTGTCACCTGACTTAGACATACAAGAGATGTACCCTTTTCCAAGACCTCTTAAGGCTTCTATTTCCCATCCCCGACTTTCCCAGTTCATTTTTTCCCATTTATAAAATTCAACTTCAGTAGGTACACCTCTTAAAAAAAATAGAATAACAGTTTTGTGTTGACATTCTGTAATTACATCAATAACATCATCAGGGAATGTATTTCTAAGGGTATCAGGACATAATAACCCGGCCAAAATAACCCTGGATAGAATAATCTGACCAAAATAACCCAGGGAAAAAATAACCCAGGGTCATAATAACCCATGGACAGAATAACCCATGGTCAAAATAACCCATGGACAGAATAACCCATGGTCATTTTAGATCAAGCTAGTAATGATGAGAATTGTTTTTTAATATTCACACATTGGCAGATCTTATCTCACAGGTTGAATATACAATTACTAATAGAGGGGAAAAGTTTCTTTTTCATGACAATAATGATGAGAATCGCTTTTTAATATTCACCACCACACAAAATTTGCAATTACTGAAAGAATCTGAAAATTGGTTTAGTGATGGTACATTTAAAACTGTGCCAAGTATTTTTCAACAATTGTACACAATTCTTGGCTTAAAAACTGATGCAATATTTCCACTCACTTTAATTATTATGAGGAACAAAACAAGAACTATTTATACACAAGTACTTGCAAAACTAAAACAACTTCAACCTGATCTAAACTCAAAATCTATACTTACTAATTTTGAATTAGGTTTCATGGGAGCTATTTCTGAAAATTTTCCATATGTCACTATTCGAGTATGTTTTTTCCATTTCTCTCAATGCTTGTGGAGGAAAGTTCAAGAAGAAGGTCTACAAACACATTATAGTGTCGATGAAGTATTTGCATATGAGATCAAGAAACTTACTACATTAGCTTTCGTGCCTCAGATGGATGTAATTGATGCATTTGAAACACTTCAACAATCTCCTTATTATATAGAACATGAGGAGACCCTACAACCATAATTGATTATTGTAGACACCAAAATCTGGTTATTAGCCTGCGACTTCTATATTCTTCATAATTCTTATTCTTCATGGTCATGATTAAATAATGTCAATTATTTAATTAATTCATCTTCTATTAATTCTTCTATTAATTAAATAATCTTAATTATTTAATTAGGTCATTTTTTCTTTATTCTATCTAATTAATTAAATAAACGCTTGATATTTAATTATCTTACTAATTAACCTTATTCTTCCGGTTAAATTAAATAAATCATTATTTAATTTATTCTTTATCGCACTTCAACTATAATTAAATAAATTCATAATTTATTTAATTATTCATTTAAATCCTTCGCATTTAATTAAATAAATCTTATTTATTTAATTATCCTTCGAATATCGAGTCTTGAATTAAATGAATTATTTAATTCATTAATTCTATTTTAACACATTCTTCTATATTTTAGATAATTATGTGAATTATCTAAGTATTCACTTTTACTCAACTCGACATCTATTTTAATCGTTCAGTTAACTATTGATTTAATGTCTGAGTGGCGTCTTCGAGTAATCTTTTCGTCTAATCATGCAATCCTCCAGTTCTAACTCATTTGCGTGTACATGCATATTAATTAAATATTCTTATTTAATTAATTAAATGTTGTGCGTGCATTCAAACAGAGAGTTGTTATAATCAATCTTTATCTTTGTCATGCAAAGATATTTCTTATGTTTTCGAATGCCGAACTGAAGATTAAATCATTCATTTAATCTTTAATTCTATTTTCTAATTCGAATGACTCATGTCAATACTATCAGTTATCTAATTGCATGTCTAATTAGTCAATCTCAACAGTCCGTTGATCTTTCAATCTTGACTTGTCGTTCGAATAATCAATTTTCTATAAATTGATTTGTCATTCTTCATTCCAATCTCTCTCACGAATTTGATAACTTTTGAGAGCACTTTTGTCTTGAATCTTCGATATTTTGCTAATCACTATCTTAGGCTATGCTTGCACGAACTTGAAAATCTGAGGGCAATTATACTACACAAGCAAAATGGAGAAGGGCAATCGAGATAATTCATGGAAATACGTTTGGAATTGGTGAGATTGTTCTAGTTTTAATTACGTTTTTACTTTCCCATGTTCTTTGTTGCTTAACGTATGAATTTGCATTCTAGATTTAGTATTTGTATTGCATGTGTGCTTCTAACGATCTAATTTTCCTTGTTGTCTATTGTGCAAAAGCTTGTTTCATTTTCAGGCATTACAATTATTTTGAAGACACATGGATTGGTAGACTAACCAGAAGAGGCAATAGACGATCACCCAAGTTTCCAATCACAATGTGGAATTGCTATTCAGCCACTCAAGATGATCTTCCCATAACCAATAATACTATTGAGGGATGGCATAGAGGATTTAGTGAATTTCTTCAAGCATCACACAACTCAGTCTAAAAATTCATCAAAGTAGTGAAAAGAGAACAGAGTCTCCAAGAGAATAGAATAGAGAAATATATGGTTGGATACATTGGGCAACCAAGTAGGAAAAAATACCATGAACTCAAAGAAAGACTAAAAATATTGGTTGATATTTATGAAAACCATAACATTTTAGATTATATAAGAAGCATCACTCATAATTTGACACTTTAATGAAAAATTTGAATAATAAAGTTTTTTTAGCAACATACATGTAATTTATAAATTTTGTTTTCCTTTCTCTATATTCTTATGGGGATATTTTGTCCATGGGTTATTTTGACCACGGGTTATTTTGGCTTGGGTTATTATGACCCCGGGTTATTTTGTCCCTGGGTTATTGTGACCGGGTTATTTTGTCCAGGGTTATTTTGGCCAGGTTATTATGTCCCGTAACCATTTCTAAGGTTTCACCTAGATTTTCTTTTGGCTTGGTTTCATCTGCTTCTTCGTTTGAACTAGTAGGGTTTTTCTCTAGACTCGCAACCTAGGCGTTTGCATCTTCTACCTAGTTGGTCTCCTCAACTTTAGACATGGATCCTTCTCTCTTCTCCAATGGCGCCTCTCCAACCATCTGGGCCACACACTTTAACCACATCAGGGCAAGAAGTAGTTAAAGCCACAAAAGAAACACGGCTAGGGTTCTTCCAAGATTTGGTCCCTACCGAGAACACCCTTCAAATTGGAAACGCACATGAGAAGAGCCTCAATCTGCTCCACAGAGACAACAATCTGCTCAAGAGGTAGGGTTTTCATGCGCAGATGGCTTGTTTCTCCATAAGGTGTCAGCCCCTACTTCAATGCAGTAGAGCAGATGACACGGGCAGCCACAACAAAAATAGCCCACAAAATCTTCTGCTAGGAAAACGACCAAAAGGAGAAACACAGCGCAAACAAAGCACCAAGTCCTTGTTTTTCTTTTAGTTTAAATTATTATAGTAGGATTAAATTTATATTGCTTATGGTAAATGTTGGTGGAAAGCCCAAAGTAATAAAAGAAACGTACATGTAAGGCTGAAGATTTGACACCATCATACATCTGTCATAATAGCACTTCCCTTACTAGCAACTATGTTGAATCTAAAACTCTTGAGAAATATTTTTCCTTGGTTTACCTTTCCATAAGTCTGTTGTGGAATTAAAACACACCATAATTTACCATTCTTGGCAAGGGAGAAGGATAGAACAATGACACCATGAAAGAGCAATTTTAGGCACCTCCCAGAGTACTATAGGAGGGCGACAGAAGTGGGAAAGAGCAAAAGGTTTTACACCTCAGGCGTACAAGGGGGACTTGACTCTTAAATATCATGTAGTCTTCATTTCTTATTTTTATTTTTACTTTCCTCTGGTTTTCTATTCAAGATACACTAATCTACTCTTTCCAAGTTGTACCCTTCAAATGATGCCCTGATTATTCTATATCCAAATAAACTAGTTTCTAGGTATGATATGGTCAATTGGTTTGGCCTGTTCTAGTTTTTTTTTGTTTCATCTAATCTTATAATATAAACATAAGTAATAAAAGGGAATAACACTCGTGACTAGCCAAGAAACAAAAATCCAATAACAACCAGCAAGGTGATGTTGCAAATTTACCAATGGAAAAATTTACGTTTATAGCAAGTGAATAAATGACAAAATACATCATGTTTATCAGAAAAATCAAGGTGATTTTCTTGCTTACCCAACTTCCTTGAACAAATCCTAAATCCAATATTGTACTAATAGCAACATAAATGAACCTTGTCTTTATGATTCAGGCAGGAGAAACAAAAACTGAGATGAGTAAGCACTTTGTACTATAACATATTTACAGCAAGTCAACCATTTTTTCCGAGTAGTATTGTTGCACTGGTTTTACTATTTTGGAGATCCCACGTCCACAAGGATAGAGTTATTAGGGTTGTTCCATTCTACCATAAATATTTCTACCTACATATTTATAACTATAAGTATTATTTTTGTATAATAGAAAGAAGTTAGACAGAGCAAGAGAAAACAAGGAAAAAAATAGTATTTAACTCCAATTTTTTTACTAACAAGTTTGTTTCTACTGTATTATCATAAATACAACTAACTTATAGAGGAACTCTATAGTTCTCTACAACATTTCTCTTACAAAATCATAACAATTTATTTGAATGCATAAAATCATAAATTCACATAACTGTCTCATAATGCAATTAGCTTGGAGTTTTCAGCTGCATCATGTTTCCTTGAAATCAATCAGCCATAGGGAGATAACTCTCCTCCCAACCAAAATGGGTCCTCAAGCCTTAGAAGGCTCTCACCATTCCCCCGAGCTACGAGACCAACCAAGAACAGGGTATACACACAAGAACAAGAAAAGGTATACACACAAGAACAAGAACATGTATACACACAGGAGAGTTTAAGGCCATCAAACATGTATTTAGCCATAGAAATTCTAGTCGGGACTAAGGAAAGAATATAACACACCCATTCCTTCATTACATAAGGAGGCCTACCTCTTCACTATTTTGCATTTTAATGGAAGCCCTCCTACCCATCACTCCTTCACCTTCTGCATCGTAACACATTCCTTCCAGCCCCTTCCTAAAGCATGTACTCAACCCTATATAAAGTTACCTAAGCTGCTAGGATGAGGGATTTACTTTTTTTTTAAGTAAAACTAGAAGGGTGTATTTTATCCCTCCTTAAATTCCCCTACAAAGGAGAATATGGGTTTCTACAATTAGATGTAATAAATAAAGGGTTTGGTAGGACAGGAAATTAAATTAACATTTCTTCACCAGGTATACAAAAGGGAATGGTTAACATTCTTGGTTGGTCTCCTGTTCTCCCTTTGAATAATCTCTCTTTAATATCCCTGGACACTTAAACACACACATCAAATACATCCAAATAGATAATCAAAATGAAATGACAAAAGATTTAATTATTGAATATAAATATCATCTCAACCAAAATTGGGGCATCTACTAACATGATAATCCAGTTACCTCATTTACTATTTTCCATAAAAATGATAACAATGTGAATGATTTCTCTTTTACGTAATTACATGTTTATGGAAATAAATATAATATTAACTTAATCTCCCTATAAAATAGTCATTGAATAATTAAATTTGAAGATGACACCCTCTAATATTAATTCACTAAAATGAGTTTGTCTAATAAAATACTATACAAACACTAACTTAAATAATTCCACTTACCTTGTAATTAATAGTACTATCTATTTGAAAGAGGTTCTATTAATCCTTAAAACACTATAGTGATTGTAATATTAATCCAAAAATAATTTTCAATTAACTATCATTTAACAATCATCTAAAAAGAAGAAATAATTCGCCATAACTAATGCATCCCTCTTAAAGGAAAATAATTTTAGTCATAGCCTATTTTCAATTAGAGATTGCTCATAATAATATCAAAAACTTATAAAGGGTTAGAAACCAACTTACGTTCATTTTAAGGTTTAAATCATCTTACTCGTATTGATACCTTAGTCTTCAATAGCCTATGGGATTCAGTATTCTATGCACCAAAATCAACTAATACAAGGTAATGCATGCAACACTTACATATCCAAGCTTAAGAAGGTCAGCCAATTATTTCAAAGTAAATGAAACTAGAACCATCACAAGGTACTTATAACATTATTTAAGTTACTAATATAGTTGGGCCTTACAGTAGGCCCCTTGAACATTGTAGCTTCATTGACCACTCAACAAAACAAAAATGTTGTGATCCAACATCCAGGACCTTGGAAGGTGATCAATTTAATGATTTTTTGTCTTTTCCAAGAGAGGTAAGGCGATTACATCTTGCTTGCATGTTGTTGTATCAATTTTTCCATCAACAAGCCTAAGCATTGAATCTGAACTTAAAGCCTATGAAAGTAATAGTAAACCAAGGTAGTCTCTCTTGAGTAGTCTTACAAACTTTGAATTAATGAAAGTTATGAGTCTAAAAATTGGTAAAGCAATTTGGGAAAAGTTGGAATGTATATATGAAGGAGATGATATGGTCAAACAAGCTAAGATGCAAAATTTAAAGATCACATTTGAGAACTTGTGGAGGTTTGAAGATAAAAACATTACAAGCTATATACAAAGAGTAGATGAATTGGTCAACTCCATTATAGGTCTTGGTGGAAAAGTAAAAGCACCAAAAGTGGTAAAGAAAATTCTTAGAACCCTTCCTAAGGCTTATAGTCATAAAGTTGTTTTGATTGAGGAATCTCAAAATCTAGATCATTATACTAGAGATAAATTGTATGGATCTTTAATTACATTTTAAATGAGAGAATTTGATACTAACAATGGTGCAAAAGTTGAGACTTATTTTAAGGTTGCAAAATTAGAGAAGGCTAAAGAAATAGATCAGTCTAGAATATTGATGATGTGGAGGCTAACTTTGTTAGAAGAATAAGGGGTACTGAATACAAAGAAAAGTTACCTTTCAAATGATTTAGTTGTGGAAAGATAGGTCACTATAATTCAAGATTCCCAAATAGAATTAAGAGTCACAAAAAAAAGGAGAACAAAGGTAAGATGATTAGAAAAAGCAATTATGTTAGAGAAGATGCAAGTATTTCTAATGATGAATCTAATCATGGAGATGATGATGATGAATGCTTGTTCATGGCTTTAAAATATGAATCTGTCTTTGCTAATTATAAAAGATGAGTGAAGGAATTCCCTCTAGAGAAAAAGGATAATATTGAAGGTACCTTGTTTTTTTATTTTCATGCTAGTGTAGATAAGAAATATTGGATCATTGATAATGAATTCTCTAACCATATGACTGGAGTCAAGAGTAAGTTTTCTAAACTTGAAAAGTATGATGGATGACTTGTTAGATTTGGTGATGATTTAGGTACTAGGATATGTGGAATAGGTTCAATCAGTTTTGATGGCAAGCATAACACTAGAGATGTTTACTATGTTAAGGATCTAAGGCATAAAATCTTGAGTTTTGGACAAATATGTAGCAAAGGATAAAATATTATATTTCAGGATGATAGATGTGAGACCAAAAAGGGCCTGGAACTATGATTGCTATTGGAAGGACAAATGGAAATGTTTATCAACTTAAGGGTGTTTATGGTCACTACTTTATGACTTAGATTAATGAAATTTGGCTATGGCACAAAAGGATATGTCACATTAATTTTGATAATTTGATAAGAATCAGTTCAGTTCAAGTAGTGAGAAATTTTCCAAAGATTACAAATCCTATCAATGTTGTTTGCAAGGATTGTCAAATTGGAAAGAAAGCAAGAAAAAATTTGAAAGGAAAGGAGCATTATTCTACTAGATTGTTGGAATTGGTTCATATAGATCTTTGTGGTCCCACAAGAATAAGAATTCTTCAAGGTGTCAGGTACTTCATACTTTTTCTTGATAATTATTTTAGAATGACATGGATTATTTTTCTTAAAGAATAATATGAAGCCCTAGATAGATTCAAAGCATTTAAATTTATGGTTGGGAATAAAATGGATATGAAGATCAAGTGTTTGAGGTTTGAAAGATTTGGAGAGTTCACCTCTAATGAATTTAACATATTTTGTGGGAATCATGGTATAAAGAGGCACTTGTTCGCCCGTAGAATTCCTTAGTAAAATGGATTTGTTGAAAGGAAAAATAGGGCTATTCAAAAAGCTGCAAAGACTATGATAAAAGAAGCTAACCAACTGAATTCTACTTGAGTGAAGCAATTCATACTATTGTTTACATACTTAACAAAGTTCAAGAAAAAGCAAATAGCACAAAGACTCCCTATGAGTTGTGGTATGGAAGGATCCCTACTATCAAATATTTTAGTGTGCTTGTTAGAAAATGCTATATCAAAAGAGATGAAGAAAACTTGGGAAATTTCCATGCAAGGTCTAATGAAGTAATCTTCCTTGAATACTCTACTAAAATCAAAACCTACCGGTGCTACAACAAGAGACTTAGAAAGATTGTTGAAAGTGAAAGTGTCAAGGTTGATGAAAAATTTTAGAACTCAGTGGTGATAGATGGATATGAATCAGATTATATTGATTATAGAGGAAAAAAAAGGTTAAGGAAAAGGAAGTGCAAATTGAAGAGGAAAAGCTCCAAAAAAGACCCCTAGAACCCCTAAGTATGTGCAAAGAAATCATTCTGAAGAACAGATCATTGGAGACAAAAGAAAAGGTGTATTAACAAGAAGGAAAGTTGTTGAACAAGGGGTAAATTTGTGTTTACTTTCTAAAGTTGAATCTAAAGTAGAAATTGAGGCATGCAAAGATGAACATTGGATGAAATCTATGGAAGAAGAACTATTGTAGATTGGGAAAAATCAGACTTGGAAACTTGTCCCAAGACCTACAAACAAGAACATAAGTGGATCTAAGTGGGTGTTTAGAAACAAATAGAATGAGAATGGAGAAGTGGTAAGGAACAAAGGAAGGCTTGTGTCTAAGGGCTACTCATAAGTTGAAGGAATTGATTTTGAAGAGACATTTTCTTCAGTGGCAAGAATGGAAGCTATCATAATGCTTTAACTTTTGAAATACACAAGGATTTCAAAGTTTATCAAATGGATGTGAAGTATGCTTTCTTGAATGGAGAATCGGAAGAACGATACATAGAACAACTAGAAGGATTTCAATCATCAGATAAACCAAATATGGTATGTAGATTAAAGAAGGAATTATATGGATTGGAGAAAGCTCCTAGATATTGGTATGTAAGGTTGGATAAGTATTTGATACAACAAGGATTCAATAAAGGTACTGCAGATAATAATCTCTACTTTGAAGTTGAAGAAGATAAAATATTGATTATAGTTGTGTATTTTGATATAATTGTTAGAGGCAATGAAGTAATGTGTAATAATTTTGTAGAAGAGATGCAAAAAGAGTTTGAGATGTTTATGTTTGGGGGGATGAATTTCTTCCTTGGGCTACAAATCAATCAAACAAACAAAGGCATATTCATTTCACAATCAAAGTATGTCAAAGAAATATTGAAGAAGTTTGGAATGAAACTCTAAACTAGTATGTACTCCTATGGTTACTAGTTGAAAGCTAAGTAAGAATGATGAATCTCCTAAGGCTAATCAGAGCAAGTACAGATCAATGATTGGTGGACTTCTATATCTAACTGCTACTAGATCAGATATCATGCATGTAGTTTGTCATGTGGATAGATTTCAAGAAGATCCTAAAGAGTCACATGTTGTAGTAGTGAAAAGGATATTTAGATACTTCAAGGGAACTCTAGATCATGGCCTATGGTATCCAAAGGATACTACACTTTGAGTACTTACATAGATGCAGATTGGGTTGGTTGTGTGGATGATAGGAAAAGTACATGTGGTGGTGCATTCTTTCTTGGATGTAGATTGGTATTATGGCTAAGTAAGAAACAAGATTCAGTATCTTTATCTACTATAGACGTTGATTACGAAGTGTTGTATGATGAGCCTATTTCTATCTTCTATGATAATACAAGTGCGGTTAATATTTCAAAGAACCTAGTAATGCATTCATGGAAAAACATATATTTCAATTTAGTATCACTTTTTGAGAGAGAAGGTTAAAGCTCGAATGAAGTGAATTTTGAAAATGTGCCTACAAAGGATTAAATTTCTAATACATTCACTTTAAGGCTTTTCCTAAGGATACTTTTGAGTATCTTTGGTAGAATTTTGGAGTTATTTCCCCTCCTTCTTTGAACTAGATGCATCATCTCAGTGTATATCAAGATTCATTCTTCTTTTGGACTGATGTTGGTGGCTACCGCTCAAGGGGAGTAGGTAGTTGCATTTAAAAGATTTTGTGTTGTCCTTGTGCATTGGTTACTGATTTGGTATAGATTGGTGTATGTTCCTAAGGGGGAAGTATACAAAACAATAAAGGAAAAAATTTACAGAGTAGAAGTAAGCAAGTTGATTGACATCACAAGAAGAGAATAAACAATAAAAATATTATGTCCTTTCCATTGATGTCAAAGGGGTAGAGAGAAACATGTGAAAAAGAAACAAGTCATTCAGAGATAGAAAAAAGTAAAGAAAGCAAGCTACAAAGGGTGAGAGAACAATGTGTAAAAGATAAGTTATTCATGGAGAGAAGTAATATGAAGAGTTGCAATGTGTTGATATTCATATTCATGTCTTTGATGGTTTTTCACATCATGTGTTGCCATAAATGAAAAAGGGGGAGATTGTTGCAAGTATGAGTAGTTGGTGTTGTCATTGATGTCTGTATTTGAGTGAGTTTGTTGTAAGAATATGTGCAGTTGATGTTATCCATGCTTTGATTAGTTGCATTAAGTTTTAATTAGTAAAGCTATTTGTGTCAACCTCTAGTGTTTCTTTAATAAGCTTTTGTCTATGGTTGAGGATGTACCGAAGTTGATGAGAATGTGTCTCTAGTGCTTGGTTTCCAATTGATTTTGAGAAAATTTGATAAAAAAGAGGAAACAATGTATTGTAGTGGTGTTCTAGGTAACAAAGTTGTGCTCTAGTTTTCCTCTGCATTTATTCTAGGTTAAATATCTTCTTGTGAAATCCAAATATGTTGGTGAGAATAGTTTAGAGGTGCTATATTCAAGATTTGGTGTGCTAGAACATTGTATAAAAGAAGTTGTGTTCACCAATGTGTGATTGTGTATTGTAGAGGTGTTTGGAAGAAATGTATTTGCTCTACATTTCTCTGCAAAATGGTTTTAGGTCTTACAAATCTAAAGCTATTTTGATGGTTTTGGTAGTTTACCTTAGTCAAGAGAGTTTGATGTTTGATGCTTTGGAAGATGGTTTTCTAAGTTATAGTGTATGGTAGAGTTGTTTGGATGTACTGCGTGTGTGCATTCTTTAGGTGAAAGTTGTTGCAAAGGAGTTTGTTTGATTTCAGGGTGTTTTTGGAATGCTCTAGAGTGTTTTCAAGTGACATTTCTTATTTGCAAGCTATGGTGAGATCAAAGGAAGTGTGTACTTAAAATTTTAATAGTATTTGCATGGGTAATGATCAACCTGGTGTTTACACTACATGTAACGCCCCGCCACACAAATCCAAAAGGACTCTAAAACATCTAACATTTATGACACTTTTTTTTTTAGGTAAAATAATATGAGTTATCAATTAATATATGTTACTAGAAATAAAACCATAAAAATGTATATATCAACTAATTAAGTCCCTTAGGGTTACATGATTGCATTACATTTTGAATATCTCTAACATCATTCCAAACCCATAACAATGATTAACTACTCAAAAATATACATATTTAAACCATATTATAGAATAAGTACACAACGCATATGCATCCATCTCATTACATAAACATCCTTCACACTTATGCATTTAATCATAAATATTTTCATAGATACAACACCATTAAAGATCATATATTATGAACCAATAAACACATAATAATACAAGGATCAATATACATAACATTTATGATAAGCAATTTGTTGTTTTGGAATAGCCTATTGAAATTAATAAACAAAAGCATATATCCCTAAACTCTCATATATATTTATATATACATGGGTTGAATTGTACAAATGTGTGCTAGGCGCTTAAAATACTTCTTCAACCACTGAATTCACAACACTCATAAGCATTCATAACCACACACATATGAATAAAAACTTAACACATATATATAAATCCAAAACGTTCGATTAACATATAGGACGAAACTTCCAAGCATGAGAAGGCGGCACAAATAGCTTGTTTTTCTTGAATAAATTCCACTGCATGAATCATAAAAGGAAGGGAATTCCTAATGCGGTAACGGTAACATGGAGCTAGGGGAGAGGGGCCCATAGTGGAGCATCCTAACTTAGCATTTCTCAAAATCCTACGTGGAAATTTCAAATCACTCCCAATTCTATACAACAGTTTATTTGGCAACTCATATGCTTCTATATTTTGTTTTAGGGCCACATCATCAAATTTGATGCCACATCAAGATGTTTTTTGTTGAGGTATCCAAAAAGGCCCAAAAAAAATGTGAGAACAATAGTGGTGCACTAAGTCATGTTTTATTGGTGTGTTGATGTGGCATCACATGATTTGTCACTTTGTGTACTTTATGGATAAAAAGTGTTTTGCAATTGGATATTAAAGTGTTCCACTATGGGGCCCATTGAGGACTACTTGTATCCCCACTATTAGACCCTGCTTCATTATAGGCCCCTCTCTCCTATAACATAGAACAAAAATCCATTGAGAATAGGCCACGACTTAGAGAAGAAGTAGCAACTAGACACAAGAAAAATCTGTAGACCCTAAAGGGAACCAAAGACCACGCTGGGAGGTGAAACGAGCTCCTAAGCACTCGCACCATACAAAGAGAGAGATTAGCGTCTCAAGAGCTCGAACCTACAACACCTAAATGTTGTGTTGAGCACATGGAAAAGATAGTATAAAATGCAAAGGAAACGAAATTCACACTGCTTACCACTTAAGACAGATATAATACATGATTCAATTGGCACTAAGAACTACTTGAAGGTCGACGCCCAAAAATTGGCTTAGGTAAAATCACTATCATAACAATATGAAATCTGTAGAAACCATAAATTCGATTTATCACCTACATAGGGATCTCATCGAAGTCACATGATTGACTAATAATAGGCATTCGATTTCGATGCTTAGCTATACTCGAATGCCAAGGAATCTTGAATTTAGTAAGTTAATAAACATCATGCATGCAACAAAAAATAGGTCTCACAAATGAGGAAACGTACGAGTGCTAAACCGTATGGAGCAAACACAATACTATCAACAAGAAGCCGATTTCTATTTTGAACTTGCTTTTACAACAATTGAAATCTTATCTCTTTCATTTATTTTAAATCACATTAATTTTCCATATTTAATAATTTTCCCCTCAAGATAAAAACATTATCAATTAATATTAAATATAATTTAAAACCATACTTTTTATGAAACAAAATAATTTAATTATAACTGTATACGTTCTATACACAAAATTGGCTTATTAATTATTATTTTAATTCTAATTTTATTTAAATTATCTTATAAGAAATTTTAATTTAATTAACTAATTTAAAAAGGCCATTTTAAATTCTAAGTTCACCACATAATTCAATAACACAATAACAATGAAATCACAAATAAACACTTGCTTGAATGCCCATAAAGGCCAAAATGGAGGGGCACTACACTACATTTTGTGGATAATTATTACTTGTAGAATTGTGTTGTAGTGTGGTGTTATTGATTTGGGTCCCAATTAAGTATGAATAGAGTTGTTGAAGGATGTTAAGATAGATGTGTGAGATGCAAATAATGTGAAGTGCAATGTGTTAGAGTGCAAAATTAAGTAATGTAGTGTAATATTTTATGTGTTAGTTTATTGGATGTAGTGAATAGAAGGTGGATACAATCTTTCAATTAGACTATGAATTTGTTGATGTCATTTTGGTGGATTCTCTATTGCATTGAGATGCTCTTCTCTGTGTAACATTTCTTCCATCTTCTTTTCTTTTTTGATAGTGAGCCTTTCTTCTTTAAGCAGTGAGCCCTACTGTATTTGGTGTTGATATTCCTTATAATGCCAGCTGATCCTCACCATAGTTTTTTCCTTTTTTGGTTTTCCACGTAAATTTGGTATTCTTTGTGTATGGTGTTGAGTTGTTTCGATTTTTGTTAATTTCTTTTCATACTACTTTATCATAATAGATTTAAGGGTTTTAATGAATGAATGTGGATTTGAATGTTAATAAGGGCTTTGAAGTATTAAGGTACAATTGATTCACCCCCTCTCAATCTCCTTGTTCATTCAACATACTATATAAATTTTTAAGTTCAACAATGATCATTGCAATCAACATTACAACCATTTAACAATGATCTTTGCAATCAACAATACAACTTTTAGGTTGAATAATGATACTTGCAATCAATGTTGCAACCATTTAGCAATGATCTTTGTGATCAACACTACAACTTTTTAAGTTCAACAATGATCTTTTGCATCAATATTACAAACATTCAACAATGATCTTTGTGATCAATGATACTTATTGTGCACATATGAGTGCTCCAACATCAAATCTCACATATATGAATGGTCCAATCTCACACCACTACATGGATATAAGTCAAGTAGCTTTTAAATAGTAGTAAAAAAATATAGATTAAATTACATGGTTTCTAGGAAGATATTTGGCAGGTTGCAAAATTGCTATTTTGTTTGATATGTGAATTATATGTTTGTTCAATATTTTGAACATACTTGTGACCTTTTTCCAATTATCTATACACCAATCCATCTGCAATTCATATGTATACTATCTTGTAGTGGTTGTTTCTTTCCTTTTTTCTTCCAACACAATTTCTTAGAATGATTATTCAATCCATAGATACTACAAGGATGAAGATTCCAACACAACTCTTTTCTATGTCCATGCCTATGATAATGAGATCATGGGTAGGTGCACCAAGATGTTTCCCAAAAAGGGGGCTTAAGTGGCCACTTTTTTTTCTCAAATCAGAAAATACTGACCTTGGATGTGAAATTGAGGATAGCTACACTCAATTTTGAGATGAAACAAAAACAAGGATTGAAGTGCTCCAAGTCCACTTTCTAAACTACTAATTTAATTTGAAAATGGTTGACATTAAGGGGTTCAAAAGAGGGATGAACACAAATTGTGGTTGTTTTTTCTAGAAAAGCATAACATAGCAACTCTTGTACGACCCTAGCATGGTGAACTCTTTTGTAGTATTTTTAAAATCGCTACAGCTAGAAGTTGACTAATAGTATCTAGTTGATGCATGATTTTTCTAATTATTTTCTTAATGAATATTCGATATTTTACTAATTTTCTAGATGGGCACTTCCTAAAAAGTAGAATTTTGGTTGTGCTTCCCCTACAAATTTTGGAAATTAATAGATTTTTTATTTATTTATTTTTAAAAAAAATTGTAGAATGGAGTCTACTTTCTAAAAATGTAATTTATTTGAAATTTTGATGAACGGTTAATTTATAACAAAAAAACACCAAATACTACTTTTTGACAAAAAATAGACATACAAACAGAAGAAAGTATGGATAAAAGGCCTAACATTATCAGAAAGTGAAAAAAATTACATCATTGGAAGGCTAAGAGAGAACCTAACATTACCCATGTGTTCAATTTTTTTGATATTGAACTAGATGCAATCTTAATGGGGAGCATAAACTTGATAATGTGAAAAATTGTAGAATTTGTAAAAACACCTCTCTAGTCATTGGGAATGCCCTTCAAGCCTTTGGGTTGGTATTCCAAGGAAAATACCAAAGCTAAGGCTTGGGGATTCCCAAATAAAAATATAACGCGAGAGCGTTATTTGTTAGTTTTGACATTTTTTACTTCTTTGGGGAACATGTCTAGCAACACATAATGTGCTTGTGTTATGTATTCATTTAGCTAAATGCCACTTTATTGAATTTTTGTATTTATATGTATGTCAGAGTGTCATGTATGTATGTATGTATGTATGCCTATATGTATGTATGTATTCTTGTGGGAGAGAGGGTGAGAGAGGGTGGGAGTGGGGGAGAGTGGGAGAGAGTGTGGGAGAGTGGGAGAGACGGTGGGAGAGAGAATGGGAGAATTTGGGAGAATGTGGGAGAGAGTGCAAGAGAGTGGGATTGTGGGAGAGTTGGTAGAGAGTGGGAGAGAGAGTGGGAGAGAGTGTGGGAGAGTGGGAGAGTGGGAGATAGGGTGGGAGGTAGGGAGGAGAGAGTGGAAGATAGTGGAAGAGAGTTGGAGAGTATGGGAGAGGGTGGGATAGGGTGGTTGTGAGAGAGAGAGAGTGGTTGAGGGTTTAGGGTTTAGGGTGGGAGAGAATGGGAAAGGATGGGAGAGAGTGGGGGAGAGTGGGAGAGTGTGTGGTAGAGTGTGGGAGAGTGGGAGATAGGGAGAGAGAGTGGGAGAGAGTGGGAGAGGGTTGAAGAGAGTGGGGGAGAATGGGAGAGGGAGGTAGGGAGGAAGATCATGGGAGAGAGGGAGGGAGAGAGTGCGAGAGGGTTGGAGAGAGTTGTAGAGAGTGGGAGAGTGGGAGAGAGGGTGGGAAAGAGTGAGTGAGTGGGAGAGAGGGTGGGAGAGAGTGGAAGAGAGTGGGAGAGTGTGAGAGAGGGTGGGAGAGGGTGAGAGAGAGTGGGAGAGAGTGGGGTAGAGTGGGAGAGGCTAGAAGAGAATGGGAGAGGGAGGAATAGAGTGGGAGAGGCTAGGAGAGGGTGGGAGAGAGTGAGAGAGGGAGGAAGAGAGTGGGAGAGAGGGAGGGAGAGAGTGGGAGAGGGTTGGAGAGAGTTGAAGAGAGGAGAGAGTGAGTGAGTGGGAAATAGGGTGGGAGAGAGTGGGTGAGGGTGGGAGAGGATGTGAGAGGGTGGGAGAGATGGAGGGAGAGAGTGGGAGAGAGGGTGGGAGAGATTCAAAGAGCATGGAAGAGGGTGGGATAGAGTGGGAGAGTGTGGGAGATAGTGGGAGAGAGTCGGAGAGAATGGGAGAGGGTGGGAGAGAGTTTAGGAGGTGGGAGAGGGAAGTGAGGCTGAGGTGGGGAATCTCAAAATAAAAAGAAAAAGAATCACACAAAAAAGTGAAAGAATCACAAAAAAATGAAAAAGAGTGAAAGAATAATCCCAGAGAAAGAAGTTAGAGAAAGGGAATTAGGAGAAATTAGAGGCTAGGAGAGAATTAGAATAGTGCACAGAATAAGTTGGTAGAATTGAGAGAGAAGTGTGAGAAGGGTGGGGGAGAGAGGTGGGGAGGGCATGAGAGAGTGGGAGAGTGTAGGAGAGAGTGGGAGAAAGTAAGAAAGCATAGGAGAATTGAAGAAGTTGGAGAGAGATGGGAGAATGAGGAGAGAATTAGGAGAAGTGGGAGAGGTGGGAGAAATGGGAGAGAGAGTGTGGAAAGAGTGTGGGGGAGGGGAGGGTGGGAGGGTCGAGAGAGAGGGTGGGAGGAGGGGTGTGTAGGAGGGTGGGAGAGAGTAAGAGAGAGTCAGAGAGAGTCAGAGAGTGAGGGAGAGGTTGGGAGAGAACTAGAGAGACTAGGAGAGTGGGAGAAGGGGTGGGAGAGAGTGGGAGAGTGGGAGAGAGGGTGGGAGATGATGGGATAGAGTGGGAGAGGGTGGGAGAGAGTGGGAGAGGGTGGACGAGGGTGTGAGAGGGTAGGAGAGAGTAGGAGAGAGTTGGAGGGAAAGAGTGGGAAAGGGTGTCAGAGGGGTGGGAGAGAATTGGAGAGAGTGGAAGAGGATGGAAGAGAGTTATTTGAGAGTGGGAGAGTGTGGGAGAGGGTTGGAGAGAGTTGGAGATGGTGGGAGAGGATGAGAGAGTGTGGGAGAGGGGGGGAGAGGGTGAGAGAGTGTGGGAGAGAGTGGGAGAGGATGTGAGAGAGGGTGGCAGAGGGTAGGTGAGTATGGGAGAGAGTCAGAGAGCATGGGAGAGGGTTGGAGAGAGTGGGAGAGGGTGGGAGAGGGTGAGAGTTAGAGAGCATGGGAGAAAGTGGGAGCGAGTTGGAGAGAGTGGTTGAGTGGGAGATAGGGTGTAGAGGGTGGGAGAGAGTGGGAGAGGGTGGAAGAGAGTGGGAGAGGGTGGGAGAGAGGGTGAGAGAGAGGGTGGGAGAGTCGAAGAGAGTCAGAGAGCATGGGAGAGGGTGGGAGAGAGTTGGAGAGAGTGGGAAAGTGGGAGAGAGGGTGAGAGAGGGTGGGAGAGTGGGAGAGTGGGAGAGAGGGTGGGAGAGGGTGGAAGAGGGTGGGAGAGTGTTGATGGGTGTTTCCTGCACAACAACAACACTGACAAGATGCAATATCTTATCTCTCTTGAAAGGTAAATCTCTATTAGCAAGCCTCAAGATATAACCCCAAGGTCTCTAATGTCAGGTCTTGAAAATGCATAAACAAATCAGTGATAAATGTGAAATTGTTGGTAATCACAATGGGACCTTACTACAAGCAAACTACTAAATCCATTCTATCAGATTTAACAAACTGGTGATATTTCAATCCAAGATTTAACCCAATAATTAAAAAAATAGAAAAAGGATAAGGGTTTTAGAGAGATTTCTAAATCTAATACTACTCCTAAAATTAACAATGAAAGTAACCAATACCTGAAATGGACCAATCCCTCAAAACTAATTTTTGCTTGACCAAGATAAATTTGCAATCTTACAGAAAACAGTGCAATCTTCTGAGGTGTTAAGGTTTTCAAATTATGAATGCTCATTCAAACAACCCTATTGCAGTTGAAGTGAATAAACCTTCACAATTGAACTTAAGCACAAGGAATATGAAAAGTCCAGGCTAACTTTGCAAGGCAACTAACAATCAGTTGGTTGCAAAAAGTATGGACTAAGAGATTACTGCAACATTTAAGTATCAAATCATAAACATTATCAAATAAAATATAGTATAAATATTGACCAACTCAAAGCAATTTTAAAGATGGAATAGCAAGAACCATGCAAGACAAGAGAGCACAAATATGGCACCAAATCACAATGTCACTATTTGCATTCAAATTGTTCACTGTAGCAACAATTTTAGCTTTTTGTTACAATATTTGCTTGAGTCCAACTACCTGCTAACTTACTCTACTTCTATATTCTGGTTACAAGTTCTTACTTTCTAACTGTTTCCAACTATCTAACTATTTTCTAACCCCTTTACAAATGAGGTGGCATGCCCATTATATAGAAATCACCAGAAATCCATCGGCTAGGCAAGGGTTTCATAGCAATAACTTGGCACAACAACCCTTCCAAGAGAGTCTTTGAAATGGGTCAAATAAGCAATAAATGCAATGTATCCTGTTGAGGTCAGCCCAGGATCCGTAATGTAGCTCAGATGATGCGCAGGAAGATAAAAGGGAAGCACAAATCACGCTGCAACCCATCATTAGCTCCCTTCCTTATTATCCCCGTGTCATTCTGACCCTTCATGTAGCTTCAACAATGCTCCATCCAAGTTGGCTACAGGTGGTACTGGCAGAACCCTAAGTCACCTCTCAATGGACACAATCTCCTCTCTTGACTGTTTGATCGACCTATCCCAGTCTACCTTGTATGTCACATGCTTATCAATAACTATGAGGTAGGTGGCCGCATCATCCAGTTGGTGTTCGGAAATAGAACCATCGTCAAGTGGTGCATACACATCATGCCACCATTCTCTCAACTGCTCCAAGCTCAAGTACTTGGGCACGATCTTCCTCCTTCCTGTCATGATTTCAAAGAAGGTAATGGAGCCATTGTAAGCCCCAGTTAGGGCATCATCAATCTACATCCTTTGCTTGTGAATCTTTTTCAACACCTTTTTCCTAATTTGTAGTTCCTCAAACCACTCCCACAGTTCGGTAGCCTGAGAGGAAGGAAGAATCTCATCGCTTACAAACCTATCTCGGGTGTACTCCATTAGAATTCTGGTTTTCTATAGAAGAGGTCTGTATCCTCCTTATCTTGTGCTAACACCTATTTTAACCATTCAGTCGCCATGACAACATCCTTCCCAGTTCATAAAATCTCCTTAATAGCTTCATCACCCTTTTCTTGCACTCCTTTCAACCAATTCATAGTGGCAAGGGTGGAAGCTTTCATCTTTTCTAGCTCAGTTATGGTTTCCTGAGGCAGAGGATTGGTAGCAGAGGAAGAAGGATTAATGGATTGCAGGGGATTCATTAATTCCTCCAAGCACTTCTTGAGATTCTCATTTTCTTTCTTCAGCTCCTACTTGGTTTTCACTTCTTTCCTCAATCGATCCACAATAATTGTACTGGAGACCTCATAGTCCTCAATATCCTGCTCAACTAATGTAGGTCCTAGATTGAAAGTCTAAACATTGTAATCTTTTCCGACCACATCATTTATGTCTTTATCTAGAGCAAGGGTGGTGATATGAATGACTTTATTATGAGCCTCATCCCTTTCAACCTTTGAGATTACTCTAGCCCTCTTCTTACCTTTATCTTTTCCAATTTTGGCTAGCAATGCATCCCGATTCGGTGGACTATCTTCCACTACTACCTGTTTTCTCTTTATTTCTTTCTCCAGCCAACTAGGGATAGTGGATTCTAGTTGCACCTTGCCCTACCCCACTTCCTCTTGTTGATCTCCTACTATTTTCTCATTCAAATTTTGTTCATCAAGAGTTTCATTAGTCCTACTTTCTTCTTCTTCAACAGGTTCCTCCTCATACTCAAGTGATGGATCCTTTACTGCCTCTACCTCCCTTGGAGGAGATTCAACTACCTTAGTTCTAACAGGAGAGTCTGCATGTGCAACCATAGGGGACTGCATTATCTTTTCAATTTCTGCCTCTGCACTATGGAGATCACCCTCATGGAATTCCTCACCTTCAGTGTCTGGATGATCCTCAACATTTTGCTCCTCATCTGGTTCACCCTGAACTTTGTGAGTGGGAGGCACATCATCATGTTGCTCCTCATGAGAAACCACCAGAGGTAGGTTAGCCTCAGGCACACTATCCCTGGGAGAAGGAGTCCTAGACTTCCTTTCATACACTTTGGCCTTCTCCTCTGAGCTTTCAACATTTATTACTAGTGGGACAACTTCTCCCTCCCCAATCTTGGAGCTAGCCTTTTCTGAAAATTTTATAATTCTTCTTCTTTTGGGCACAGGATCACTAGCCTCAGGACTCTGTTCGGACTTCTTAGTCCTTGTCCTCTTCTTGGCCTTTGGCTTTCTCTATTTTTCTATCTCTTGGACCTTTGTTTCTTGTACACCTTTAATCTTGACTTTGAGAGGAGAGTCCAACTTACCCTTACCCCTAGGATCTTGTTCGATAGATTCTTCATAAGTGGAATGGGGATCCAAATCTCCCATCAAGTTGTATGTGCATTGTACACCTTTATTCTCCAACTCCCACAAAGTGTGTTTGAGCCACATCTTGGTAAATTTGAGAACTAGATCAATCAGTTGTTTTAACTTTGTTTGCTCCTCTTCCAACCAATCCACGGTTTGTCTTTTATGGCCTCATAGGCATGATCTTGGATCAAGTTCCCATCATCTTCCAATTGGTCAAGAACTTCTTGTACATTATATAATCAAACTGACTCAATTGGAAGCCAAGAGAATTTCTCCTTTCTGACCTCAAACTCATCACTGTAGTTGGCCCAGTAGTCCTCCAAATTTACCTTATGGCTATATTCTCTGGTAGCCTTCTTTTGAGCTTCTCTTGTAATGTCAAATCTAGATCTTTGGGAGTGGAAAGACAAGCCAAGAGTACTCAATTCTTCCTCTGAAGCTTGGGCAGAACTAATGGAAGGACAAACCTCTCCAGTGCCAATCCTTAGTGGGAAATCTCCACCAAATCTAGTTTTATGCTTGTCCTTCTTGACAATGGCATCAAAATCACAAATCTTCTAGTTACTTCCAACAATATGATGTGGTCAGTGGGGTACCATGGAAGCCTTTATGCAGCTTTCTGGCATCCATCAATTCGAATGTATGAGAAAGTTGGAAATTGAATAAACCAAGCTCCATATTTCTTGATGAGCTCCTTGGCTTGATCTGAAATTCTGACATGCTCCGCTTCCTAAAGCATTCTAGTGATATGCATGGTGAATGCATCATTTTCCCTCCTATAACTTGAACCTCCCCAATGCAACCAAGGGAAAACTTTGTAAATAATATCATATCCAAAGGTCCCCCTTGTATCCAATCCTCTATAGGGGTGCAACCTAGCAAGTGCATAGACCAAATATGAGGTCATTGTGAAGGTCTTTGTCTGCAGCACCTCAGACAATTGCTTGTGAATTACTTGACTAATGAACCCTGCCCAATGGTAGTCAATCTTCTCTCATTCCATTCTTACAATTGCATGGCACATCCAATTCTCAAATGTACCAGTACTCCTCAATCCAACCACCCTGCTATGAAAGGTGATGGCATCATAGTGCTCCTTGAATTTTTCTCTAAATAGCTGCTTAGGAAACTTGGAGTAGTGTGACTTAGGCTTCTCTAGCCAGGAGTTAATAAGCTGTTGTGACTTCACAGTCTGTTCATCGTAGAACTCTTGAGCTACTTGAATGGTGAATCCCACCACATGAGATCATTCTAGCATATTAAATGTTTGGGCAATGGAGACCGGGTTGCGATTTGCAATAATTCTCCCTTGAGGACCAATTATCCTCTGTGTGTCCTGATCATAGTGCCTTGCACATTCAAGGACTAGCTCATAGCATTGCACTATTGAAGGGAAACCAACCACATGGGCTAGGCCTGATTCCATCATCCTTCTGGTCACCAAAGGAGGATCCTCAGCTGACGTCCTTGCTTTAAATTCCTCATAGTCCTAGAGGCCAACATTTGTATCAGTCACCTTTGACCAGACATAAAGTGATCTTACTCTCAGGGACCTTGCTCTTTATGTCTAGCTTAATCCTCTCTGCATCAGATAATGAAGAACCAACCTCTACCTTGCTTGATTCAGCCTATATTCAACATGAAAACATAATAAAAATCATAGGAAAGAAAGGTTCATCCTCCAAAACACCATTAGAATTCATCTCAAATAGTCAATGGGTCATTAAAATTCATATAAAATGATCACACAAATTTTTGGTTTTGAGACCATCCACAGAATCTGAGCTAGAGAGGAATTTCGGGAAATTCCAGAGCGATCGGATTCCAATGAAAAAAATAAGAAACACCTACTTAAACATCAAACCTAATCATTTTTCACCAATAAATCACATGAGAGATCGAAATATGACATGAAATAATCATCAAATGCATCACAAATTATAAACGAGTCCAATTGTTCCATGCTCCTTTATATTTCACCAAATTCTGGGGAAATCTGTGAGGGACGAATTTCCACGAAGAATAGGCTAACGAGGAGTTTTGGGAAATCTGGGAGATGATAGATTTTAGAGAAATCTGGACCTGACGGACATCCATGGTTTAGGTACAATCCCGGACCAATGGAGATTTCTAGAGAAAAGTTTTGGCAAGAGTTAGGATCTCACGGAGAAGTCATGGCGAAGCCACGAAGTTATGCCAAAAGATATTATTGGAAAAGGTCTTGCCAAGACATGGATGTTTCAGTGTAACGTTTGGGAAAATGAGAATATAGCAAACAACATTGATATGATCAAAGGACAATCAAGGTAAGGTCTTGGAAAATGTTCCATGTTTCACCAACTAATGGGTCCAACCAAACACCTCGGCTAGACAAGAGTTTATCGATATGAAGTCCTAGTGAAGTTGCGATGTTATGCTGACTAGAGCTTGGTTTGAATTCGGCCAACGAGGATCTTCAAGAAATCTAGGAGACCACAGACTTTGGAGAAATCGGGACCTGATGGACATCTACGGTTAATGCAAAGTTTTGAACCAATGGGAATTCCTAGGGTGAAGGTTTCAGCAAGAATAGGGATCTCACAGTAAGGTCTCGCTGAAGGACGGATGTCCCAATGACTTTGAAGAGCACTCGACAAGAATAGGATACATTCAGTGAAAGGTCTCACCAAAATGGGGAGGTCCCAATGACAGGAAAGAACTAAGCTCAGTGAAAGTGAACAGGGCTCGTGGGATGTCTCACCGAAGGACAGATGTCTTGGTGAAGAAAACAAATATTGGTAGAGCTATTGGATCCCACCATGACCTCTTGGTGACCTGGAACTATCCTACCGAAAGTGAAGGAGATTTTATCGATGTGAGGGACAATACTGTCACAGCAACAAGACACGAACCTAGGAGGCCACTTCGGCAAACCTCAAGGTGATCGATATGATATCTCAGTGACAATGAAAGGTCACAGTGAACAAAATTTGGAAGGGATGGATTATCTCAAACTGTGATGCTAAGACACGATTCACCTAGAAACTAAACCAACAATGGACTTCGAAAAGTTCAACATAGGGCAAGTCAGGGATGGGCCTTTCATAGATTTTCCTTGTGTTTCTTGCCCTTTCTATAAGATGAAATAACTAGTCATGGCCCTACCCTAGGTTTCAAACCTTACCATCCGCCATTAGCACGCAGGCAATTTCAGAATTCAGTAGTTTACACTGTTGAGTCATCACTAGGGCTTACTAATTACTTGCAGGCAAGATTCATTAAATGTAGATGGACAAATGAACTCAAAACTTGCCTGGGATATGACAGAGGATGCAATACTAAACAACCCTAGTATGAAATAGATAAATACACAGAAATTCCAATCCCACAAGCCCTCACAATACCAATGTGCCATTCATAATTCAATTCAAAGCAGAGCAATCAGACAAATACCATTTATGAAGTGAAATTGACCTTGAAAACAACAAACGCAAAACCCAGCGGCGCCTACAAAGAACAGAGGCGAGAACGCACAAGAAATAGCCACCAAAGGAATCAATTCAATCCCAAACACCCCAAAACAAAGTCAATCAATCGCAGGAAAGCACCCCAGCTCAAATGATGGTAAATAGTGAATATAATGGTGCCAAAGATCTTAGAAATCAAGTAAGAACCAGCCTTCAAAGTGTGTACGAAGCCATTAATACAATAGAAAAGACAACCAGAGAACCCGGGGAACTGATGATAGGGCAGAATCTTGGAAAATCCATCTCACGTAGAAATCCATGAAGACCCAAAATTCCTAA
Organism: Sequoia sempervirens; assembly: GCA_007258455.2. NCBI lineage: Eukaryota > Viridiplantae > Streptophyta > Pinopsida > Cupressales > Cupressaceae > Sequoia > Sequoia sempervirens. The sequence goes on along the minus strand of VDFB02058242.1, from coordinate 466,779,273 downwards.
GCAACTAGACAACCTAGAACCCAAGTAGGAACTAGGAAAATCCGACCAGGGCAGAAAATCTTGAATTAGGGTAAATGCCCAAAATTCATCTAGAACATAAGATTTTCAATAAATAACCTGGGGAAACACTTAGGCAATCAAAATATACATTTAAGCATGTGCTTAAGTAAGACAACACCTCAAAATAAAGGGTCAAATTACCAAAACCAAAGTGAAAGAGGGTCCCTGCCTTTAGCGGGGTGTGTGTGCAAAAAACTGCACAATAGAGAGTGTTGGAGAGCACATGAGAGGGTGTGAGAGAGTGTGGGAGAGTGCGTGAGTGGGAGATAGGGTGGTAGAGGGTGTGAGAGGGTGGGAGAGGGTGAGAAAGAGTTAGAGGGCATGGGAGAGGGTGGGAGAGAGTGGGAGAGAGTGGGAGAGTGGGAGAGGGTGAGAGAGAGTGGGAGAGTGGGAGAGAGGGTGGGAGATGGTGGGAGAGGATGCGAGAGAGGGTGGGAGAGGGTCAGAGAGGGTTGGAGAGAGTGGGACAATGGGAAAGAGGATGGGAGAGTGTGCAGAGAATGGGAGAGTGTTAGAGAAAGTTAGAGAGAGTCGGAGAGGGTGGGAGAGGGTGCAAGAGAGGGTGGGAGAGAATGGGAGAGTGTGGGAGAGTGGGATAGAGGGTGGGAGAGAGTTGGAGAGGGTGGGAGAGCTTGGGAGAGTGTGGGAGAGTGGGACAGAGGTTGGAAGAGAGTGGGAGAGGGTGGGAGAGAGTTAGAGAGAGTGGGATAATGGGAGAGAGGGTGGGAGAGAGTGGGAGAATGGGAGAGAGGATGGGAGATGGTGGGAGAGAGGGTGGGATATGGTGGGAGAGAGTGGGAT
>VDFB02058242.1:466697447-466778312 GCA_007258455.2 Sequoia sempervirens | reverse complement strand
TATACAAGCAGGAGGACCTTTCACTACTTCCACTCTGCCCAAGAACTTTAGCACCCTGCCTAATCCTAATGCCAACAACAATCCCAACTTTCCCCATGTACCAACTCAATACCTTGATAAGAACAAACAGCTAAGTCAAATGCAAAAATAGTCAGCTGCTCTTCCATAGGTAGAGATTTCGAGTCTGAAATTGAGCAAATGGGTGAGTATATCGCTGAGGAATTCAAGAAGGTAAAAATCAGCTTGTGAGCCTTTGACTTACTCAAGGTTCCTGAAGTTAGGCATGCCTTCTTTAGAGTTATTAATGGGACTCCTTCCTCTAAGGCAATGTAGGAAATACCAGCCAAAAGAGTCTCTTTTGAAGAACCACCACATGAGCCCGTAATTCAAGAAGTTATAGGCAAGAAAAAGGATGCCCCTCCAAATCAGTAAATGGGAAAACAACCCGCTAAAGAGAAAAGTCAAGGGAAATCCAAGGAAAGACAAATGAAAAAAATAAAGGCCAAGTGCCCCAAGTCGACACACCTATGGGGCTCTTCCAGGGGAGCTTTGAAACACCCCCTTTCCTTACCACTAATTGTATATTCGGGAAGAACCTGCATAATTGTTTGATTGACTCAAGAGCATTAGCTAATGTCATGCATTTAGCTATATGCAAGGCTCTTGGGATTGTCCCTACACCATCAAGAAGAAAGGTAACTCAATTGGATAAAATTGAGGTGAACATTGTTGGAGAGATCAATCATATCCCCATGCAGATTACTGCAGATCCAAGGGTACAATAGGTTATTAATATTCAGGTTGCGGATATTCTTGACATATATGGAATAATATTGGGATGAGATTTCACCCGAGCATTGAATGGATATGCAGCAACTGATTTTTCCCACATGTGGTTACCATGGAAAGGGCTGTCAAACCAAATTCGCATTAATCGAGAAATCCACATGAATTTCATGATTACAAAATACATCAATGAGGTGTTGTTTGCTGAAACTGAGCTAGAAAATTATTCTCTCATGGCATACCAGGAAGAATCGAAGCCTCAAGAAGAAGAGATGACTAAAGAAGTCTTCTTAGTGATGTGCAACACCCCAGTCAACTCATCTTATATGCCCCTAGGCACAAAAGTGCAAGATGAATCCGATGATAATGAAGCATACTGTAGATAAGTGAAAAATCAGATTTAATGTTTAATGAAAACAATAAACTAATTAATCCTATCAAGTACAATAGAGCACAAACTAGCATGAAAATTAAAACAAGAAAGCAAAGCAAACCGATCTCCAAGCTAGATTTGATTTATCTCCATTGCTCTTCTCCACCTGCATGAGAATGCGAGATTTTGAAGGGTTGACAATGGAGGAATGTTGAGTGCTCCTTCCTGCAGCATAACGACTTGACAATGACAATGATAAATAGAGAGAATGATAGGTAGAGACAGAAGACTGATTTTGACAGAGTCTGGATGCTAGACGAATCAACCTCCTAAATGGATTATGAGAGGCCGTATTTATAGAGCCGTGACATTGACAAAGATAAGATTTGACAAGATTCGAAAAGGATTTGATTTTTGACAAAAGAGGAAATACAACGAGATGAGATAAGATTTCAAAAAAGATAGAAAGATTTCATTTCTTGTTTTAAAGGAAATAAATCTTGAAAAAGACGAGAAGGATAATTGATGAATTATCTAATTAAATAAATAAATTAGATGCACACGAGTTCAGTTTTGGAAAGAAAGCGACAAGATACTTTTAGGATTTTATTAATTAAATAAATTTTGGATTTATTTAATTAACATCAAATTTATGATTTCATTAATTAAATAATATAACTTATTTAATTAACATTAGAAATGATTTAATTAATTAAATAATATAAATTATTTAATTAACATTAGAGGAAGGGAATAAATGAAATTAGTAAAATAAATACGATTTATTTAACTAATTAGATGATGACATGGGTATCTAGGGCAAAACATGCTACAAGATGCCTAAATGATGAAATGCCGAGACAGGTGTTGCAAGAGGACAATTTTGGGTGTCTACATTTTTCCCCTCTTTGAGATGATGTTTGAGATGATGCGATTTGTGTTGAGTAACATCATTTCAAAGAAACTAAGGTATGGATAGAGAAAAATGGATAATGATATCAGAATACGATGATGATGGAACGATGATGCCCCCTTGAGAGGATAGGCGGGTTGGACAAAACATGGGTAGGCTCTCGAAATGAAAAGGGACGGGTCAAGAACCAAAGATGAAGGAATGGATGATACGTTATGCTACAATGAAAGATGAGCAACCATGATGTTTGATATAGCACTAGACGTTATGCACCAAGATATAAGGACCAAGGTGACGATGTGTCTCGTGCCCCAGCGTAATACAACCTTGTCTAGACGTATGAGGAAAGAGGCTTAGAGCATTAAAGTCCTAATGCACAAAAGGTATTATGTGACCTTAGATGCAAAGGATAATGCAAAAAGATATTCCAACACACACAAGATATGAATATTAGCTGGAATGATATGGATTTGATACAAATGCAAGATAAAATGATAACACACACAAGCAAGCAAGCAAGCATGCACAAATGATACAAAAACAAACAAGGTATTGCCCCTGTCAAGTTGTAAACCATTGATTGATTGATTGGTTGATGATGATAATAGTGTTGTCATTGTGGGGAGTGACATATCCCTAGAGCAACACAAGGATGACTGATAATAGACTGATTGATTGGTTGATTTGATTAGGTTTACAACAAGATAAGGATCAAAACCAAAGAATGTGATTGGATAACTTGACAAGATTGATTGTCTTGATTGCTATGGATTAAGGATTGACTTGCATTTGAATTATTGCTTGAATTTTTGTTGGCTATTTGATTTTTTTGGATTTTTGAAATGTTTTTACTTTTTTTTGACTTTTGGAATGTTTTGATTTTTTTGGACTTTTTACATGTTTTGATGTTTTTTGGACTTTTGGAATGTTTTGATTTTTTTGGACTTTTGACATGTTTTGATTTTTTTTGGACTTTTGACATGTTTTGACTTTTTTGGACTTTTGACATGTTTCGAGGTGTCAAAGGATGAAAATTTGAGTAGCCTTTGTGCTAGATACCAATGACAAGGGGAAAACCTAGTCTAGGTGCAAGGGTGGGTGATGGGATAAGGGATAAAAGGATCATGATAGATAAATGGATGGTTGGTAAGAGAGCAGGATGTGAGCTCCAAAGACTATTTCACATAGGAATAACATGCCCCATTTTAGGTACAAGACTTAGGATTTTTCTAGACAAAATGTATGACAATAGGATAATGACATGATTGGTTAGAAAGATGAGGTATGTCAAGAGATACTCAAAGCATGTTTCAACCTTTACCCCTATATCTTCCTCAAGATCAAAAGAAGAAAGGTGGATGAATGGACTCAATATGATAAGTATGTATGATGGCCAAAGATGGTAGGTAGGATGGAAATGATATGACATGAAAATGATAAGCTGGATAGATAAGACATTGTGCCCCCAAGTGTAAGTGACATAAAAGATCACCTTACACATGATGCTTGTTTGCTAGGTTTTCATCATGGTACTTATCCAGGGCGCCTATTTACCAGGTTTTCACCGTTGAACAAAGGGATTTCTCTTTACTCTTTTTTTTATTTATCTTTTATTTTGACTTTTTGACTTTTTGATTTGTGGATAGGAGGGACTCAAGTGTCCATTTGCATGAAAGGTGCTAGTCCCAAGAGGGATGGATGTCATTGCATGGACCATGTCAAATGCCATTATGCTCATAGATGTTGGTAAGGGATGACATGAAAGGGAGATGGAGTAGGTAGATGATGGATTATGGTGTGGATTATGGAGGACAATAATGGATTATGATACGGATTATGTAGGGAAGATGATAGGTATTATATGGAGCTTATGCAAAAGATGAATGGGGAGGCTTAGCCAAAAGCATGGACCATAGGAAGATGATGGGGAAGATATGTAGGATAATGAGTGAAGGATGAGTTGAAGGAGTTATGTGGATTTGTTGTGAGATGGAAGGGAATCATGACCAATGGTTGCACACATTGTGATAAACTTTGAAGCTTTTGATGGGAAGGTGGTGTAGGAAGCAATGGAGATGTTTGATTAGGAGATGGGTGATGAAGTGCTTTAGGTACCCACATAGACTTAGTGTTTGTATGATTTTTGTTTGGCTTGTGGGATGGAATATGATATTTTTGAATGGAAAGTGCATTTTGGATGGGAGGGGATGGTTGGTATTTTTGTGATGTGGATGCCTCGGTTGACTTGATTTCTTTTTGCTTAGGTACCCAAACCATTTTAGTTTTGGCCTTTACTTTTGGAGGTATGGGCTTATATAGACTTTTATATGTACTTGGCTTTGAATTTTTGCATTTGTATGCCAAGGCATTAGGACCATTAGAATTTTTGACTTTATGTGTAGAGGCATCCAAATTTTTATTTTGGAATCCCTTGGGTTTGGTGGAATGAGTGGAAGCTTTATGTTTAGACAATGTGTGCATTGATTGGTCATGATTAAGATGTTTAGAGGATTTATGGATAAATGGATACGAGGATTGAATGGTAGGGATATTAGGTGTTGGGAGTAATGGTGGTAAAGTGGATGGAGAGACATTAGGAGTTGGAAGCAATGGTGGTAGAGTGGATGGAGGGAAGTGTATGGTCACATGCTTTTGACATTTGTAGGATGATGGTGGTGGAATGGAAACATATGTTTTAGGCGTATGATAGGCTTTATGATGGAAAGTGGACTTAGGATGCATGGAGGAAATACCAACATCTTGAGATTGGTGTCCTTGAGATATATGTCCAAGGCCATAAGAGCGTGGAGGGACTTTGACATGGATGGGCTCCAAAATATCTTGTTCATGAAGGCCTAAACCTTTACATTGGTGGTTCATATTTTGGAGTGTGCAATGGACAATAGGACTAGGTGTAGGTGAAACACTAGACATGATTTCCTTATTGGATGGAGAAGATAATGGTTTTTGTTGTTCAAAGGAGGAACATTCATGAATGAGGGTAGAAAGACCAATAGGATATGATGGAGGACTTGCAATGGGGTTGATAGTGGGTGATGGAGGATCGTTAGGATCTTGATTAACATTTTGTTTACTTAGATCCAAGATATTTGTTTGATCTTCTATGTGTGCTTGGGAGGCACTTGTCTCATCAAGGGAAGTGAATGTTGATGGATCATGGATAGGACTATGTGGAGGTGAATTTGGAATATCTTTCTCATGGATGGGTATAGGATCAAGTTGCTCTTGGATGGGCTCTTCATCATTATGGATATCATCTTGATCATAAAAATGATATAGATTATGGATGGGTTGGATGAAAATGATTTGATCTTGATTAGGACTAGGGCTTGATGTTTCCACATGCTTGGGAGTAGACTCTTGATATACCTCTTGGGTTGCTTGAATGGAATTGCAAGGGGATGACTCTTGAAGAGACTTGACATGTTCTCGATGGTCAACAACATAGGAGCATGAAAGAGGGTGACTTGGACTTATGAGGGGAGACTCTTGACTTGGCTCAAGAGGTTGAGGCTGACATGGTTGACTTGAAGGACTTGGCATGACGTTTGAGGAATCTTTGGTATGTTCAAGTATATGTGTTGAATGACATGGAGACAATTGATTCCTCGCTTGTAGCCCTTGGGTCACATCCTTTGTAGGTGGATTGGTGGATTTATGTAATGCCATCAATTTATTTTTTAAATATCTAAATGTAGGGCATTGATTTGATAGAGGATTAGATGATGATGGGGGGAATGAACAGTTTGATTGGTTAGAAGGTAAAGAGGCCGATGAATTAGGACTTGGACATGGTGGCTTATGGATAGGCATTTGATTGGATAGTGGTAAGGGTGTATGAACCAGATTGGTGTTCCCCTTGTCAAAGGTGACATTAAAACTTAAAGGCTCTTGATTTTGTTGCCAAGGTGGACTTGGGATCCTATGTTCTTGTTGTGATATGGGTGGACATGTTGATGTGGCATTGTCATGATAGATAGATGGGTTTGGTTGGCCTGATGATGAAGGTGACACATAGGATTGATGCGAAATGTGTTGATGTGGTGATTGGACTTGTGATATGATTTTTTGTTGTGGTGATGATGGAGGGGTTGAATAGGATAACGACTATTGAAAGGTTGATTGATGTGGATAAGGGTTTACATTAGAAGAGTTGTGATAGGTTGATGAAGGGGAAACTTGATATGTGGATGGATGAGGTTGATATGATGATATAGGTGACACATAGGATTGATGTGAAATGTGTTGATGTGGTGATTGGACTTGATAATGTGCTTGTTGGACTTGACAATTGGCCATGAGGTATTGGATTTGTGCTATGAGTTGTTGCATTTGAGGTGATTGGTTTGTTTGAAGATGCTGGATAATGTTATGGGCGTTGTAAATGATTTGTTGTTTTGAAGGTGATTGGCTTGTTTGAGCTTCATGAAGCACGTGAATAAGCTCTTGTGCTACATCTTACAATGTTTTCATGGTGTAGAATGATGTTGATTGGATTAAAGAAATGACAATGATGAGGATATGATGTGGAATGATAAGATTGGGTGATTTGGATGATGTGGCAAGTGTTTATTGGAAGTTTGACTTGGGCACTATCAAATACAATATTTCACATGTAAATGCATGAACACACACACCAAACACAATGATATATTTGTCTTTGAAGATTAAATGTTATGATTAAGCAAACACTTGAATACAGAACAACAAGCCCTATGACTAGTCAAGTGGGGTATGGCCAATTAGGTCTTATGAACTACTAGTTTGCACAAGGTTGACTAAGGGATGATTTGAAAGCAAAATCCTGCCAATAAGCCGGGAGAAAGGGGTAACCCACCCTTCACCTTCACTTCCAAAAGGTATAAAGTTCTTTGGGGCTTAGCTTAGAGTGACAATATTTCAACTCCCAAACGAGTGTGTCTTTGGATTCACACTCTATTGAGGTCGTCCCTTAGAGGGGTGTGTGCTCCAAGCAGACCTCCTACAAAGGGTATAACAAAAGCAAACCAAGTGAAGTGTTTTGGACACACACACTTGATTCACACTCGCAAAGATTAATTTCCCTTAGAAATGAAATGTGTGTAAAACAGTTCAAGCGATTGTTCTTTTTAGATCCCAAATCAAATGTGTACGAAGACAGTGGTTAATTTTAAACCTAATTTTTGATATGTGATTGAAGACAATATTCATTTTAAGAACCCCAAATCCAAATGTGTTTGCAAACAATGATTGATTTTATGCCCCCAAATTGAAATGTGACAAACAATGATTAATGAGAAATGAAAGCTTAGAATGTATGCACCTGATTATTCGCTTTCCAATTTGATGTGTGTGATGATGCCAATGTTTTCCAATCTCTGTACGATTCACTAACAAGTCACCAAGACAAGAAGAAAAGACATGCATGCAAAAAAAAGTGAGATTAGATCGAAAAACATGCAATCTATTAAAAATATAAACTAAAATACAAATGAGAAATCTAAATTAGATTAAAAAAATAAAAATCTAAATTAAATTAAAAATTAAAAATCTAACTAAATTAAAAAAAATTAAAATTAAAATTAAAATCTAAGTAAAAAAAAAAAAAGATAAAAAAAGATATACAAAAAAAATCTATATTAAAAAATCTAAATTCAAACTATATTCTAAAATCTAAAATCTAATTTAAAAATCCAATTTTATAGCTAATTTAAAAAATATATATGTAAAAAGAAATCTAATTGAAGAACTAATTAAAAAAAAACAATCTAAATTAAATTAAAATCTAAATTGGATTTATTCCAAATCTAGTTAACCTAAAACTAAATCCAAACTAAATCCAAAATTAACAAGATTAACTAAAAAAAGCAAATCTAAGCAACAAAATAAAAAAAACAATTAATCTACATCAACGATAAATCAAAGGCTATGCCGATCTACAGACCAATTAGATGCCGATGACGCTATTACCTCCCAAATTTAAAAGTTATCGTTGGATTTACCGCTTTGACTGTCCAATTTAATCAACTGCTAAAATCCAATGCCCTATGATGTCTAATTTCTTATTTTGATGCAAGGTACCGTTGATGATCAGAGGACAGTGCAGCCCATTCGATGACAAATCGTTGATGATGGAAATCTTGACCGCGTGCAATCTGATGATGCAGGGAAAGTCCTCCAATGTGAAAACTAAGCGATGCAGGAAGAGGACTAATCACTAGTGCAGAGAATCGGCGGGAGAAGTCAAACAACGGGTGGTGAAGGTAAAAGATGATGGAGATTTGAACTACCAACCATTGAAAATGGGCAGCGACAAAGGCTTTAATTCATATTGGAGGCAACATGGATGTAAACGGAGGTAGTGGGAGGTCAGCGTAGCAAGGCTGAAGTGATAAATGAAGCCAATTTGAATGCACAAAACGCTTTATATCCTCTAGAAAATGGCAGATCTGCCAGGTGTGATGATTAAATAGAGAAAAGACAGCCCGATGGTTGATGCAAGTGAAGGGAATATTCCTTGCCCACACAGATAGAGCATACCAGAGGTGTAGATCTTAATTTACTCCAATGGGACAGATGCTAGGCGTGCAGATGGAAGTATAGAGGACGTCGAAAACTACAGAGTATAACTGCCAGTTATGAATACAAGGACACTGACAAATCCCGTGAGATGAGAGATCTCATGAGATGACAGATCTCATGAGATGACAAGTGAACGATGTGAAATACTAGAAGACTAAATGGACAGTGGTGGACGATGAGCAAAAGGATTAACAAACAATGGCGAGCTCGGTAGGCGGTTACGAATGACGACATAGAAATATCTAACTTCGAGCTCAAACCTGTCGATGGATGATGAGTACCAGCGCGTGCTAGGTGAAACGACTGATAGGTACTTTGAGTATATTACACTTGAAATGTGACGAATACCAAGATGTGAAACTACAAGCGAGCATTCACATAGCCATGGCGGCAATGAAACGAAGGTTTACACAATAAATGAATGGCAGATGATGGAAAATGCAGAGAAGCAGTGACAGGGTAGAAACCAACATAGAGATGGCAGCGACAAGGAGATTTAGAACACCGTCAGTAGGAAAAAATTTGGTGTGTTGATGAAAGATATATGATGGTGATCAGGAATGGTGGTCGACAGAAAAGCAGAGGCTATGGCCCAGCGGGTAATATCATCAACCCTATGGTAAGAAAAGTATGCAAAAGGAACCAATGGACAATACTACGGCTTAGGATAGACATGCAAAACTTGATTTCCTACAAAACTTGATCACCAAAAATTTAGAATAATCATGCAAGCTGTGAGACATTTCCGATTTCAAATCCTGCAACAATGCACTCCCAAAGTTCTGCAGAATGAGAGTTAAAACATGCAAACTGTTGTAACAAACAAAACCTGCATTAACTAATGATTAGATCCTTGGAGCATGTTCACGTCGGGTTCACCAATGTAGATAAGGGAAAATTCAGATTTAATGTTTAATGAAAACAATAAACTAATTAATCCTATCAAGCACAATAGAGCACAAACTAGCATGAAAATTAAAACAAGAAAGCAAAGCAAACCGATCTCCAAGCTAGATTTGATTTATCTCCATTGCTCTTCTCCACCTGCATGAGAATGCAAGATTTTGAAGGGTTGACAATGGAAGAATGTTGAGTGCTCCTTCCTACGGCATAACGACTTGACAATGACAATAATAAATAGAGAGAATGATAGGTAGAGACGGAAGACTGATTTTGACAGAGTCTAGATGCTAGACGAATCAACCTCCTAAATGGATTATGAGAGGCCGTATTTATAGAGCCGTGACATTGACGAAGATAAGATTTGACAAGATTTGACAACTTCATTTTTAATTTAATAGTCATTATAGTCATTTGGCATTAGAAGTCATTATTTTCATAGACATTGTCATAGTCATAGGCATTTGGACATAGCATAAATCCTTCAAAGCTTGGTGTAGGACTTAGGCATTTGCAAATTGCTCGCATGACGAATTTGAGGGCATCATTATCCAGCAAGCAGGAAGGTATTACGAAAGGGAATCATGGAAGTCTCAGCGATCAGGTATAATCGTTTGGTGTTTTACTTCCTTTGTGTTTCATAAGATCTTTGGGTTTCATTGTCATTTATTGTTTATCATTTAAAACACTCCTAATGAAAACCTAAAAGAAATCCCTTATCTACACATACGATGATGAGAATTTGGGATTGTTAGACGGATTCCAAGATTTCATGGAAAAATGCATACAAGATTAGCCTAGTCTAGGGACCAAAATGAATTTTCAAGAACTCTTTCTGCCTAGTTGGTATAGAGTGCATAATGTTTCCCATTCAGAATTTGAATGTTGCTTGTGTCAAACAACACTAGAACATGTAAAAGGAAAAGTCACTTCTCAAAAGGAAATGTCGATAGGGCAGCCTATCTTCAACCATGCTAAACCAGTACCTACTCCAGAGATTGTAGATGCAAGCATGCAGCCAAAGGAGAGTGAACACATTATTGGCCCTAAATTTAAAGAACCTTCTAAATTTTGGATGCTCTACTTTGATGGATCTAAGTCCAAGCAAGGAGTGAGATTTGGATTTGAACTCATCAGTCCTACGGCTAAGAGCTACTTCGCTACTCATAGACTTTAATTTTATTGTTCTAACAACGTAGCAAAGTATGAGGTGCTAGTTCATGGTCTCCTAATGGCTCTAAGGAAGAAAGTTAAAATGCTACAAGTCTTCAATGATTCAGAGTTGGTAGTAAAACAAGTTAGAAAATTATATTCCTGCCATGATAGAAGGCTAGCAAACTATAGGCACAGAGTTTGGAATCTATTAGAAAGCCTAGATGTCTTTAATATCCAGTAATCCCTCACTCCTAAAACCATACTACTAATACTTTAGCTCAAGCAGCCAACACACTTCAACCACTTTCCTTATCTAGCCTGAAAATATTCACTATTGAGCTTATTTCCACCCAATTCGTGTCAGATAATGCCACTCATTTTTAGGTGTTCAATGATGATAAGCACATCTTGTAATTCATCACCAGTTTCTATGTGTTTTCTACTCAGATAACTGACAAAGCTGAGCTCGAAGAAGCTGAATTGGATATAGAAGGGGTCATCAATCTTAAAACGAACACCATTCCACGAGGTATGGTCCAGTTGGAGTGCATATTTGACCTAGATAAGATCCAAGACCAATATCAATAGGAAAAAAAGGACTCCATTAACAATCAATGTAACACCCACAACCTCAGGATAGTCGAGGAGGTTAACACTATGTTTATTGGTAAAGTATGTACGTCAAAAGAAAGAAAAGGAATAATTGATGCTTTGTAGAAGTATGAAGACATAGTGGCATGGAGCTATGAATATTTAAATACATATGATACCTCCATTATCACACACACTATTCCTCTTAGACTGGATGTCTGACCATTCCGACAATGATAGTGTCCTATCAATGCGTTACTGGAGCCCATCATCTACAAAGAAGTGTAGAAGTTGTTGTTAGCTAGAATCATCTTTCCAGTTAGGCACTCCACATGGGTGACTAATTTGGTCCTAGTTAGGAAGAAGAATGGAGAAGTCAGATTGTGCGTGGACTTTCACAACCTGAACAGAGCTTCAAAGAAGGATAACTATCCAGTGCCTTCATTGGATGAGGTATTGTAGATTTTTAATGGATCATAGATGATGTCCTTCCTTGATGCGTACTCTAGATACAACAAAGTGATGGTGCAATACGAAGATAGACAAAAAATCACGTTCACCACCAAGTGGGGTACCTTTGCCTACAGAAGAATGTCATTCAAACTCAATAATGTTGGCACTACTTTCTAGCATGCGATGGATATAGCCTTCAAGGATTTGATTAGAAAATGTATAATCATCTACATGGATGATCAATCTTACCATGTTCTTAAAAAGGTGAGTTGATCATGTTGTTGATTTGTGCAAAGTGTTTCAAAGGTGTAGAGAATTCAAGGTTTCCCTTAACCTAAAGAAATGCATTTTTCAGTGTTACTGAAGGCAAGCTGCTCAAGCACGTTATTTTAGAATGAGGGATTTCCATAGACCCCAAGCGCATTCAGTCCCTCTTGAAGATCCAATTGCCAGGTAACAAGAAAGAGTTGAAATATTTCTTTAGAAAGATAAATTTTGTCCAAAAATTTACTATGGGCTTTGCTGAAATCGTCAAGCCCCTCAATGCAATGTTAAAGCAAGACGCAAAAATTGAGTGGACCCCAAAAGCAAAGTAGGCCTTTGAAGAGATCAAGAAAACTATTGCTGAAGCACCTATGCTAGTCAACCCAGATTATCTGAAGCCCTTCTATATTTACTCATTTTCTTTAGACTATTTGTGTGCTAGCATTCTCACCCAAAAAGATGATGAAGGGAACGATCATCCAATTGCCTTCATGAGTGATCCCTTGAAGAATGATGAATTGAGATATCATAATGTGGAAAATCAAACATATGCTCTTGTTAGAGGGGTAAAGAAATTCAAGCACTACATCTTGCGGAACAAAGTGTTTGCCATTGTCCTTGATCTGACAGTAAAGACATTGCTGATGCAAAATGAGTTAGTTGAAAGAAGAGAAAAGTGGGTCACACTATTGTAGGAGTACAACATGGAAATTCAACCAATGAAACTAGTGAGAGGATAGGTCCTCACCCGAACAATAGTTGAGACAGTAGTTGAAGCAAGACCCGAGCTTACGGTTCAACAATATCATCTTGAAGATGTCTCTCCAGGAGAATGGTATGACGACATAGTCTACTAATTGCTAAACAAAAAATTTCCACCTCATCTCTAGGGTGTCCAAAAAATTTCTCTTCGTCTAAAAAAGTAGTAGCTACATGTTGCGAGGGTCCATACTCTGCAAGAAGAATCATGAAGGTGTCTACCTTAGGTTCCTTGGAAAAGAAGAAGCAACGAGAGTGCTAAAATAGTTCCATAAAAATTTTGGTACTGGTCATGGATTGGGTCCCTCTGTACTCATCAAAATATGTGAGTAGGGTACTACTAGGTGACTATCTTCAAGGATTCCCATAGCCATGTTCACATGTGCCATGTTTGTCAAACTAACATGACCAGGGAAAGGAACTTTGTTGTCTTTCTGCAACTAGTCTTGGAGGTAAGACCATTCATGCAATGGGGTCTCGACTTCATTGGTCTGGTAAGCCCACCATCATCTATGGGTCACAGGTACATTCTAACTGCCTCTAATTATTGTACTAGATCAATAGAAGCTATTGCATGTAGACATTGCAATACAAAGGTATTTATCAATTTCCTTGAAATTTTTATTTTAAATCATTTCAGTTGCCCATATGCATTAGTTTGTGATAATGGCCCTACCTTTTCCTCACTTAAATTTTCTAGTTGGGCATTTGATTATGGCATTTCCCTCAAATTTTTATCCAACTACTACCCTCAGGGCAACAGCCTAGCTGAATCCACAAATAAAAACTTGATCACTCTCATCAAAAAGTTACTCGATAGGAATTCCAAGGACTGGCATACCCAACTCCATTTTTCCCTTTGGGAAAATCACATGCGCCATAAGGCCTCCTTGGGAAATTCCCCATTCCACCTCATCTATGGCCTAGAGCGTATATTTCCCATCCACCTCAAGATCCCCACCCTCCAATTCATTAATACCTTCTATGAAGAAGGGGATCAAAGAGAAGCTCACTTAGCTGAGTTACTTCATTTGGAAGAAGTGCGTGATCATGCCATTAAAAATTTCACCAAACATGGAATCGTCGAAAGATGGTTTGATCGACGTGCCAAAGTCAAGGCCATCAGAATTGTTGATCTAGCCATATGTTGGGACAAGGCCCATGAGAAGAAAGGGGGACATGACAAATTCAACAAGCTCTGGCTTGGCCCCTTTCAAATTATTGAAATCCTCAGAGATAATGCTTTCCAGCTCAAGACTTTAATTGATGAGGATATCTCATTTCCTGTCAATGGGTAGCACCTTAAACATTATTTCCAATCCTGATCTCTCCCGATCTATTCTTGTAAATAACTATATATAGGTTAGATTAGGTGGCTTTTGTTTGTTTGTTTTGTTTTGTTTTGTTACTTTGCTTCACCTTTGTTTTGCTTTTTTCTCGGCCACTCTTGTCTTGTTGAGGGTGTTCTTTATTTCTGCTATGGTGGTCATGATTAGTTTGACGAATGATGCAATATGTTGTTTGCTTTTAGTATTCTTTGGATAAGTGTTCACTCTCAAATATTGGTATTAGATTGCTACCATAGAATGGTCTCCTCATTTGAACTTTGACTTGACTTAGAACCCGACCCTTAGTTGAATCTTCCTTTTACGTTCATCTCAGATCTTGCACAAAACACACATTAATTGTTTCCAAAGACTTGTATAGCAGTTGTTATGTCGACTTAGCAAGCAAAAAATCTTAAATCTGCTCCAGTGACCACTATGATTCCCAAACCCATAGTAGGCTTTGATGCTTACACGGTTGAGCAAAAGAAGAAAGTATTAAAAGAAATATTGAAAGAAAAGAAAAGAAAAAGAAAAATGTTGAAATCAAGAAACCGTATGGGTGTGCAGATAACTCTACTGAGGCTATGGATGGTCGACTAGTAGTAGAGCAATGTTCGTGGAGTCACAATGACAAATTTGTTGAGGCTATGGATGCTTGACTGGCAATGGGGCAATGTCCAGGTTACTTTTGGGGTTAGACGATTCATGTAGCTTGTTAAGTTTGATTAGCTGCCACTTGTCATAGTTTCTAAGGAAAGGGAATGAATTCACTATACGTACACACTTCTGAGATGTTTCGTGGGTTGATTTAGCTAAGGATCTAGTTCTTCTAGTCCACTTTTGGAAGTCGACCCCTAGTCTATGAAACCAAAGATTCTGGGTTTAGAATGAGTATTTATCCTTAGAATGCTCAAGAGCGTTCCCCAACAGAGTTTCCATTTTTTGTGTCTTTAGCACACACACCCCATTCAGAATGGGGAACCTCTCTTTTCATTTTTCTAGGTCACTTTTGTCGTTGCCTAATTTTGTGTGCCCCCTATTTTGCATCCTAAGTGGTTGAGGAAACTTAGAAGAGTTACTTTGAGTTGACCATATTTTGCTACCCTCAAATTTTCAAGGCCTTAGTCCTTTGCAATATTTCCTTGGTTGTTTTCCTTCAATCTTTAAGGTTGAGGTCCTGCGAGCAACGTGGGTCCACCCATCAGGGCCGCTCCATGCAGGTTTCCTTAGCTCCCCAATTGTTCCAAACAGCTTTCACATGGCGACCTTCCACACCCTGGGACCTGTAACATGGTTTGCTCTTTTCATTGTCAGTCATTCCAAACAATTAACTTTTGACTGTCGTCCTCTCAGCAGATTCCACCTCTCCTGTTGTTGTTTTCAAAATTCATGTCCATCAATCCTAAATGTTGTCATACAAGCATTGATGAGGGGCATTAAATGATCAAAATTTTATAAATATCCCACCTTGAGCTATCATTTTCATCTGTCAATAGTTTAGAAATGAGTTAGAGAGCCTCTTGCGAGCACTGTTGTCACACTTGCCAAGTTCATTCACCGATTTGAAGCATCGACTAGCTGTTTGTTCATCCATCTTTATTGGGCTTCATAGGTTAGTCATCCGCCCTGTGCCCTATTTCAAGTTTTCTTTAAATTCTACAAAATTTATAATCCTTGAAAGAAAGCTTAAAATCAACTAGATTAAACCTCAACGGATAAAACCCATATCTTCAAATCTTGGGAAAACCTTTGCAACCCCTCATAGGCGACTTGCAGAACTAGATTTCCCTATGGTCATTCTTCAACCAAAGCGTTCATGCCCTACAGGCTCACAATCTAGCCAACATCATCACCTTCCTTTTATAATGCTTAAACTTTAAACAAAAAACACTCTCACTGGGTCCACCCTCGTGTGAGGGTGCCCCTAATTGCCTATCCTGAACTCAGTCAAAATTCATCAACCCAAACAAAGATCCTTTAACCCCTCTCGGGTCCGCTAGCATGGGCTTCCACCTATAGAATTCCCTTTGGGCTTCGATGATCCAAATGACCATTTGACCCCACCTTTTTTCCCATGGACCCTGCCTCATTGACAGCCGATCAAACTCAACCTTGCCGAAATATTCAAGTCTTGATCCATTGCGAAGGTCTCCGTGTGGACCTCCATCTACATATTTCTACCCTAACTTCACTGTTTGAAATGACTTTCATGACCCGTCCCTTTTCCTATGGGCCTCTACTATCCAATCCGCTGCCTGGATCAAAACAAAGCAAGTTATACAACGTGGATCATCCTAGGCAAGGTTTCGCTGACCATTCATCACTGTTTGAAATGACCACTCAAGATGGTGAGGTAATGAAGCTTTTCTAGTGGTCAGGCCCTAGCCTCACATCTTTTGTTCGTTCTCTTGAGTTCCCTAAATGACTAAGTCTAAGCTTCCCTGCGAGCCTCGCCCCATGGACTTCCATCCACAGACTACCATGGCAAGTTTTTCATTCAAATAGTCTTTACATGATGCCCTTTGTCCTACAGGGACCCACACTTTCCATCTCCATCTGAACCCAAATGAAAACAAACAAGTGCCAAACCCTAGGTGGACCACCTCTTGCAGGTGGCCGTTTGTGGACTTTTGTCTTGCTCCCTCCATTCTGAAATGTCTGTAGACTTTTGTCGGCCCGCTATGCAAGACAAAACCTCATCGTTTTCCTTCGATTGTCAGTGAACAATTAAAGTGTGTGCCTCCTACAGACCCAATAGTGTAGACCTCCCCAGCCAAACTTTTGTCCCTCCTATGCCATTTCAAATAGCTGACACCCAACGTCTCCCCACACCTTCCAACCCGCAATAGCTTGAGCTCTGAATGAACTATGATGTCACCTTTTGAGACCATGGGTCTTGCATGGCAAAATGTCACTTGTGGGATGTTTCCCTGCAAGTTCCATTTCAACTGTGGAGCTTCAAACAACCAAGCTACCCTCTATTTCCACATGCTTAAAAGATAATTCTTATACCTCCTAATCTTCAAAGTGATCTTGACCCATGTGCTAAAATGGATTGACCTCCCTAATGAACCCCACCTCATGACCTAACCTTGATGCGGGTTGGGACATGTGGGTTGTCATGCCCTGATTGTTTTCCCTTTTGTAGTTGCCTTCAGAAAGGTTGTTAGCCCAGGGAAGTCTGCACCCCTGGGCCCACACTACTATAACTTCCACAAATGAACATTTAATGATGTTCCAAAAGAAATGTTAGGATCTTTAAGTGATGAATTATCTAATCTAATTCTATTTTGCAAGGTTTTGGCTAATGTTCATCATGTTTTTATTTTTAAATATGCTTACGACTCTCTTTCCTACAGAATATATGGAACCAACTGTGGGACCCTCCGAGGTAGCCGTAGAAAATGAAAAGTGAAAGAGACCAGCTAAAGCATCCCGAGGGAAAGAAGATAAAGACCAAATGAAATACAAGTTCCAAGGGCAACCCCTCAAGTCTAAGGTCACCACAGATTGGAAGGAGATCTCAGATACTAATCTGGGACATATTGATATCGATGAATTCAAGAAAAGGTTCTAAATCAACCCCACGCCATAAAATGCTAGAAGGATTAGAAGCAGTGGATTGGCCAAGGTTGTTGGATTCCCACCTTCCCTCATATTAGCTAATCTATCTTCCAAGTCAATAGGGAAGACCTTCCACATCCCTAACTTCAATGAGATGGAGGAAACATCCAAATAATATGACAAGTAGATGTGGGACGTTGATCCCCTCAAGTGCAAGAAGCTTATCAACCAATACTAGCTGAAGGAGAAGAGGGGAAATACAAAAAAGTGCCCCAAGAGCTCTTACGAAGTGATTTCTATGAGGATTACCATGACTTGGTAGCCCTATTGAGCAGAGCTATGGGCCTTACAACTACATCCTTCTTTCAGGAATGGATGCTATACTTTGTAGAACAAATAATCTGAGGGGAAACCAAATTGTACTGGGCTGGGATGATTAGTAATTGCTTACACGAATAATTTGTGGAAGTAAAGAGAACCTCGTAGTTTGACATGACATCATACCTGGTCTATTTTATTTCCAACCATGTCCAATACAAGGGACTATTTGTAGCACCAAATCCAGCTCCAAGAAGGGAACTAAATGTATATGACAAGTACCCTTAGCTCCAATACATGAATTTCAAGAAGGACTACTATAGAGTCAATGACGCCTTCATAGGCCATATTATCAGAATGCTTGAAGGTGACTTTGAAAGAAGGGTCTCACATAGTGCTAATGCTCTCATCCACTGGTTTGGCTTTCTGTTCATACAATTTTTGAATTTTATCTACATTCAAGCTCAGGGTTTCTCAAAGAAACCATATAAGTTGCCCCGATACCCAAATGATCAGCTGGTACAACTTGAACTTTCTCGACAGCTAAAATGATCACATTCCCTCCTAAGAAACAAGCATAAGGAAAGCATTCCCTATCCCCTCTCCTTCATCCAAGGAATGTATGAACTCCACAAATCCCAATGTGTGGAGTATTCTAACAAAGAACTTGTGAAATATAACCTGGAGCTCCACACTGCTCAATCGTGGATGGATCCATACGACAAGCTCTTGAAGATGGTCGGGATTGAATATGCCCACCTACATAATGTTGAATACTTTTGGGCCAACTACAGAGATGACAAGGAGGTTCGTATGTGACACTACATGCACATGATGACATACTTTGTTAAAATAGTGAACTTGTTTCTAGTGCCAGATCAGATAGTTGAAGAACAAAATACGGTAGGAGATCTGAGATATGATGTTGTTGCCAACCTGCCACTGCTGTTAATTGACTGGAATGAAGAAGAGCTTAATGACCTCAACATTCTAATGAATCCCATTGAGGCAAGAACCAAAGAATGGATTGATAGGAAAATAGCACAATTGAGGCTATAGGGATCTACCCTGACATATGGTGAGCTTAAAGACAAGTTGGGAAGCGAGACCGACAGTGGGATCATTGCTACCCCATTTGGAGAAACTTTGAAATCTCCTCCAACCATAAGGTCAAGAAAGAGAAAAGAAACAACTGAATGCCAGCCTAAGACCAAGGTATACTCAAGGAAGGCCTCAAAAGGTGAACCTTCCAAGAAACCAAATAAATTAGGTAGTTTCATGGAGATTCCCACCATCCAAGAGGACCTGCTCCATGAAGGAGAGGAACAAGAGGCTGAGCAACCAAAATCCCCACCTGCTTCCTCCACACTTTCTTCCCTAGCCACAACTGCTACTACTACTACTATTGCTCCTCCGCCTGCTTCTTAGGTGATGGTTTCCACCTCTCCACCCGCAGTGGACATTTTAGTTCACCTTGCCTCCACCCCACCTACTGCACAAGTATTGGTAATAGATTCTTCCTCTGCCACCATTTCCCCACTCTCTTCCTCATCCATGTCTCCATCATCTCTCCCACTAGATACTACAATGATGCTAGTTCCTACTCTCTCGCTCACAAAGGCTTTCATTGAACACATGCAAAATATCCCAATGGAGTTGTTTGGAGTGTTAATGAACCTAGCAATACAAGTTGTCTTACCATAGGTTGTTGCTAACCTTCTTGTCCCTCCTCTTCCAACTGAACCACCCGCAATGGAGGCGACAATGCAAATATATGAGGAGTTTGAGAGGGAAGCTACCAAAGAAATGGAAGAAGAGGCGGATGATTATCATGAGCATCCAAAATACCAGCACCTAGTAATTGATAAAGTGGTGTGTGAGGAAGAAGAGGAAGAAACAAAATCATCTGAAAAAGACACTAAGGAGCCAGGCATAAAATATATTGTGGAAAATTTTTACCTAGAGCTCGAGGAAGAGTTGGATGAACAACTGAAGGACGTAGGAGAAGAAGTCGGGAAACAACCCTCCAATGAAGAGAAGAATACAAATGAGAAAATGGAGGAAGACATTGAGCCTCCAACTGGAGATCAAGATAAAATCCCCAAACATGATAAGGGGATTCCTCTTTCAGAAGAGCAAGAAGAAGACAAGCCTGAAGAAGAGGCTGAAGTCATAAGGAAAATCCAAGAATAAAAGCATCATGAAGAACATGGGCACGAACAAGAGGAAGAAAAGAAGACCACTAAAGGGAAAGACAACCCCAAGGAACATGCAGCTACTGAATGCCCGAGAAAGAAAACTTTATTCATCTGGGATTCTGATGAAGAAAAAGAAGAAAAAATAGAGTATGAGACCCCGACTAGTAAGAAAATAGAAATCTAACCTATTCAAGAGGAAGAGGGTGATCGTGAATCATCGAAAAGGGAATCTCCAATGTTTGAATGGCTCAAGAGGTAATTGGATAAGAAAACCTTGACCTTGATGGATCCAAAGGAAAAATTGGAATTCATTCTGGCTAGGGCACAAATAAGTACAAAGAAAAAAAAGAAGTCAAAGGTCAGATCCCACCTGACGATGGATGTATCCTGATCTAGGACAGTGCAAATAGCCACCATAGTGATGGGAGAAGAAGGGGTCAGTTATAATATTTTTACCTTTGATTTGGGGACAACTACAAGATAGCAGAAAATTGACCATCTTCAGGGATTCATTGCCATCATTGTGCACCAAATGAATAAGGATAAGACCTCTAAGGATGAATTAAAAGCACAGGTGGCAGATCTAACAACTTATATTTAGCAATGGTCATTGGCTGAGGAGCTTCCCACCACATCATCAACGCCACCACAATTGTTGTCCAAGGACCACATTGATAAGTTGGAGAGAAGAAAGAATTGGACAAAGGCCACGAAGGACTATTTCCAACAAGTCCTCTATAATGGAAACATGGGCATTGGTCATGTTTTCAATACAAAAAAAATCATGGAGTTGCAGAAATATCTTGAGGGCACGAAGAAGTTTTGCATTGACTTCCCTGAGCTATATAGGATTACATATCCTAAAGTTGAGGAAATCCTCAAGATGCTCGAAAGAACATGGGAAAAAGAGCTTACTCTAGTGAAGGATGAGCATTGGCTCGTGGAAAAATAGAAATGGGGCCTTGATCACATGAAGGAAATATTAGAGTGGGTGCTCCATGAATTGGAACAAGATATCGACTGGGCTAAGGAAACAAGGATGACTTGTGGAGAGTATTTGAAGTTGATAATAGATTTTGACATGCCCGCCGTTGAGCTCAACCCTAAGAAGATAAATCCCTACTTCCATAAGAAGATGGAAAGTGGAACTATAGAGGTGCTCACAACAGACTTTATGGGTTTTTCTGCTCAAGCCTTTTCCTAATCTAAGCAAGTAAAAGAAAATACACCCAAGTGCTACAGAGATTGGGACACACTCACCAAACAATCCATAAAATTGAACTTTCAAGTTCTTCAATCCGATATTATGGAGTGGAGGAAGCTTAAGGCATTGATCAAAAAATTTGTGGAGTATGCCACCATCAAGAAGAATGAAGGAAATCCTGTGATTGAGGATGAATTCCTCACAAAGTAGCTACAACAACAGGAAATCAAAAAGAAGACAAAAGAGCTACAGTGTTGCTCACTAGAGGACAAAATAGGATAAAAGACAAAGATGTAATTTTATATTGTAAAATATTTGGGGGTAGGTGAAACCCTATTTTGTAGTGAATCTTGGCCACATAATGAGATTAGATCTTGGCCATTGATTTTTCTTTTTGGACACTATAAATAGGGGGTTTCCTCTCATTTTCAAGAGAGAGTTGAGTTGTTGTAAAGACATGTTGGAATTTTAATAGAAATTCATTGATTTAGCGGATTTTTGAGTTCCAAATTTATGTTGCATGATTCTTCTTCTCATAGTTAGTGAATTTAAGTAGATTAACTTTGTTGTTCTATATGTTTTAGCTTGCTTTAGTAGTTTAGTTAATGTTATTTATTGGTTTTGAAGAATTATGTTGTGTGTTGGCAACCTTCCTTGTCCATACTTTTATGTTTGTTAATGATAAATAGTTGTGTAAAGTTAGACTAGGCATTAATTGATAGTTGCACTAAACTTCCATATTTTATTCATGCTTATGGTGAATGAATGGTTGAAAATCTACAATCTGTAGAAGATTGCACTAGTTTCATGAGACTGTGAAGTGATTTGGTTAAGTGGAACTTAGTTTAGGAAGGTTGTATGCAGTAGGGTTCTCCATTATCATTATTCATTGTTAGTTTTAGGTCTAAGAAGTTTCTCTCTTCCCTACCCCTTTTTCCTTTTTTTTAGTAGTGACTTTGAACAAGGTTCATTGCATATTGTAAAGCCAAATCTAAAGTTGAAATAGGAGTTCTAGACTATTGTTCGAACCTACAACAATTTTGCAATCATTTTCCCATCTTAAGAACTCCATTGGAAGAACCAATTCTCCTCCAACTTAACTAACGTAAGTTTACGCTATGATTACAAGCAAGATCACATCAAAACAACTGAGACATTCCAAGCAAGTCATAACCTGACAGCTGAGAGACCTTGGGGTGATTTTTAGCAACTTGTTAGAGATTTCCTTTCAAGAGAGGTAGTGCACCTATGCATTACCTGGGTTGAGAATCAACAATCCCCTCAAGCCATCCTATTACCCTAAACCCTAAACCATAGAGCCATCATTTTTTCCTAGGCCCTTAATGAAATTTGGTTTCCTTGGGCAACGTCACCAAATTTTATTCACTTGAACCATTTCATTTTGTCCTATCACCCTAAATTGCAAATCGATGTCTTAAGGGGTCCTAATATGACATTATTCAAAATGAAGAATGTGTCACACCACCTATGAGGATGTTTGCATCTAGGATGCAAATCGTTGTTGATGATGTCAAGGCTATGGATGGGATCTTAGATGAGCATCAACAATGACTAGAGGAGAGGAGAAATTTTGATTCTGAAAAAGGAAAATGCAAAGAAATGAAGATATGCAGTAGAGAGCCACAACAGTTTCTAAATTAAGACAATGATCTTAAATAGTTATGAATTTATGAATTTGGTTTGATGGATATTTTGTGAGATGAATTTATAAATTTGGTTGGATGGATATTTTTAGTGATGTGAATTTATGATTTTGGTTCTAGATGGATATTTTTAGTGACATGAATTTATGAATTTGGTGGAATTTATGAACTTATAATGATGAATTTATAATAGTATATATTTTATGACTATCTACTAGATCATGATTTCTCCTGTTGGAAAATTGTAATATATATATGTGTGTGTGTGTGTGTTAGACATAAAATGAGCTTTTTGTGAATGTTTCAAGTTTATTTTTTAGTATGTACATGTATTAAAATTGCATATAGTTCTAGATATTAAATTTTGAAATATGTATGCACATGCTCAAGTTCAATCAATGTATATGTATGTGTATGTATATGTATGCACATCCTAGTTAAACAAACTTGCATGTGCATTTCAAATTTAACTATTTCTTGTAATTTTTTAAGTTTGTATGTTAATTTTATATAATTTAATGTAGGTGCACACTTATATCTGATATCATGGATCATTTTAACATTGATGATATCATCAATCCACCACCTCAGCCACCTCCAACTCCCCCTCCACCTCCCCCTCCACCCACTCAACCTAATATCCCACCTCCAACACTTGTTGCATCTAATGAGGCTCACTTGCAAGCATGCATAAATGATCAGGTTGCATCAATACAAAATCAAATCAATGCTATGCAGAATCCAGCATTGATTCCACCACATGTGATACATTTTACATTTACGATGCAAAAGATTGTGGATGCCATCAAGACTATTGATTTTGATCTAAATAGGCATCAACGAGAGAGAGAGAGAGAGAATATGAGACAATTTTATGCATACGGTCTCTCTTATAAAAAAAATTTAGACCTTAAAATAACAAAATCCCACCTAGCCCCTTACTTTCTCAACCCTGTTACTCGGCAATCCATTCCTCCTAATAAATCTATAATATCCATGAGGTGGTGCATACATCCATGGATGAGTGCACATTTTTTGGATCGATGGTATATGGTTTTTGATAGTTCACCACATGCTTATCGGGAGTGCCCATTGTATTTTTTGAGGAAATTGTATGTAGAGTTTGTTATGGGGAAAAATCCCAATTATTTTGATTTTAAATAATTTCAAGGTGTTGGCGGCGACATGCCACAACATAGGTTAGGGGCAAGGGTTGATCCCCAATGTACCATGCATGCACAACCCCTTGTTGTTGCTCATGGTCCTCCCATTCCCGCACCTGTGCATCTTTGAGTGGTGGTCTCAACATTAAGATCCCTTTGTACACTCGTGGGAGACCTTGATCAATATGATTTTGTGATAGCAGATAGAGAGCATAGAGATGATGATGACGGAGGAGTGTTTTATGGAGCTGGTTTGAGTACCACTCTAAGAGTGTCGAGGCCCATACCACATGTATGTACTAGTTGCCATAAATTATGCTATGGACCTGATCAGGCCACACCTAGTTCAAGTGGATGTGGAGATTTTGGTGGTTCATTTGGTCGCATCAGTTCATTTGTAGAGTTTCTTATAGTAGACCATCACCTTGAGGACACTGCGACATAGGTATAAATATGCATCTACACATTCATTTTATAAGAATTTTTATGAATGTATATATCAAAGAAAATTTTGCAATACATTTTAACATTCAAACTATTTGGTGTACATATGACACTAACGATGGGGCAATCATCTGCTCCATTAGTACATACATCGACACCAGTCCTACTCAGCAACCCTTATGGGGTATTTTGATTTCATTTTTTTAAAATTATATATGAAATTATTTTTAACTTGAGTTTTAAATTTATAATTGAATGATGAACATATGTTTAAAATATTTATGTTGGTTTAGGCAAGTCAATCGGCTTCCATGATGATTCCACCCAAGGGGTCAAGTCAAGCACTCCTCCACTATCGGGTGTCATAGATCAGGGGTAGATACATTTATATTGTAAATTGTTTAACTTACATTAGAATATATAGAATTATGAATTTTGAATTAACTATATATGAAATGTGCATGTAC
The DNA here is from genome assembly GCA_007258455.2 of Sequoia sempervirens. Taxonomy (NCBI): domain Eukaryota; kingdom Viridiplantae; phylum Streptophyta; class Pinopsida; order Cupressales; family Cupressaceae; genus Sequoia; species Sequoia sempervirens. The sequence goes on along the minus strand of VDFB02058242.1, from coordinate 466,753,186 downwards.
ACTTGTAAATATTATAAGCGTTAAATGTCTACATGTATGTCTAGGTTGATACCACAATGAGAATGGGCATCGAGCAAACATTAGATGTTGTGGCTACTCATGAGGCCTCTGATTTTTTGGTTTTTAAAAAAAAATTCTACACAAAATGTGCAAACTTGAATATATATATTTTAACCTAATTCAAGTATACATGCTTTAAATTTGATCTTGTAGGACTTTGTTAGTGCGACTTTTAGACCTAACCCAAACATAGTTACTCCTCTGGGAGGACATACAAAGTAGGCTCCAGATATCATGGTAATTTAATTTTTTTATTATATTTAAAGTCAATTATAAATTATATATTTTGAATATAACTTTAATTTTAAATTTCAAATTCAATATATATATATATATATTGTGATCTAATACATGTTTTAAATTCTTTTTCTTTTATAGTATGAGACACATCTTGTAGTTGAGCATGTACAAACAGGTCTTGGAGAAGAGGGTGCACAACCTCATAATACAATATAATTAAAATATGATAAATTATAAATTAAATTGAATTAAATCATTTTTAATTGTAGACTTACGTCTAATTTTAATTTTATTTGTCTTGTTTATGTAGATTGATTCAGATAATTTAGAGGTTGGTTCAGGTGCACCAGAGCATCTAGACCTAGATATGATAGTAATTTGATTTTATGATGAATTATAAATTAAATTTTCATTAAATCATTTTTCATTGTCTTACATCTAATTTCATCTTTCTCTTGTACAGAGTGTTTCAGGTCATCCACATAGTCTGCATGGCATGAAGAGGTCTCTTGATTATAGAGACAACACATTAACTAGAAACATGATTTTATGGGTTATATTTATTTATTTCATGGACTACATTTTTAGTTTCTCATGTACTCTATTGGACTTTATATTTCATGGCTCAAGTACTTAGTTGGACTTTAGTTCATGGGTTGTACTATGATGGACTTTATTTCATGTGCTTAATATATTGGTTTCATGCACTTAATATGTTGTAAATTATGGACTTTATTATTGTTTGAAATTTTAATTTACACATGTACATTTATGCATTTTATGTTCATCTTCAAGACATTAATATAAGACGTTAATGTGAATTTAAATATAAATATGAAATTAAAGTTGAAATTAATAAGACATTTTAATATTTATACTTTACAAATTTAGTGATCTCATACATGATATACATGATATGTACATTCAATAATTAGCGATAATTAGTCAATGAACTTATTCAATTCACGTCAATCAATAATTAGTTTATAAATAATAATTTACAAACAAAAGCAATTTGTTTATATACTAGAAAGGATAAAATTCTAAGAAATAAACAATACCATACAAGATTAGAGAACAAAAGCATTAATAAATTCTATAAATAATAGCATCCAACACTAATTTATAAGCTTTCCAAACAAATAATGGCATCCAATACTAATTTATAAGTTGTCAAAACAAATAATGGCATCCCATACTAATTTATAAGCTATCAAAAAAAATAATGGCATCCAATACTAATTTATAAGTTGTCAAAACAAATAATGACATCCAATACTAATTTATAAGTTTTCAAAACAAATAATGGCATAAAATACTAATTTATAAGCTGTCAAAACAAATAATAGCATCCAACACTAATTATAGGTTGTCTTAAGGGGTCCTAATACGACGTCTTAAGGGGATCAAAGAAGAGTATAATTGAATATAAATAATAAGTGATATTAACAAGTATTATAAGTTTTCGGGTGAGTCATCATAACAAATGATATAATTAAGTATAATATTTAGGATATGTTCTAATACGACACGTCTTAAGGGGATGTCTTAAGGGGTCATAATATGATGTCTTAAGGGGATCAAAGAAGAGTATAATTGAGTATAAATATTAAGTGACATAAACAAGTATTATAAGTTTTAGGGTGAGTCATCATAACAAATGATATAATTAAGTATAATATTTAGGATATGTGCTAATGTGACACGTCTTAAGGGGATGTCTTAAGGGGTTCTAATACGACATCTTAAGGGGATCAAAGAAGAGTATAATTGAGTATAAATATTAAGTGATATAAACAAGTATTATAAGTTTTAGGGTGATTCATCATAACAAATGATATAATTAAGTATAATATTTAGGATATGTGCTAATACGACACATCTTAAGGGGTCCTAATACGACGTCTTAAGGGGATCAAAGGAGAGTATAATTGAGTATAAATATTAAGTGATATAAACAAGTATTATAATTTTTGGGGTGAGTCATCATAACAAATGTTATAATTAAGTATAATATTTAGGAAATGTGAATCCACTTCCACGTCTTAAGGGGATGTCTTAAGGGGTCATAATACAACGTGTTAAGGATATAATTGATTTAACAATAATTTATGCATGATATTTAGTGATTATACAATCAAATATAAAGTTTCAAAGTAGGAAAACATGCACATTTAACAAACAGAATATATAGAATATTGATTTTGATACATAGAAGTACATAGAGTACATAACTGTGTATGTACATTTATTTTTAATTTGTACAAAATGTTTAATTTCGTATGTATATACATATATGTCATCTCAAAACAATGTTTACAAAATTTGGGTATGCCATCTCAAGAATATCTCAAACTCGTTTCAAGAATGTAATAGGTCTTCACACCACCTGATATAAAAAAAGGTACAAGAAATATCAATGAAATCATAAAATCATGCATATTTTAATTTATATACAACTATCTATATGTACACAACTCAAGTACCTTCATTTAAAAGTATTCCACACATGTGTGTAGGTTGAATCCAGACAACCTCTCCTTTTTGTTTCAAAGTATGAGATCAATGCAATGATGGCTTAAGGATATGAAAAGGATAATATATCAATTTTAACTATTAATGTACAAGCAATATCAATATGTAATCAAAACATGTATTGAAATATAATTTAACTAATAATTACCTATTAAGTATTTTATGTTGTCTAGGTTGAATCTACATGGACTAGATCCTTTTTGTGATTATGGATTAAGGATCTAAAAAAGGACAATTTAAATCAATTTAAACTAATAACACACTTGACCAATATCGAAACATGTATTTAATCTATTTAAAAGTACAATATAAAAATAAAACTATATTTACATGTATTTACTTATTCCATTGCACCATCTGCATCCTCTCTTTTTTGCAATGCATCTATGATTATCTCATGCTCTTCCATAGAAATTATCTATAGTACTTTATTTGTAGATCTTCCATGATACTGATCTAGTTTTATATTTTTTGCCACCACCAAATGTGAATAATGTATAATATTTTTATGTGTTTCATAATATTTAAATGCAGGTAGACCATTCTTCCTTGTCAGGTATTTTCATAGCCAAGTGCCAACAACCAACATCGATCCTTTTGAAAAACATGAAAACCATCATCAAATAAGTTCTCAAAATTTTCTTAAGGGGATCAAAGACTTGTTCTAAAAAATTGCTTAAGGGGATCAAAAACTTGTTATCAAAATTTGCTTAAGGGGATGTCTTAGGGGATCACCGTACCTATTGGATAATGATAGCCATCATCATCTTCTTGAGGTGATATTAACTTATGTTTAGTCTCCACACAATGAGCCAATCAATATTTTGTTTCCTCTTCATTCCCCTCAGATGCAACAACAACATACACATGTCCTGCAAACAAAATTTTATTTAATAACTTGCGCATATCCATATAAATAATTTAGTATTACAAAATAACTTAATAAAGTGAAATAAAATTAAATAAATTGAATTAAATTACCTTCTTGAACAAGGTTTGAAACATGGTCATAGTCTTCAGATGCAAACACTTGATAATTTTCTTCAATAGTTCTTTCATACTAATCATGTGCTTGTGCAGGTGTCAATGATCTTTGCTCCCACTATTCAACCCATTCTGTATTTTCACATGCTTCCCAATCTCCTGAGATACAAAACTGGAAAAAACATGCAAGATCCCTTGTCTAGATAGTTCATGTTCTTGTTGTCGAACTCTTAAATGAATTCCATTTAGTAGATCCACTGATTGTCTCACAGTCAACTCTAGGTAAAATGTTCTCTTCTTCAACCAACCAAAAGAATCGATGAACTATAGAGAACTCACTCGAACCAGGTGTAGATAATCTTGTATTACACCAACTCAAAATCCTATGTGCATCTTTAAATTTTATTGCATCCTCAAATTTTAATTGTTCTCCAACAAGAATTCTTTTGAAACACGCACCATCTCCATCATACTCTCCTTTACCATGCCTAGCTTCAAAAAAACTCCATATATGTTGGACATTAAGTTCCTTGTGAACCCTACTTAACCAATAGAACATTCAAGCATTCTTGAACTACTTTGTACAATTATCTGACCATATGAGGTGTTCTTTCGTCTGGATTCCTCTTTCTCTTAAGTTTCTATTATATATATTGAAACAGTATTGAACAAACTCTGACGAGTGTAACCGGTTTTCACTCAAATAAAAATGATACTCCCTCAAAAAATTTCTATCTTAAATTCTTTCATCTGCATGTCTATAAACAATATGGATAGACATAGCTACTGGCACTGAATTATAATACTGTGATTGAATTTCCTCTTGTGGAGCTAGAGTATAATTTTCCACAAAATCAGCCACTAAAAGTATAGTACCTATTGGAAATGTGTTTCTACATGCACGAAATTGGCTATCAAGCCATCGAGCATGTTGAGAGTGCATGACATTTTTTGGTACAATATTATTCTTAAATTCACTCATGAATGCATGCACACTAAATTTTTCTGTAACTAAATCACAACGCTTTCCTATTTTTCCATCTTTTAAAGAATAGTGAACATTCTTAAATCTTTTAACATCTACTAATTGTTGTCCAAAATCATTATCAACATTTTCATGCATACAAATTGTTAAGAATGAAATATTTCCACAGATAATGCATTGTCTAGAAATACAAGAACTTGAATAAAAAAATTTACCATTAGATCTTTCACAAAACAAACTTGAAATAAACTCCCTTATTGCTTCAAGTGGAATATTAATACCACCTTCCTATATAATCATGTCAGTATGCAAGGTTCAATGTATATATCGAAAAACATCATAAAAATAATGAAATCAAAAATGTGTTTTATAAATGTAAGAGGGGGACCACCGCATGCAAGACCCCAGGTCACAGAGGTTCAAGATGCGAGAGGCTACCCTAACTTACCTTAGCTAAGTGTATTTTTTAGGGTATGTAAGGAGAGGGTAGTGAGGACCATAGGGCCTCTCAGCTACTCAATAGGCCCAAGATGAAAAAAGAGACTAGGTGAGTTGGTTTCTAGGCTTAACACTTCATCTCAAAAATCTCTTTGTCCAAGGACAAAAGTGCGAACTTTGGATGACAGTGCAACACACTAGCATCTCAAAAGTGCATTGTAGTTTGTATGGCCAGATAATGACAAAGATAAGGTCAAGCCACTACAAGCTAACTAAGGGGCCAAAATGACAAAACTAGGTAAATTAAATAATCTATAATATTGTAAAGAAAATAAACAAGAGTGATAAAGATGAGGAGAATCTCACCAATGAAATCGTTCACTAACTAATCCTCCAAGATTTCTCACACCTATACATAGCAAGAGAAATAATTTTAGGGGGTGGCAGTAGAGGGGTCTGCCTTAGTACTACAAATAGTACTATGCTACTCAAATAAATGATAGAGGAGAGGAGAGGGAAGCTTACCACCTCCACCAAGAGCACTTAAGGCTACTTGGGGGAGAAATGGGAGGAACTCAAGCCTCTGTTGAAATGGTGTGGTCCCAAACTTGCTCTACCGACGTGATTGAGTATGATATTATTGCTATGGAATGCTTGGAATGCTTGGAAGTGAGTGCAAATGAGCTTGTGAATGAGATCTTGAGAGCTTGATGTGGTGTAGAGTTCTTCCAATCTTTCATCCAACCTCCAAATGCAAGTTCAAAGATTGATTATGAAGGAAAGAGAAAGGAAATAGCCATATTTAGGTCAGGTGGTTGAAGAAGGTGTTACAACTTCATTGCCAATGGGAAGAGTAATGCCTTTGTTGGCTCGACGACATGAATCTTCTAGGGACGTAAGCGCATCATGTAGACATTTGCATGCCACATGGGTGTCCCTGATAGAAACGCCTCCAGTGACACACAAAACAGGTGCCAAGTGGACTGCCATCAGTGGGCTTAAGTGAATTTAAGCCTCCGACTTAGGTTTTCTAAAGTGTATAGAGGAAAAAAGGGGAATTGCGTCTAGGGTGCAAATTCACTCTTATAAATTCTCCCCCACTTTAGCATGCACAAGTACTAATGAGTACTCAGTAAAGTAGATCAAGAAGAGAGTAGCTTTAGAAAAGTATACCTAAACCATCAATGAAGCAAACCACGATCTGGAAAACTTGAAGATGCAGGGAAAAAAAAGGACTCCATAGCTGCTCAGAACTATGAAGTCGGAACAACAAAGTGTCTTATAGGCCCACAGACAGGCAAGGAGGCAACCCCCAAGATCTCTCGCATGGAGGAAGCCCCAAGGAAGTAGACTCTGCAAAGTCAGGAAGTGGTGACATGTCTACCCATAGATAGAACATGTCAGAAGCAGTGACACATCTACCCACAGATACAACATGTCTAAAGTGTCAATATGTCTACCCAAAAATAGAACGCATCTAAAAATGGTGACATGTCTATCCGCAAATAGAACATTTCTAAAGCTTCGATACGTCTACCCACAAATAAAATGCATCTAAAAGTGGTGACATGCCTACCCATAGATAGAACATGTCTAAAGCATCAATCCATCTACCTGCAGATAGAATGCATCTGAAAGTGGCAACATGATTACCCACAGATAGAACATGTCTAAAAAGCGGCTGGTCACATAGACTGAAATAATTTCAAAGGGATCCCTCGGGAACCCTTCAAAAGGAGAAGGGTCCACTCAAGGGACACACTATTTGAGAAAGTAAGGTCTAGTTAGGCTGCCCTCAAGCTAGATGCAAAAGGGCGAATGGAACGAGTCTAGTCGGGTTGCCCCTAGGCTAGATGTGTAAGAGTCCATTTGTTACAAAGGATTTTGAAGAAAGGGTCCTTGAGGAACTTGCCGTGAAGTATAAGGCAGTCCACTCAATGGAAACACAATTCAAAACTTTCCATATTAGAGCAATTTTCCATGAAGGGATCCTTTTGAAAGATGTTCACTTCATCAAGGAATTCAAAAGGAAGGTCATGCCCCCAAGTGAGGGGAAGTCAAAGCAGTTCCCACTTTAGAGGAAGGTCTTCAAGTCCTTTCTTTATAAACCCATGATGAAGGAAACACATTCCATTAAGGTTCCAATTTGAGAATGTGTTTCCAAGGAAAGGTATTGTGAGGAATTTCAAGAAAAGATTCTTTGGAGGCGAATTCATTTTTTTAATTAAAAGTGTTAAAGAATGTTGTCACAAATAGGAGGGACAACTCAAGCAAAGAAGAGAGAAAGATAAAGAGAAAGTGAAAAGTATAAACAAAGGGCACAGGGGGATCTGGTTTAGTAGGGTCAGATCTGTTCAAGCTCATATAATAATAGGTAACTGCAATGCAAGGAAAAATATCATCAATCCCCAACTAGATTAGGAAGAATGCACGGAAAATGAAGTAAAAACAAAAAAATTGGGTCAACATGGAAGGGAAGCCTAAATGCCCCCAACGCTTTGCATCATCCCCAATTTATCAAAAATCAAGCACAAACATGGAAGAATGATGGTACAAATAGAAGAATATTTATGACACAAAAACAATTCCTATATCCAAGCACCAACAAGGGTGACAAGGGTCATCTAGGCACACATAGCATGAGTACGGGAGAACACCTTACAAAACACACACACATGCACACAAGATCAAGAAAAGGGGACCTCCTCCTAACACTGATCATCCAAAAGGTCATCTGCTTCCCAATCTAGATCCTCATAAGGGGAAGGAGGACGGTCCTGCAAGGGTAGAATGTTAAGAGGAGGAGCATCCAACCCTCCTGCCACAAGGGCCAAGGAAAAGGGCCCCTCAAGGTCCTCTTTGCCAAGCTCCTATGGATTCAAAGTCATTGATTTCGCAAAGATCGCCGATAGGGTCGAGACTTCATCCACAGAGTTAAATATGCACCCCATTGGAGTGATGTGTCTTACTTCAGCGGACAAGATAGGCTATGCTTGAGATCCACCACTAGGCTCACTGAATGATTTGGGAGCGGTAACGATCTCAAAAGAAACAGGGACCAGTTCTATTACAAGGACATAATAGGTCATCACAGGAACACCTTGCAAAGGTGGGTTCTTCCTATGTCCTTTATCGTGAGAAGGACTAGCCTTTTCCTCCTTCGTAGGAGGAGATGAACTCCCTGCAAACAAAGCTAGAGGTGTCAAGGAGGAGGAGGAAAAAACCACAACAGATATGACCAAAGTGTTAACCATATCCACAGGTTTTGGGAAGGGCTAAATATCTAGAACAGACATCATCAAAGGCAGCTCTGCCAAAGGAGTGATATGTTAACCATATCCATAGGTTTTGGGAAGGGCTAAATATCTAGAATAGACATCAGCAAAGGTGGCTCTATCAAAGGAGTGATAAACACATGTACCCATTTAGGGTTAGGTGTGTTCGTGCTCACAATAGAAGCTAGGAGCAGATCAGGAATAAGAGACATAACTAGAAGGGCGGAAGAAGATGCTATAGAGGGCCCTGAAGTAGGGGTGGTCATTTCTTCCTCCTGTTACAAAGTGGCTTGCTCAACTAGGAGAGCCTTTTGCTGGCGCTAGCACTCATGTGCAAGGCAGTTCCTATGACTCTTGGAGTTAGAAGCTAGAGCTTTCAAAGGGATGAGAGGTTCTTGCTCGATCATAGGAACATCCACTATGGTCATTTCAGGTAGAGGAACAAATTCTTGTGTAGGAGCAAGGGGAGTAGGCTGAGGAGTGATGAGAGGAGTCGACTTGAGAGCCTCGACAGTGGGCCTCTTTCTGCTCACTACCTTAGAAGCAGGAGCAGTAGGAGGCCACCAATCTAATTCTCTATGAGAACCTTTCTTTCTTCTATATAAGTAGTACCATGGTCCTGGAAATTCATTAGGAAGGTCCATGATCCTAATCTTGGGCCTACGCCAAGGGGGAGTCATCGGGCTTTATCATCTAGTACTCTTCCCAGGAAAGAGGAGAGGATGGGGCAGTCCGTGAAAAGGTCATTTTCCCTTTACCCTTGTAGGAAGAAGAGGGAGCCACTATGGGATTCTCCTCCTTCTTGGAGGAAGAGGGAGCAGACAATATAACTCTCTTTACCTTTGTGGGAAGGAGAAGGGACCAGCGTGGACTTATCTTTCTCTCTCAAAGAATGAATAGTTGTAAGTGCGGGCTTCTTCTTCTCTTCCCAGGAAGAGGAGGTAATTGGTTGCTCTATTATAGGAAGGGTCGGCTTTGGCTCCCCTTTACCTCCATTTTTATACTTCACATAGTTCTTGTAAAGTAGGTTTGTTCTCAAAGGAAGCGAACCAATCAAAGAGGGCCAAAAGTGATCCAATGAATACCCACCATGGGATATCAAAGGCTGATATTTGAGGTCATGAACTACATGCATGACACCCTCATGGAAGAATTTTAGACACTTATGAATAAAAGAGGTGACCCCATTCATGGAAGCTAGCCAAGGAATGTCTAGTTTCACTCTAAATGGGTTCGACTCTGGAATGACATTGAAGATCGTGTCAACAGCCCTAGGTCCAACTAGGATGGAAAAAGTGATTTAGCCATAAGTTTTGAGATTCATACCATCATGGGTACAGATGGTAGATCTTGTTTCTTCATATTTTTCTTTTTGCAGTGAGTTCAATACTAATGTTTATTTGGTAATAACATTCACATGGCTCACAGGGTCTATCAAGACTCCTGTCACAATGTTACCATTGATACAAGAAAGAATGTAAAGAGGTTTGGGCTTGTTGTTCAAAGGTAGATCTTGTGTTGTAAATGTAACATCCGATGAACTCGGTGCAGGTGAAACAGTGGAAGTAAATTTGACCATATTTACATAGGCCTCAAGTTGAGAAGCAAAATCAATGGGATCAATAATCATGTTAGCAAAATGAGACAAAAATGGGTATGTGTATATCTGCAATTCATTATTTTCTTTCGCCACTGATTTGTTAGTGTTTTGTTTATTCCCATCAAGACAAATGCTACCATCCTCGATGCGGTCTTGTATTTCATGACACAACTGCATGCAACATTTTGTATCATGTTCATTAACACGATGGTACTAACAGTAAGTGCTCCCATCATACCAATTAGGGTAAGGTTTCTTAACAGGATTAGGAGTTGGAAAATTTATGATCTTATCCTTCAACAACTTTTTTAAGACAAAGGTATAAGATTTTGATAACTTTGTGAACTTTCGATTGCATTTGAGGTCGTTGTCATTAGCAGTGGCTACTACATTTGCAATGTCTTTACCTTTTCTGGAGATTGATACAATGGATTTCCCTTCAAAATGGGAGCATGAGGAATATCCCCCAAACTGAGCAACCGTCTGTTGGTATTCTTGTAAAGCTACACACAGATGCGTGAAAGAGGGATATTTCATCAAGGTGAACTTCTCTTGCCAAGGCCTTTGTAAGTTTCCTATGAATACCTTTTGCACGTCAAAATTGGGCAACTGATATGATATTTGTGAAAGGAGTGCTTGATAACGTGCTATGAAATCAATGATCTTCTCATTGTTTCCTTGCTTACATCAGACGTGATCCAAAAAGGTCTTCTTCAACCCAATGTTTTCTTGGAACTTCCTAAGTTATTGGTTAACAAGTTGATCAAATGAGAAAATAGAATTATCAGACAAGGAATAGTACCACTTGAGTGTTGTTTCCTTGAGAGATTGGGGAAATAGTTTATCCATCAAAGCGTCATGATGGAAGAAATCGGTGCAGAGAACATTAAAGTTAGACACTTGTGTTTGTGGATCCCCCTTGCCACCAAACTTCTCAAACTTCAGAATCTCCATTCCCTGAGAGAAGGGAGTGTTTAAGATAGCGACCAACAAAGGGTTATGTCAGAAGAAGGGTTGGAAAATGGGTTTGGCTGAGGCTTGGGAGAGGCTTGCTAACTGACTCTACGAGGTTTGCTAACTGAATCTTCATCATACCCATATTTGGAAGTAGAGTATTCAAAATAGGGTCGTTAGAAGATAGAGGGCTAGAGGAACCTCCTCCTCCAGAACCACCACCAGGTCCACTTCCAAAACCACCACCAATAGGGCCATCGTTGGAACCACCACCATGACCTCTGCCAGAACCACCTTCGCCAACACCACCTCCACTACCAAATCCACCACCACTACCAAAGTCTCCACCACCTATTCTTCCAAGACCTCCATCAATGGAGGTGATAGAAGGAGTAAAGCTAAAGCCCAACAAGACCTTATTCACCTTGATAGTTTTTGGTTGTTAAGGGACATAAGGGATACTAATGGAAGGGACTGCATTGGTCATGTAGATAGAAGTGGGAGGCATTGATACACCTAGTTGTCTCTCATGTTCTTTGAAGGTGAATCCTTGTGCAAAATAAGAGTTTCCTGAAGGAGCACACGCTTCAACGATACCAAAGAGACTACTCAAAAGCTCTATGCCTGTTTGATCTTTGTTCATTATATGTTTTAATTCACTAACAACTTGAGTAGCTCTAGCCATATTCATATTTCTTTCCAAATGATTTTCAAGGTCGCCCAACCCCCTTGTAAGGGCAGACACATATTCAACAAGGATTTGAACAACCTCATGCTCATCCACCGATGATGGCATGGGAGACACAGGAGGAGCAAGAATGTGATCGGTCTCATCAGTGAACCCCATCTTATTCCTCGATAGCTGCCCCTGCATAGCCAAACTAACGGTGGGACTAGAGAAAAGACCTATAGAGAGACCAAGCGAGACCTTCATTCTATCCATCAGGAGGTGTCGTACACTTCTCCTTACGATATGCCCAAAAGTTTTGGACTGGGTTGTGATGCTCATAAACCTTCACAATGCTCGAGAACACAACAATCGCGAAGCAACTGAGGGAAGCCTCAAAAATGACAAATGAATAGACATTGGTTCATGTTAGGTTCACCAAAAATGTAAGAGAGGGGGACCACCACATGGAAGACCCCAGGTCACAGAGGGTAAAGACTCGAGAGGTTTTCCTAATTTACCTCGGCTAATTGTATTGTTTAGGGTATGTAAGGCAAGGGTAGCGAGGACCGTAGGGCCTCTCAACTACTCAATAGGCCCGAGATGCAAAAAGAGGCTAGGTGAGCTCATTTCTAGGCTTAACACTTTGTCTCAAAAAGCTCTTTTTCTAAGGATAAAAGCACAAACTTTGGATGACAGTGTAGTGTGTTGGCATCTCGAAAGCGCATTGTAGTTCGTATGGCCAAACAACGACAAAGATAAGGTCAAGCCACTAAAAACTAGCTAACAACCCAACAAGCTAACTAAGGGGCCAAAATGACAAAACTAGGTAAATTAAATAATCTCTAATATTGTAAAGAAAATAAACAAGAGTGACAAAGATGAGGAGAATCTCACCAATGAACTCATTCGCTAGCTAATCCTCCAAGAGCTCGCACACCTACACACAACAAGAGAAAGAATGTTGGGGGGTGGATGTATAGGGGTCTACCTCAATCATACCCCCGTTTAGGTGTTCCCACCTCCACGGACAACCAAAGGAAAAAATATAAAGAAGTGACAAAAACACAAGCACTACAAATAGTACTATGCTACTCAACCAAATGATAGAGGAGAGGAGAGGGAAGCTTACCACCTCCACCAATAGAACTCAAGGCTACTTGGGGGAGAAATGAGAGGAACTCAAGCCTCTGTTGTAATGGTGTGGTCCCAAACTTGATCTATTGATGTGGTGGAGTGTGATATTGCTGCTATCAAATGCTTGGAATGCTTGGAAGTGAGTGAAAATGAGCTTGTGAATGAGAGCATGAGAGCTTGATGTGGTGTAGAGTTCTTCCATCTTTCATCCAACCTCCAAATGCAAGTTCAAAGACTAATTATGAAGGAAAGAGAAAGGAAATGACCATATTTGGGTTGGGTGGCCAAAGGAGGCTTACAACTTCACTGCCAATAGGAAGAGTAATGCCTCTGTTGGCTCAGTTCTAGGAATTTTCTAGGGATGTTTGTGCGTCATGTGGATGTCCACGCGCCTAGTGGGCATCCTCGATAGAAATGCCTCCACCGACACACAAAAAGGGTGCCAAGTGGACTACCATCAGTGGGCTTAAGTGAATTTAATCCCTCGACTTAGGTTTTCTAAAGTGTATAGAGGCAAAAAGGGGAATTGGGCCTAGGGTGGAAATTCGCTTTTATACAATAACAATAAGATATTCATTGCTTATTAATTTTTAAATACCAGGGTTTACATTTTTCAAAAGACCTTTGAATTATTTTAATATTACCATGTAACACTAAATCACCACAAAATTTTCTATAAAATTCAATTTGTGTTGTATCTAATAGGTGTTTAGGGCGAGGATCACAAAGTTTGGACCCCACCCTTAATTTTAAAACATCTCTAGCATTAGATGAAACTCTAGTATTATCATGCCAATATTTTTTGATCAAAGATTTAATTTCAACATTCAATTTCATATCAAACCTCGGGAGTCAACTACTGAAACTCCAACATTAGTTGATAGGATCATTTTCTATAATTTCTCTTCTTTTTGCCACTCTTAGCAATGTTTTAGGATGTATTTTTAAAACTTCACTAATATTGCTTACCATTCTTTTATTCAAAGTTGCATTATTAACTATAGTAGTTGATATAGCTCTTCTTGCTACATTTTTATCTTTAGATCGACTATTTTTTCCAATAGATTGAATGACACTAGCAACAATAGACATAACATGTTTTAATGATTGATCTTTTCTTTTTGGTTTAACAAAAAAGCCTAACCTTTTCATTATTTTCCTCATTTTTTGCATTCTCATCAATTGCATCATTAGTTGACATTTAAATGCATTTTTTTTACAATAAAATAATTTGTTGTATATTCTATTTTCATGTGTTCTTGTTTGCCTCCAATAAATTTGACCAGGAAGATTATCGAAAACACCACTTTCAATTTAAAAAAATATATTTTCATTAAATTCAGCATCACATTCTAGATTTTCATCTTCAACTTCATTTTCGTTTTCATTTTCAACTTCAAAACGATTTACATTTTCATCAACAAAATGGTTTTCATTTTCATTTTCATCAACAAAACGGTTTTTGTTTTCATTTTCAACAAAAGGATCATTCTCATTTTCATTTTCAACAAAATATTTTTCTTTTTCATTTTCAACAAATTCTATAAAAGGTTCATCTCTCTAAATATTATCAATGTCAACATCATTAAGTCCAAAATCTTGTAAAACTTCTACATACGAATTTACCATTTCACTAACATGTGGATTTGAAGACGTACCTGGATTTGTGCATATTGAAACATTCTCCATAGCATTGAAAGAGGGATTTGAAGACATAGTAGGACTTGCTTGTATAATCATATTCTTCTCCAAATTGACTTCTTGCAATTAGCTTCATTTACAACCATGGTCTCCTCAATGTTTTCATCTTCATTAGTTGTGGAATTGGATGCTCCACCATCATTCATTGATTTAATTCTCATTCTTATTTCTCTTTGTATTTTTTTTCCTTCTCTCTATTTGCTTCAATTTCTTTAGGAGTCAATGTCTTCCTCCTCTTATTACGAGCTTCTGAACCCATGATTATAAAATTCTCAAGCAAAAATGAATGTCAATAGTGAAATTCTTCAAAAAATTCAACCCAAATTAGAAGTTGAAGACCTATAAGGACAAAATTCCTCTTGTGTTCCTCAAAACAAGTAGAAAACTAGCACAATTCCACTTTAAAAACTATTTTCTTCATGCCTCCTTTGAAAAATTCAATCCATATTGCAAGTTGAAGACCTTTTGTTCCTCCAAACAAGCACAAAACTAAGACAATTCCACTTCAAAAATGGTTTACATGATGCCTCCTTTGAAAAAATAAATCAAAAATGAAATTTCACCACTTGTAAATACAATAGTTGATGAAAAATAGCCCAATTTGTCACACTTGTCCATACATGTGAAGTTGCAGACTTCATAGTAAACTTTTCGAGTAAATTTTTAAAAAATGGTTAAAAACAAACGAGATCCCATTTATAAAACGAGATCCCGTTTATTAAAAACGGGATCCCATTTTATAATCCAGATCTCATTCCCCAATATTAAATGTGGGGACCGATGAAAAAGGAACGAGATCCCATTTATAAAGCGGGATCCCGTTTCCCTATCAACGGTCGCCACATTTAATATTAAGAAACGAGATCCCGATTTACAAAACAGGATCCCGTTTCTAAAAATTTGAAATTGGATTTGCTTTATGGTCAGTTTTTTGCTTGTATTTTATTTTGGGAAAAGCATTGGGAATCCAAACCTAGGCCTTCAACCTAGTTTGACCTGCAAGTTGAAGGTCCTAACAATGTCAGAGAAAAATATTGAGTTTGAACATATGGTTGATGACTTTTTTTGCAGAATCTTTTGACGAAATCAAAACCCATTTTAGATGAGATAGTGCAAATTCCAAATATGTAATTTTTTTTACAATTGGATTATTTTTTCTATTTTTCAATTAAATTCTGATGAAATTGGTCCATAAACTGTAAATATCAAGGTTTTTAACTATTTTAATAACTTTTGATCAACATAACATTTTGATGAACGGATTTCATGAGAATGTACTTTAGACAATTCTTTTCAATTTTTTAAAAATTAAAAAATGATAAGTTTAGGTCATTTTATGTGTTGTACACGATGATTTTCAAAACAACAAATATGGCTGATAAATTTTATTTTTAAAAAAATATTCAATAAAAAATTATAAAAAAATATCTAAAACGTGCTTCAGTGAGTCACAAATATTTTCCCAAAAGGATTTAGAAAAATAAGATAATTTAGGTCAAAATATGGATGCCGTACACGTGCATGGTATGGTAAAAAAAGTGACTTTTAAACATTTTTTTTTAGAAACACCTATTGAAACTCAATTTGTACCATCTGGGTATTGAAATAAATTACATATTTGGAAACTAGACTCCGAGTAATACATTTTATGATTAGTCACTTTTTTAAAGATTCCATCTCTAAGTGCTTCAAATTTTAAGGTCAAATGTGTCAAATTTTGAAAATTAGGAAAAACACTTCCACTTTTTGGCCAAAAAATGGACTCAACTTCTTGCCAACACCCCATTGTAAAAGATCTGTGAGAACAGAGTGCCTAAGGCATTGTAATGAGATTTACTGAAGTAATGAAATTTGGTGCAATGTCACCAAGGTTATTAAGCAAATTTGGTTCATGGAACTCTTAAGTTAGTTTTGTGTTTTGAGTTTTGTCAATTGAATAAGGTCATATTAGACCAATTTATAATGTAATAAGTCATGTTAGTTGGTTTTGGGGTCATTTTGGAATTCATGTTGCATATTTGTCAAAATGATGTAAAATTGCAAAAATTGAAAAGTTGTCAATGTGAAAAAAGTGCAAAAAAATGTAAACTTAAAGTGATTCTGATAGGAAGTGATTCTGATAGCAATACAGTGAGGCAATCAAATCACTTCCATAATAGAAAAGGATTCCAACCTCCTTCCTTCCCTCAAAAATAAATCTTGGCTTATTTTCAACTTTGTACCTAGTCACACTTGTAGGTTTGCAAACCTATTTTTCCCACCTTAACTCTCAGAATTCCTTAACAACCTCTGCACAAACCACCATTTTAGGCACCTATTTAAGCCTCTTCAACATACATCAAAATCTCATAAGACTCTTTTGGATCAACTTTCACAAAACAAGCAACCCCCCTTTATTCTTCCTATCACACAAACCACCATTGGGCAATATTAACCAATTTTCCAAACCACTAATTCCTCCAATTTTAGGGCATGATAAGCCCTCTAACATAACAAACCCCAAAACCCTCTTCTTTCACAAGTTAGGTAATGGTTTATTGAAAACCCATACTTCAAACCTTCCCACAACCAACCAAAGCCTAAAACACCTTCAAAAAGTTTTGCACAAGCTTAAAAGTTCAAGTGATATCGCTGCCCTCAAAGATTTCTTCAAATCCTAGCACTAAACCACCATTTTCCACTAAAAAATGCACCATTTGACATCTAGGGCATCACCTAAAAACCCTCTATTGTCCTCCCTTGCACAAAAAACTTTTCACACATGTTTTATAACCTAACTAAACCTTTCCATCAAGTTACAGAAGCATACAATGGGTGGAAGGCTTAATATGACATTTTAATACACTCAAAACCCTTAAAACATGTTATACAGACTGACCGTCAGTAATTGGCTTCTAAATGCACAAAATCACTTGAAATCCAACCAAACCAAAACTAAAATGGAGTTAAGTCTTATGATATTGCTATCAGGATTCAACCGTGTAGTTTCGAGTCAAACTCATTGACCCATGTTTCATGAGTAGTGGTTCAACAAGAACCCATCTCTCATGATATCGAATGGTCCACTTAGCACTCATTGCATCTAGGTGATGCTCACAGAGGTGAAGCACTGGTCCGTCCCGGGAGGTCACCCATCCCAGTACTGCTCCAGCTCAAGCACACTTAACCAGGGAGTTTTCTCCAAGGGAGTTAAGTTTGTTGGCCAGATAATTCCATTGAAAAGATAACATGATCGCTTTGAGCTACGTTCAACCGACTCGATCCCTTAAGGGTCCAAAGTGCAAAAGGGCAACAATCGTTGATAGGGTATTACTCAAAAATCACGGTGCTAATGAAATCTTCATCTGAACCTATGAGATTACGTTGGGCCTATCTACAATAACCTCTCTCAATTTTTGTTATCTTAGAGTGGTTTTCCCGTGGTGTCCAATTTTCACTTGATTGAAAAAGTGTCAAATGCAAGTAGTACAAAGTGGTGCAACTTTTGTTCTGCAACTCATGTGACCAAATGAAATGTTCCAATGCATCTGAATAGGTATGTTTATACTAGGAATGGTCTTCTTTTGCACCCAAACATGTGAAATCACTCCAAGCTACATTCAACCGAATCAATCCTTTAAGGGTCCAAAGAGCAAAATGGCTGCAAACTTCAATATGTTGTTACTCGAATACTGTGACACTTAAATTTTTTTTCATCTAATCCTAAAATACCATGTTGGGCCCCTTTACAATAACCTCCCTTAGTTTTTGTTATCTCAGAATGGTTTTCTCATGGTGTCCAATTTTCACTTGATGGAAAAAGTGTCAAATGCAAGCAGTGCAAAGTTGCAAAGTAGTGCAAGTTTTATTTTGCAACTCATGTGACCAAACAGACTGTTCCAACACATCCAATAAGTATGTTTATGCTAGGAATGGTCCTCTTTGGCACCCGAATACATAGAATCACTCTGAGCTATATTCAACCAGATCAATCCCTCAAGGGTCCAAAGTGCAAAATGACTGCAAACTTCATCATACTATTACTCAGATACCGTGATGCTTAGAAATTTATCATCTAATCCTATGGGATTATGTTTGGCCCCTCTACAATAACCTCTCTTGGTTTTTGCTATCTCAGAGGCATTTTCCCATGGTGACAAATTTTCACTTGGGGAAAAAGTCAAATGCAAGTAGTTGAAAGTTACAAAGTGGTACAACTTTCATTATGTAGCTTGTGTGACCAAACGGATTGTTCCAACACATACAAATAGGTATTTTTACGCTAAGCATGCTCTTATTTCACACCCAAACATGCGGAATTGCTCTGAGCTACATTCAACCAGATCGATCTCTTAAGGGTTCAAAGTGCAAAATTGTTGCAAACTTTAGCATGTTGTTACTCAAATACTGTGATGCTCAAAAACTTCTCATCTAATTATATTGGATTGCGTTGGGCCACTCTACAATAACCTCTCTCAAATTTTTCTATCTTGGAGGCATTTTCTTGTGGTGGCAAATTTTCACTTGGAGAAAAAGTTGTCAAATCCAAGTAGTTGAAAGTTGCAAAGTGGTGCAACTTTCATTTTGCAACTCGTGTGACCAAAAGGACTATTCCAACACATCCAAATAGGTATGTTTACGCTAGAAATGGTCCTTTTTTGCACCCAAACACATAGAATCGCTATGAACTATGTTCAACCAGATCGATCCCTTAAGGGTCCAAAGTGCAAAATGGCTGCAAACTTTAGCATGTTGTTACTTGAATACTGTGATGCTTAAAAAATTCTCATCTTACCCAATGGGATCGCGTTGGGCCCCTCTACAATAGCCTCTCTCAATTTTTGCTATCTTAGAGGAATTTTACACTAAGCATGGTCCTCTTTCATACTCAAACATGTGAAATCACTCTGAGCTACATTCAACCAGGTCGATCTCTTAAGGGTCCAAAGTGCAAAATGATTGCAAACTTCAGCATGTTGTTACTCAGCTACCGTGATGCTTAGAAACTTCTCTTCTAATCCTATAGGATCATGTTAGGCCCCTATACAATAACCTCTCTCAGTTTTTTCTATCTCAGAGGCATTTTCCCGTGGTGGTGAATTTTCACTTGGAGAAAAAATTATCAAATGCAAGTAGTTGAAAGTTGCAAAGTGGTGCAATTTTTATTTTGCAACTCGTGTGACCAAACAGACTGTTCCAACTCATCTGAATAGGTATTTTTATGCTAGGAATGGTCCTCTTTCACACCCAAACATGTGGAATCACTCTGACCTACGTTCAACTAGATTGATCCCTTAAGGGTCCAAAGTGCGAAAGGACTGCAAAATTTAGCATGTTGTTACTCAGATAGTGTGAAACTTAGAAAATTCTCATCTAATCCTATGGGATTGTGTTGGTTCCCTCTACAATAACCTCTCTCATTTTTTTTTCTATCTCGGAGGCATTTTCCCGTGGTGGCGAATTTTCACTTGGGGAAAAAGTTGTCAAATGCAAGTAGTTGAAAGTTGCAAAGTGGTGCAATATTCGTTCTGCAACTCATGTGACCAAACGAACTATTCCAATGGGTATGAATGGGTACGTTTACGCTATACATTGTCCTCTTTCGCACCCAAACATACAGAATCGCTCTGAGCTACGTTCAACTAGATCGATCTCTTAAGGGTCCAAAGTACAAAAGGGAAGCAATATTTGACAGGATATTACTCAAAAACCATGACACTTACGAAATCTCTGTCTAAGCCTACAGGATCATGTTGGGCCCCTCTCCAATAATCTCTCTCAGTTTTTGTTATCTTGGAGTCATTTTTCTATGGTGTCTAATTTTCACTTGATGGAAAATGTGTCAAATGCAAGCAGTGTAAAGTTGCAAAGTGGTGAAACTTTCATTTTGTAATTTGTGTGACCAAAAAAATTGCTCCAACACATCCCAATAGGGACGTTTACACTAGGCATGGTCCACTTTCATACCCAAACACACGGAATTGCTCTGAGTTATGTTCAACCAGCTTGATCCCTTATGATGGCATGCAAAACAATCGAAAAGAGAAACATACACACGATGGTTGAGAAATCCGAATTTTCCACACAAAAAGTGTATGATCATTATAAACTCGAAGTTAGTAGTTGTTGAATATTTTGAAGGAGAATAGCAATCAAATATCTTTGTTTCTTTATTATTTTTTGTGCATTTTCTTCATTTTCAACCTATGTACAGGTTTGTATAGTAGGAGTTTTCTCTAAGATGATATGAATCTATTGTAGAATGGTTTTAGCTTTGATTAGAATCCATTCTTATGGAATTCTATTAACTTCTAAGAAACTTAGAATTAGATTTCTGAAATAGGTGTGAACTTGCTCATACAAGGGTTTGAGTGTAATATGTTGGAATAGGCCATTCCACCTATTGTTCAGGTTGTGTCTAACTGGAATGGGCCTAATGTAAGTAGGATAGGGAGTAGGAATAAGAAAATAGCATTGGTAAAGGCATTGGAAGAGATTACTAACACTGCCTCTATTGAAAATTCAGAATTTAGGCCTTAAAAGTAAGGCTAGAAGAGGAGAAAAGAAGAAATTGCTTGAGAATAAGTTAGAATAGGTTGGAAATAGAGTGAGGTTGTGGAGTTTGATGTGTTCAAAAGTTTTGCAAGCACATGGGAGGTCAAAAGTATGTTATGGCATGATTCCCTAGTTGGGAAAAGAGGGGTTTTCAATAAAAAAGAGAGGTTTGAGGGAGTAAAAGTGGGTAAAGTCAGGGGGAAGCACAATTTGATGGTCAATTAAGTTTTTGCAGGTGGAATGAAGAGTATTGGAAGAGGTTTTGAGATTGGAAGAGGTTTTGAGGTTGTATGAGGTTCACCTGTGCAATGTAATAGTGGCATAGGATGATTTTACTTTGAAATAACCAAAGGGTGACTGCACAATTGAAGTGTATAAACACATCTTTTTGTAATAGCAAGGATACTTTTTGAAATCCTTTTATGAATCATTTAATAGAATACCAATTGAAATTTTTTTTTTTGCTTTTACATAACGTTGTTTAGCATCAATAAATTAATATTCAAGACAAACCATGAAAGACAACAATAATCAATGCTAGGGCTAACCAATTAATAAGTATACACATGAATAAGTCAAGCATGTACATGCGAATAAGGGAAGCACAAGTACTCAAAAACATGTAAGCCTTGAAGTATACACACAAATACATAGTATACACAAATTAATACAAATTATATGCACAAATACAAGGTATACACATGAAAACACGTAAGTCACAAAGTATACATTCGAACACATGTAAGTCACAAAGTGTACAAGTAAGTTGTAAAGTATACAATTGAATACACATAACTCATATCTATTGAACCATGAATTTATAATGCAAATATGGACACCATCGATAAAAAATATTTGTATTAACCAAATAGCCATGTACACATACATCAATATAAGTTGATATAAGTATAAAATACAGGTACAAAATAGCCATAAAGGCTTACGAGAATGCCATATAGGCATACAATGTCAAATATATCTAATACAAAATATGTACAAAACTGTCATGTAGGCATACAATAAAGGGCTCTGGAATCAAAATTCATTGCTCTCCATGCTCTGGAAATAAATTATTTTCCTTTTCCTGTCGATCAGATGGTGATAGGTCTATCACTAGTTTGTGTTGCGCTCGAGGAGTGCTCCTGCTGCTCCTCCTAGTGTTTAGTTCTTGGTGAAGTTTTAACTATTACAATAAGAATTAAAGACATTAATATATGGAAATTTCATTATAAAAAATGATATATTTAACAAAATAGTCACTTACCACCATCTCATGATCACTCTCCATGAGGGAAATATTCACACGCCCATGTTCAGGCATGCTCAAGCCTTGTATAAACCATCCAAATAGAAATTAAACTATGAATCAATAATGGTTTTATTTTTCACTAACTAACATCTATAACAATGAATGTAAATTAAAATTTAGTAATTTTCCTCATACCTCCCCTGTAAGAGCCATTGAGGATTCTATATAAGATAAAACACCAATCTCCATTTCCCTTGTCACATTCAGAGGTGTTTTGTCTTGCAAGATCTGAAAATAAAACAAAAAATTATTCAATCAAAAAAACTACAATAGCGATCCACATCATGACTTATAATGTATGAGATAATGAATAAAATTTTGAGTAATTATTTAACTATATATTTTTGACTATCATGATTACTATTTTCCCTATCCATATCTTGTTTGAAAGCATGTGTTTTTAGGATTTTACCCATAGTGGCAAGTCGTTGAACCATTTGATAAAATTATTTCATAGACATGTACGATAACTATGGTGGCATAGAGAAGGCAGTGAACTATTTGAACAAATACCTCAAACAAATGGGGTCTCGTGGTGATGGAATGTCATTACTAGCAAATACACATCATGGAATTCCATCACCATAAGACTGCATTTCTTTCAAGCATTTTTTTAGACAATTCATTGCCTTATCTATGGTATTATTTCTTACTATTATGCTTTGATAGAAATTTTTCCAAGCATCCATCGTTTGTTGGAAAGCACCTATTTTAGGCTTTTAGCCATAGCAGTAAGGAAGTGAGTAGTTTGATAAAGTGCTTTGGTACACATGTATGGAAAATGTGGTATCATAGAAAAGGTGGTGAGTTGTTTGAAGAAATTCCTCAAAGAAATGTGGTCTCATGGTGATGGAATGGAATTCCATCACCATGAGACTGCATTTCTTCGAGGCATTTTTTCAACCTACTAACTGCCTTGTCTATGTTATTGCTTACTATTATGCTTTGATAGATTTTTTCCAAGCATCCATAGTTTGTTGGAAAGCACATTTTTTAAGCTTTTAGCCATAGCAGTGAGGAAATGAACTATTTGATAAAATTATTTTCTATACATGTATGGAAAATGTAGTAGCATAGAAAAGGCGATGAGTTGTTTGAAAAAGTGGTGCAAGTGCACCTTTACAAGAGCATGCCTCCATGAGGAAAATTTAGGATTTTGAGGTTGTATAGGTATTTTCATGATGTAATAAGGCTTAAATAGCCATTTTTTAGTTTTTAATGGTCTTTGGTAGTCATTTTAGGCATAAATTGTAAAGTTACATAATCTAACAAAAGTTGTCAATCAATGTTGTAAAAATGCAAAAAGGTGCCAAGTGGAGGAATATGAAGAGTCAAGGTAGTTGTAGAGGAAATATTAGGTTCTTAGGAAGTTGAAATGATTGGGAAAATGTTTAAAATATGTGATTCATCATTGTTATCTATTGTTGAAGCATTTTGAACGAGAAAACTAATAAAATATCACTGTTATACTGCTATTTTTTGTGTTTTCCTCCATCATTTGCCAATGTATGCTTCCATGAAGGTGGTAGTGCATCTATAATGTGTGTGAATTGAATTAGATAGGTGTTAGAATCAATTTAAAACTAATTTTGTAATTTAATATTGAGTTTCAAGCTTTTGGTGGCCTGATTTCTCTAGGTGGTTAGAAAATAGGGGCTAAGTGTTTGATTGCCCAAATGAACTAAAAAGGTCCATTCCACTTTTTTTAGCAATTTTTTCTTAGTGTAATGGACTGGTATGAAGTAAGAGTAGGTTTAGAAGGTAAGTAATTTCTTTTATGAAGTTTTTATGTTATTTCTCCTCGTTTCCCTAGTGAAAAACTAGTTTTAGTGCCTTTTAAAAAAAGCTAGAGTGAGTGAAAAGAGGACAAGGGTTTAGAAGTGGATAGAATCCCCTAAAAACTATGAGAGTACATGAATTGGATGGTATTTAGAAAATATGAGAGATTTTAAGTGGTCAAAGAAGTGAATAAGTGAGAAACCCTAGGTGAAAGAGGGTGAAAACTAGTGAAAATAAGTGATTTTGTGAAGGAAGTGTATGTAGAAGTTTGGGGCATAACTATTTGAGGATGGAATGAGCATGTATAGGCATAAATAAGCCTGATTTAAGTGATTATAATCTTGTGATAGGTTAGGGCATAAGAGTTTCAATAATCCCTAATTGATTGCAAGGAAAGTGAGGGTTTTATGAAAAGGGGTCTAAATGGGCAAGAGGAGATCTAAAAGTTGAATAATCTAAGGTTTTCTTCGATGTATTTTGACTATTTGGAGGTTTCAATTGTTGGTTGTGTGTTTGGAGATATGTCTCTTTGAAAAAGAGGCCTAATTTTGGCCTAATTTAACATTAAACGTTAGATTTGGGACAGTTGCTCCAAAAGAGATGAAAGTGAGTTTTAGATATGTGAGAGCACCCATAATGGATGCCTAGTTTGGAGCATAAAAAAGGAAATGAATTGTTTGAAAAGATGCCTTAGTAAAATGTGGTCTCATGGAATGCCATGACAAGCAAATGCAATTGGAAGTTGCTCCTAGACTTATTACTTATGCTATGTGAAGTAATTGAATCACTACTTATGTTGAATTTCTAAACAACTATATTGTAGTTAAAATTTTGTCATCTATCAACATCTAGTTATTAGTTATGGAATGTGAAGTAATGCTTTGAGTTTGAATGATGTGCAATGCAACGTAATCAACGATATGAATATAAACTACACAAATCTATTAAGTACAATTCATTAGTTAAACTCTTTATTCTATTACCTGCGTGAAGGTTTGACTAGATCCACTTGCACCTGGAGGTGTTCCCTCGAAACCTCCAATATTAGCCTATTCAACATCCAAAATCACATATTAAAATACCATTCATAAAACAATGCTATTAACATGTAATAAATTTATAATTGTTTACTAGTTACATACCCCACCGATAGGTGTACTATAGAAATAAGTAGGTGTAGGGTCAGTGTATCCAGTATCAACACTGTGACCTTGCAAGTTGATTAAAATCATAAAACTAAATTAGTTAATCTTGCATTTCAAAATCAAAATTTAATAAATTAATTCAATGAACATTAATTCCATGTGTCATGCAAAATGTTAGCTTCCCTCTCCATCTCCATAGCTGTAGACGGATCCTGCGCAACAGCCTCCTGAGTGTTGGTGGGGTCATATGAACAAGTCACCCCACAAGATTGACACACATGGGATCGAAGCCCACCTATCGAAGACTCCCGTAGATGGCGTTGTACAAGAGGGCTAGCATGTTGGATGACACTCTACGTCAAAGAGCCAATGGCCTGCAGAGTCTCTATGTTGGCACTCTCCTTCACAATGAAAGGGATGATGATGTGCTCATGAGGTGTCCTAGCGAGAGGTTGTCTCACTTTCCAATTGGATCTGGATGTGCACCGGGTCTATCTTGCCCCAACCCCCACCTCTCCCTTAGAAGTCATGTTAACACAAGGATTTGCAATCAAAGACAAGTTGAAAAAATCTTAAATCTTGTGCACATGGGACTACTCTCAGGCTGTGGGTATCCTGTAATGAGGGTAGACCTCCAGATTATGGGCTAGTTCCCTTTGGATATTTCTTGTTAAAAACTAATTTTTAATAGAGGGAAAGGGATAAAAGGATAAAACTTGTAAAACACAAACTTAACACTAATGGGTGATACATCAACTAATAAAAATAATCTGAATCTGCTTTTAAAATCTCACAAGATAACTCAATCTTAAAATGAAAGGATTCAGTACTCAATCAAGTATGTTTTTCATAAATACTTCATCTGATAGGCTTCTATGATTGAAGTTTTTTTGAAAGAAAACAATAATGTTTTCATAACAAGCATTCAACAAATGTAAGAAACACAGTCAATGACATGCACTATAACATACTAAATCTAAACAAGACATTGAGGTAATAAGATCAAAAGAAGAATTTCATGGAAATCACAAAATTTCATCCTAAAAGCTTACACACAATACTTGCACAAGATAGAATTAAGAAGGAAAATGAGCTTCTTTATTGAAAAATGGGAGATACTTGCATTACAAATCTATAAAACTCACAAGAAATGAGTTACAAAGAATGAATAATCTACTCTTATAGCCACCAAACTGGGAACTCCTAAAAAAATGAAAGTAGAGAAGTCATTATAGAAAAGTCTCCCAAAATTCAAATTCAAATTTTTACTCCATGAAAAGATGTGTTTTCCTCCTCCTCCAAACAAGGCATGTAATTGAAATCAGCTCCTAAAAGCATGGATAAAGAGTTGTTAAACTCTAAACAACCTCATGGGTCATATGCAACTGAAAATCCCTCCAAAAGAGGGTCATAACTGAAAGTGAACTCAAGTTATGTGCTTGATTTTTCTCCTTGACTAAAACTCCATCCATTGGAATTCTTAACTAAAGGTAAACTTTCAATTAACTGCCTCAAGATTCCTAATTTTGCTCCACATGTTGGCACAATTTCCTCAACCTTTTCCAAGATTTGTGCAAGGCTTTTAAAGCTCCATTAATTTGAAATTGCATCCAAAAGTACTTTACTTTGCATTCAAAATATCATTTATTTTAAATGATTTATAATTATCATTCAAAATAAAGATTTACATTTTTTGAAATAGATGCAAAAATAAAGGCTCTTATATTTGAAAATTATATCTAAAATCTCCATTTTGCATTTTTCATAAATAAATTTTATTAAAATGATTTAAACTATCATTTTAATAAAGTTTTACAAAAATTGTTTTTAAAATGTAAAAATTAAAATAATTGAAAAAGACTTTATAATAGATTAAGTCTTTACATAACATCAAAATGACATAAAAGGCATAAAATGCCACAACCAAAAACAAGGGAATAAAGTTTTTATAAAAACTTCAGCAAAAAAGATTGCCTCCCCTCTATCACACCATTTAGGACTCAAACCCTAAAATGAAAGCTAAACACTCATTTCATTTTCATTCATTTGTTGATTAAGGAGAGTGTTGCCCTACTTGCTAAGGTTTGGGTTCGACCTGAGCTTCTCTGGGAGTTTGATCTAGAGACCTCTATTTTCTCTTTTGATGTGGGCACCATGAATGCTTTGAACTGGAGTTTTTATGAAGTTTGAGAGGTGGGATTTTGTGATGCAACATGTCTAAATTATCTCCAGGCCACATGGTAAACTCTTAGAACCTCTTCCTTTCCATTTTATTTTCCTTCACCTTCAGTCGATAAAATGCTCACCTTGAATTTGATAATGATGAAATGATGAGTATAATTCATCCTCCCTATATGGATTTTCATTACTCCTACAAAAATGATGAACATTTTGTATCTTTAAGCTCTTTTATCTTCCTTACTATGAGGCTTTCCTGTATCTTATGGTCGAATGTAAAAAACTCTTCAAAAACTCCAGATTATTTTCATTCTTTCTTTGTACACTTATATCATGAATGGTCACGGGATTTCTTCTTTTTCTAGGTTTTTTTTTTAGGAAAATCCTTCTCATTCTATGCATTCATGGTTTCTCTTTGTCTCATGACTGCATTCCTCTTTACTTGGCATTGTATCTCATAATGAAAAAGCATTATACCTTAAGTATGGTTGTAGGCTTCAATGATGAATGGTTGCAGCCTTCTTCACTGCTTTTTCCATTTTCTGGAACTCCCCACATGGTTTGATGCTGAAACTTGAACCCTACACTTCATAGAATTTCCTTTTGTTGTTGTAGATCAAACTTTTTTATAAACCCTAGCACAAGGGTTTCCATTTTTGCTTCTCCTCTCTATTTTGTGCATAGATGATATATGGTTTGGCCTGTAGCATTGATGTACCCTATTTAAACTTACAACAGGCTTGAGCCTTTTGTGCTTGACTATTTCATGCTAAAAGAATGCAAAAAGGTTAAAAAATGAAACATAAAGGGTTAAAACCCTTGAGGTTTGATGCACTATATTTCTCCTTTGTGACATATTGAGGATAATGTGAATATCTTCCATAATTGAAATACATTTCTCCTCCAGATAATGATTTTTTGTTCCTTTCTCTTTTGATGATGTCTCTTGATGCCTTAATGTGTCAATACTATGTTTTCATTGAATGTATTAAGGGGCTCAATACCTCATTGAAATGCAAAAGTGAATGCAAGGTAGAGTTGAAACAAGATAATAGTGAAGTTGATGATCTCTTGACATGTTCTTGATCAAATTAAAGATATCTTGACATGTTCTTGATCATTCTTTTAGTATGATGAGAAATAAAATTCTTGCTCAAACTTTTTTCACCATGTTTAAATAAGGTTGCTTTATGAATCTCTTCTTGGTTACAGGAACCTCTCTTAATGAATGTTTTGAATATTTCATGACTCTCATATAATGATGCGAATGAGAGGGTGTCCTCCTGATATGATGGGCTCAACCCTTGTGGGAGCCCATTTTGCTCCACATATCTGATGAAAATTGATCATGAATATAATGAACCTATTACTGCACATTTAAACAAACAAGTTAGGAAAATAATTGAAACTTAAAGCTTGCATTGAACTTTGCTCTTTGATCATCTTCTTTTTGATGACTTAATCATCTGATGAATGACTGATAGGATGTTGGTTGCATTTCTATGGTAATATAGGCATGAGGAAGGATGTGATTTATCATTTCTCTAACACCAACTTTTAACACTCTTGCAGGAAACCATGGAGTTTGGAGTCGAAACAACCTAGAGACACTCAGACACAACAACTTGAAGACATAAATGATAAAATGATTCATCATTACAAGCAATGATGAATCACTTCCTTTTTCATGTTTATATTATCTTCAGTTGTGTAGTTTACAACTCTACTTTGTATTCATTATTTGACTATGGAAATCAAATTAAGCTACTCATGTGGCTTGTATGGGACTTTGGTTTTACAATATGAATAAAACAACATTTCTTATGCAAATTTATGAGTTTTTTTTTGTTACAATCATTTGCATAATAATATTGGATAGTCAAAAGTAATCAAATTTGTACAACAATGAATACTTAGCAGAAAACCTTGAAATTACTTGTGTACCTTTTAATGATGAATGCAATTCAACTCTACCTATTTTGAGTTGTAGCTAAAAATAGGTAACAAATCCCTCATATCAAAATAATTTAGGATTTTTCTCAAGATGAACTCAGCGTATAGTTTCCTAAGGATATATTGGGGGACTTTACAATTGTTTCATGGTGGGTCATCAAAAACCATGTACCACCTATCCCAAAAATATGTCCTAATCTCTTGGTGGTGGCACCAATGAATAGGAAACCGCTTCGCATCGAAGGAGATATTTCCATTTGACCGTGGATCAATGAATAATGCACACAAATCACCTTTTGTAATTTTAAATCTTTGACTTCTTTATATGATAATTTATCTTGGTAAAAAGCCCTAGCCGCTAGCCTCCTATCCTGCCAACTAGTTAATTGTTTGTTGATTGAATCTATATTTTTTAAAATATCTTGCAGTGAAGTTGCTAGGGTCATTCTTTCTGCAGTTGGACTGTTTGGATCATTAAACCTCCCGATTAAATCCTTAATTTTTTTTATTGTTCTTAATTTCACCCATTAAATTTTGTTGAGTGCCACGAGGGTATTGAGGGATTGTTGGAGGAGGTTGTTGTTGTGGTTGAGGATTTTTTTTCTTTGTATGGATTTTGAGGGTTTTTGGGTTGATTAACATATCCTACAAATTCAAAAAATAAATATCAAATACAACCTAAAACTAACAAATTAAAAAAAAAAAACAATCCTTACCTCTTTGACCTCCTCGTCAACGTGGAAACATCTTGGCGATGAATCAACAATCGTTGATGAAGATTTTTGCAAAAAAGTCCTCCTAGAATGTGAGCATGAAATTATGGGGTTTTTGGTTGTGAGCAACAAGAAAAACATAGTCAGAAATGAAAATGAATTCGACTTCTTTTTTTTTGCTTTTAACATGTCATAACCCGAGTGTGTTATAACGCGCTCTTGTTATGGGCTTGTGGTGGTCGAGCCTCAGGTTTGGCACACCAAGCCATAATGTGAGTGCATTATAACATGCTCGCATTATTATTTTTCAATTTTTTACAAAAAAGTGGCCACAAAATTGCTACCCATCTTCATGCACCCACCCCTAGACTAAAATGCTCTTCATGGTGTCTTAGTCCCTCTCATGGTTTTTGATCCAAAATCCTCTCTCTATTATTTTTTGTCTATTTTATTCCCTGTAACTTCAAAATTTCATCAATAGGACCAAGATGCCCTTATTGGAGTATTAGTCCCTATTGATTTTGACCTTCCAGTTTTCAGGATTTGAAATTTCTTTTTTGTGCTTCGGTTGGCTACTTTCAATTCTCTCTTTCAATTTATAGAATTGTTCTTATTCCAATTTCTTTCATTTCAAGTGCAATTGCAAGCATAGGATAATGTGTTCATTGCACTTTCTAGGGTTTCTCCCTTGTACGAGTTGTAGTACTCAGTGTCCTACTACTAATACTATGGTTAGACAAAGTGCGAGACTCATGGCATCCCACAATAAAAACACTCATTGTGGATCTTGGGTTATCAAGCTCTCTTACTTCTAGTGTTTGCATTAGTTCACTAGGCATGGACCATACCTTTGATACCTCTTTTTCTAAGCCTACCTTACCTACAAGTGCTATGCCAAGTGTTACAATGGTTGATCATATCCCTCAAGAAAATATAATGAAAATGCATGAAGATCTATCCCATTTACAAGATAGTGTGAGTACTAAAAAAATTTCCAACAATGTTATACTTTCCATAGATAATATTCACCACATGATGGAAAGTGATGAAGGACTGGAAGTTGTGCATAACATAACTCAGATCTTCAGAAAACATCTTCCTTCCACCACTAATTGTGCTCAAGCTTCAAACAATATGCCCAAACAAGGAGGAAATCAAACTCCTCCCTCTTCAAGCATAACATCCATTCCAACCTATACCAATCCTCAAGTGACCACAACGATGCAACCAACTAGCAATATCCTTCCCACCTTGAATATTTGCACTATTTCTCCTTATACTCATGTGGCATCTAATATTATATCTCCTCCTATAAGAAATTCACTCACCAATCCTTCCAACACATACACACCACCACCATATTCATCTCCATCACAAACCACAAGAAATGATCCTATCATTAACCATCTTTAATTACAAAGCCTTCCATCCATTCAATGCCAAGTTTTCACCATAAATCAAATTCAAAATGGTCCACCTTCATACTATGTCAAAAGTAACCCACTATCCTTGGAGATATTGAGAACTCTGGTGCCACAAGGTATAGAGATCCCTACATTTGAGAAATATGGAGGAAAGGAGGATCCTGCTAATCATGTTAATGCCTTTACTGCTTTTTGCAGTGACTTTATCCTTGAAGACAAACTATTGGCTAAGATTTTCCCTAATCCTTGAAAGACATTGCCTTGGACTGGTTTTCTGCTTTACCGCATAACTCAATATGTTCATTCAATGAACTTGTTGAGGCCTTTATTAACCATTTCCAAGTGCATATGGTCTCTAAAATGACATTAGTTGATTTGATGAGATGTAAGAAAAATGAGGGTGAAAAAGTCACTGAATTTACTTCACGCTACCAATCGCTTTATTCCCAAATCAGTATGAAGATTCCCGATTCCCACCTTCAAAATATGTTCATAGAAAATCTCCAAACTAAGATAAGAGACAAGATCACCATGATCAAATTCCCTTCCTTCATGCACTTGTGAACTGACCTTTGAGATTATCAAAATTTTGTAGGTAGTAGTCAATTGAAAAACACCTCTACCCATCCTAAAAAGTCTGAAGCTTCAAACCAAAACACCTACCAACCTTTTAGAAGACAAAATAAAAGTTTCCTTCAACTAAATTCTACCTCTCAAGCTACCCAAATAGTTGATACCCAAGTAGTTACTATAAAGAAGAGTAATCCTTATGTCTTTGGGGATTTGCAAAGATAATTTATACCCTTACCTAACACACTTCACAACATTATGACCCAACTATTAAAAAAATATATGCTTACCCTACCTCCAGTTCAACCCCTTGACCCTAGCAAACTGTTACCTCTGAGCATCAAACACAATTCCTATTGTGCTTATCACCAACAAAAAGGACATGATATAGAACATTGCAAGCGTCTTAAAAATGTTGTGTAAGACCTCATTGATTCTAATCATATCCAAAATGGAGGTGTGAATGGCAAAGGTAATAAGTCTGTAGCTCCTCCCAACCAAAACTTGCAAATCTTTACCAATCCCATGCCCAACCATAATATTTCATTTCTTAAGGCTAGTGAAACTAGGCTCGATGTAATGGGTGTTGACACAGATGATGAGAATACAAGTAATAATAAAAAAAATCCTATGGATGATGATGAACAAGGTCCTATGGATACTAATGAACAAAGTCCTATTAGTACAATGATAGGAGTATTGACATCGTTCCTTGTAAACAATAAACTATAATGTCTATAGACATTACTTTCTCTTCAGGAGAAACAATCAAACATGCATTTAATGGCCCTCTTTACATGGTCAACATAATCTATAATAGGCCCTATGAACCAAGATTCCCAACCTACACAAACACAAGAAACAAACACCATATTAGTTCCAATGAAAGTTAGTATCATGATTCCCCAAGAAATCCATTTAAATTGCAATGAAAGGGAAATGAAATGAAGAACATAAACAAACACAAGCCAAAGATATTAAATCCTATTCAAATGCAATGCAAACTCTTGATCTCTTGGGGGAATTGGTGCTAATTTGATGTGGAGATTGCCCTTTCCCAACTCCTATGCAAGCTTTGTTGATTGGTGATGAAGAGTGATCCACTTTGTTGATGATTGAAGTGTGCTCGAAGATAAAATCTACATAAACTAGCTATAAAACTCAATGAGATGGATGAAGATTGCTATGAATTTGAGTATAGTAAGTTTACTCAAGTTGTGGATGATAAAATGAGGAATGAAGCCTTTTATTTATAGAATGACAAGTTGGAGAAATTCCAAAAATGAAGCAATGTGGGATTAACTTTCAACCAATGGCAAAGTGCCACTTGTAGAGATGTGAATGGATGGAGGATGTGCACATTTTGATGAATGTGCCCATAAATGCAATTAGATGATATTTGAAATTAGTGAAATGACATATAAGAGGGAAAAGGAATGTCTTAAATGCCACTTGGCTCAAGGCAAAAAGACTTATTAGATGAAGTTAATGTCTTGTTGGAAGGACAAAGTCCACTTGGATTTGAATTCAAATTTGAGAGAATATTCCTCTATTATGCCATGTTGAGAGAAAAGAGAGATTTAATAAATGAATTAAATCTATTTTCATGTGCAAGTGCAAAAGGTAGAGGATGGGACATGAATTAGGATTAAATTAATCAAGGGTCAATTAATTTAATGAGAGATTAGATGATGTGACAAATTTGACTTAGATTTGTTGATTTATTTAAATCAAATATGAGGAGAATATGATTTTAGAATTAGTTAAATAAATATTTTGATTTATTTAGCTAAAGTGGGTGATGTTAGCTTAAATTAAACAAGGTTTAATTTATTTAATTTAATAGATAGACTTTAGAGATTTAATCAAATAAAGGGAATTATTGAATTAAATATGGACATAGGGTTAATTAGATCAAATAGATTGATTTAATTAACAAGAGAAAAAGACTTAATTAGATAAAATGATTTATTTAATTAAGAGAGGGAAATTGATGAATTTAATCAAATAAGGGATATTCGCTTAAAGGGTTAGACTGATGATTTTGGATGAAATGATGTTAGTAGTTGGGATCAAGTATGTCAGTATATTTTCCATGTCTACATTTTCCCCCTCTTTGAAGCAAAGTACTTGTTACCTTGGTTCAAAGAATAAACTATCTTGATCAAATAGAAAAAAAATTTGATAAAAAAAAAAATTGCCCCAGTGCTGCTTCGGTGAGAGAAATATGTTGATATACTACCTCCTCGAAAGATCGGATGAAAGTTCTAATTTTTTGGATGATCTCACGAAAAAAGAGGACAAGGTGCCCAACAAGTCCAAAAAGACTCTAGGAGGCCAAAAAAAAAAAAGATAAAATGCAAAAAGTGATGAAAAATGGCCTTTGGATGAACAAAAACTAGGCCAGGGAACCAAAACCCTAACAGGATGACCAAACAAGATTAAAAACCCTAATTTTCAGGTGTAAATAGGCCTTGAGGGGCCACTTCCAATTCATTTTCACATTCATCTTAGGAGATTCTACAACTTTGAGCTCTAATACCTTGACGAGATGGCACAACAATAGCTCCTGATGCACATTTTTTACCGAGTCCGGACATACCAAAGGCTTCTTGGCACTGGAGCATCGGTGAGTTAACTTGACCCATGCTTTGATTTTCATTTTCCACGATCATTTAATGCACTTAAAGTTATGTCCCTAGGCGTGGTGCCATATTGCACCACTCAAATTTGAAACTGTACCACCATCGGATGATGGACCGCCATGATGGAGTTTGGAGTTTGAGTGCAAACTTAAAACTTTGACACCTTTATGAAATGCACCGCTATGCTTTAAGCTCTGGTGCTACAGTGGTGTTTGAATTTAAGGTTTCAGGATAAACTGCACTACTTTAGCAAAGTGCACCACCGTAGTGTGGTTTGAGATTTTGAAGATGCCAACATCACAATTTGCAAATTTCAAACTACAACGCCTTCATAAGTTGCGACATTGGGGTGACTTTCTAAATGTTGAGATTAGCTTGAACAAATATTTTTTCGATGAATTTTAACATGGTAATTTTTCTTGATGTAGGAGGAGGTGAGAGAAATCTATTCGTGTGAGCATAGGTCTCAGGATGTTTTCGGCCTTTTTTGGGATTTTTCGAGTAGGAACAAGAGCATCTTGGAGAGATGGGACTCTGGTATATCACCTATGCACTGCCCGTGCAAACACACCTGGGCATGATGACAATGCTTGCTAAGAGATGGTACAAAGAGATTTTGTCATTTCACCTTCCGACTAGCGAGGCCACAGTCACATTAGAGGATGTGTGGTGGATCTTGAGATTACCTATTCATGGTGAGTAGGTCATTTATGACATGGATTTTGGGAGGGAGGCCTGCTATGTCATCTTGGACACTAATGAGATCATATTCTGTGAGGTTTAGATCAAGTTGGAGCACCATAGGCCCCGCGCCTCACCTTACTACTTGGTTATTGCTACGATTATATCAAGTCTTGTTGCCCCAAATCGGCAAGGTCGATACTTTAGTCCTAGTTGGGGGCTTGCTTGGGAGCAAATGGTCCAACGGCAATTGACACTTTTTGTATGGGGCCCAGTTTTGCTAGCCTCCCTTTATAGGGATTTACACAAGTTTTCATACCTAGATGGTAGAGAACTTGGGGCAGGAGTTATAATTTTGCATATCTGGGCATAGGAGCACATCCCTATGCGTCGTCCACAAGTCATTCTAGTGCTAATGGAGCCAGATGGTCCAGTTGTTTGGCGCTACAAGGGAGGTCTTTCATTTACGCGCACATGAAAACATGAGATTCCTCACTGGAGGAGGGTCCTTGACGACTTGCGAGTATTCAGATGGTGGTCATACCTTAGACAGTCTGCATGGTTTGATGATATGTAGTAGTTATTTTTTTCTCGCCAAGACCACTTGATGCAGGGGAAAGAGCATACCATGTTGGAGATGTATCTACCGGGTAGGTCCAACATCAGTTCAGGGAGCCTCAAGATAGGCTAGATGATGGTTATGTGGCCATCTTTGCGAGGACAATGACACAGGGTGCATGGGGCCGATACATACCTACCCATGAGGGAGTAGAGAGCTTTAGACAACTGGTGGTCCAGCCGTGGCCATACAATTAGGGAGAGGTTGATCCTGGAGTGACACAGGCATACAAAGGTTGGTTTCAGCCACCTCTATGACTCACAGTGCTAGGGACATCATCTGCTAGACACAAAGCGAGAGGGAAAGGGGTAGGGCGAGACCAAGGAGGAAAGGTTCAGGATCAGGGAGGTAGAGGGTGAACACTAGATCATCTAGTTTAGGACCAGTCACTCCTAGATTAATAGGATGGAGAGCAGAGGTAGGAGGTCCCCCGACAGGATCAGGATCCAGGTCACCAGAATGGACATCACGACAAGATCCCGACACCATCCAGGGATGGGGACCAAGATTAGCCTCATGTGCAGCCACCACTACAGCCAGATCTCAGGGATGGGAATATTTTGCAACTACAGGCCTAGGTACAGACACTAATAGTAGAGAGAGATCAATTTAGGGTCGAGCAGGACCAAGCCATTTTGTAGAGGCAGGTTGTAGAGTTACAGGCGACAGCAGAGATGGGTCACCGACAATAGCTAGAGGGCATGGTCGCCTCCTCCTGAAACACATTGTCACTCCAGCCTTATAGAGAGGCTGTCCGAGAGGCCAATTACTACAAGATGCATTACAATCAAGCCGTGTTGATCTCAACTAGGGCACCAAATTTTTCACAATGAACTAGCCATAGGCTAGCAGAGCAGCACGGGGAGAGAGGAGGTGGCGAGGGTAGTAGCCAACAGGGCTAGGCCTTCATTTTTTATCAGGGACGGGATACTTTTGGTGCCCCATGGGATCATTTTTGATAGCTCGATGGCCCATTTTGTATTTATATACTTGATGTTGGATCCAATTCCATGTATCATGACAGTACATATTTTGATGATATATATGAGATGATGATTTTGATGTGATTATGATATGTGATGCATTTATGGATGGATTTTGATTTCTATATGCTATGCAATGGTGTTATCTTATGATGCCATGATGTTTATGGGATGAATGTATGGATTCATTTCTTTTTCAGTATCTTTTTATGCACTTTTTATGATGATTATGTGTGGATGTTATGCTATGCAGATGGTAACAAATATATATTATGCAATGATGGATGGTATATGCAGTGCAATTTTATGATATGATAAATGCAAATGATGCTTATGATATGGGATGATTTATGTTATGCCTATGATGATGCAAATGTTTTATGGGATGAATGATTTATAGAATGACTTAGAATATATGTATGGAAATGCAATATATGTTTCTATATGATATGTAATATGCCATATGCTGACAGTTTATGGATGCAGGATGGATGCAATAATAATGATGATTTGATTTAACTGTCATGGCATCATAGTTAGTGCGAAAAGCAAGAGATAGAAGAAAGCTAAAAGATTCCAACAAGACATGAGATGATGATGATTTGCTTGCCGAGAAGTTAGGATTTTCAAAGGGTCGATTACCTTATGTTTGATAACACATGTAGTCACGATGGATCAAGGTATGAAGAACCAAGATGGCGTTGCACCTAATGTGATGGACTTTGACTCGACAATCAAATAGGAGTATTCCTATTCACACCTGGCATACAAAACCTTATTTAGAGTGCAGTTCATATATTTCAAGCATCTTGGGCCAAAACATAGAAAAGCGAGCCTTCCAGTGTGGTCAACAAGACACCTAAAACATCTTCCCAACAAACCAAGCAAAGCACGAATGACCAAGTTATATTACAAGAATATCCAACAAGCACAATAGATAAAAGATAATGATTTTTTCCCCATTCCTATCTCTCTAAATATTTTGATTAGACATCATTGAGAGGTCCTTGGGATGAGCACAATAAGATAAATCAACAAGATAAAGATAAATTAAACAAACAAGCCAATATTCTTCAATACCGTTCGCTGAGACTAAACTATGGTGATGCTTGATGTTGATGTCCATTATAGGAAGGATGCATCCTAGGACATGATGATATCAGATGATTTGATATGGGACTGATTGGATGATAGACTATTGACACAAATAGTTGATTAACTTGTTTACGTACTGACCTAGACTTTAGATTTTGACGTTTAAGTTTTCACTTTTGAACTGCTAGACTTGTTTCCAATTGTTTATCAAAGGTTGAGGATGATGGTTGATCTATTGTGAGTGATGTTTATTATGAGTGAAAGTGAGATGAGACAGATGGATTTTTTGGGCTTTTTGAATGTTTTTGATCTTTTTGAAATGTTTTGAGGCTGTTTTTGGTATTTTTTGATATTTTACAAATGTTTTTATTTTTTTATTTTCATATGTTTTGGGGGTTTTTGAGATTTTGACCAAGAGACTAACCTAAGGACCTATCCTAGGGGCCTCGAGGGCTGATCAACATATTAGCCTTGCCTATGTTATACATGAAGATACCACGTAGTTTGACTGACATAGACTCGATTATTGATGAGATATGAACAAATATATTGTCAATTAATTATGGCGGACTCCTAAAGGACTGACCTAAGTGTCTCGAGGGATGATCAAAGATCAACCTTGCCTATGTTCAAGGCTTGGAGACTTGTCGTTCAACAAGATGACTCCATTTTTGACTTTTTGACTTTTTGACCTATTTTTGGATTTTGATATGTTTTGAATGTTTTGGGATTTTTTTTTGGTTTTATGATGTTTTTGGATTTTTTGGTTTTATGATGTTTTTGGATTTTTTGATGTTTTTGGATTTTCTAATTTTTTGATGTTTTTGGATTTTTTGATTTAAGGACTTCAAGAATATACACGAATTTGATCTAATGAGAACTTGCCCCCAGTGTGATGCAATAGACTACTCTGATAAAGGCAGGACAAACTGACCTTGGGAATGAGCTGAGTAGTACTAGGAGGGATCATGACATGAACAAAAGACTAAGCTATGATGTGGATGCAGATGGATGAGTGATAGATGAAGATATGAAATGTGATGGATGATGGAAGCGTAATGGATGGATGGTGTAGAACAAGTCGTGAAGATCCTAGTGGATTGAAAGTGCTTATTTACACAAGGTGCCTATTTGCCAGGTTTTCACCAAGGTACTTGCCCAAAGTGCCACCGAAGTGGTTTTCACTAGAGGACGATTTTTCTCTTTATTGTTTTTGATCATTTTTTTCTTTTTTGATTTTTTTCTTGTTACCAGGACACCTATTTTCTAGGTTTTCATCAGGGTAACCATTTTTTCAAGACATTTTTCTCATTTTTTTTTGGTTCTATACCTTGAAAGATTAGGCATAAAACTTTTTGAGATGGGAGTTGTTCATGGGATCCTGCAGAGGTTCCCTTTCGGGTGTTGCTAATTGATATTCCCCTAACTTGTAGCTTGTTGTGATAACAAATGATCCCAACCAATTGGGTTCAAATTTACCTTTGTTGTTTGGATTTGGGATGTTCTTTTGATTCTCTTTTAGGCCAAGTTCTCTAACTTGGAAAGTTCTAGTTCTGATTTTCTTGTTATAGCTCATCTTGAGTCTGTTTTGATAGACTTGCAAATAATTCAATGCTTCTATACATTGCTCATCCAATAGCTCCAACTCATTTAGTCTTGATGCTCGGTATTCTTCATCTATGATGAGGTTTTGCAATGATATTCTTAGTGATGGGAGCTCGATCTTAATGGGTAATACTGCCTCTGATCCGTAGACCAGGGAGAAGGGGGTGGCACCTATTGGTGTGTGGATGTTGGTTCGATAGGCCCAAAGGGCAGGATTTAGCCATAGATGTTAGTCACAACCTGCGTCATTGACTATCTTTTTAAGGATTTTTAGAATGGTTTTATTGGTAGCTTCTGCCTAGCCATTTCCTTGGGGATAATACAAAGTGGAAAAGTGATGTTGGATTTTGAATTTATCACATAAGTCACGAACATCCAAATTCTTGAAAGGTGTCCCATTATCTAAGATAATAGCTTGGGGAACATCGTATCGACATATTAATTAGTTCAAGATGAACTTTGATATCTAATTTCTAGTGATGTATGTCATGGGGATGGCTTCCACCCACTTGGTAAAGTACTTAGTGGCGGTTATGATGAACTTGTGGCCATTAGATGAGGTGGGAGTTATCTTTCTAATGAGATCGAGCCCCCACTGTGAAAAGGGCCATGGTGTGATGATAAGATGAAGTTCTTGAGCTGGAGCATGGATAAGGTCCCCATGTTGCTGACAGTGTAGGATAAGTGTCATCTACTTCTCTTTCCATTGTAGGCCAATAATACCCTATCCTCAACAATTTCTTAGCCAGGGTTATTCCACTCGAGTGTGAACCACAAATACCATTATGCACCTTAGTTAAGGCAATCAATGCATCCTCAACATTTAAGCAGTGTAATAAGGTTCCTTCTATGCTCCTCCAATAAAGGGTGTTTCCTAGAATGACTAACTGGGCTGCTTTCTTGACAAAGGTTCTTTTTAGACTTGAGGGTAAGTTAGCAGGTAAGACCCCTATTCGCAAGTAGGTATAAATGTCATGGTACCAAGGATTACTAGGACCAACGATTTCACACACAAATTTTGACTTTGGTACCTTGAATGTGGGCATGAGAAGCTGCTCTACCAAGAATTCATGTTTTGGGATGTTGCGAGGGATGTCTAGTAGGGACCCAATCATTTCCATGGCATTTTTTGCTCTATTGTTTGCTCTAGGAATCTACTCAAATGTGATATCAATGAATGATACTTTGAGGCTCTCTACCAAATTTTTGTATGGAGTTAGCTTATCATCCTTTGTTTGGTACTTTTCATTTACTTGATTTATTATTAGCTAAGAGTCTCCATATACTTTGAGGATCATGATGTACCATTGCATTGGTATTCTGAGACCTATGGTTAAAGCCTCGTACTCTAAAATATTGTTAGGGCAAGGGAATGCCAATTTGTAGGATCTAGGTATACAGTCCCCCTGTGGGGTGATGAAGAAAACACTGGCTCCTAATCCATGCTGCATATAAGAGCCATCAAAGTACAGTTTCCAGTGATCAACTATGCTGAGATTGAAGATGGATTCGTCTGGGAACTCTGATATGAGTGGATTCTCTTAGTAGATTGGTGCTTCTACAAGCTGATCTATGATGACTTGACCTTTGATTTCCTTTTGCTCCACATATTCAATGTCATACTCTGATAGTATCATGACCCATTTAGCCATCCTTCCTATGAGCATTGCTTTTGATAGTAGGTACTTTAGGGGATCAATTTTGGCAATGAGTTTGATTTTGTGTGCCAACATGTAATGTCTTAATTTTTGTGAAGAAAACACTACTGTTAGACATGATTTTTCAATAAATGAGTAGTTTAACTCCTTCCCAACCATTGTTGGCTGATGTAATAGATGGCCCTCTTTGTCCCATTTTTATCGTACTAAGCTAGAAGAGCTCTAAGGGTTGTTGTTGTTGCTGACACATAGAGGATTAATAGCTTTCTTGGGATCAATGGCATGAGGACTAGACGTGTGAGTAGATATTTTTTTATTTTGTTGAAGAATTCTTGACATTTGTCATCCCATTTGTACGCTACTCCCTTGTGGAGTAGATGCAAATAGGGGTTTTGCTTGTCTTCCAGTTGTGCAATGAATCTGTAGATGGACTAAAGCCTACCTTGGAGACCTCTCAACTATTTCAATTATTTGGGTGCCTCCATCTCTAAGATTTCCTTCACTTTTGTTGGATCTATTTCAATACCCCTCATTGACACTATGTATCCTAATAGCTTCCCTGACTATAAGCCGAAGAGGCACTTCTTTGGGTTGAGTCTGACTTTATATTCCTCCACCCTATCAAAGATAACACTAAAGGTTGCTATATGATCTCCCCTCTTCCTGGATTTTTATAGTATGTCATAAACATAATCTTCAATAGTTTTGTCGATCAGTTCATGGAAGATTAAAATCATGGCTCTTTTATAGGTAGCCCCAACATTCTTTAGACCAAATGGCATCATGTTCCAGCAATAGGTCCCCCATGGACAAGTGAAGGTTGTTTTGTGTTGGTCTTCTTTGGCAATCATTATTTGGTTTTATCCCAAGAAACTGTCCATTAGAGAAAGTATTTCATGTCCTACTATCATGTCAATGTTAGGCAATGCGAAATCATCTTTTGGACATGATTTGTCTAGGTCTCTGAAATTTATGCAGACTCGACTGCCCCCATCTGGTTTTGAAATAGAAACCAGATTGGATACCCACTCAGGGTAGTCAATTGGTCATATGAATCTTGCGTCAAGTAGCTTCTTTAGTTCCATTTTGACTAGCTGAGTGATCTGAGGATGCATTTTTCTCAATTTTTGCCAGACAGGCTTTGCTTCGGGATACACTGCTAGATGGTGGACCACAATCTCTGGATCAAGATCGGGCATGTCTATGTAACTCCATGAAAAGTTAACTTGTCTCTCTCTTAAGAAGGCTACTAGGAGTTCTTGTTCCTCTGATAGTAATGATTCCACATAGAATGTGATGTGTGGGGTCTCCTCCATTCCCAAGTTAACTGGATTTCATTTTTTGGCTAGGACTATTGATTTTTCTTGGTGTAAAGCTCTGGGAGGAAGATTTAATCCCTCATCCTTGGGTGCCTCAAAGAGGTTTTCACCGTCAGATGTGTCCTTTCTTTTTACTATTTTTTGGGTCGGAGAGTGCCACAGTGTGGTTTTCACTCAAGGACCTAGAGATTATTCTCAATTTTTCACTTTTACGACTGAGGGATTCAATCATTTCTCCATAATATGCATGTGTATCTAGCTCAATGATAAATCTTGCTTTATGATCCCCACATGGAATATTGTCTCATAGTCCCATGAATTCTAAGAGTGCCTCATCATTTTTGAATGTGTCAAGAATTGGTGGCCCTCGTTGGTCATAATTGATGAGTTGTGGGTAGACTAGACGGATTTCATG
The DNA here is from genome assembly GCA_007258455.2 of Sequoia sempervirens. Classification (NCBI taxonomy): domain Eukaryota; kingdom Viridiplantae; phylum Streptophyta; class Pinopsida; order Cupressales; family Cupressaceae; genus Sequoia; species Sequoia sempervirens. The sequence goes on along the minus strand of VDFB02058242.1, from coordinate 466,709,985 downwards.
GTTTTGGTTTTCAGAGTCATAAGATAGGGTGCTAATCATGAGTAGAGAGGTGTCCTCAAAAATCATGGGTAGGTTGGTTATGGGATCTTCTTAATCACTACTACTACAAATGTCAGTTATGTCAAATGTGAAGTTGTCTATGACTCGACCTGTAGATACGGGTAAGCGAAGTTTGGCTGTTGCTTGCTGAGGAGGTTTGACTTTCCTAACTGGGGGACTTTGGCCATGTATGGTTATACTCGGAGGGGTACATACAAGGCCAATATTTCTCCTCCATGTCTCTAGAATGAGGGGTATTAGAAGCCCCTTGTCATTTTTCCCCAATCTCTGGTTTCTGTCGTAGCCCATTGTGAGCATCATTTGCAAACCTTTGTTGTTGTCATCCATTGGTAGATTAGTTGTTGGTTTATTATCTTGATATAGGAGGTGGGATGGGTCCTCCTCTATGACCTCTTATCCAAGATCTCCCAAACTTCTAAATTTGTGATATTCTTTAGGGGATGTTTGAGATGTGGAGGCTTCATTTGATTGTGAACATCCTCATGATCTGGGAGATTGTGGTAACTCTCCTACCACAAAAGAATTTTTGGGAATCGTATAATTTTTGCAACCATTTTTCTAGATGATAACTTTGATATCAAAGATGATGGGAATGGCAGGAGTGGCGGGTTTCTTTGTCACAGAAGTGGAAGCAAGAGTGGTTGGATCAATGTATGGTGTTGATGGACCTTCATCATTTTTAGGCACTTGAGGAATGTTGTAGTATTTTTCCTCTAGGTTCTTGTAGTAGAAGAATGGTTTAGGATCTCCATGGATGGTGACCTCTTTTCCTTCATATGTGAATTTGACACATTGATGGAAGGTTGATGCTACTGCTTGCATTGTTTCGTATCAAGATTTGTGGGGACGGTTGATGAATTCAATGCTTCCTCAAGGATTTTCTTGTGGGCAGATGAAATTTTTAGCAACTCCATGATCGAGATTTGTGCTAGAGTTATTTTTAGCTAATAAAGGACATTGTAACCACTAGGAATAGATCTTGGGTTGGGTGCGGGTGCTCTGTTTGGCTAGGATGATCCTACAATGGTAATTTTTCTGCCTCTTGTGGTGACTCCACAATTGACATGGGATCCTTTGATGGTGATGGTAGCATAGTAGTCATCTAGGGATGTGACGACATGGTCATACACATGATTCACACTTTTGAAGGTACCTTTCCCCTTATTAGTGTTATTGTTTCCTTTTTGTTATAGTTTGGCATCAGATTAATATATATTATGAGGTTCTGATTTCTTGTTGGTTGCTCCACATTTATGATTTTTTGATCAATGAGGTCTTGGATTAGGTTTTTCAACCTCATGCAACTATTAGTGGTGTGACCTTTGATTTTTTGGAAGTCACAGAGCTGATTTTCATTGTACCAAGGAGGTTTGACATCTAGTTCCTGGTAATTCTCATATGTGGGAGCTTTGATGAGATTTTCACTTATTAATTTCTTCATGATGACCTTGAGTGGTTCCCTAAGGGCAATGTATTTCTGCTTGGGAGAGTTCTTGTTTCACTGAGGTGGTCCCCTTTGATCATTGACATAGTTGATCACTTGGTTCTTTGGTTGTTGTGTTGTATTCACTTGATGGTTGTTTTGATGATGGTTTTGGGGTTGCTATTGTGGTGCAGGTGTGTTTTGTCGAAGGGTGGAGATAACAACTTTGATGAACACAATACCATCATTGGTAATATTTTTATTTCTTTCCCATGTGCGAGGTTTGTCATTGTAACTTGTGGATGGGCAATTTTTTTGTTCAGGATATGTGGTTGATCCTCCAGGTTGTGTCATAAGGGCTCGTTCAATGTTGATCGCTTTGGAGATCAACTAGTCATATGTTGTGATGCCTTGCACTTTGAGATGGAAATACAAGGTTCCCTCAAGATTGGATATGATTGTGCACACTTGTTGTTCCTCAAGCATGACCCATTTGCTCAGATTGGCCTTGGATTGCCATCATTGTAGGAATGAAGCAAATGGTTCATTCTTCCCTTGTTTCAGAGTTGAGAGTTCCTCTAGACTAACATCCATAGTGATATTGCATGCCTAGTTTTTGATGAATGTGTCTATGATTTCTTGAAATGTCTTGATGCCTTGAGGTAGGTGAGAGAACCATTCCATAGAATGGCTAGTCAAACTTATAGGAAATAGCTACATCAAATATGTATCGCCATATGTGACTTCCGTGCAATGAACCTAGAATTCCCTGATGTGATCTTCAAGGTATCCCATCCCATGGTATTTGTCAAATTTTGGGATCTTGAATCCCTTTGGGAATGGTTTCATTATGAGGTTCCTATCAAATGGATAAGGACATAAGTTGTTGGGTATTCTTGTGGTTCACCCTGATTGAAGGTTGAGCACTTGTTGCTAGAGCAACCTGATTTGTTTTGTCACATTGTTTTGCGGATCAAGGGGTGGGATGAAAGTATTCTGAGGTGGTAAAATTGTTGGTAGGATGGGTGGATTGGTTTGTACGTTGATGGAGGGTTTTTTCATATTTTGTTGTGCCCAGTATGCTTCCATTTGTTGTTGTACCAACAACGCTTGTTGTTGTTCCTATTGTTGTTGTGCTATTAGTGCATTTTATTGAGCTTGTTGTTTTTATGCCAACAACGCTTGTTGTTAGGTTGCTAGTTGAGCTGCTTCTTGTTGCTCTTGGTATTGTTTCAGTGCCTGTTGATACGCTTGTTGTCAGGTTGCTTGTTTTTGTGCGAGATATTGTGCTTGTTCTTGTGCTTGTGCTTGGGCTTGAGCTTGAGCTTGTTGGGCTTTGTATTAGGCTTGTGCTTGAGCTTGAGCTTGTGCTTGGGCTTGAGCCTATGCTTGTGGTTGAGTGGCAGCTTGTGCAATCTATGCGACTTGAGTAACTTGTGCTACTTGAGTGGCTTGCACTACCTGTGCAACCTAAGCAACTTGTTGTTGTTGCAATAAGGCTTGGGCTTGTGTAGCCCATTGTGCTTGTAGCGCTTATTGTGAGGCTTGCGTAGCTTGGGCGGCTAGCTGTGTGGCTTGTTAGTTTTGAATTTTTTGTAATTCCTTTTGATAAGCAGCTTATTGAGTGGCTTGCAATGCAATACTGTATTGGCTTGATGTGTTCGAGTTTGGTGGTGGTGGTGGTGAGGTGGGTTTGTAATGGTGCTTATTGTGGTGATGAGAGGCACCATCATGTTGATGATTGGGTTTTGAGTGGTAGATGTTGCGATCAATATCATTGGTCCTTGAGATACAATGTTTTGAGATGTTTTAGGGATGGTTGATGATGTGATTGTGGTGGTTTGTGTTATCGAGGTGGTTGCCATCCATTGTCACTAACTCATTTGACTGCAAAATCCGATGAAAATTTCTGACAAAATATGTATAATTTGATGTATCGTCGAGTGCTTGTAAAATTTGATGTGTAATTTTCAATTTTTTGAAAGTTTATCCCCGACGTTCATTGAAATTTTGACGAACCTAGGTTTCATCGAAATATCGACTATCAGTTTCGTCAAAATTTTGACAAACATGAAAAATAGAAAAAAATCAAATTGTGGCCAACATAAAGAAAAGTGAGCTTGCACCTAATATATTGTGACAGTGTTTTTCTCTACTTGAGATAGTTTGTGGAGAACTAAGGACAATTTTCTTGGGAAAAATAAAAAAAATTCAAGAAGATATCGCCAGGTTGAGGGTAGTGCAATAAGATTTTTGGATTTGATTGTGTTTTGATTTTTCACATCAACGTTTCGAATCATACTACATGATCCATCGCCAGGTTGAGGGTAGTCATTGTATTTTTGCATAATTCAGTTGTGAAGTCAGATTTGTAGTTCTAGGTTTGAAAATCATATTTTAAAGCAACATCTCATTAGATTTCATTTTTAGAGATTTAGGGTTTTGAGAATTTCATGTCCAGATTTTGTTGTGCAGAATCACCATAAGGTCACAACCAAGGAACAAATTCTTGTGATTGTAATTATGTGATCCATAACTCTATTGGTCATGTGGCACAGTTGTGCTATAACAAATACATGATGCATTCATGTGTGACCCAAGTTTAATGTGGCTATGTTGTGATAGAAATGGAGGCACTCATATAATGTAGTTAATTTAGGTTGTATAATGTAGGTGTCAATCATCATTAGGTGCATTCATGTTGTCTCGAGTTTAATAGGTTAGGATGCAATTATAGCATGATCAAAGAGTGATTACCTCTTACTGCAATAAAGAGCCTATAACTCTGGTTGATATGAAGAGTGGTTGTGTTATATTAATTATGTAGTGCATTCAATAACAACCCATATTTAATGGGATATTCTAGAGAGTAATCAAGATTTTCTAAACCTTATGAATGTTACTTAAAAGTGTATAGCTTAAACTACAAACCAAGTTTGTTACATACTTGAATGCAATCTTGGGTTACCGTGAACTATAATAATGTGATCTGCTAATAACCAATATGGAAAGTTTCAAAGCAAGACCCATGATATATAGGATACATTTCCCTAATCAGGTTTACATACCTTAATGATCAAACACAAGCTTCCCACATGCTCTAGGATACAATCCAAGATCATACCACAACCTTGTCAAGACAACTAATTTTTTGACTCAAGATTTTAGGTTATTTTTTAATACCAACAGAGGCATTGGTAAGAGCATGATTAGGGTACAAACCCTAGGCCTCCGTAGAAACATAAACAATAACTATAGTGGATTAGTGAGGTTGCAATACCAGAAAGATTAAGATATTGCAGGTAATAACAAAATGTTGCAATCTAAAGATTGTAGCCAATAACAAGCACACTATGTAGCTTACTGACATTTGTAAATGCAATCTACGATAAGAGGAATCATAGTCACTTGAGATGTGATAGTCAAAAAGAGGCTGAGCAGTGACAAGATAATAAAGCTCAAACCTTGCATAGTAAAGTGGAGATTTTAACAGCGAGTTTCCTTACCCCCTTGCTAACCTTAAGGGTTTTTCAAATGATTTTGGTAGTGTTAGACAAGGCAAATGCAATCAGGGAATGATTTTCCAAATGAAGTAGCAGTGGTAATCATAGGTTCAATATTTCTTCTTAGCCATTAATGTTTAATGGAGGTAGTGGATTGCATGTTTGAGCAGTGTTATGAGACTCATCAAAGATGGGAGAATAGTGAATAATACCTTGTGGACTGTGAAGTAGTGTCAATAAGGTTGAAGGATCTTAAGAACTACAATACAATGAAACAATGAGTCCCCTATAGTAAGCAGGCAGTCTATAGGGCATAGTTTGATTTTATAGAAGGATGCTCATGAAAGGAATCTTCAAGTGATAGTGAGTGAGTTGTTTGAGATTGTAGCTGAGGGTGCAATACCCAGTCTTAAAGGAAGTTAGCAAAGTAGTAAATGTACAATAAAATCAAATCGTACACAACAAAAAATTCATAATGTTATCTTGCATAATGCCTTGAATTTGAAGACAAAAATCTCATTGTATCTTCATGATGAAAGTGGTGATCTTAATGGTCAATCACTGGCAACCATGATTTTAAAACATGCTATTGTGCTTATGGAGGCGACATTTTAAGCAAGGAAGTGAGTGTGGTTTGGAACAATGGCAGGTATGAAGGACTTGCTTTATATGCATACTATGCAGTCTAGCTTAAGACACCATTCTTAGAAGAGATTGAAGGTAGATTATGGAACTCAAGAGTTACCATGAAAAGGATTAAAGCAAAGACTGAGATTTATTTAAAAGCCATAGTCATGAAAATATTAAAGATGTCACATGCAAAACCCTAGTAGTTGGAGTAATGAATACAGTACCAAAGAGGATAGTGTGCTAGAGCAGATTTAGGAGATCTCCACATTATCTTATTATAGGGAAATACATCATTTATTTATTTTTTTAATTAAAAGAAATTATTCTAAATCCTATATAGGATACATTGATACTTCAAAATCCTTTGAAGTAATTTGAGATTATGCAAATATATGTCAAGTAAATACCTAGATTACAAATAGTAGGGGGAACAATGTAAGATTTGTTGAGCAGAGCGGGAATGAGATAAGCAGCAATGAATCCTATGCCTCCTTTCACACACATTTCCTCACCGTTCTCTGTCATTCTTTACAGAAACACTTCTCCATTTTGGCAGTCTATGCTTGAAAATAATGTTTTGATGAAGGTTTTAGAGTATTTTTATTAAAATGAAAACACCATTCTAGTGGGCTATGCCTGAAAATAAGATTTTGACAAAAGTTTTAGCGTACGTTTATTAAAGTTTTAGAGTATTTTGGCAGGCTATATTCTTGATTCCTTAAATGATTTATTCAAATGGATTCTGACTAAATAAATGACTAACCATTTAGTCATTTTTATTTGTGTGACTAAATATTTTTTAATCAACGATGAAACTAGTAATTTATTTACTCATTTATAGCTGAGTTGCAAAAGATGAGAAAAATTTAATCATTTTTAGTTGTTGTGACTAAAAGTTTTAGTCACCTAGTTATTTATTTTCCAAATTCTACTAGTGTGTGCTTCCTTGTGCGATTAGGGCTCTCTCAATGTTGAGGGCCCTAGGGATAAGATTGTCATAAGAAGTGACACATTGAATTTTTAACTAAAAGGATAAATCCGTATTGCCATTAGCAATGATGACTCTGAATTGTTGCTCCTTAGGAATAGGTCACTTGCTCTTACTAGCTCGCTACCTCGATCATTGTAGGAAGTTTGCAATCAAGTTCAATATTGTGATTTTAGGAGTCTTAACAGTTGGAAATCATATTAAAATCAGAATTTAATAAGTTTTGGAATTAGCATTTTAAAGTATTTTTTGGGGTCATTAATTTCAAACTATCTTCTCTTTTGCAGGGGTGGTTACATGCCAAAAAATTTTGGTGTAAAATATCAAAATTATTAGATTTTGTTACCTATCTATGAATACAAATTATTGGAGTGTGAGTTTGATATTTTTTGAAGATCTAAATAGTGGGATAGATTTTGTTACCTGTCTATGAATAAAAATTATTGGAGTGTGAGTTTGATATTTTTTGAAGTGGTGTAAAATATCACAATTATTAGATTTTTTTACCTATCTATGAATAAAAATTATTGGAGTGTGAGTTTGATATTTTTTGAAGATCTAAATAGTGATAAAGAAAAATCATGTCAGATAATATTAGTCCAGAACAAAATGAAGAGACACTTGATAGATTGTGGGATAGATTGAAAAGAAGGGTGATGGGAAATGTTATTGTCCTTCCAATAATTGCAAGGGCTTAAAGATGAGATGAATTTTAATCACAACAGCTAAGAAACATTGTAGGCAGCATGGTCATGTTGAAGGGGAGCATGATTATCGTCCATTGGTAAGTTGTTCATTATATGTGTTTATATTGATTAAATTTGTAAATGTTTATATCATTTTAACATTTTATATATATATATAATCACTTGATCATGATCATGGTTTATTTGTGTCTATCATTATTATAAAGGTGGGGTGCCCTAGGGTAGATGATATGGATTATCATGACCTAGAGAATGTGGTTTTGCAAGCGGACGAACCTGGAGCTGTGAATATCGAAGATAAAGTTAATGATCCTATGGAAGAAGATGATCATGCACCAGAAAATACAGTTGAAGATGATGGTACGAATACATTGATCCATGAAACATTTAGTGGTAGAGTTGATCATAATGATCAGGATGACTTTGATGATGTTCATGATTTACTTATACTTGAGAAGGCATACAAGCCCCTTTATGAAGGCTCCCAAACAAATCTTTTCTCTGTCGTATTGTTGTTGTTGAACTTGAAGGTTATGAATGCTTTATCAAACATAGCAATCTCACAGATGTTAAGGTATGTCATAAATGTCATCTTTTTTCATCTATTTTAATTGTTGTTAGTTCATCACTAGTAAATAAAGAATGGAATGTGTACCATTAATATTCTTTATATTAACAAATTATTTTTTGTTGTAGATTGATTGGTGAATTTTTCTTACCACCATCAAATATTTTACCTCGCTCATACTGAGATTTATCTCCCATTATGAAAGATATCAAAATGGAGTATCAAGCAGTAAATGCATGTCCCAATGATTATATTATATATCATAAACAACAAGAATTTGCAACAGAATGCCCGAAATGTCATATCAGTAGATATCAAATAGATCAACTAACAAAAAAGGTGCCTCACAAGGTTCTTCGTTATATTCTCATTATTCCACGTATGTAAATATTATTTAGGTGTGAAAACTTAGCACAATTTATGGATTACCATGTACGAAATAGAAGTGGAGATGACATTATTCGAATTCCTGTGGATGGTTCTGCATTTAGGGACATGGAGGAAAAATGACCACACTTTAAAGAAGAACCTCGTAATCTCAGGCTTTCATTGGGAGTAGACGTTGTCAATCCATTTGGAGAGCTGAGATCTATTTACTCAGTGTGGCCTGTTTTTGTTAACAATAACATTCCTCCATGGATGTCAATAAAGAGGGAGCACATAATGTTTTCAATGATTGTTCCAGGTATTTGTTTACATCAATTTTCTTTAACGTAGTAGCATCTCATTTGTCTTATTTGTTGCATAATGACTTATATTTTTTTCATTCAATATTCATGTACATTAATTTATATATATTGCAGTAAAATGGTTATAATAATTATGTAATGTTTATGTTCATTCAACTAGGTAAGTAGCAAGTTAAAGATATGAATGTATATATCGAGCCTCTTATTTATGAGTTACTAAAGTTATGGAATGGCGTCACCATGTATGACGTCTCTAGACCAATAGGACAAAGACAATTTCAATTCCATGCAATGCTTGTATGGACAATTCATGATGCCCCGGGGCTAACACATTTTTGTGGTATGTTATAACGTTTGACTGCACTTTAACAATATTTAATTTGATGAAGTAGATATCATGCATGTTTTTAAAATAATCTATTCATTATATATAATTATAAAAATTGACATATTTAATCAATTATATATGATCTTGGAGGTCTTCAAACAAAGGAAAAATTTGCATGTCCAATTTGTGGTCCAAAGATGAAATATTGTCGTTCAACAAGTTCAAGAAAGCAGGTGTTTGATGAGTATGAGCATTTCCTCCATAGGAAATCAAAAGTAATGAACTACTGAAAAACATCTTTTCAATGGGAAAAAGGAGACTACATCAAAACCACGAAGAATGTCAACTCACCGATGGAAGTTGGAATATAATAGAATTAATCGTCAAGGTTATACATGAGATCAAATTGTTTATCTATCACTGCATATGATATGTTTTGAATTATATTTTTATATTGTGTTGTGATTACTCATGTTGTAATTGACAATGATTTTTGTTGTTAATTTTTTTAACTCATATGCTTCATGAACGTCGTCAAGGCATTAATGGTCGGCTTCCACAGGGATTGAAAAGTTATCCCAGAAAATTTAGTAGGTTGCCATACTATGAGAAGCTACAAATTATGCATTTATTTGATACAATGCATATCGGAAAGAATATAATAGAAACGTTATAGAAAATATTGGATGGAAGGCATGACAAAGAAAAAATTGTCAAAATTTGTAGTGACATTCAGGAAGTCAATCATGCAATGAAAAATGTCATTCAATTAAATAGCGATGGAGACCAAATTAATATAAGTGTCCTTCCTTGGTTATTAACATAGTAGCAAAGCAATGCTATAAAAGAAGTCATATGAAAAATTCAATTTCCCACAGGATTTGTTGTCAACATAAACAATATAATAACAAAGAAAGGTAAATTTGGGTCAGGGATGAAAACGCATGATTGGCATACCTTCATTAAGGTAATTATTCTAGTATATTATATACACTTGTATAATTCATGTACTTTTCAATGTATTGTGTTTACTACTTTTGGAAAAATAATGAAAAAATTATTTTATAATTGTTGCAGTATGTTCTACCTCTATCTCTCCCAGACAACTTTGACAACAATGTCAAGCAAGTTATATATGATCTTGGAAAATACATGAGGTAAGTAGCGAGATTTATTCAATTCGTTTATACATTTTATAATTTCCATTTTGTTTTACTTGTTATGTAATATCGTATATTTTGTTAAATCTCATTAATATATTTGTGCCTTGAATCTTGTAGATGGTTGTCATATAAAGAAATCCATAAAGAAGATATAAATTATTGGAAGAGAAAAATTCCTCGTCCTAATGTGTGAAGTGCAAAAGTGTCTACCTTCAACATTTTTCAATGCACGAGAACACTACCTCATACACCAAGTTGAGGAGATTGAATTGTGTGGACCTGTACACACAAGGTCAATGTGGATGGTTGAGAGGCACTTGAAATTTTTGAAGGCTTTGGTTAGACAAAGAGCACATCCTGAGGGTTCTATGGTGGAGGGATATATGGTATACCAGACCATGGTGTACATTAGTGAATATCTTCCTAAGTTTGCAGCAAAGATCCATGTAGATCACATTTGGGATCCCAACTCTATTAACAAATTCAAAGGGGAGCACCTGATGGGGAAAGGTAGATTGAGGAAAGTGAGAGGTAATTATAAGATGGTCACGGAGATTAATTGGAATATATTTTACATATGATTTTTATGTATATTGTACTATTTTTAATCTTCAATATACAACAATTATAAATTAAGGTCATATACTGTGGTATTTAACTAATTATACGTTATTTGTGAATTTCATTTTTTTTTATACAGTTGGTCAAGAGTGGGATGCACTACATTTGTACATCACCAACAATCTTGATTGGATGATGGTATGGATTGAACGATGTCAACAATCTAGTTGCGCATTAACATGGGAAGGTGTGGCTTCATTGGTTAAAGAAGCTCATCGGAATGGAGATTCCAATGTTACACAAAGGGAAATTGATTTAACATATGGTTTAAGAGATAAACAGGTATGTATAAATATATTAATCACCCATATTATTTAATTATTTTCAATTATATTGATGTATATATATGTTGAGATTGTTTTATTTGCATACATTTGGCCAAGAATAAATATGTTTATCAACTAATGATATTGCAATAATTTTTTCATGTTTGACATATTGCAGAGGAAACACCACAAGGCTATGTGGTGCAATGGTCATAAATTTCGAATCAAAATGTTGGATGACATGAAGAAAACTTGTGATTTTGGTATAACTGCAGTCTTTCAGGTGACTAATGTTTCATCTAGAAGTGACATACATCCAGAAGTCTCAAAAAATTAATACTATGGGATTTTGGATGATATACTTGAGTGTGACTTTAAGTCCTTCAGATTAATTTTGTTCGTCGTCCTATGGTGTAGGCTACGATTGAATGAAAATGATCCTGAGAGAACTATTATTGAACATGATAATGGATTTACCATGGTTAATACAAGGTTGATCGAGCGAGCTAGAAATGAGCCATATGTTCTTCCAAGCCAATGTGAGAAGGTATTTTACTCAGAGGTTCCAGGTAAACCGGGTTGGTCATTTGTTGTTAGACATGATCCAAGAGGAAGTCCGGTAAAGTATAATGTGGTGGAAGAAGAAGATACCAAAGAACTAGAAGATGATGTAGATGATGATCAGGACCAACAGTTAGTTGATGATGTCCCTAATGAAGATGTCGAAGAGGAGGAACTAGGTCATGATGATGTAGGAGTTAATGTTCATGAAGATGATATCCATGTGGATGATGACATTATCGAAACTGATATCAATGACAATGGTGATGATATGACCAATCCTTACAATGTCGAATTTGGATCAGATGATACAGACAAAGAGTTGGATGAAGAAGAAGATCAATGACATTGAAAAGTATAAGTTATGCGATTATATTATCTATTTGATATTAATTTATTGATAGAATTATATTTGACTTATGTGGTTACATAATTAATTCATGATGTTTTCATTTTTATGCTATTACATAATTAATTTAATGATGTACTTTTTAATGTTTGAAAGAACAAAAAATTAAAACATTTCAATAGTGATGTTAACAACCTTGAAATTAGTGTGTTTTATGTTTCATGTGATCATAAAAGATTAAAAAGTCAGTTGTAGAGGTGGTTTTTTAGTGGTTGACGTGTAAAGGTATTTAAAAGGGCTAAAGTGATCATTGTAATGGTTGTTGATGGTTGAGGATTTAAAATACAAGCTCTTGACATTTGAAAATCTGTGTTTTTCTTCAAATTTTCTATATTTTTCATGTTATGCAGCACTGTACAGTCACATGCAGCCATATTTTGATGTGAAATCAATTCCAAGTCATGAAGATATGTGTTAGCTTTGATTTGAATCTAATTTGAGGGCTTAAGGCATTGATTTGAGTTAGAAATCTTCATTTCTTTGCATACAGCCCGGTTACCCTATTTTTGAGGGTTTTGTAGTCCAAACATGATATAAAGGGGCTCTTACACTTTTTGTTATTAATGTAGCTTGTGTAAGAGGCCCCATGGATACTTTTTTGATTTTAGGATGCATGAATAAG